>OY748293.1:9386234-10102935 GCA_963556515.1 Nudaria mundana
AATGTATATTCTATAACAACAAACATAATCAATCCAACTCGCCGGACATTCGAGAAAAAAGCATATGAATTTCACAAAATTAGGTTATGTTTATCACGAGCTGGGCGTTTAATAATTGCCTACATATTGCGTTTTCTATGGTATGGCGAGGGAAAGTGTCGGACTTTATTGGGTCATGAATGAGAGCGATGTAACTTACCCGATTTTTGTTATTATTTAATCAGTAGAGCAGTCAATCTAGTAATACAGATGTCTATCGAGTAAGGTACCTACCTACCTACATACAAAATAAATAAAACAAATAAGTATAACATAATTTCAATTCTTTTATTTCATTCATTTTCATATGAAAACTCATCAAAAATATTATCTAAATAACTTGCTGGAGCAAACACATCATTGTGTCTACCCCAACCCAGATACCAAGTTATTGCCATAACATGGGCACAACAGCCGACGGTCCTGTTACCTACTAAACAGCTGCAGCAATAACCTGTAATTGCAGAAAGTGTTGTCAACATATTCACTACGGCTTATTAATAAATAAGTGTGGTATGTCCTGCCTCCAATATGCCTCCAATATACCAATAACCGTTTAATATTTTTGCATTGAGGAAAAATACAGTGTCTTGATGACGATAATGCACATTTATGAGTTTGTGATACTATCTTCACCGATTCTTGTTGTTGAGGTTGTAACTTAACAGGTGGCATTGGAGGAGGTTCAGGTATTTGTGGAGATACATCAACTTCCATGTTTCTAACAAATCTAGGATAGTCCTGATGAATTTGCCTTTGAAGATGTCTGCTGGCAGTTGTCCAACATGCAGCACAAACGCTAGTAATGCGGCCTACCTGAAAATAATACACTTGCATTATCATTTATGAAATAAAACAAACATAATTTACAAAATAAAAAGACAGGACTGTTTTTATGTACTACTCTATGACACTTGGAGACAAATACCGTTCATTTGCCTGATGCCTGATGGACAATTATGATAGATGGATATCAATGGATATACATACATACTGTCAAACAACATTACCCTCCTTTCTTTGGCAGTCAGGTAATAATATATTAATATACCTAATAATATATATAATATGACTGTTGTTGTTAGTCTTATTTTGGTATGGTTTCCTTAGACACAAATAGCTTTTTAGTTAACTAGCAGAGGCTGTTCTTTACTACTTAAGAACCTCTAAATAAAATAGGAAAATATAATACTAACCAAATGGGGTAGTGTGTTGAACTATAACACTTCTTTCAGGACAGTTAGTGTGCACAAGATGAGTGCGAGATCGTAGAACGGATATACCACAACCTAAGCATACACTTCTATGTCCAAACATTGGAGGTGGTATAGTCTCTCCTTCAGGTACTTGTTGTAGTATCTCAAAGCATAGGTTATCTTCAGGAGAGGCCTGCAAAAATAAACAACCATTTCAAAATCTAGCAATCCATGTAAAATAATATTCTAAAACATAATACTGTGAAACAAGATTATGTTCTTCACATACAAGCGTATCCTTGTTTTTATATGATTACTTTTGTATTTTACTAAATAATTATAACACGATAAATAGATATTAATTACCGGTGTTGGTGATATCCAGACACGAAGAATATTTGTCATGAATGCGTCTTGTAATAGACGCCGGCGCTGGTGTGATAGTCTCATGAAACAGTTGATACACCGTAGTCGATTATCCGCCATCGTTCACACAATAAATAAAGGGTATCTATCTCGATGTTTTTGTTGATTATTATAGCTACGGAGGAACACTAGGCTCGAATCGACGAAAAACTTATAAAAATCTAAAAAAACTACAAATAAGCACTGAAATCACAACAAACGAAAAAACAGTCACGAGAGCGACAACGTCAGTGAAAAATAGTGACATTTAATTGTTATGTTACTCAAATGAAATCGCACTTAATGTTGCCATAAACAGATTCCCAATTAAGTTCGTTTTTTTACAAATTATAGATATAAATTATTGAATGTACGTATTGCTGTATGGACATTATATACTATTTAACATGTAATATGATATTTATAATAAAATACCATTACTTACGTAATAATAACATATAATTATATTTATTAACCGTAAAAGCCTTCTCCAGAATAACCTGTAGTTTATTTTACTATTGTTTTTAGTTTATACTACACTTTACTACAGCAAACTTGAAACAGTTCGTGTACGTGTACTGATTTAATACGCGGAAATTGGTAGAGTTACATTTTAGAGTATTTACTGGCAATACTTGTAAGAACGAAAGGAAATTGACGATCTTGCATTTTTGCAAGTCATATAAATAGCAAATTATTAAACGTATTTTTTTCCGGCGAAGTTATGGCTTAGTATTTTGAAAGTTGTTATGAAAATTAAAGACAGTATTTTTAATTATATTTAGATTGTTGCACACTCCGAAACCATGATTGGGCTTAATCCTTTGCATCGCTAAATAAATTTCCAATCACCCAAGTTCAGTAACTTATCGTAATATAATTAGACAATTTTTAAATCTATCGATATTTTTATTGATGGTACTCGTACATACTCAATAGAAAAAATGGTTCTTACTTTTGCGTTTGGCCCCCGCAATTATTAAAATTATGTTTTCCTTGGATGTCACAAATAAGTCGTAACCAAAATTAGCCATATACCTAATCGATTTATAAATAATAATAATAAATAAATATTGTTGGACATGCTCACACAACGTCATCTAGCCCAAACTTAGCTATAAGCTTGTACTATGGGATCTAGACAACTGATAAGCGTACTTATATATTTCCAAATACATACATACCATACATAGAAAACATCTAAAATCCGAAACAAACATTTGTGGATCACACAAATATTCGTGCCAATGCACTACCGACCACGCCACCGAAGCAGTCAATTCATAGATCAATGTCAATTTATAGATGTCGAGTTTTAGTGAGACTAGCAAATATCAATTTATTTTAATATGTAAGTAGGTATACCTTTATATAGACATATACTAAATTAAGTCTTGATCCGGGAGGGGTAGACATACGTCTCCATTGCGCCCACATTTCGTCAGTCCCACGTGCGAGTCTATTATCACAGTCGAAAGATCATTAGGTTTAGGTTTTCTTTATACTGTGCGATTATTGCTGCCTTGTCGGCCTATCAGCAGGTGCAACGCGTGAAGGTTAGGATGAGTTAGGCCCTGGAGATGGTAATGATCCTTAGCAGTAAGAATAAGTAAATAATATTTATTAATATATTTTAAGATAGAGATGGAGGCCAAGCATCAGATTAAAATTAAATAAATCACTCACATTTTTCACACGGTTGCTCCGTTGTAAAAAAACAAAGTGTATATACTGTACTATGAAAGATATAATATTGATGGAATAAACAATGTTTAATCATATTTATACCAATAGCCAATTATAGGCATACTACTGACAATTATGATTATGCAACAAGTTCTTTACTCCATAATCTATTCCGTAATGTCAGCGTGTATCAAGGCCAATTTAAGATAATTCTATATAGGTACCTACTCGTAATACATATACGAGCCTACAAATAGGTATAGGTAATTATAACAACTTCCTTAATCCCCCAAAGGAGCCTAATAAGTGTATAAAAAGGAACCTCATTTTATCACCGCATCAAATGAATACCTGCTTACAGGTATTTTTATATTATGTAGAGAACAGAGAAAGTATAGAAATCCATGCTCGTGTCTTTTTGACCCATGTACCTATTTCACCCGATATTTGCTTCTGTGCTGCGCTGGGAATTAAATTAGTCTGGATGGTAACCGTTCAAATGCGGAAGAATTTTTCTATCAAACCAATCTTGTTTGAGTTTAGTACACGGAAACTAGCTTAAATAGTACACTCTAAGGGTTTAGGTTTCAGCAGCTGCATTTAACTGGCAACTATTCGTTCACCATCAAGTTGGAAAAGCATTTTGATGTAGGTACCATTCTGCCACTTCTATACATTAAAGAAAAAATGCAGTGATGATCACATAGATGACTGCATTTTTCACCTAAAACTGTCTGTAAGAGTCCAATTAGGTGCAATGATTTAAAAATATGTACCTAATTGGAACTCAACTCTTACAGACATTATTTTTATTGTTTGTCCAACTTTGTGACCCGGTGACCCGGTGTCTCATTTTACTACGCACGCAGCCCGTATAGAAATTAATTTGAAAGTTAAGTTTCGAATAATCAAAATAAACGGTTTGAAAGAACATACGCTCAATTATTAGTCGCTTGTTATCATCAGGCTTTATTGCCACTAATCGTAGTTGCACAATACGTTTATTGTTGAACTCTATAAAACTGTTCCTGAAACTACTCGTTGCTATGGCAATAGGAATTGTGAAATCGGCTGTTGCTCTCGAGTATTTAGAATTGTTTGCAAAACTTTTAATTTTAGGTAGGTGAGGTTTTAGGTATAATAGCGGTAGCGGTGGCGATCACAGACGTGAAACAATAGACAACTGGGTGCCTTAACTCTAGATACGGTTTCAGACAAGCATTATAGAAAAGGTTAATACATATATTAATCGTCCCAAAATGTGCTAGAAGCGAGGAAACGAATCGTTACCACTGGGAATGATGATTAATCTGAATGATAACCTTGCAGATGCAGAAGAACCACTTCATTAATCTAATCTTGTTATCATTAAAATTGTTTCTAAAATGCTTAAAAGTAAGGAAGTCTCAGGTCAGTATGGGTGGTTTCAACGTATGGGTTTTTATTCGAAAAAAAGAATTGGCTGCACGTTCCTTCTGGAGACTGAACAGTCGCTGTTTCAAATTCGTCCCAAGACTATAATTTTAGCGATTATATTGTAAAATGATGTAAGGAAAGGAAGTCTGTTGAAAAATAGTCGTCCGCAAATCGAAGATTCACTGGATTATTGAAACAATTGTTTGCACGAAAAAATCATTGCCTTTCACTATTATTTTTAATGTACTAAACTAAACCGGTGTATGGAGTTCCCATCAAGATCTTAAAAGACCAAGCCAGCATCAACTGCAAGTGCTGCAAATAGAAATGCCCGATTAGAAGCAACAGCTTGTTTGTCGCGTATAGCTTAACAAAATTAGGTACTTCTTAAAAGTGGGCGTAGAATATGTTTATCCTATGACAATATTTGTGTAAGTATGTAGGTACGATACAAAACCTCGCACTTGATTGCCCACAAACATACTTCTAATCTTTTAATGCACATCTTGGAATGATTTTGTTGTGGGAACTCGCTACGCTACACGCTCCTCGCGTGATACTGTCTACTTGCCTTTGTGTTTTCGCACAACACTACACAATCAATGGCTGTTAGTTACGTTGACTCCCTTGTATAATGTTACAATTGTTTTCATATCATCTAAATTGGGAAGTTTCCGTAGAATTCTATAAGGGGAAGGGAGACGGGGGAATGTTGTAAATTTTTTTCATTGTTGGATGACTAAACTATTGAGTATTTTGTTAAAAATGAGTTCTACATTATTAATAAATTATTTGAAAATATATTTTCCTACAATAATTTCTCTTACATCTGTAATAAATTGTTTGAGGTTTTATACTTTTTGTGAAAAAAAAACTTGCATCAAAAACGGGGTCAGTTGTTACAAGTGACTTTTTGTGTGGAGCTGGTAGTAACATTCTATACTAGGTATGCAATACATTCTGCTGTTGCAATAATTGAGCTTAGTTTGTCGATCCGGGTCGAACTCCTAAACGACTGAACCGATCTTTATGAATTCAGATATATGCACTCACGGTGATGGTCACTATGACCGTGTGAAATTTCAAAAAGATCGGTCCAGTCGTTTAGGAGGATTTCGATCACGAACGAAATACACGAGTCGCCTAAGAAAGAGCTTCGTAAACTCAGCTCAAAATACTACAGGTTACATTATAAGGACTGCATTATGATATCAGCAAATAAATAATAAAAAATTAAGCGAATGCCAATCGTTTTCTTTAAGAACTAAGTAAGTAAGTATGTAGGTACGATACAAAACCTCGCACTTGATTGCCCACAAACATACTTCTAATCTTTTAATGCACATCTTGGAATGATTTTGTTGTGGGAACTCGCTACGCTACACGCTCCTCGCGTGATACTGTCTACTTGCCTTTGTGTTTTCGCACAACACTACACAATCAATGGCTGTTAGTTACGTTGACTCCCTTGTATAATGTTACAATTGTTTTCATATCATCTAAATTGGGAAGTTTCCGTAGAATTCTATAAGGGGAAGGGAGACGGGGGAATGTTGTAAATTTTTTTCATTGTTGGATGACTAAACTATTGAGTATTTTGTTAAAAATGAGTTCTACATTATTAATAAATTATTTGAAAATATATTTTCCTACAATAATTTCTCTTACATCTGTAATAAATTGTTTGAGGTTTTATACTTTTTGTGAAAAAAAAACTTGCATCAAAAACGGGGTCAGTTGTTACAAGTGACTTTTTGTGTGGAGCTGGTAGTAACATTCTATACTAGGTATGCAATACATTCTGCTGTTGCAATAATTGAGCTTAGTTTGTCGATCCGGATCGAACTCCTAAACGACTGAACCGATCTTTATGAATTCAGATATATGCACTCACGGTGATGGTCACTATGACCGTGTGAAATTTCAAAAAGATCGGTCCAGTCGTTTAGGAGGAGTTCGATCACGAACGAAATACACGAGTCGCCTAAGAAAGAGCTTCGTAAACTCAGCTCAAAATACTACAGGTTACATTATAAGGACTGCATTATGATATCAGCAAATAAATAATAAAAAATTAAGCGAATGCCAATCGTTTTCTTTAAGAACAATCGTCAGCTTTTGAATCACATAGCATATTATTAAGTATATTATTTATTAGTAAAACATTTTTTTATGATTTGCAAGATAATCAACACAAAACAATATTGGAATCTATTTTAAATGTTTGTGTAATGACTTAACAGCCATTAGTGTTTTACACAATGAAGACAAACAAATCTGACAATTCAAGAGGTAATTTCTCTGAAGCACCGTAAAGTATCAGTCTACATTGAACACACTCTCAAATGTAAAGAATGATCAAGACATGAGACAGCACAAGTAGGAAAAATAACACCCATTCTTCGACGTACCGCTACTGAATAAGTTTAGCTATTTAGGGTTGAATTGTTTGCCAGCTCACAAGTTAAACTCTTGTGGGTGTTTGTGCTATACGTTTTTATTTAATTTTTGTTTTGTTTTTAAGTAATAAATGAAAAATCTATCAGATTCCTAGCAGGAGTTCTCGTCTTAATTACTGGCAATTTAAACCTATTAAAGAACGCTGCAGATTTAACTTGGGCCATGCTTGAGGATCCTGCCACAAAACATAGTAGGTAATATAAAAATAGTCTACAAGGAAATTTAATGTTATGGAGATACCTTAAGCCATAAGCTCATAGCTTCATAATTGTACAAAACATTATAAGATCTTAATTTTAGAGTCGTATTTAAAAAAATAAGAACTTAATTGGTGCAACCGTCTATAATGGCACATGGCATTACTGAATGACGTCATATGATGGGAGAGACCGAAAAAAATCAGCAACGATGACTAGACGATTCCACCTTACGTTTCTAATCCCGAACCCTTCCTCGCTATATGATTTGCGTCAGTGGAGATGCGTTCCGAACAGATCACCGGTCGGTAACCGAGTGGAAAAAGCGCTTCTCATCCGGGCCGTTACTGGAGATCGTAAGAATTCGAGTGGCGTCGCCAACCAAGAGATTTGACGAAGAAATGGCTGCGGGGTGGTGCGGGCATTTATTGATCAATCTTTCATAAGTCTCCTGAATTTAGACGTGTTGGTTTTATTTTGCCAATTTCCCAGGATTATGTCCTGCTACGGCCACGTGTCTTTCCAGATTAGGCAATAGACTAATACTTCTCTGCGTCATTTATTTCATAAAGTATCATATAGTCATATTTATTTAGTACAATTTCCCTGATAATTATTGATCGCATATCTACCTTTGTTTATGTCTCTATTAATTCAGAAGGCGTCCAACCACGAGGTGGGTAATGTTATCATTCCATTAATTACAACAACCACCCCCCTGCTTTTTAAAAATAAATTAATCCGATTAAGGGGGAATCGAAGAACCAACTCCGTCCGAGTTTATTCAGGCAACTTTCTTTGGAATAATTATTTTTTGTAATTAAATCCATCAACACGATTTTTTCCTAATGATTCTCCCGTGGGAGTCCAGTGGGTGGGGGCTGAGATCAAGGGAGATATTATTATGTCGCTATTCTAGAACGTTGAACCTATTTCTTATTATTTTTAATAAAACTCATTCTCATTGCCTGTTGGTGCCTCTGAACATTTTAGTCAGTTTGCATTTAAATAACGTTAAAAATGTTCATTTGATTGTGAGGCAACTGTATTACCAACAAACAAAACGAGATTGTCCACTACTGCTAAATTATTTATCCATGTTTTTAAATCATTATAAATTAATCCATAATATCCGAGTTTGTTTTTATATTGTATTTTGATACGGCGGTGGCTGCTGTCTTCCACCCACCTTCCCCTTGCCAGTGTTAATGATATCTCGCTTTTAAAGGGCACATCATTTACTTACTTTTAAGAAAATTAATTGAAATGAGTTTTGACGATGAAAAGATGACAACACAAAAGAGAATGGTGGCCGCTAGGTGTCTCTCAAAGATAACTTGTTCATCTTTAATTAATTATTTTGTGGTGAAGAATTTATTTTCTTTAATATTCGTGGGTCTATTCATTGACTTACAATTATGATTTCGATTAAGAAACTTCTCTGTGGAAGTTTTGAAAGGATATTGCATATTTTGTACAATTAATGAATTGTTGACAGCAAACCCTCACAGTCAAGTCAAGTAATACTCGTATCTCGTCGTTGCATTGTCCGTGATAAGCAAATAGGTACAGGTCGCAAGGCGTAAGTGGAGCTTTGCATTTATGTAAGTGACCCCGAAAAGTAGAGTAAAATCATTTATTTATAGGTACACAAAAATATTATGCGCTATAATTCTTCAATATCCAAGGCGAACGCGAATCATGAGACAATAACCTAATATTCATTAGTTCAATAACTATGTAATTTTCATCGAAGCTTTTAGGTCACATCTGCGTATGGAACAGGACCGATATGTAGGCCACTTGTAATATACATCGACATGGAGAGGATAGCAGATTGATGAGCTATCCCCCCATACTCCCTCACGTCCGGTGGCGGCGCCCCCGCTGTCCGTCCCGCGGGGCACCGCTCTATTGCAATAGATTGTGCCTGTTTTGTTTTCTTCTGAGATTGTTGACGCAAACGAGGTTTGGAACTTAAGATATATCCTTAAATACTAAAAATAAAAGTAGTATGTTTCTATTAAGTATCATATTCTAAAGACTAGCGCTGGATATGGCTGAAATTTCATATTAGGTAGGTACAGGTAGCTGTGGGATTCAGCAAATGAAACTAAGCTACTATTAAACTAATACTTAACAATATCATTTTTAACGGAGACAATAGGCTCTCTTCGTAATAACCTACAAGTCTGATATAAATGCGAATTTTAGGAATAAATTCGAATTTTTATACTGAGAACAAACTTTTTATTTTAATGTAGGTGTTATAATTTCAGCCCAACCCATCAGTCAGGAGTAATGAGTTGTTTTTATTACCTACTAATAGTATAATTACTAATTACTAAAAATAGAGTACCAGATAATTCTGGTACTTTATTTTTAAATTATTTTTAAACTTTGCAGCTCATAGGTAGATGGCTACTACAAATTATCAATAAAAAAGTAAAACAAAAATATTTTGTCTTACTTTCAAAATTTTTCCGTTTGTCACCTGATGTTTTATATGGAAAGATGTATCGTGCTATAATATACATCTTTATATAGCTGCCGTGTGTGTCAACCTTTACAAATAAGTGATATGTATAACATTTAGTTGTTTTGATATCTTATAACATATCTGCGGACTGCGTGCTATCGTGTGTAGCAAGTATGCATCGTCGTAGAACCTATTTATTTTCTTCACGATAAATGTTTCAGTCCCTCGATACAGACAATAATTCTAGTGAGGATTAGATTCGTTTTTTCAAAATATCCTATATAAAGCTTATATGCGAGAATTATTTTGTTACTCAAATGTGCTCTCTGACTCAGTCGCACTTTGCCAACATTCGTAACTCTACTCATCATTCACCGAGCCTTTTCCCAACTGAGTTAGGGTCGGCTTTCCAGTCTAACGGCGATTCGGCTGAACATCGATATTTTCCGTGAAGCGACTGCCATCCGATCTCCACAACCCATGGGCGATATCGAAGTTCTGTAGTTAGATCGGTCGGATTTTTGATTTAGGGCTCCAACTACCCCTACTAACTACTACTATGGATGTTTGTATCACAACCGGGACCGACGGCTTAACGTGCTCTCCGAGGCACGGAGGGGTCTCAGTGTCTTAAGAAATGGCCACCCATCCTAAGACCGGCCTGACTCGATGTTGTTTAACCTTTGCAATGTGTTAACATTGTCGGTTACCATTAGACCACGAACCCCTCTACCCTAACCTTCTAACCTTCGTAACTCTACTAAAATTATAAATGTCTTAGTTTGATAAGACGTTTTGCTTAATCATAGCAAAACTGTCAAAACTGTCCAACACATTATTTGAATAATAATTGATACACAAGTAGTCCATTTCCTGGATGGTAATGTAGTTCTGTGAGTATTGGGAATGAGAAACATATTGCGGTGGCTTTATCATTCCCCACTATTTTAGCGGACTTTATAAAATGAATTAAATAAAATGAATCAATTTATCAGAAGTAGTATAGTTTTAAATAGAAAAATTCGTTTTATATGTACATGATATATAATATTTAGCCAACAAAACAATAATTGCCGCCATGACAGTGTCAATTCTACCATTGGAGTCTTGCGTACCACCGCTAGAGATGGGACCGTAGTTTATACTAGGGATGTACACGCGTTGTGTGTAGTCGATTTTTCCGTCTAACAGTAGGTACCTCCTCGTCATTAGTAAGTTGGGTATACAATTAACGTTCGTAATATGGGTTATCTCCAGGTCATACTCATCTGCTCTCCCAAGTCATACTCATCTGCTCGCAGTGCACCAGCTAAAAGACAGACAATATTCCGGCAACAATGCTCAAAACACCAAAGTAAATGGCAATAGGCTAGTCCCTTGGTATGTGGTTCCAATAATGACTGCTGAAATGTGGGCGTATTGAACGCCTCTGTATGCCCCGTTTGGTGATAAAGACGGGATTTTGTGTGAGTACTATAACAGAGATGGGATCAGTGAGAAAGCGCCTCGCGGTCGGAGGTCACTGTGAGCCCGATACATTTCTTAGCCTTCCCTACGGCTGCAAAGCTATTTTGTGTATTACTTAGGTACGAGTATATCACTAACCGCAAACCTACCCTAATAATACCTCGTGATATGTACAATCTAATGCCTTTTAATTATTGTAATTATTTTCCCATTTTCTTTATACCAATGACTTACCTACTGAATAAATCGTGTAGGTAAGTAATCATGTGAAAATATATGGATTCGAAACTAAATTTAATTTTCAATTATCTTTTGCTAGCATATTTGATAGCATTATATTTTAACTATGAAAATAACTTAAATTTGAAACTTGTTCTAACAAGTTTAAGTTTCATCAACTACCTATATTATAGGTACCTAATCGCTTTCGTTGATGATCGGCGTAGTCGGCTGAATGTATGAGCTTAAAACTGCTGCCTCAGAGGTCCCGAGTTCGATCCCTGGGTTGGGTTAAGTGTGTGCAGGAATATTTGTAAGTAAGTACGCTACTGAGCTGATACATAACACTACTCACTACATATACTTATTCTGCCTTTTTTTTGCCGTCAGTCTCGCTGCCCATACGGGAGCCCCGTACACGGCCATGCTCCGCACGATCCCCAGGTACAGTCTCCTGCAGGAAGCGTTGGGTCCCTTTAAGTTGGGCATGAAAGCGCAGCTGCTGCCTCCGTCACACTTATTCTGCCTGAGACTAAATAGAGTTGTATGAAAATGTCCTGTCATATTTATTCATACTTGTAAGCACAAATTCACAAGTTCTCTGTTGATGTCTCTGGTGCTCTAGCGACGATTTTGTTTTTGTAACAGAAGATAAGCTTACTGTACGTAATCATCGTATTTTCAAGGCTCTGGTAAACTTGAATGCCTGTATAAATTTTTCCATAGATCGTCTATCGTCAACACCCAGTGCGTAAGCTTTTACATTAATGAACGAACACGTTATCTCGCATTCAGGGATATATTATACGCAAATGAGTAAGTAATATGATATATCACATGCTTATATAGGTGTTCTTTAATCATCAATCTGTCATAAGTAGGTCATTATTTACTTTAAGTGAGAGCAGATAGGTATCGGGTTTAGAGTGAGACTTTACATTTTGTAAATTGACTGATTTGCGAATATTTAGGAATTTCACTAAATCTTCTTCAGTTTTACAGAAGTTAGATTTGCATGGAAGTTAAAAGAAAAGTTAGGTTAACAAGCGACGGTAACTTAACTATGAATTCTTTATATCTATACTTGCTACAGAAATCCGTGTAACTATCATTGTTTTGTGTAATGTACGATGTTGTTGCTACATGGGCTGATTGTGGTCCGTTTTCTACATCTGTCAGTGGGGCGCTGCCTACCACAGGCACCAGCTATCCACACTAAACTACTGCATATTGTCCATACCATCTTCAACTGTCAAATGTTTTAGTTTTAGTTTGTGGATTGCAAATAAACAATTTAAGTATTATTTATTTATTATTGATTTATAAATATAGTCTATACTTGGACAGAAAAACTTTGTGCTATATGGACGCTATGTCACTTCGTTTCCAGTTCGCGAGGGCTAAGCGGAGCTTTGCATTTGTGTGAGTGCAGTGTACGTGATGTGACCTCTTTTACACACACGTGTTGTACACACAGCTACAAAAAGACTTTTTACTCTACTTTTCGTGGTCACAATGGTGCTATTCCATTAAGCAAGTCTTGCATGCAAGTATGACGTTTGCATACAGGTTTGTATAACTTGTATGTAGGTCTACAGGTGCACATGTGACGTCATACTTGCATAATGGAATAACTCTCTATTGTGTGTTATGTGTGTGTATGCAACTTTAATGCGACCAGTGTTAGTGCAGTATATGATTTCCAGGGGTGCGCATTGTCTTACATAACTTTTCAACTCCTATCATCGGAGGTTCGAAAATGTTTCTCATACCATTTAAAATTATAATGATCGTTATTCATAAAAAAAAATTACAACTAAATATTAAAAACATAATCATTTAAATTCATAATATCACAAATTATACACTTAGTTTTTACTAATATTTGTTTATACTAATGATCGAAACTCATAATCATTCGAATAAATAACTATAATATTCATAAATGTGTTTTATTCTAATATTTGTTTTTATAAATTTCTTAATCATAAGTTTTTTCATCCATATTATAATGTCTATATTCCAGTGAAAATCAAATTGTTACCAGAAATGAGATGCTACCAGACAAGTAGGTTAGGTTAGGTTAGAACTGTGACCACAACAACGCGCGAGCCGAGCGAGCAAAGCGAGCGTGCCGCGGCAGCGGCCGGCGAACCGCCAGATAATTATCTGTTATAAAGTAAGCTATTCTGAACAACGACGTTATGAGTTGAAGTATGTTCGTAGTAACAACATTATTAATTAAAGCAATATGATAATAGTATGTTATGAAGAAAAAAGATCTGAAAAAAATGGATTTAAACTGGTTCTTGGTAGTTACAGTATTAATAAAAAAATTATAATCACTAACTGTTATGAGTTCCGATGATAGCAATAAAAATGTATGAATAAAAAAGGTATGAAAAATAAAATTATGAAGAGTGATGATTATGAACACAAATCGGTAGTAAGAAAAAGAAAAGGATTAAAAATTGTATGTGAGTCAATATGGACCCGATTTCCAGCTTTGTCTAAATATAATAAAAGTGACAATTATTAGGTAAGTTACTAAGTTCCACATAAAAAGAGCTCGAGTATTATTACACATTTTTTTTTAATTCTGCGAGACTGCGGCCACTCTCATGTCCGTCTGGTACACACCAGAGACTCCCGTAGTATTATTACATGATTTGACATTACCTGATTTAAAACGAACCTCATCTGTTGAACATTACATTACATGACAGGTATATTAGGATGAATGTAGTCATAAATAACTACGGAAAATTTTTCTATACCTTATACTTTCACCTTTCACCCATCAATATTTCCTTGGGAATTAAGACGAGAAAAAATATGGTACAAGCTTGTCGTCTCATCATGGTATGACAATATTTTTTTTATGGTAAATTATATTCTTGTAGTCTTTAAAGCTATTAAAGCGACATCTCCCAATCTCCCTTGAGATAATAATAAAAAAATATCATCATTCTAGTAATTATATTGAAATGCGATCTTAAGAGGGGTGTGAACATATTTTACTTTGAATGCGATTATTATGCAAAACCATTACATCTTAGCAAGTAAGTATTTGAGCCCACGCCCGTAGCGGCTGGCATGTAAGATGTTTCAAAGGGTATCCAATAAAAAAAAAATTAAAATTTTATACAATTTTATTAAATTAATTCGGCCATTTTGATCTATTCGGATTAATGACCATGTACAGTCAAGAGTAATAATTATATATTAATTTTATTTATTTATTATTTATTATTATTTATTTATTAGCATAAACATAACAGCCATTTACATATAAATCGATAATAATAACACAATAATGTATTACATACACTGTCACATTTACTAGTATTCCCGTCCACTCAGGAAATAAGTGTACGAAAGGTAGTAACTGTACCCATTATTCATTTTGACAAAACTTTACGTTTATATAACTATAATGTCAGGTTAAGCATTTTGTTATATTTTGTGATATTAACGAGGATCTTTTTTAATTTAAGGTTGTTTTCGTGTAAATACTATTTACCTGTATAGTTCTGCGTACATAAGACCTTTCAACCTATGATGATAACTGTTTTATTGTAATATTCGGAAATTTATGTAATAAGATGACATCTTGATTTACTTGTATAAAATTGATCTTTGTAACATCTTATGATGTTCTTGATACGATAAAATGGTAAGATTATGTATCCAGAAATTTTACTCCTGATTGAGCCACCTACTAAAATTACATACCTAGTATTATGGTAAAATATGGTGATGAAGGTACTGTGACATCTGATGTAACCCATGTTTGCAATGATTTATAAATAAATAAACTCAGTACTATTGTGAATAATGAAACTAATATAAATTACTCTGTAAAAAAGTAAACTTTAGGGTACTCGTAATATACATAGTTTATGACGTTAAACGCACTAAATACCAGTAGTTTCTAGTTAAATTGAGAAATAATTTTAGAATTGGACAGCCTATTATAGTATGTGTAATACACGCTGATTTTATCATCGTCAGTAGTCGAAAGGGTTCGCTCTTGGAATAATATTTGGATTCCTTTTTTAACATCTAAATTACTGTACTGATAATAATAAAAAAATTTGTCATTTCTGTAATTCTTCTCACTCGATCAAGTTTAACATTAGTAGCAGTACGATATTTCATTGATGAATTGACGCGGACGCCAGGCTCAAGGCTGCATGTCTCGCACACACACATGCATCCTTCGAGCGCTTTTAAGTACCGCGCAAATCATGTGTTAGGGAGCAATGACCCCTCACAGCCAATATGGCCAGTATCACTACGAAACATACCTACTTGAACATAAAATACACACTCCAATTTCTCCTTCGTACTTTACACGGGCTTAGGACCGTCTGTAATACCTACTTTATTATTAACAATAGCGACTTAATGACTTTTGAACTATGTAATAATAATAATAAAAATACACTGAACTACAACTGACTGCGAGGAGGTATTTCAGGCGTATTTAAAAAATGGGAGCTATTTACAAATAAAATCTAACTTACATACCTATTTACAGTTTATTTACACTAATTTACAGTTCTCTGTACCGAAGTAACTGCTCGATATGGAGTCCATTCCTTTCGATACACAAACGTGCACGTGTTAATTGATTGTCTTTCAACTTGTTCGATGTGTCTCTATCACTTTTCACAATATCAAAAGCGTCCACTATCGCACTGCGTAGTTCTTCGCGGGTTTGATGACTTCCATTTGAGAATAATCATTCAAACGTCCTCGGGCTTGTGCATGTAACGGTGTCCGGAACTGTCCGTGGTCGAGTAAGCGCTGGGTTGCAGCCAAGATGGTCCCGCGTGTCGGCACTTGAGGATCACTGACTCCTCGTAGCCGTAACGCATTTAAGTGCTCCGGCTGGGAGTACAATCGCCTAGCCTCTTGTAGGTTGTGGTTAGCAATGGCATACAATTGTACCATTGCTAGATACTCCACGTTCGGATATTCGTACTGACGACTCATTTTAGTCACTGACAGACACGATTACGCAACAGACACCGGCGCTGTCACGAGGTCTACTGGACAGGCGAGCCGCTGCCCGCAGTGTCGGCGCGTCGCGCCGCTAGGAGGATTCGGAGGGGTACGCTGAGGTGGGGGCCGGCGGCGACGTACGCTTGCTTTGTGCCAGCGCATTGTTGAATGAAAACGAACTGTACCGTAACTATCGTTGTAAAACTTAAGTATTTAAGAGAGTGAGTCCACTACAACGGGTTCTCATTTGATGTCTAGAAACTAATTATTTTTTTTAGATTTCAAAAAAAAATGTGTTTGTTTTTCAAAGTAATGCTGCCAGTTGGTTCAAAAATTATTCCGAAAGCGAACCCTTGCGTAGTGCTGACGGTAATAAAATCAACGTGTATAGATGCTACAGATTTAATTTTAGTTTCAAACACGCGACGTCGTCGTTAGTAGTGAGTTCTATTACTCTGCTCACTATCCACAGCTGGAATTAGGCCTCTACCATGACATCCCACTTCACCAGATCTGGGGCTACCTACAACCGGCTATAATAGTATTGTCTACTATCTCACGTATATTGTCGTTACAATGAGACTCAGGGTGACTAGACTGAGTTTAATTTTAAATTAATTAAACTATAGGAATCATTTTACTAAAGACTCATAAAAACCAGCGACTGTTCCCTTTCCAGAAGAAACGTTCTACCAATTGAGCAAAACACTACTAGCCCAAGACCTTGAAATTGCTCATATTTATCGTTTTTGAAATTCATATTGTAAAATTATATTTGAAAAAAAGTTTGTGATTTGTGTCGGGAAAAGGCTCTGTGATTATCATTCACAGAGCCTTTTCCCAACGCAGTTGGGGTCGGCTTTCCAGTCTAACTGCGATTCAGCTGAACTTCGATATTTTCCGTGAAGCAACTGCCATCTGACCTCCACAACCCATGGGCGATATTGAAGTTCTGTAGTCGGATTTTTGATTTATGGCTCCAAATACCCGTCGTTAGGGGTTGATATAGATGTTCGTATGACAACCGGGACGGATGGCTTAACCTGCTCTCCGAGGCACGGAGAGGTCTCAATGACTTAAGAAATGGTCTCCCATCCTAAGACCGGCCTGACTAGATGTTACTTAACCTTTGCAATGTGTTAACATTGTCGGTTACAACTAGACCACGAGCCCCTCCCTATCGCTTATGAATATACTGATAAAATTATATTGACGAATTAAGGAACACCAACTGACAACCATTTCAGTAAAGTGATCTATTTCATTATGAACCCATGTGTACACAAAAGTATGTTAGGACCCTCTAACTATGTGTGGGTGCGCTCGTTAATCATAATTTCGCATGTTTGTTCGTGTGTATGTTGGTTCATATTATTATGTTTTGGGGATAAGAAATTAGTTAGTGGACATTAAACTTGATTATAACTGGATGGCATGTTTTTGATACTAGCATTTTTATGCGATTGGACTGGTCAAACTTGCCAAGTTACTGTTATTCTTGGTATATTGTGTTGTTTCTAGGAAAACCAAATATTTAAATTATTAAAGTAAGAGATTATATTTTTAGTTTATTAATAAGTCCCAGATATTCCCTTTTAACATAATTTCTACTTATCTGTAAGAATAATGCAAGAAAAAATAAAGTAAAAAGTTTTATTATTTTATTTTAAGCTTAGAAGTTTTCAGTACACTATGCTCACTTTTCTTTGAGCGTTTAACTGTAAAGGACCTAAACATTCTAGTTACACCCAAATTTCTCCCCTTAATCTCACTTCACTTTGCTGCAATTTTTTTATTTCAATGATTTCCTTTATGAGAAGTTTTTAAAAAAGCTTGGTTAAGAATAGAATAATTACTATAACTATAGAACAATGATTACACATCAAATCTCAACAAAATAATTATGTTTACAATATGAGTGAATTTCTTACAGGTAACCGTCGGATGGGCATTTGAATGAAAGGAAATGAAATGTGGTACCTACAGACCATCAATGTTGTGGTGGTCAATGATTATTATGTAAATAATAAATAAATATGTTAGGACAATTTACACAACGCCATCTAGTCTCAAACTAAGCAGAGCTTGAGATATGAGTACTAGATAAACTAATATAAATATCTGTTTACATTTATTTTTATAAATACATACTTAATATACATAGGAAACACCCTGACTTCAGCATAAATGTATGCGTCATCACACACAAATTTTGTCCCGACCGAACCCGAGACTCCGGTGTCGAAAGCGGATGCACTACCGACCACGCCACCGAAGCAGTCAAAATAATATGTAGTATCATGTCATCTCAGTCGTACTATACAAAACTTGGTAAGAAGCATTAAGGCCTCGTACGTCGTAGGGACTGACCCGTCATGAAATTTAAATCTAGATCAATAACCGCGCTTATATCATTGTCTTCATTAGAGATAATTGGGTTCGCTCCCCATCGGCCGTAACTTTGTTTGTTCGTAGATAACTTGAGACGAATTTCTTGAACATTAACCTACCTATGTCACAAAGAGTCGTTAACCAAAATGACGTTGTGTTCCATCTATAAATTTGATTTTAGACGAACGGAACATGAACAAGATACTGAAACTTGCTGTATTAAGACACTTATTCTAACTTTTTACAACGATAAAAAGAGAGCCTAGGTATGTTTATTTATGTGTAGCAGATTAAATAAATGAAAATAATTCTGGCATTCGACTTATTTTCTATGCCAACTTAATGTCAAAGTTGACTTATTTTCAAGGTCAAATTCCAAACGTGGCCCGATGAATAGCTACACAGTCTGTTGATTTTTAAATCGTCCAAAATGCTATCAGTTATGAAGCTAGGCAAGGACTTCAAACAGATTAATACATTTAAAAAAAAACTAACTTGTAACAGTACTATTCCCTATTTTGTGCTTGTACTTAGTTATTTTGGGCTCGTGGTCTAGTGGTAACCAACAATGTTGACACATTGCAAAGGTTAAGCAACATCGACTCAAGCCGGTCTTAGGATGGGTTACCATTTCTTAAGACATCGACACCCCTCCGTGCCTCGGAGAGCACGTTAAGCCGTCGGTCCCGGTTGTCATACAAACATCTATGGCAGTCGTTAGGGGTAGTTGGAGCCCTAAATCAAAATTCCGACCGGTCTAACTACAGAACTTCGATATTGCCCATGGGTTGTGGAGGTCAGATGGCAGTCGCTTCACGGAAAATATCAAAGTTCAGCCGAATCGCAGTTAGACTGGAAAGCCGACTCCAACTGCGTTGACAAAAGGCTCGGTGAATGGTGATGATGAGTTAGTTAATTTTTAAAAATGTGTTATAAATTAAGATATTTTGAAGAGTATTTAAGTGTGTGTATATACCTAAGTACGTTCAGTAAGCATAATATCATCATAAAGTTCGGTAATTGTATTTTGTCTAAGTTGGTTGGAGTGTAGTATGTGGGTAACGGCGTCATTTACATCAGCATGTGTTTACACACGGGCGTGTAAACACGATTACCTGAAATTAGGTTACGTAGTACATTTTATGTTATTTACACTATATTGGAGGATCTTTACGTTTCTTTGGTTTTAATTTATTATAAAAGCAATACTAATTAATTTAATCAAAACCCGGAAGACACCATAGGCAAGATGGGACGGGACATTGAATTTTAATGTTAATAAATATTACAATTCAAGTAGTTTGATTGTTGCTTCAATATGGTCTTATCACGGAATGAATTAATTTGACTAAAAAATTTGAAACATCAACAGTTGATAACCGAAGGATCTTGATTAGACAATTGCCTAGCAGTAGCATAGCGTTCCTATTGCCGGCAATAATCTGGTACATCCAGATTATTGCCGGCAATAGGAACGCTATGCTACGTGGAATGGAAGATGACAAGTGGAACCACTTTCTTAGAGCCTAAGATCGACTGTTAACTTGTGCACTATGTAAATATACTAATCATCCACAGAGCCTTTTCCCAACTCAGTTGGGGTCGGCTTTCCAGTCTAACTGTGGTTTGGCTAAACTTCGACATTTTCCGTGAAGCGACTGCCATCTGACCTCCACAACCCATCGGCGGATCGTCGGATTTTTGATTTAGGGCTTCAACTACCCCTAACGACTGCCATAGATGTTCCTATGACAACCGGGACCGACGGCTTAACGTGCTCTCCGAGGGATTTCAGTATCTTAAGAAATGGTCACCCATCCTAAGACCGGCCTGACTAGATGTTGCTTTACCTTTGCACTGTGTTAACATTGTTGGTTACCTCTAGACCACGAGCCTCACTATGTATATACTATAAAACAATAATTAAGATTATGGTACTCGTACTTTGGTGAGGTCTCTCTTACCTCATAAGGCATTGTGCCTTACTTAATTGCCATGAGTGAGAGTCTTTGAGCTTTATTTTTCAATTTTGTAAAATAAGGGGTTTATTTTAAATATGAGCAGAAATAACGGAAAGCAATAGATACGATTATATATAAAATCTTAAGCAAAATTACTAAAAATTCATGACCAGAACCAAATGTTTGTTTTAAAAAGTTTGAAACATTGCGTTCAAATTTACCTGCCTTCCGATGCGTAGGAAAAAACTTGAAACGACATAAGATATTGTGATTCTGTTCCATTAACTCTTGTTTTTTAAACAACCGAGCAGCCCTTAGGGTACAATCGAGTCAATGTTTGAACACCCGCATCGATTTCGACTCGATCGCTTTCTAATCCCCATTTTCACGTCGCCATTACGATTTTTCGAACGCTCACCTCACTCCATATTTCCGTGCATATCTCTACGATTCGCAGATCCATTATTTTTTATGGTTTGAATACACGATGCTTAGTAAAAGTATCACCCCTACCTACTGAGTGTTAACGCCAGCGTACACTTCGGTTAGGGTGACAATGAAGTTACTTATAAAAAGGTATTCTAATAAGGTTAGCCACTTGAAGTGAATATTTTTTCGGTGTACGTACTTGATAAAAACAGTTAGTTTACTTGGATAAAACAATTATTGTGGTTACTATTTGTGGGTTTTGGTAGAATAACTACAGCTTTATTATAAAATCCTCTTTCTTGGCTTAAGTACCTACCTAAATAATATACCTTCCGGATTTTTCCATCGAATTTCTAAATATTTCCAAAAAAATTAAACTTGCTTTAAAAACGAGAAAGTTAAATATTTATCTCTGCATTCCAGAGGCGCTTGGCAATGGACTTAGGAGCAGCCGCGGCCCTAGGCCCCGGACTGAAAAACAAAAAGAGGGTATGAGAATATATTTAATTGACTGAGGAAGCGAAGCGACCGAAGTCTCCGTTTCAACTTGCAGACTGGGGAGAATTTCTTTCGTCTGTACCTCTACATCTCTACATCTACGGGTTCTGTCAGATCATGTTTGCGGCCGTATTTATCAACCGATTTTCATGAAACTTTACACACACACTCCTTGCTTAGAATGAATAACATGTGAATGATATTTTTTGGATTGGATGAAAAATGAAAGAGTAATAAAGAAAATTGAAAAATATATTTTCTAAACAAAGTTCCCGAAGTCTACGGTTCACAGAACCACTAGTTTAGCAATTTATTAGTGTATCATAATTATATAAAAACTCACTAAAAGCATAGAATAGGTAGTAGTCTATATAGTAGTCTAAAAGTATGACGAAGTTTAATTACCTACACGCTATTAAAAAAAGGTCATGAAAATGCACACGTAGGTACGTCATCAGTTTCTTTTCAGAGTTCTTAGCCACCCCATCATAAGTAACTCCGACTCAGCCATTCGACTCAATACATTTTATCGACAAATGTCAGTAACGCTGCGTGACACTTATGTAAATATTTAAATACGATCCAGTACAAGCTATGAATATTTTAA
Organism: Nudaria mundana; assembly: GCA_963556515.1. NCBI lineage: Eukaryota > Metazoa > Arthropoda > Insecta > Lepidoptera > Erebidae > Nudaria > Nudaria mundana. The sequence continues at coordinate 9,408,695 of OY748293.1, forward strand.
ACTCTAAGTAAACCACTCGGCTTTGTACTTTCACAAAGATATACACACATCAATGAAGGAATAAATATTATTATTGTGTATTAAATAAGGTATATTATTGCATATCACATGAGCAAATTACAGTTGGCTTTTATTTTATATCTATGCATAAAGCGATTTGATAAGTGCTCGCAAATTGGGGATCGATATTAAAGTGACGAGTTATGCTGATTGGATTTTTTGAAGTGGTTCCGAGGGGCTGGTGAATAATTGAGAGCGATTTAGTTTTTGAACGCAAAATTATGTTGGAATAAAAAATATACGATTAACTGTTGTGGATTATTATCCAATTGTTTTTAGATGAAAGCCATCAGTCATTGTTCAAACCAGAGTACAATGTTTGTATCGCCTTGTAATTTATTCACGTTTCACTCATATCTTCAACATTGCTCAGTATAATTTTAAGGCGCTTTTCATTTATTTTACATTGTATAAAAATTGCCAATTTAACCAGTGTAGCTATGCAGAAATTAATATAAGCTTAAATAAAGAAATCAATAGTGTTCGAAATGTGTAAAGTATCACTTTAAAATAGGAAGGTATAATTATATATTTTACCGAATATTTCAGGTGTGATCAATTTTAAAAATGTGTAGGTACTTAATTGTAATTTGTAATTGTAATTTAAAAATTAAATCAGAATAAAACAGCAAGATTATGTTCAAATTCAGCAAGGAGCGAATCGTGCTCGAATCAATTGATTACGCAGATCGTGTGTCCTCGATAGCCTCGACACTCGATTCCATTCAGAGCAATCTCCAAGAGTGTCACTTGAAGTGCCACTCACCTAGCTTTCCGGTTCTCTTTCTTTTGTTACGACCACTCGTTGTGTGACGCCACTTGATATCTGAGGATCTCTTTGTTACTATGACGCTTTGGTAAGTCCGATGGAGTGAAATTATTGGTGATCAGACAAGAATCTTACACGGATAACGTTACTACATTTTATTTTATAATTAGTTAATCAACTATACATTATGCATTGGTACCTATAGTTCGCAAGGCCTAAGCTGAGCTTTGCATTTGTGTGAAAGTAGAGTAAAAACCGGCCAAGTGTGTGTCCGTGTAAGGGTTCCGTAGTCACCCATAAAAGCCTCTATAACTCGTAAACTAACAGAGTTATACCATCAAGTTTGTTACATGGACTACATCATGATTTTTTTTAGGATCTTCACGCTTTAGGTTTTAGAAGGGGGGAAGGGGGGGGGGGAAGAACATTTAGCAGAGCCTCGTCCGTTGATGGCAGGCAGGTGCACCACTTGCAGGTGAACTTGCCTTGGATCTCATCACAATGTAACATTAGTTACATAATTATTATAATTAAATGGCCAGATTTTTTTTTAAATAAAATAAAAATAATCATTTTAACGATGATAATAAACTGTGAATGTCCCATTCAAATTTGATACATCCATTCCAGAGAATAGCTGGTACAAAGGTCCAGACAAAAACTATTATTTTTTTAATTTGTTAAGTGTCCTATTATAGGTACTTTCATTTATGTGCATTTAGTGGAAGTAAAAAATGTGTGGATAAATTTAAAAGCTATTTATCAACTACTATTCTAGTATAAAACATATAAAAACACTACAAATGGATACAATTCTCAGAGGTAGTAATATTCTCCCACAAGAAAAAAGAACAGTCAGAGCAATTGTACTTAATCTCTATCGAGGTGATCGTTACAAGTAATAGTGAAAAATGCGCAAATGAGTGATTCACAATGAAATCACTTAGTCATTGTGAAGTCATGTAAAATAGAGATTCAGTGCATTATGTTTTAAAATGTGAATGTGGATACCTTTTTCGGTAAAGAAGTATTTTATGTATCAATTTAGAAAATAGTCTATCTATTTGCTACTTTTTATCTAAATCCGTTCATAGGTTTAAGTACACGTGATTGAGCTACTTTCATGCAATGACTTTTTTTTCAAGACCCTTTCTAAAATCTAGTAAGACGTCATATACGTAGGTCACACTATAAGTTTTGCGTAACTTAAAAAAACAACATGTTAAAACCAAAATATTATGTTTATTGCTTTTCAAAATACTCTCCTTTACATTTTAAACATTTTTTCATGCGATCGAACCATTTTTTTAAAACAGGAGGACCACAGATCTGAAGGCATGTTTTCTACGTGCTGATTGAACGCTATCACTGCCTCTTCGGACTTGGTAAAAGTGAAACCTCTCATCAAATCTTTGATTTTGGGGAAAATACAGAAGTCACAGGGTGCTAGGTCGGGGCTATGCGCAGGATGGGTGACGAGTTGTACTTTTTCGGAAGCTAAAAATGACTTTGTTTTGTTGGCCGTGTGTTCTTCACACGCTGATACGAAGAAGTACAGTGAAACCACATAAAACAATTAACGTACTTTTATTGCAGGAACCTAGGGTTTATACAATTCAATTAGCTAAGAGTGTGTCGGTAGAATAGGACCACAATACTGTTTTACGGAAGTGCCCGGTGCACTTAACTGGGGGTCCACGGGCGACGGCGGTCGGCTGGCAGGATCCGCTGGTGTCCTCCAATCAATTTCGTTCTAGATGAAGAGATGCTCCGGGTCGAAGGCCACAGGAGCGACGGCGGAACGTCTGGTTGCTCAGCAATCGTCTCTTCACAAATATGACTTTTCTAAGCCCCAAGGTAGTTCCCGTATTTTCGGGAACCACAAACTAACTGCACAAGTTGCACCACCGTTATAATCTATACCTGTTCTGAATTACTTTGTTAAATATTATATTAAATATTATAATTCAATACTTCGTTAACGGCAGAGGGGCTCGTGGTCTAGTGGTAACCGACAATGTTAACACATTGCAAAGGTTAAGCAACATCTAGTCAGGCCGGTCTTAGGATGGGTGACCATTTCTTAAGACATTGCGACTCCTCCGTGCCTCGGAGAGCTCGTTAAGCCGTCGGTCCCGGTTGTCATACTAACATCTATGGCAGTCGTTAGGGGTAGTTGGAGCCCTAAATCAAAAATCCGACCGGTCTAACTACAGAACTCCGATATCGCCCATGGGTTGTGAAGGTCAGATGGCAGTCGCTTCACCGAAAATATCGAAGTTCAGCCGAATCGCAGTTAGACTGGAAAGCCGACCCCAACTGAGTTGGGAATAGGTTCGGTGAATGATGAATGATGACTTCGTTAACGGTGGTTACGGCAGCCGTGCGTTGATGAGATTTCTAATATGTTAATTTCGTCTCACCGCTCGATCTGCGTGAGTTTATCCTCTGGTGTGGTAACGCGGTGATGTGTACCCCTACTCCGGGCGTCTAGTGACGCGACAATCCATACATCGACATCCGCGCGTGTGCCGCCATTGGTCTGTTGGCTAATCCTTATCGGTTCGATCTCGACCGATTCACAGAACAATGAGCGAAGGAATTTACTCATTGCTTGAACCGGTATGTTCTAGTAGATTCTATATAGGGTTGTTACTAAACGCAATATGTTAAATGTCGATGTTCACACATCGTAACAAAGCGTTGTCATGATGTAGGAGAACGCGGCTTTTGGGTTACCTTACGCGAACTTTTTCTAACACCCTGGGTAAACAAATGGTAGTAAACCACTCGGCATTAACACTATTTTGATCTTCAAGTGGAATTGTACAGATAGGACCCGTAGCTGAGAAAATAAACGCGATCTATTTTTTACCAACGTTTCTCGCCTGCCTCACTTTTGTTGGCTTGTTCTCATTTTCCAACACCCAAGACCCAAACAAGATTGCTGTTTTTTATCGGGTTTAAAACAATAAATCCACGTTTCGTCTCCTGTGACAATGTCATAAACAGCATTAGAATGTCAGTGGTCGTACTTCAGTAGCATCTGTGAGCACCATTCCACGCGAGCCCGCTTCTGCTCCGCTGTCAGTTCATGAGGGATCCAACGACAACAAAGTTTCCGAACTTTCAATTCTTCGTGTAAAATTTTCTGGATTTGACTCATACCAATCCCCAATAGTCCTCGAATTGTCTCATTACCTATAGGTAGTTGGAACGCGAGAGTAGGTGGAACGCGGCCGTGTCCTTCTGCGAGCAAGTTATGCTCGCGAAGGAGGCGGCCGAGAGGGAGAGGCAGCGTACCCTCCCCGCCGAGTTCCGTAGTCAGCGGCGAGGGCGCCGCAGACTCATCTACGCCCAAGACCATCGACCTCCATGATCGGGGCCTGAGGACGGCAGGCTAGAAGGGTTGCGTGCTGCGGGGTCTTTGCCCCATAGCACGCAACCAGATTCACTCACTGACGCGGGATAAAACCCTACCCCAACGACGCGGGATTCTCATCCCGACCTAACCCCCGCAGAGACCACAGAGGTGGTCAAAGTCCGCCGGGCGCCACTGGAAATACGTTCTGCTTGTAACCAGAGACGCCCGGCAACGGACGTTAGAGCGGCTGCGGCCTTAGGCCGCGGAATTTAAAAAAAGGGTGTTATCCCGCGTCTATGAGTGAATCTGCCTGCTTCTGTAAGGACGGCGGGTAGCGATCCCATCGTCCTCAGGCCCCGATCATGGAGGTCAATGGTCTTGGGCGTAGATGAGTCTGCGGCGCCCTCGCCACTGGCTATGGAACTCGGCGGGGAGGGTACGCTCCCTCTACCTCTCGGCCGCCTCCTTCGCGAGCATGACTTGCTCGCAGAAGGACACGGCTGCGTTCCTCCTACTCTCGCTGGAGACCATGGCTTGAAGCAAGGTCTCCAGCGAGAGGGTATCCACGCCCAGACCCACTACGAGGTCCACTGCTGACTTGCCCACGCTGAGCACTCCACCAACGTGTGGAGTGCGGTGTCGTCGCCGGAAACCTCGCAGTGTTGACACCGGGGTGTGACCTCACGATACTATTCCCGACTAACATAGGATTTGACTTTTTATCCCCATAGTGTGTTCCCACGGGAACCGGCAACATGAAATGTATATAACGCGGGTGGAGTCGCGGTGATCTGCTAGTCCTGTATAAATAAACTCAACTCATCATTTCATTTTTAAATAAATTCAGGTGTCAAAAGAATCTCTATAAAAATCCAGGTTCAGAAAGAGTGAAATATAAAAGTTATTTTTTCAAAGCTACCCAAAGGTGGTGGTTGGAAGAATACAAAGTATATAAGGCGGACGAGCCGTTGCAGTCCCTATTAGATATTGTTATATCAATAGATTTCCTTCTTTAAGGTAACTTTGCTCGGTTTATAATTCGAACAAAAGTTTTCTTTAAAACGTAAATAAAATACAACTGGCAAAGTATGATTTTCATAATTTTGCACAGTCATTTTTTCTTGGTCTGACTTCCTCTGATTGTTAAAGTAAAGTAACACTTCAATATCTTTAGAAGGTAAATAGAGATATATCTTCCTACACGTTGAAATCTCTTCAATAATTTCTAGACCCACTTCAGTTCACTTCAAGAGTCACTACAGCCACCGGGCAGCAACATATAGCAGGTAGGTACAGTTCGCGAGGGATAAGCGGAGCTTTGCATGTGTGTGAGTGCAGTTTACGTGAACGTATATGTGACCTCTTTTACACGCTATTGTGTTGTACACACTGCTACAAAAAATGTTACTCTACTTTTCTTGGTCAATCACACAAATGCAAAGGTCCGTGTATCCCTCGCTAAAATATTATATTTCTATGACAACACGAAGTTAAACCATTGGGTGGGCGAATGGCATTGATCATAATATCGACGGAGGCTTACGTGAGTGATAAATGGACGACCGCAGCGTCAGTGATGGGATGACATCCGCCGCCATATTTAAATCGCTTCTGTCACATCCACATATCGCGTATAGATATGAGGAAGAATTATAATAAGTAGATGAATGTTTTTGGTGGCCACTATTTCTTAACTGCGACAGTTTCCAAGAAGAAAACCCATAAGAATACGTAAAAGTAATTTTAGAACTATGGAACAACACAATGTATTTTAGTTGAATTTATATTAAATATATGTAACTAATTCCACCAAGTGCCATAAAACGAGAGTAGGTACCAATAAAAAAGTTAACTAGTGGTCTCCCATAATTCTGGAGGGTAAGCGGTTCCTAATTTTAGACCCACACCTGTTAAGTAGTTACTGAAGCTACTTAATAAAATTTTAGATGTCTCAGTAGTTACTTCATGCATATAATTCCAAATCAGCCACAATAAGAATAATATACCCAAAGTTCAATGTACAAAATAAATCAATACCCACTCAAAAGGTCCAAACACGGCAATTTCTCAAGTTAGGTACTCGAAATGTTGAAAAACGACTCGGTCTACCCAATATCACTAAAAGACGTGACTGTTTTATACACTATGAATACACCAAACTTCCAGCAATTAACAGACATAATGTAACCATTTAAATCGTTACCGCCAAATAGTGTATCCACAAACCTCGCAAATTCAACGAACCAAATAGGAAATTAAAATCATCAATCAAACGAAAAAATACAAAAGCCCCGTTTTCCATTGTCACCGATATGTTTGCGCAAAAACGACTTTGTCGCTTCACAGTCAAAGTAATAAAAAGCTATACACGGATATAAAGCTAGCTAGATGGAATAGAAGAGTTAAATTCAGGAATTTAATAGAGAGGTTCATTTGTGTAGATAAATGAGTATAGTATTTTAAGCTATAATTGGGTATTAATTTAAAGTTAAAAAGTTTATCAATACAACATTCAAAACCTCGTATAGCTTTGAAGTATTGTATAGAATAATTATATATAATTATATATTATAATTAATACTCCATGTAAGATCATTTTGTTTAAGTTTGAGTGATGCAATCAATGGGATATAGTAAAATGTAGAGCTTTCACAAAGAAATGTTATATTTTCATTGATAAAACGAGCAGCCGTTATTCAACCGCTAAACATTTTCCTTACTCATTCATCAAAATAGAACTTACGGTTTAAATCAGTATTCAACCATAAAAGATACTTATCATTTAAAAATCGGTTCCTTTATTTAGTTTTGTCACGGTTGAGATAAAGGTGCCGATTAACCATGGAATTTTTTCATTTGATTTTGACATTAAAATGGTAAAATATAGAATTTTTCATCAAAATAGTTAAACACCGTCAAAATTTAATGTTTACGAAATTTGTCACTCATCAATTGGTAATTTTTTTGGTGATGTGAATGTACGCGGTTTAACTGCTAAAGTTGTCAATGAAATGCTTAGTTTTCTTGCCCATTGCGGACGAAATAATCGACCTAAATCGAAATTTAACTAGGTGTGACTGGATGTTCTTTAGTTATTTATGAATTATTCAAGGGTAAAACAGTATGAACGAGAGCTTGTAAATAAGTATATTTCACAATTTCATTCAATCCTCGTTTTAGGAAAAAGTAACCTAGATAAAATATGCTTGGGGTATCAATCTCTCCGCACTCCCGTATTATTGCCAGATTAAACAAACAAATTTGAAATGTAGAGAAAATAAGAGATTATAAAAAAATACATGTTGTATTTGGAGGTGACTAAAGAAAGCACGTTCCAGCCGATAATATGCCCATGTGAAAAGAGCTTCAGGCTTTGTGATAGGACACGTAATACGCTCACAATTGATTATTGCGATGCAGTGACTTGGCGGTTTGCGTGGCACTGATGATAGATTCCAAGGAAAGTGCCACAGGTTCGTCAATTTTTTATCTGATCTGAATTTTTAGCCAACACGCGACGCATGCCATGTTGTCTACGTAATAGTCGTTTATACTATTCTGTGTGTTTGAAGAAATATTCATTTATATTGGTATTGTTATGAAAATAATCAAAATTATTGTAAACAGACAATGTATGTGTGCTTAGTCTGGAAGTTTGAGGCCCAAGTTACGAACTGGTCATAGATGAGACTAACTGCATACTCGCTTGAAGATTCATAATTCATAGTCATTTATTTGCGAACATGGGTAGTGCATATTATTTAGGTCACATGATAGAATTGAGCACAGCTACATTCGACCTTACGGCAGGCAAATAGTTAGTGGTTTAAAACCACAAAATATAATAAAAAATCAAGACTAACATTGAATTAAAATCATAATACGATTAAGTATGTAAAAAATGTCATAAGTACAGTCAAAAATATTTTATGTTAGATGTCGAAAAGATTAAGCCCAAAATAGAAACATGTCAAAATAATAATTAATAGGTTTACATAATTTGAATACCCCATACAAGCCATGTCAAATACACATCACAAAAGAATCAAGAGTAAGAGAAACACCTACTTCTGGCTTCGAAAGCCTCTACGGTGAGTGAGAAGTTGAAGTAACAATACAGTGCAGTGGAATTATAATATTATGAACGAAAATTATAAAATTCATTTTTTTAGAGTAGTGGTGGCGGTAAATTGTCGAAGTAATTTCTTGGTAAAACTACCAAAATACCTACCTATTGTTGTTATATTCTAATTGTTCAAAGCACAAAATAAATACAATCTAAGCCTTTGCCGCGGTATAACAACATCGTGTATCGTTGTAGGTCGAGTTCTTTCAGCGAGCAAGGGTTCGCAATCCTCAATGATTCAACACTTTCCATTGAAAACTTTATTCGAAGATTACTTCGTTGTATAAATGAAATAAGCTTTGCACTGACGAGATTAGACCCCGAATATCACTCAGACATTAATGACATTTTCAGTGGGTTCGCGGGGGTTCTGTTGTTTATGTTGAGACTTGGTTGAGACAATAATTTTGAAAGTCATTTTGATAAAGATAAATAAAATATAAGAGTGTTGAGTTTAATGGGTTGGAGATTTAGTAATGGGGACCTTCCTCAAACATACCTTGATTTCAAGAATAAGGTAGAGCAGAAGATTACGTAAATAAATATATAATATAAATATTTTGGCCATTGTCACACAACTTCATCTAGCCCAAACTAAGCTATAAGCTTGTATGCTATGGAATCTAGACAACTGATAAACGTACTTATATATTTTAGAAATACATACATACTCGTATTTAACATAGAAAACACCCAAACTCCGAAACAAACATTTTTGTAGATCACACAAATATATTATTCAATCCGGAGACTCCGGATTCGAAAGCCGATGCACTACCGCCCACGCCACCTAAGCAGTTAAGTGGTCATCATTGCTTCTGCTCATGATTGCGACGTTTAAAATGCAAAGTGTCTAAGTAGAGCAATTGCTTGGACTGTATAATGTCTAAAATGCTATTGAACCTAATAACTAATCCTCAAAGTAAAGAATGTGACTACATTTAAAAATAATTATGATTAACAAGGAATACTAAAAAAGAATATTACTCTTTTATCGATGCGTATTCATTGGATTCATGTATGAAATTTACATGAAATTTCGTACTAGTAATAAAGAATGATGAATTGGATCCGCATTGGTAATTATGGGCAACGGTGAGCGAGCGAGCCAATATTAAATCGTGAAATTCAAATATTTTATTATATGACTGTAGTTTCATGCTTTCAATATTATCGATATTATCATAATATTCTTTAAAATTATTTATGTAAATTTAATATTTAATGTTCTCAGATTTGTGCCGGTAAATTAGCAATACAAGTCCGTAGTCGATGGCGGGCGGCGTCCTGCGTTATGACGATGTTAGTACGATTACCGAACCCACTCGTATCATAAGCATATTTAACTTAGCTAAAGGGCTAATGGGAATACAATACAATTTTAGTGTAAACTAGTGATCGCCCGCTTCACCCGCTTGATAATAAAACCTTCCTAGAGAACCACTCTATCCATTGGTGAAAACCGAATCCGTTGCGTAGTTTTAAATATCGAAGCATAGGTACATACGGATGAAAGCGACTTTGCTTTATAATACGTAGTGATTAGAAAACACAAGAATACAATCTCGTGTACACTCCAAATACAAACCTACATATAATACATGGGCACACTAAAAGTTTTGCACTTCTAGCTAATGGGAACTATTTGAATTTGGAATGTTCTATTTTTTTAAACGTTGCTACCTTCTTAGTAATAAAAACAAACAATTGGCGGGAAATCATTTGTCAATTGTTTTTTATCACACATCCAAGTTCTACGTATGCAACGAAAATGGAATTAAGTCGAAAAGATTTTAGAAGTTCTCTCTCTCCGCAAGACTGTGCCGCTCGTCTTCAAAATGCTTTTGGGAGAGAAACACCTTGTTTGAGCACCGTGAGGCGATGGTTTGCTGAATTTGAGAGAGGTCGAGTTTCTTTAAATGACGAATTTCGTGAAGGGCGGCCTTCAACTGCCGTCAACGAAAATAATGTGGCTTCCGTTAAGCGGTTAATTGAAGAAAACCCGCGGATTACCTATGAGACAATTCGAGGACTATTGGGGATTGGTATGAGTCAAATCCAGAAAATTTTACACGAAGAATTGAAAGTTCGGAAACTTAGTTGTCGTTGGATCCCTCATGAACAGAGCAGAAGCAGAGCAGAAGCGGGCTCGCGTGGGATGGTGCTCATAGATGCTACTGAAGTACGACCACGGACATTCTAATGCTGTTTATGACATTGTCACAGGACACGACAACGTGGATTTATTGTTTTGAACCCGAAAAAAAACAGAAATCTTGTGAATGGGTGTTTGAAAATGAGGACAAGCCAACAAAAGTGAGGCAGGCGAGAAACGTTGGTAAAAAAATTATCGCGTTTTTTTGCTCAGCTACGGGTCCCATCTGTACAATTCCACTTGAAGATCAAAAGAGTGTTAATGCCGAGTGGTATTCTACCATTTGTTTACCCAGGGTGTTATAAAAATTTCGCGAAAGACGACCCAAAAGCCGCGTTCTCCTACATCATGACAACGCTTTCAACACACACGGCCAACACAACAAAGTCATTTTTAGCTTCCGAAAAAGTACAACTCGTCACCCATCCTGCGCATAGCCCCGACCTAGCACCCTGTAATTTCTGTATTTTCCCCAAAATCAAAGATTTGATGAGAGGTTTCACTTTTACCAACTCCGAAGAGGCAGTGATAGCGTTCAATCAGCACGTAGAAACAATGCCATCAGATCTGTGGTCCTCCTGTTTTTAAAAATGGTTCGATCGCATGAAAAAATGTTTAAAATGTAAAGGAGAGTGTTTTGAAAAGCAATAAACATAATATTTTGGTTTTAGCATGTTGTTTTTTTAAGTTACGCAAACTTATAGTGTGACCTATAAAACTATTTACACCTTTTTTTAATTTAGTATTAGTTCTTTTTTTATTGAAATTTACTTAATTTACAATAAGAATTACAATAAACATAATTATATACTAAAAATATTTACATTACAAAATATCGTTTAAAAAATCCTCCGCGTCATTGCCGACTGGGAATGTTCCCGGAATGCTCGCTGTGTTGCCACGTTGGATGGCGATACTTATTCTTTGGGCCAGAAAATAGCCAGCCTTCGGGTACAGAGAAGCATCGATTAAGCGTTTATCTCTAGTATTAGTATAGTTTTTATTGTAGTTTTTAATTTAGATTATTAGATGTAAATAATTGTAAATATTTATTGTATGTGTTTTTTTTTTTTTAATTCCGCGGTTTGAGGCCGCGGCCGCTCTAACGTCCGTTGCCGGGCGTTTCTGGTTACTAGCAGAGGGTATGTCCAGTGGCGCCCGGCGGACTTTGACCACCTCTGTGGTCTCTGCAGGTGTTTGGTCGGGATGAGAATCCCGCGTCGTTGGGGTAGGGTTTTATCCCGCGTCAGTGAGTGAATATGGTTGCGTGCTATGGGGCAAAGGCCCCGCAGCACGCAACCCTTCTAGCCTGCTTCTGTAAGGACGGCGGGTGGCGATCTCACCGTCCTCAGGCCCCGATCATGGAGGTCGATAGTCTTGGGCGTATTCATGGAGTCTGGGGCGCTCTGGCCGCCGACTACGGAACTCGGCGGGGAGGGTACGCTCCCTCTCCCTCCAGGCCGCCTCTTTCGCGAGCATGACTTGCTCGCAGAAGGACACGGCCACGTTCCACCTACTCCCGCTGGATACCATGGCTTGAAGCATGGTCCCCAGCGAGAGGGTATCCACGCCCAGACCCACTACGAGGTCCCGTCGCTGACTCGCCCACACTGAGCACTCCACTCCATTGGAACAATGACGCAAGGGCTCTCGCTTCCAGGTCCCATGGAGGGGTCCCGGCTAGGAGACATGCAACCTCTCCGGAGATCGTGCGGTACCCCCGTATGGGTCTGACGGCCAAGGTTCGAAGTGGTCTGTTTAACAGAGTCACGTTCCCTTTGACCGCCAACCTATCCGCCCATACGGCCCATAGGAGCCCCGTATAGGGCCATACTCCGCACGATCCCCAGGTACAGTCTCCTGCAGGAAGCGTTGGGTCCCTTTAGGTTGGGCATCAGTCGCGAAAGCGCGACCGATGCCTGCGTCACCTTGGGGACCAAACTTCGGAAATGTGGTCCGAAGTTCCATCGGCTATCAAGTACGATCCCTAGGTACTTCATCGAGGGCTTGATGCCGATGCTAACGCCTCCCACATTTATGCTGGAACCTTCGGGTGGATCGTTCCGAGGTCTGTGAAAACACAGAACCTCGGACTTGTGCAAGGCCACCTCCAGTCCCAGCTGCCGTATCCGACCCACGACTCGAGCAACACCCGTCGTGACCTTGAGTGCTGCCTCCTGGTACGTTGCACCCCGCGCCGTGACGAGGGTATCGTCGGCGTAGCACGTTACGCCGACGCCCCTAGGCATCGCACCCCGCAGCACCCAGTCGTAGCCGATGTTCCACAGAAGCGGCCCCAGGACCGACCCATGCTGAACACCGCACGACACATCTCGCCGAGCTGGCCCGAGCCAGCTGGGGAAAGATATGGCCCTCTCCGAGAGATAGGCCCCGACATTACGACGGAGGTAGAGAGGATTTTCGTGATACACGAGCGCCTCCCTTACGCAGCTCCATGGCAAGGTGTTGAACACGTTGGCGATGTCAAGAGACACCGCCACCACCACCTTGCCCTGCGAGACTGCTTCCTCCGTCAGGCTCTTCACGCGCATGATCGCGCTCACGGTGGAGCGTCCCCGACGGAAACCGAACTGGTTATCCGCCAGGTCTGGCCCCACACTCGTGAGATGCTCGACGAGGCGTTCCGCGATAATTCGCTCAAAGAGCTTACACACCTCGTAGAGCAACACGATCGGCCGGTATCCGGACGGTGAGTCCACCGGCCGCCCCGCCTTACGGATCAGGACCAGTTTCCCCGTCCTCCACACCTTGGGAAACTGGCCCCTTTCGAGGCATGCGCTAAAGAGCCCCATCAGTCGAGGCCCGAGTTCTTCGAGGGCCAGGACCCATGCACGGCCAGGAATGCCGTCGGGTCCGGGGGCAGTGATTTTCCGGCGTTTAAGCCGGAGTACTGCCGCACCTAGCTCCCCCCCCTTACTTCGGGTACGTCGTCTTCGCGTCTTCGCTGGTGCTATCCGCGTCAGGCAGAGACGGAGCCATGCGCGGAGGGACGTGCTCCTCCGCGCTCGTCGGAAACAGGGAGCCCATGACCCACTCCAGCTGCTGCGGCTGGAGACTCTGGGTCAGTGGGGGCGCCCTAGGTCGGAGTTTCTCCCTGACCTGTAGGTACGGGCGCCCCCATGGTCTGCTGCAGGGTCTCCAGGAGCTCCTCGCGGGCCGCCGTCTTGGCCCGCTTTATCGTCTCCTGGAGAATACCTTTGGCCTCCCTGTATGCCTGATAAAGCTCCGCCTCTCGGGCTGCCGCGTCGTCTGGGCGGCGATTATTGTATGTGTGAGAAAAATAAACCTTTCCAACCTACTCTCTCTCAATGGAACAAACACTATATTTAATCAATATATTATGATAGTTAGTAGGTATTTGAGTTTAATTTCTTAAACTCGCTATCCATCCAAAGGTTGTCTGGAAGAGATAGCGATAAGGCCGCCATTTGTACTCTTCTTAAAGTGATATCTCCTGTTTCTATGTTCTCCATGTTGTGTACAATAATGTGTGTTCAATTGAATTGAATTGAATTGAACTTACGTGGACTAGTTCACAATGCGTAGGTAAAGGTTTATATACTTTACCTTCGAGATGAAAACCCTAATAACCTCAAACTAACTCCGTGCCAAATCTCATTAAATCCAAAGATCACAAAAAATCTCATTAAATTCGATCCCGTCGTTTTAACGTGATGCGCGAACAAACAAACAAAGTGACACAAATAACAAAAACGTTTTTTTTAATCTTTACTTAACTGTGAATTTTATTTTTACATTTTTTTAAAATGATCAATTTAATAGCAAAGCAAACCCTGAACATTGTTACAAAATTTCTTCTGCGACAATGCATACATACAACGATGTGATACAAATCTCATGTTCATGTGTATGTATTGTGTATGTTGCAAGAAACTAATAGTTTTTTGTGTTAGTAATTGGATTTCATTGGCCGTTGATTTATTGTGGGCATTTTGAGGCATGGATGTTTGTCACGATACCATTTCGCTGAGGTGATTATTTGCCCTAGATGAAAACAATTTTTTTTTTGCCAGAATTTTTATTTAGTTATGTGTAGGGAAACCCTAGGAATAAGTTAGTCAGAAGGGCGTAGTTCAATTGCGTGGGGAATTGACCGATAGGGCGCCTTTTGTTAAGGATTGAGATTTATGTATTTTACGAATAGCTTGCTGACACTGAGAACAATTCACATTATTAGGAAAATTTTCAAATTTACAAAAAATACTTACCATTTTAAAATTAAAAATAAATACGTAAATTTTTTTATGTAATAATTAAAAATAATTGTTAAATAGGTATTAAATTTTTTTTATCCAATATAATGGCAGTTAGCGTTCGTTACAAATTGTAATTTCTAATAGTTTCAGTTACTGACAGATGATGAAACTGAGAAATTTAAAAAAAAAACATTTTTAAGGCCCTGGTCACCCTTATGTCCATTGCCTGGTGCCTCAGGTGCGCACTCGGTGTTCCCAGTGGAGCCGGCGCACTTCGGCAACCTAAGTGGTCCCAATTTTAATCCTGGCCTCCTGTGCAGTAGTATTTCGCTCCATTTTTCTATTTTCATAGCCGAACCAAGTTCCGGGTAGGCCTTTATGCGGGTCAAGTAATTATAGGATATAAACAATCTGAACACTCTAAGTGTCCAAAATAATTAGGTAGGTAAGTAAGTACCTAAGTAATTTAATTTGGAATGATCTCAATATGAGAGTAAGATAGAAAAAGGGATGCTTAGATGGTTCGGGCACGTAGAAAAGATGGATGAAAGTAGACGAAACAGATACATAAGGCGAACGTACTTCGACCAAATCGGAGATGTTTTGACCAAAGACCAGGTCAGTACCCAGAACCGGAGAGCGTGCATGAAGATAGTTATCGAAGTGGAAGAAGCGAAAGAAGTATGCCAGGATAGGTAGCAAGTGGAATTCCATAGTCTCTTCCTACCCCCATGAAAAAGAGGTCACGCCATTATGTATGTATGTATCTATGTATGATCTCAATATAAACAAGATATTTAATACATATAGGCATGCACATGTTATATTAACCAATACCCTTCCGTATTCCAATATAGCTACTTAATGATTAGGTCTCGACGTAGTTTAAATAGAACATGGACGAGTGGCGGTGGGAAACTTCGTTAGAAAGGGTATCCCGATGCATGTTTTAAAATAATCAACTTCCAAGTTAATTCTTAATTTATTGCTTGGTTGGTGACAGCAGGATAATTCGATTGGGCACTGATGTCGGGCCTGCAGCAAAAAGTAGGAAACAGGTGTATACATACTTTATATCAGTTGACCTACTACGAACTACATCATGTTAAATAATTATAATGTTTTTTGGTGGTCTACACGTATATAATTACGTTAACAAGATACTAAGGGGTTATGTAAAAGATGAGACTGTGGAGCCGCTCGGATATATGACAACAGAAGGCGCCATTTAATGTAAATTATTCGACTACCAAGTTGTATTAAACTTTTTCTGAATTTAGTCTTAATATATTAAAGTGTGAGAATTTTAATCAAGAGTTGGTATGAAACAAAGACTCTCTTCAATATAATAGGTAGTCGAAAGAGATAGAACTCTAGCGCGTGAAATTACACAATGTTCTTGCATGACTGTGCTAGGCTGGAGCCTGAGCAGACTTAAGACTTATTCGCAGCTAGCCGTAACTGCGGAATGTGTAATAATGTGTATGAGACCCTCCCACTCCCATAAAATCGAAGTGAACACGCAGGCCTTAAAACTAAGTTACTTCCGAAAATAGTCGAGTGTTGTCTAGTATTAAATCAAAGTTATAAGTCGTCATTGGAAACTGTCCGAAATAATATAATATATAATAAAAGGAAATAAAATAAAATTCAACAAGAATATAATACGACTTAAATAAAAAGGTATACAGGTAATTAATAATCGACACTACTCAATATAAAACACCCAAGTAAATGAATATAAACGATCACAGTGAATACAAAACGAAATTAATAAACAAAACTTGTATACGATAGTACGGTATCGAAAGGGTTTGATGAGAAGCGAGCGAAACTAATAGTTCACCTTCCTGCGATAGTGATCTTTAATATAGTATGAGTGGATGAAACGTTTTGAGGAGACGAGCACGGAAGCCGCACCCGTAAAGGGTTGCAAACTTAAATCAATTTTCCATTTTTATTTAATAACACTGCAACTACCGGTGATATACGAATACCTCCTGTTTTCAACGGTATTATTGTATACAAAAAATAGTTTCACGCTGCTTGTCAGTAATCGAATTGCGATCGTAATAGATTAAGCTAAATTCACAATTTGACACCATTTATATTTTAAGAGTGTGGATAATGAATTTTTAATCATAAAAAATGTAGTATCTTGTTAAGTATCTTACAGTTATCTGGCGGCAAATTTTGTACCGTGTTTTTGGTCTGTCTCTTTTACATTTGATATGAATTTCAATGTAGAGTTACGCAGCGTCGTAGCATTATGCTACAAGCGTAACGAACTAAGTTATGTTTAAAATGAGTTCTTCGCTCAAATTGATTCGTTTATTTACTTCACACATTGCAAAGGTTAAGCTACATAGTTACAATTCTTAAGACATTGAGTCCCCTCCATGCTAGTTTAGTCGTCGATCCCGTTTCTCATACAAACATCTATGGCAGTCGTTAGGGGTAGTTGGATCCCTAAATCAGAAATCCGGCCGGTCTAACTACAGAACTTCGATACATCCGCATCGCAGTTGAGAAAAAGGCTTAGTGGATGATGACTTTACAGGTTCACTATGACTTTCAAACAAGCCGGAGAAAATCGAAAATAACTTGCTATGTATTATAAACTAAAGTATTTCAAAATGGCAAATCACTATATCAATTTGAAATACAAGTTTCACCTCCTGTTAGTTAAATTTTGCAAAGGTACACAACAAAACAATAGCATATCCCAAGGGCTACGGACCGGAACACGTAACCCTAATCCCTTATAAGTGAAACTTGGTATTTGTTACGTCAAATCTTAGTTAATAATTCTAGAAACATCTTTAAACAGGATGTGGCGCGGAGATGTTTCCGAAAGGTTCGCTACTATTAATACGAACCTTTATGTGTTATATATATAAGTTTAAGTTTACTAATAAATAAATAGAAGTGTGACAAAATGTAATTTTAATCACTTCTATTCAAAAAGTGGCGTTTTGTTCCTACATAAGTGCGCCTAAAGCAGCTCTTTTTTGTTTATAGATTTTTTAGCAATATTAAAAAAAAATACCAACCGTATTTGGAACATGAATCTTTCATAGTAATCCAACCGAAAAAAAAGACTAAACGCACGAACTTTTTTGATTGCTTGTACATATCTTTTTTTTAACCGACTTCCAAAAAAGAAGGAGGTTCTCAATTCAACTGTATGTTGTTTTTTTATGTTTGTTACCTCAAATCTTTAAACTGGGCGAACCGATTTAAAAAAAAACTGTTTTTTAGGTGACACGTACTTTGTATCCCTCGCTACGCTTAGGATTATACTCTAGAATCCTTCGCTTCGCTCTGGATTTTACTCCCTTGTCATAAAATTTATTGTTTTGATAGTTTCACAGACCAGAGATACTTTTTGAAATCTGCATTTTAATTAAATTCGTTGTAAATTAATATCCATTTCACCCCTTTATTCTGCAAGAGATTGCTACAGCAAAACTGTCAAACTATCGCAAGTCGTATCAAACTTGTACATGTAGAGAATTTTAAGGCGATTACACATTAAGTTGGCTGTATATTGTGGTGCAAGTTGTGATTGCGTTCTCGGTAAGTTTAAGTTAGTGTATGGGTACGTTTTGTTTGCGGTGCGGTGTAGCGCTGCAGCGCTGCGCTACTCAGTGCTAGGTGCCTTTGTGACAGTTACGTTTACAGTACACTCGTGTGACAATGTACGCGAGGGGGAGCTTCAGAATTTTACTGATAGTATACATAGTGTTGGCAGACTCAACATATTTTAAGCTTCAAATATGTGACTTTAAAAACTTCGCGAACATTAAAAACGTCATTTGGGTTTCCCTCACAAAAAAAAGCTCACAACGAAAAAAGAATAATAATTCAAGGAACACTTTTGCCAAAATGGAGATAGGATAAAAACTGTAGCTGCTAACTCGGGACAAACATACAAACAGACGGCAAAGTTGTACAATCTTGAAGTGTAGACGCTTCGCTCGCTTTGTCAACTAGTTCGAGGTGGGTACGACGAGGTACATTGAAACTGTAAAAAGAAAAAAGTAGGATCCTTAATATAGTTCGAGATGCCCAGGACTTTAACTGTGCACGGCTGGCACGTAAGATTTTGTTGCCTTTCATCAACATTTCATCGCAAGGCAACGGGTTTCAATTTTTGTTCTAAATTACAATATAGCTGCTACTTTTTTCTAAATCAATTTGGCCATTTTGAATGCTTGCCCCCTATTACGGGGGACTAAAAATACTGGCAAATTGTGGGTGTGTAATGCACCTCTGCCTACCTCTTCGGAGATATAGTGTGAATGTGTGTGAATTTCAAACAAAATACTCGTATAGCTCGTAAACTCAAAAGCGATAATCTCTCCAGTCTCGGAGCGGAGTTAGACACCTCCGTGAGACTAACGAAGTTCTTATAATCTTACTCCGCCTTGTCACACCCCGCAGCCCTCTGTAATTGAGTTATTGCCTTGCATCTCATGTCTTATGACTCCCCTATTTTAATCACATCTTAAGGCAGAAATTGTTTAGTCAGAATGCAGATTTTGTAATGATATTGATATTGAATACCTATTCCCTCGGCAACGGTATCACGCGTGAACAAATTAACTAATTTCGGTAATATTTTTTTTTGTGGTTGATTACTATCAGAAGATATTTTGTTCTCATGAGAGCAATAGCTGCATTATTATTGGGTGCTTTGGGGCTTTTATCCTGGTAATGTGTTCTCATGGGAATTGAGAACGATACAATTTTCCAAGCATAAAGCACATAAGGAACACTTACACACGCGAAATTCTTGTGACCATCTTAAGTAGGTAATTGAATATTATCTCTATCAGAAATATTGAATAGCCAGCCGTCCTGGAACAAAAGCGTCCCAAAAACAATTTTATACCGAACCCTCAAAGAAATTTCATAATTTTTTTTTCTTCTGATTTCACTTCTACCTGACCTAAAAGCTTTATAGATTATTCCTATTGAAAAAACAATGGTAAGTAAAAATTTTTTTTTTTAAGAAAAAACTTTTTAGCATTAATTAATAACAGAACTCGCTGTTCTCTCTGAGACAGTCTTGATAATGCCTCGTTTAGAGGCGAAACAATTGTCGACGTTTTGTTGTCCTTTTGATTCTGCGAAAAATTAATGCTATTAATTAATGCTAAAAAGTTTTTTCTTAAAAAAAAAAAAATTTTTACTTACCATTGTTTTGTCATGGATTTTCGCCAAGTAACGCCTGTTTCTATCCAATATTCCTATTGAGTTTTGAAATAGCTAAGTTTCATCTATACACGCCCAGCTATTTTAAGTATTTTTTATTTTCGCTGTAGCTATTATATTTAAGCTGTAACAAAGGTTTTTATCGTCAAGCGCGGAAAGTATATCCGCCACTTTCCGCACCAGTGGGGGGCTGACGTGTCACACTTTAATAGTCATGGGAGCCCGGACTGCAGAGTGAATAAAGAAAAAGTTTGGTAATTGGTTATTTGCGTATTATTTATGTGACTTTACCAGGAACTCCCCCGGTGGCAAACTAAAAGTAATCGGTGAGAAATTACACCAATCACTCGCTACAAGTGGCCATTGATATTATATTATGGTCTGGTCAATGGTTATACTTTGCATGGATCAATAATTATAGATTTAAATAAATATTAATGAGTGTATTCCTAAGATTCTACTAAGTGGACTAATACGTAACGTAGTGGATTTCTGTACGCAACTATGCAGTCTGACAGCCTCGGCCTCGGTGGCGCAGTGGTATGAGTATGCGACTGCCGTCCCTGAGGTCCCAGGTTCGATTCCGGGTCGAATCAAATTATTTCTGCGATTCACAAATGTTTGTTGTGGAGTTTGGGTATTTTCCATGTATAATATGTATGTATTTAGAAATATATAAGTATGTTTATCAGTCGTCTAGATCCCATAGCACAAGCTTAATTTGGGCTAAATGACGTTGTGTGAGAATGTCCCAAAAAAGTTCTTTTTTAGTTAGTTCCTCCCTGTGCCAGGAATCTATTAATATAAGCTATAAAATTATATAAATTATTCAACATAGTTTATATAATTTTATCATAATCGCGATAATTTTCCTGAGATACGAGCACTTACAAAACCACATCAGTCAAATTAATATTCAGATTAGAATAGCCAAATGGTAGTTTAAATTCAGGTAGTCTGATTGAGTAAAAAATTCAAAATGTTGACTTCGACCAGATTGCACTAACGCGGTAAAATTAGTATTTCATTCGCCGTTGTCGTGACTGAATCACAGTTAAAATCAACTACTATGCAATTCCTTTGTTTAATAACAATCAACTGGTTGAGGGATGTGTGTTGTTGGTGCTAATGAAAACTAGATTTATTTACTGTGCACCTTGTAATTATGAACCAGCTATAATGTAAGTAGGTAGGTACCCTGACCCTATGCATGATGTTTTGTAATATTTTATCAACATTTATGAAATTGAATGATGCAATCATTCAATTTTAAAGTTTATATAACAGGGTAATTCCCGTTAATATATAACATAACTATACATATTATTTTGGACATTCTCACACAACGTCATTTAAGCCCACACTAAGCTATATAAAGCTTGTGCTATAGGATCTAGACAACTGATAAACATGCATATATTATTTTTTTAAATACATAGGTAATTACATAATATACATAGAAAACACCCAAACTCCGAAACAAATATTTGTGGATCACACAAATATTTGAGTCGACCCGGGAATCGAACCCGAGACTCCGGAGTCGAAAGCCGATGCACTACCGACCTTGCCACCGAACGTCGTCATTAGAGGCGGATAGAGGAAGAAATAGAGAAGGGTGGGTAAACTTGATAGAATCGTCATAAGTAACGAAGCTACTTAACTTCAAAGTCCAGAGAACAACCTTTGGAACTAGTTCTAAAATTCCTAATTTCATGTAGCGAAGTGATATATTTTATAAGTGAACTAGAATTATTCTTACTTAAAATACTTAGGTTATTATAATCCGTCAACCATGATGTTAGAAAAGTTAGTTTAGTTTAGTTAAAAGGTTAAAACCGATGCAACCCAAAGAATAAAAATCATTAGACATAATAAATAGGGTTCACGATAAGACGACGACGTGTCGCCACTCCGCACTGACCATTGGTTAGTTATTACGTATCAAGGCAATATTATACTTAATATTGAATTGTTTTGGATTTAATCTATCTAATCTACAATGAAACAGACGAAATCGGAAAATATCGAAACCTATATATTAATCTTCAAAATCTATAAATTTAAGCTTTGGGGTTGTTTGTGGTATTATCGACAGTACAGAAATAAGTTATGGCAAAACATTATTCATCAATACATATTATTATTATAAAACAAAGTCCTTCACAGCGTCTGTCCATTCTCGATAAACTTAAAAACTACTGCACAGATTTTCATGAAGCTTTCACTAATAGATAGAGTGGTTTTCGAGGAAGGTTTCAGTAAATAACTTGTCCCAAGTGAAGCCATGGGCGTCCGCTAGTACTTTAATAAAATAAACAGACGGGGGGTGACCCACTGCGGCTCTACCAAATTAGTATTTGAATAAAATACACGAAGCACATGTTATGTATTTTTAAACTAGATGAATTTCTTTGAAGTGGAGAGTATAACACTGTACTCTGACTCCTAAAGATTATCGTATTTGACACCTGAATGAAATGTGTTAAATATTTGCAATGGCAATGTCAAACCAGATTCTATGACACGTAATGTGAGAAATTTTCTGGCAAACAGCCCAGAAGGGCGGGTTAATGGCACGGAGCACGCGACTCGTAGTCACTGCTACAAAATGCAATTGGTTACCGACTGCCCAACTTGTTTTTTGTTCCTCTTAATTTTCTTTTTATTTCATTGAAAGGTTCTTGACTATCATCGCTGTAGTCGCTGAAAACCTAATGCCATCGCCATCTTACTGGTAGCACGAGTGGTTTTGCGATTCGAGGCGGAAAGGACTGCACGTAAAAAAAACATACGGTCGAATTAAAAATAACATGACCTTTTTTCAGTACTGTGTCAATTCTACTTATTAATATTTACCACATTACTCTTATAAGTGCAAATAGAGATTGCAAATTAAACTTAACTCATGAGGTCTTTCATATATATTTACTTTTTAACAATTACAATATACCTAATAGTAGATGAAAATACTATTTACACTTACTAAAAACTATACTATACACATTAAAATCTATACTATATACAGGCGTCAAAAAACTCCTCTGCCTCGTCGCCGACTGGCAATGTTCCCAGATGGCAGTATGGCAATGCTTATTCTTTGAGCTAAAAAGTAACCAGCCTTCTGGTCTTGAGAAGAGTCGATTATAAGTTTTGAGATGGTTTTAAAGAGTCCCAAACGGCTCAAATATGTAGTCTCCTGCTAAATTTGAGTATTTGCGCCGTTTGAGGCGTTCCGCTGATGCAGCAGCAGCGCCGGCACAACCCGCTGTACTAGGAAGGTGAGAAGGCGCCAGAGTGTCAACGCACGTTGCGTCCCACACTAAAGGCCTTCCCATCTTCTCAAGAGGTTATAATTTTTGCAACTAAAATTCTAAAACAATCCCCAAACATATAATATGAAATTTCGTACAAGTGCCTTTCATAATTTGAGTTCTAATTTGTGTGATAACCGTCATTACTCAGTACAAGTACTACAAACAGGAGCTACAAACAAGCCCGGGTATTGTATACTTACCAAAATATGCCTTTGCAGGCATTTTGCAATAATGGCTTCATTGCACTAAGTACATAATGTTTTAGCAATAATTATTTAATGGCAAAACTGATTTCGCTGAAATTTGCTACACAAGGTACCTAGTAGTAGGTAGTAGATAGATGAGAAGTTTTAAGACCATTCTGTCCTGGGTTTCTGTAAGATGCATTAATAATCTGTTGAAAAGAACAGTCCCCTGACAGTGAACTGTTGCTGGTCCGAATCCCTCGTAACACATTTACGTTTAAAAAGGTTATCATGCTCATTAACTACCAATTCTAATATAGAATCTCGATCCATATTTTGCTATCCTGTATTGATAATTCATACAATTACTAATTTGACATTGACAGGAGTTGATGGAATTAGGTACTTATAATACGTTATTTTTTTACTACGACTAGAATGAATTATTATTTGACGAAATTATAATTGGTAATATTGAGTTGCATGGTATCATAAAACAATAACAAATGGCACTAATTACAATATCTAATTTAGAATTACAATATTTTCGTAGGTATTGTTAAGTTCTTTTGCTGCTTTCATCCAAATAACAATTGGAAGAAAGTCTTACAGAATCCAATGTCTTATTTTGTTTTCATTAGTGATTTAATCCCTTTTAGAATTTATAGAATTTATTATTATATGTCACAAAACAACTTTAATCTTAATTAAAATAAAACTAAAGTACGGTCGAATTAATAAACAAATTGGTTGATCAAATTACAATCTTAAAAGAACTGATTTCGATATGTTGATTTGATCCCCACTCCTTTTATTTTGGATATCAAAAAGTTTGACGTTTACGACGGCTATCAATCATTCGTTCCGTGGCGCCAAATTATCGTTATAAAGCCACATAGGTGGTTAGGTTATTGACTTAAACACGGGGTTTTTGGAAGTCATTCTAGGTTTGTAAGGTGATTAAATTTTAGTTTAGTTATCGCACGTTACTAATCAGATTCTCAGTATCTCCCTGTGTTTTGAGTCATTATATTTCTTTCAATTGATTTAGTTAGGCTATAAGTAGTGCTCGTTAGTTCATAAAAGGCTTTTTACTTCTTATCTACTTTATACGTAAACTGATGTTTATTTTCCCTTCCATTTTGATTTCAGTAAAACTTACTTTTCAATCGACTTCCAATAAAGAAGGAACCTCCTTTGTTTTTTTTATGTTTTATCTGTCATATCTTCGGACAGGGTGAACCGATTTTGAAAAAATATTCTAATTTTAATTTGAAGCTACTACTTCCCAAATGGCCCCATTTCAATTTGGTCCCATTCCGATAACTATTTGGTCCCATTTCGGTAGTTTGAAGTCTTCTTCTTCTTCTTTTAAACACGTGGCTCCATCGATAATGATCGATGATTCGCCAATGTCAAGGTAATGCTTGATTAGTTGATAGTCCCGCACAGAAGAACTAGTTATTCCTAACTAACCCCAGGTGCAGGACAAGAAACGTTGTTCGGTATGTGAGTATCTGGGAGCCCGATTTTTGCGGAGCGCCAGAGGTAACCTAAAAAGGCACCAGCCATGCGCTCAGCAAAAATCGAACTCCAGTTTGAAGTCAGTTGCTGTGTCAATTTTTGACATGTATTTTTTTTAACAAAATGTATTCTAAAGAAATTTATTCGATGATGTATTTTCAGTTTTTCATTAAAATATATTTATTTCTCTATCATTTACTTTAAGAATTTTAATGAATAGGTCTACATATTTTATTACAAACCTTTCTGTCAATATTATTATGCCTAGAATTATAACATTATGCTTACAGAAATACGTGAAAAAGTTGAAATTAGTTATTAGATGCATTAAATGGTGGAGCGTTCACGGCAAAACCGTTTACGGGCATAATAATCATTAAAATGTATTTCCATTTTATTCGGGCCCGAACTCAAACCTCTGAGATTACAATCTCTATCCTTTTAGTAGGGTACCGTAGTACGGATTTTCAATAACTCCAACTCCAGTTGAAGTTTATACGAAAAACAATGGAAGCTATGCCAGATGTAAGTAGGTACTTATTTTTACTACTTCTATGTTTTGAGATATTTTTTGGAAACATGCAATTTAAAAAAATGCCTATAAGTATGGTCTCATGCGAAAACGAAACTTCCGTCTTTATCTTACAAGAGGGATTACAACCTCTGGTCTACTGCAACCACGCAAAAACCTTTGAATATACTGAATTTGCGATTTATAAAGCTGTTTGTGGTAGAGGTTAAAGCGTCATTTATCGGATTAGACATACCTATGAAATACTTACGATTAATCTGATATTAAAAACAACAAATGAAGGAAATATTACCAAATTTTTGTTTACCAGATACATTTAGAAACCAACTAAGAAAAACACTTTATAGTTTACTTGATGAGACGTCTAGTCTTGAGACCAGTTGTTCAAGTGGTCTAGTGCTCTATTCTATAATTTTTACATTATTGGGCGTTTTCACATTGCACGATATCGTCCACAATATCGTGACGATAACGTGACTTTAAGTATAAAGTGTAACTTTAAGGTATCGTTCTCGATATCGCCACGATATTGTGGACGATATCGTGTGTCGTTATCGTGCAATGTGAAAACGCCCATTGGATAGAAGTCTCTGAATGAGACTATGTTTACACAGATCGAATATGAACTTGATGCGTTGTAAGTTTTATTTCAATCATTTACCACTAAGCCTTTTCGCAACCCAGTGGTGTCGGTCTTTTCAGTGTAACTGTAAAACGACTTAGTTGATTTTATTTCAAAACTACTAAAGTTCCTGTGAGTCACGGTAGGGAACCTAGTCACGCCAAGTGGTCATAGGGGAGCAGGTAGAAATAGAACCTCATGTAGATATGGGTGGAGATATACTGCGATAAAACTTGAGTGAACTTACTAATGTAGTTTTATGAAAGAATACTAGCAATCGCAAACGCAATCTAGCTTTTTCGTTAACCCCTCCAGTTAAGCTAAAAGGGCTTGTTTTAGAAAAACTCACGTCGTAGAAACACAACTCCAATCCCTTATCCAGTAGGCTACGAACGTTTCAAATAGGAGTTATAATATGAAAATTTAATATACAGAACCCGAATAAAAGCTAATTTAATTGTCTTTTTACATCAAAAATCATACTCGAATACAAGGGAATGGAAAATAAAGCAAGTAAATGTTTTGTAACGTGTAATTTTGTAAATAACTATTCGATAGGTATCAAATTATTTTTGGGGAACAAAATATGGTTATGTGGATTTAAATTATGTATTAAATATACTCATTCGGGTGTCTATGTGGTATTATATCATTGTACCTAGTGGTTAAGGGAGTATCGTGCAAAACACTTTAGCTTTATTTCATTTTTATAGTTAACTAGCGGACGCTCACGGCTTCTCCCGTGACAAATTATATACTAAAACCTTCTTAAAGAACCACTCCATCCATTAATAAAAGCAGCTAGAAAATCGGTGCAGTACTTTTTGAGTGTATCGCGATTAGACAGACAGACAGACACTGCGGAGGACTTAATTTTATAATCCTACTAATATTATACGAGGGTGGATTGAAAAGTAGTCGGCCTAACACTGATCCATTTAGTTCTAAAAATCAAATCTATCCACATTATTTAGTTCAGTTCAGACCTGTTAATTGTGTGAAATTTGAAACGTATGCGATAATTAGTTTTAATTTTATAAATTTATTAACAAAGCAATCAGACATCATTTCCGCAAATGGAGCAAATCGAGCAGCGTGCCGTCATTAAATACCTCCATAAGAAGGGGCTGTCATCAAAAGCCATCCATGATGATATGGTCAGTACATTAGGGGATTGCGCTCTTTCATATTCATCCGTCAAAAAATGGATAGCAGAATTCACAACTGTGGCTTTGAACTGTTACCGCATCCACCTTATTCACCTTATCTGGCACCGTCAGACTTTTTTCTGTTCCCTAACCTAAAAAAGCACTTGGGAGGTCAAAGATTTTTGACAAATGACGAGGTCAAAGCAGCAGTAGACGCATATTTTGACTCTAAGGAAGGGAAGATGGCAAAAGTGCATTGAACTTGATGGTGATTAAGTTGAAAAATAAAAATATATTTCATTTATTATGTATTTATTTTCTTGGTTAGGCCGATTACTTTTAAATGCGAAAGTTTGTAAGGATGTATGAATGTTTATTACTCTTTCACGTAAAAACTACTGAACGGATTTTGATGAAACTTTACAATAATATAGCTTATACATCAGAATAACACATAGGCTACAATTTATAAAGATACGGCGATGGGAACAATAATCACGCGGACGAAGTCGCGGGCGACCACTAGTATTTAATAATAATCTATATATTGGATAGAAACAGGCGTTACTTGGCGAAAATCCATGACAAAACGATGGTAAGTAAAATGTTTTAAGAAAAAAATTCTGCGAAAAATTAATGCTATTATATAATTTTTAAAAAGTTTTTTCTTAAAACATTTTACTTACCATCGTTTTTAATAATCTATATATTTAATACGACAATTTGTCTGTCCGTCTGTCGCGTTGTTCAATTTACATACATTTGAATATGAAATATTAAAATATTTTTTTTTGGCGGGCGAAGGCGATACAAAGTCCGTCGGGATAACTAGTAATATTTATTTATTGTTACAAAGAAACTTTTACAAATAGCTTGTTATACTTACAAAATTACATCAATATCAACATACAGAGGTGAGCGTTCGCGACTGTAGTAGTATGAACTGTGTCACAGTCGTCACCAGCAATATCTACGAGTATCTAGTGACTATGGTGCCAATATGGTGTTACATGTAAGAGTGTGGGCAAATGTTGACAAATCCATTTAGGTATCTAATCTACATTCACACATAAATAACATTGAAATAACAGGTTGTAATTCCATATTAATATTGCTTCACTCAATGGAAATGAAACTATGTAAACCTAAGTATACGGTTATATCAAATAACATAAATTCCTGTCTTCCTGTCTGTTCTGGCTCTAGGTGTAGGTACTGGATTTAAGAACAGTGGAGGAGCGTTTTGACACGTTAATTCTTACTCATTCCCAATTCAAAACAAACGAGTGCAGGACAGAGATGAATGAGGGAATGAACTTAAAATTCTCCATCAACGTATCTTTCATACAATCCGAAAATGTCCTGAAATGAAGTTTTCGTGACAACGTACCTATTGTATACTCGTAGTAACGCACTCATTATTTCGAAAAAT
Organism: Nudaria mundana; assembly: GCA_963556515.1. Taxonomy (NCBI): domain Eukaryota; kingdom Metazoa; phylum Arthropoda; class Insecta; order Lepidoptera; family Erebidae; genus Nudaria; species Nudaria mundana. The sequence continues at coordinate 9,437,387 of OY748293.1, forward strand.
TAACTGAGTTTAGGAAATTCCTTTTTCAAATTTAATAATGAGTTTATAGTTGATATGATAGATACCTATGATAGTTGATATGATAGATACCTATATATAAGCTGAGCTTTACATTTGTGTGAGTGACACCGAAAAGTTAAGTAAAAACTCATTGTGTATCTGTGTGTACAACACATGTGTGTGAAAAAGAGGTCACATATACGTTCACGTACACTGCACTCACACAAATGCAAAGCTCAGCTTATCCCTCGCGAACTGTACCTACACTTTTCATACGGATACCAAAACATTACCAAGTTTTAGCCGACTTCGGAAAACGAGGATGTTGTTTTTAATTCTTTATTATCTCATACCTTTCGACTGGGAAAACCGATTTAGATTTTTTTTATTGAAAGCCACTGCTTCCCAATGGTCCTATTTAAATTTCGTCCCATTTTAATATAGGTTTTTTTAGTCAGACGATATTTATGTTCAGCAACGGTTTAATTTTATTCGAATCATTCGATTAGTTATAGTGTTTTAGCTAAAAATTTCAAACAAGCAACACAGCCTTCAGAAGCTTACAAACACGCACACACGGTTCTAATTACTTACCTGCAGTAGTAATGTAAAAAATACTCACACGTGAAGGCTGTAGCGATGTAGAGTGTGGGGGCAGGAGGCCACTCCCCTGGCAACGCCTGCTCATTTTAAATTGTAATTACAATTTATTATTGTCTCTGTGCCGCCTTCGTCGTTCGACGCCATTTTATCGATTACTGCAGTTATATTTTATTTGAATATTTACCTAGATTAAGATTATTGATGATTAGTTATCTTACACCCACGTGATATAGATTTACTGGGTCAGTATTTTTCCATTTATATTTAGTCTGAGACGCCCAGGACTTTAATTGGCTGTGCCACAGCGGCTGGCACGTAAGATTTTCTTGCCTTTAATCAACATTTCATCGCAAGGCAACGGGTTTCAATTTTTTTTTCAAAATTACAATAAAGCTGCTACATTTTGTTAAATTCATTCGGTCATTTTGCTTGCCCCCTATTACGTGGGACTAAAATACTGGCAAATTGTGGGTGTGTAATCCACCTCTGCCTACCCCTTTAGGGACAGAAGTGGAGGCACATCGCTCGACTTGCAGCCGCCTTTGGCGAGGGGAGTGACAGGGCATCCTAGTCCATCGGCAGCCACGACCACTCTTTCAAGAGTGTACGACTAAGAAGAAGAACTTGACTGTATGCTGATGCTAAGACTGCAGAGATTGTATTTAGTGGTATCTGTAACATCTGTCCTGGCACATATCATGGCATAGATAAATAAAACCTAAACCTAATTCTTTATTAAAGAGAAATCAGGCAAATGTATGTATGTATCTATATTTTTGTATGTAAGTATTATGTAATTCTGTCTACCTACGCCCACATAAATATTATTCTATCAAGCATTTCAAGCTAGCCTACTGGAAGAGAGTTACTTACTTTTGAAATATGTAGTTGTACTGTTACGCCATCCTACTTTTTCGCTCTGCTGTGGCATGTTAAAAATTAATAGATTGTTTATTTGGCTTCTTGGTTACAACAAGCTAACGAAACTTACTACGAAATTACACAAGTTAAATTATCTCTTAGCAAAGTTTTGTTTTAGTGTATATCAGTGATAATTACTTTGGACATAAGTCAGTTCAACAATGGGCTTTCTAGTATGAATAGACCCTTACTAGCAATACAGATAAACGTCTGTCACACAATGTTAAGTTTGAGATATACATGATTTCGCAAATAATACTTTAAATTTACAAACGAAGTTTTAGTTTGCCAATTAATGACCTTTTTTAGTCTGAGTTAGGCATAATTGATTATTCAAGTTATCTACTATTGTTTATAATTTGCTAATTATGTCAAGTAGCTAAAACTAAAAATAAGAAATAGTGTTTGTGAAATGTTAGTTACCTATTAGCCGTGCATATCCCGGAAACAATACGTTCGGCTGAAAAAGCAACGACACGTAAACCCTCTTATATTCAGGGAAAGCAAAGAAAGGGCGAGCTCCATTGGGAGTGAGGCCCTAATCGCCAACAAGCACCCATCCCATCTGCTTATAGTTTTAATGACTGCTTGCATTATAAAAATAACACAAAAAAAACCCTATTAGCCGCGCAATATGACAATGGGATTGGTGGCGTATGTTGGTGACGTCATAATGACGTAGATTAACTTACAATACCTTTTTGTTATCAGCACTATTCAGCGATTGATGACGTCACGGAGCGGTTATTGTGACAAGGTTCTATCTCACTATATCGTGCGCGGCTTATAACCTACCTTTAACTAACCGAGTGAGCGTAGCAAGCGAAGTCTCTATCTCCACGGAAGTTGTCTTTAGGAGACCTGGTTATATGGGTATGTAAATATTCAAGACTATTATTATCATTATTATATTTTGTACTATTTTACAGGCTATTTCCTAAGCCTCTATAGTTATAGAGGAGTTCCTGAACGAACAGAGCTATCTAATCCGCTATTTATTTTCCTTAAAAGTTCAGTTCATGGACTACCATCATGAATTGTTTCAGGTTCTTCACGCCAGCCGTTTAGATTTCAGCGGGGACGACGACGCCCTGTTTTCGTAAAAATATGCTCTTCAAAGCTGATTATCTCGCAAACAGATGCTTAATTGAAAAACCTTCTTCGCAACCTTTTAATGTTTTTAAAAGACCTATCTAATGATACCCCACACGATGGGATAGACGTGGAGAAAAAAATATGATTTCCACTTTACATGTAGGGGTGGTACCTCGAAAAAAAGCACTTTGTCAGCGTAGTAAATATACATATACATGCCAAGCTTCATGTTTCTAGGAGGAGGAAAGCCGAGGACGGATGGATGTCGAAACTATAAGGGTTACGAGACTTTTACTACGGGACCCTAAAAAGGGTATTTTTTCCTCTTTTCTCCACAACTTTCCCTACACATTGTGCGTAAACCTATACCTACTTAATAAGCGTCTATAGGTTATGTAGATTATTTTTATCAGGTGAATCGAGTACTTGTTTTCTACCAAGTGCTATAAAAAAAATTATGTAGCAAAAAAATCATAGGTAATTTCAACGCGTTGCTACTACTTACGTAGTATGGAATCATCATTCTTTCATAAATTAAATTATAAAAAAAAATCGCAAAAACATCTACACAATTTTACACACTATTGCACCTCATACAGTTTACAGTCGATAGCCCAATGATTTAATTAGTCATGATCGTTTCAGTCATGTTATTATTCTTCTTCTTTTTTAAAAAACGTGGCTTCATCAATTTTCATCGATGATTTCGCCAACGTCATGCTTGATTGTTCGGTATTGCAATTGAGCGTTTGGGCCTGGATTTTTGCCCAGCGCCAGAGGTAACCTAAAAGACAACCAGCCACGCGCTCCACAAAAACCCAAGTCCTATATTATTCTGATATTATTGCAAGCGCTACAAACAGCGTCATTTATGTCAAAGTACATTAATATAATATTAAGAATATAATTAGGTTTTAAGAATAAACATCCCCAGTGTGCCTCTTAACTAAATCCAATTGGATTTATCATCGGTAAAAGCTCTCGAGCTTAAAAGCGAAGTAAGTTCTACCTTAAGATATCTTTACTCGTTTGAACTTGTGCAAATTGAATAATTTATGGTCGAGGTTGTCCAAACTCGTTAGTACTTTGCTTACTTTTAATTTCTAAGTACATTTCGTCTTCAATGTTGATAAGATTACCTATCCTAAATATGTTCATTTTGATAATTTCTTATGACTACAAACACACACCGAGCATCTGCTTCGGTGGCGTGGTCGGTAGTGTATCGGCTTTCGACTGCACTACCGACGTCCGATACCGTACCGTACCGAGGTCCGACTCCCGGGTCGAATATTTTGTGATGCACAAAATGTTTATTTCTTTTATTAATCTTCTATTAATACTCGTATATTTTTAAGTGTGTTTATCAGAATAAAAAAATGAATAAAATAAAATAACGTTTATTATCTTTGAAATTTTTAGAAAATTATTTAGATTCGTCAAAGTTGGTGTGACTCTACCGAGGGTTCCAAAATGCAACGAGACTGAGAAGAGCCCTCAAGAAACTCAGTTCGGCTTTTTTCAAAATATTTCATCTTAAATCTAATACAGAGTTATTTAGAAAGGAGCAATTCGTGTTACAACCAGGCAGCCTTGTCATCCAAGAAATCATTAATACTATAATAAGCTTTATGGCACAATTTACTTTTTAGTTCAGTTATCTAGATCCTATAGCACAAACTTATTATAGCTTAATTTGGGCGAGATGATGTTGTGTGAGAATGTCCAAAATATTAAAAAAAAAACATTCTCTAATAGGGACGTATATACTATGGCGTATTATTATTATTTAAGCCCTTTCACTGGTAATTTCGCGATCGAATTTTCATTTCAGGACCTAGCTTACCAGAACTTATATTACTAATTTTAATGGAGGTTGGTGGGTTTTTTGGTTTAATAGCGATTACTTTCTCTACATTTCGTTACCAATTAACATAGGTCGACTTGGGATCAGAGGACCACCACACTAATCACTGCATTTCACAACTCAGTCAAGTCACAACACAGCAATGCACATTCAGCATAACTGTCACTTTGATCACTACCTAAGCCGTCTAGGAGGTAACAATAAATATAATTTATTTTAAATAAACCAAAACCTATAAGTATTAATGCATAAAATCAGCACATTAAAATAATTCACTATTAAAATTTAAAATTTAAGAAATCTAAAAAGTAAAAACCAATTCATTATATCTCTATACATCTTACCTACCGCAAAAAAAGGTATTTTTATACTTATCATGTCACTGAGTCTTTGAAAGTGTAATAAGTATTTCAAATTCAGATGCAATGCAAATTGGCACAGCCACCCTTGAGTAAGGGTTAAAGATGTTTTCATAACTGAGTGTCGCCGTACAATCGCCTTTCTGTAGCCATTTTAATTGAAATGAATAAAGATTACTGATTTCTTACCGCTGGAATGTTTAACGAACAATTTTCAGTTATATTTCTAAATGAATCTATTCACTCCGACTGCAGAGGTTCTGTTTAGTGATGTTTGAATTACAGAGTAATTTTGAATATTTTATAGTGCCCGGAGGTAACGGCTATAGGCATGGCAAAATGAGTGGCAAAATAACTGGCAAAATGTGGGTTGTGTGATGCACCTCTATCTGATGTTTTGGTTACATCGTTTTACAAAGGTGCTAAGAGACCTTATCAATATCTCCAACTCAAACTCACCTGCATATGGTGCACCTGCTATCAGCAGGTCGAGGTTCTGGCCAAACTTACCCAAAGTTCCTGTTGTTGGCTATAGGATATGTGACCGGTGAAGTCTGGGCGTAATAAACTCCACTGTCTACCTCTTTGGAGATAAAAACGTAGGTAATTTTAATTGTTAAATCATAATAAATAATGTGATATATCACCTAGAGATGCTATGCTACGTTGCTATATATGCGCTTGATATCCACCAATCATATTCATCGGTCCTCCATGCGCGCATCCTCGCAGCATGTTGCAGGCCTGCATGGCACTGTCGGTTGGATACGCACCCTTTTTTTTTTTTTTTTTTTTAAATCCGCGGCTTTATGCCGCGGCCGCACCTACGTCCATTGCCGAGCGCCTCTGGTAAAGACTGAGAGAATTCCCAGTGGCGCCCGGCGGACCTTGGCCACCCGTGTGGCCACTGCGTGGTGGTCGGGTGTTACCCCGCATCCTTGGGGTCGGGTTTTATCCCGCACCTTTGGGGTCGGGTTTTATCCCGCACCTTTGGGGTCGGGTTTTATCCCGCATCGGTGAGTGAAGGCGTGCGTGGGGTGCAGCCCCACATCACGCAGCCCTTCTAGCCTGCTTCTGTAAGGACGGTGGGTTGCTAATCCATCGTCCTCAGGCCCCGATCATGGAGGTCGATGGTCCTGGGCGTAGTCACGCCTGCGGCGCCCTCGCCGCAGACTTCGGAACTCAGCGGGGAGGATACGCTCCCTCACCCTACCGGCCGCCTCCTTCACGAGCATAACCTGCTCGCAGAAGGAAACGGCCGCGTTCCACTGGCTCTCGCTAGAGACCATGGCTCGTAGCATGGTCTCCAGCGAGAGAGTATCCACGCCCAGGCCCACAACGAGGTCCCGGCGCTGACTCGCCTAGGCTGAGCATTCCACCAACGTGTGGAATGCCGTGTCTACGCCCAAAGCCTCGCAGTGTTGACACGCGGGTGTGACCTCACGATGCATGCGAAACAGATACTCACCGAAGTTTCCGTGCCCAGTGATGATCTGTGTCGCACGATACGTGAGGCCACCGTGCTGCCTCTGCAGCCACTCCTCCATGATCGGTCTCACCGCCGCGATGGTGGTGGTTCCCCACTTTGGTTGCTCAAGTCGCACCCTCCATGACTCCATGAGATCCTGGCAGAGATGGGACCGCTGGTCCTCGATTTCTCGAGACGCAGGCCTGTGGTCCCGCTCCAGCGCCTCCTTGTGCCATTGGAACAATGACGCAAGGGCTCTCGCTTCCAGGTCCCATGGAGGGGTCGCGGCTAGGAGACATGCAGCCTCTAGGGAGATAGTGCGGTACCCTCTTATTGTTCTGACGGCCAAGGTCCTCAACGATCTGTGTAAAACAGCGGTGTTGTTGGCCGTCAGTCTCGGCGCCCATACGGGAGCCCCGTACACGGCCATACTCGATTCCCAGGTACAGTCTCCTGCAGGAAGCGTTGGGTCCCTTTAAGTTGGGCATCAGTCGCGAAAGCGCGGCTGCTGCCCCCGTCACTTTGGGGACCAAACTTCGGAAATGTGGTCCGAAGTTCCATCGGCCATCGAATACGAGGCCCAGATACTTCATGGAGGGCTCGATGCCGATGCTAACACTCCCTACATTTATGCTGGATCCTGGAGGTGGCCCGCGCCGAGGTCCGTGAAAACACAGAGCCTCGGACTTATTCAGTGCCACGTCCAGCCCCAGCCGCCGTATCCGACCCACGACTTCAGCAACCCCAGTCGTGACCTTGAGTGTTGCCTCCTGGTGCGTTGCTCCCCGCGCCGTGACGAGGGTATCGTCCGCGTAACAAGTTACGCTGACGCCCTCAGGCAACGCACCCCGCAACACCCAGTCGTATCCGATGTTCCACAGGAGAGGTCCTAGGACCGACCCCTGAGGAACACCGCACGACACATCTCACCGAACTGACCCGAGCCAGCTAGAGTAAGTTATGACCCTCTCGGATAAATAAGCCCCGACAATGCGACGGAGGTAGAGAGGCACTCCGTGGTAGATCAGTGCCTCTCTAACGCAGCTCCAGGGTAAGGTGTTAAAGGCGTTGGCGATGTCAAGAGACACCGCCAGCACCACCTCGCCCCGCGAGACTGCTTCCTCCGCCAGGGTCTTCACGCGCATGATCGCGCTCACGGTGGACCGTCCCCGACGGAAACCGTACTGGTTGTCCGCCAGGTCTGGGCCCACACGCGTGAGATGCTCGACGAGGCGTTAGGATACGCACCCTGGAAACCAACCTTAGAAAAGCAGCAAAGTGGCTTCCCGACGCAGATGCGAAGCTCAGGACCAATTACTAGCTACAGTTAGGTTAGCAAAAAAAATATTAACCGACTTTAAAAAAGGAGGATGTTCTTAATATTGGACTATGAATTTTATTTTAAATCTTTTGTCGTTTCATGTCCGTTTAGTATCATTGTTTGACGTGTTTTTTAGGTGGACATTCCGTCAGTATTCCGTAAAAAAAGCCTTTCCAGTTAGCGAAGATGCGTAGGAGTTGTGTAGGTATGTAAATTATTAGGTATACTTAAGTATACAATTTTAGATCAAATTTTTGTTTTAATCATAACATCAATTCATGTTAAGAAAATAAACACTAACCTATTCTACATAGTAATTAAAATTATTTATTACGAACCTTCCTAAATATTCAGGCATGTTTAAAGTTCATACATTTTAATTAAAGGCACACAAAACATGAGCAATAATATAAAGCTCACACATGGGGGTGTGAGTGGAACAAGACAATAAACAGGTCGTACATCACGCAGGAACATAGCTCAAAGTTATTTAATTATCGTAAGGAAAAACTAATCCGTGGCGCTTCGGAGAGCGAAAATTGCGCTTCGAAGGAGTCCGCGATGTCAGGTGCGTGTGTCGTTGCTTACATGTGTACAGGATGATCACTTTTTGAAGTTAATATAATGTTTATAATATATTCATAAGCAGAGATAAATAGCCCTCAGAAATTGTAAAATAGAACATTATTTAAAAACAGAGTACCTTAAACAGAGTAAATAGCCTGATTACAAAAATTCATCTGTGATAGTTAAGAAACATTTATAAGGAGTAATGACTTTTCAATATTTTATCTTAAAATGAAACTAAATCTATGAGCTCATGTTTTCTTTATAATTGATTTAAGACTAAGTAATTAAATATAATTACTTATCTGTTTATTGTCCGAGCGAGCGAAGCGTCTACATTTCCAGATTGGATAATTTGGCTTTCGTCCGTCTGTCTGTTTGTATGTGTGTTCCAGGCTAGCAGCCACAGTTTTTATGTTTTTAATTTTCGCGAGGTCTACTGTTCGACCATAGGGCAACAACTTGTTTAATTTACATAATCATCATCAATTTATTTGAGATCAGTTTATTTGAGAAAGAGAATTCGCAAGTGATAAACCCTATTGAGGGTATGGATGACAGTGAAGATGACAATGAAATCAGCGTGACAGAAATTATGAACGCATTGAAAAGTATGAAAGTAGGAAAAGCAGCTGGGTGTGATAGGATTTCAGCCGAGATGCTAAAAGCGGGACAAGGCGTAGTAGTAAATCAGCTGTACTGCCTTTTTAACCTTTGCTGGAGGAACGGCACTTTACCAAGAGATTGGTGCAATGCCGTCATTGTGCCATTGTACAAAGGGAAAGGGTCACAGCGTGATTGCAAAAACTACCGCGGAATTAGCTTGCTCAGCATCGTCGGCAAATTGTATGCAAGGGTGTTGGTTACAAGGGTGACGAATGAAACTGAGGAAAAGATGTGGGATGTTCAGGCAGGATTCAGGAAAGGAAGAGGATGCATGGATCAGGTCTTCTCTTTACGCTGCATCACGGAGAAGTTCTTGGCGAAAAGCCAAAAAGTCTACTGTGCTTTTGTAGACCTAGAGAAGGCCTATGATAGAGTGGTGAGGAGTGAACTGTGGCTAACATTGGCATTGTATGGAGTGAGCAGCAAACTGATACGGGTACTGAAATCACTCTACGAGAATTCCAGTGCCTGTGTCCAAATTGACGGCGCTTACTCAGAATGGTTTAACATTGAAAGAGGTGTTAGACAGGGTTGTGTGGCGTCTCCTGTGCTGTTCAATCTATTCACTGACAACTGTTTGAAAGAGTTGAAAGAAAGTGTGTATGGGTTGAGAATGAATGAACTGACCGTCAAATGTCTTCTATATGCTGATGACCAGGTAATACTTGCATCATCGGCGGTGGAGTTGCAGATGATGGTTGGTATGCTAAACGAGTCTTTGAAAAAGAAAGGATTGAAAGTGAAGGTAAGTAAGACGAAAGTAATGATTTTTGAAAGAGAAGAAAGTACGTCGAATTGTTCGATTGTGATGGAAGGAGAAAGAGTGGAACAAGTGGAAGAGTTTGTATACTTAGGATGTAAGTATTCAAGAGATGGAAGGCATGACAGTGATATTGAGCGAAGAGTTGTGGCAGGTAATCAGGTGAATGGGGCACTATATAGCTTTATGAACAGCCAGAACGAGTCTCATAAGGCAAGGATGGCTGTGCATCGAGGAGTGCTTATCCCTACACTAATGTATGGTAGTGAATGTTGGGTGTCGCAGGAGAAGCATCAGAGTAGAATAAATGCGGTCGAAATGAGAAGTTTGAGAAGTATAGTTCGTGTGACTCTGATGGACAAAATGCGAAACAGTGTGATAAGAGAACGTTGTGGTATGTCAGAAGATGTAGTAACCAAGGTGGAAAAAGGGATGCTTAGATGGTTCGGACATGTAGAGAGGATGGATGACAGTAGATTGACAAAACAGACACATGAAGCGAGTGTGAATGGACAAGCTATTAAGGGTCGACCAAGGCGAACATACTGCGACCAAATCGCAGATATCCTAAATAAAGGCCAGGTTAAAAGTACCAGTAACCGGCGAGCATGCATGAAGACATTAATGAAAGTTGAGGAAGCGAAAGAAGTATGCCAGGATCGTAGCAGGTCCGTAGAAATCCGTGGTCTCTACCTACCCCACTGGGAGAGAGGCGTGATGTTATGTATGTATATATCATCAATTTATTTAATAACTCGTCCCGGACCGAACCTGGCCCAAAGGTGCCCAGAACAGACTATTTTAAAATTAATTTAATTTAGTTAAGCCAAACCTATCAACTCAATGTTGTAAGCAGGTAGGTATTAGGTACTTAACTTTTTGTATGTATAAATAAACTATTTTCATAAAGTTTAAGTAGAAAATAGTGCTGTCGGAGGATGAAGTTCTTTACGAAATTGCAACGCAACCCAACCTGGGTTTGGGTTACTTTTTGTTTTACAAACGACGCCGACGCTAAATTAAAACAAAAAAGCTGACCATATTTTGGCTTCTGCGGACCACCGGTTGGGAACCACTGATAAGCGTAAAGATACTACTACACTACCCGTAACGACGTTAGAGAACTTCGTACCAAAAATAAATGTATGTCACTACCATTTTAAAGACCATTTTAGTTTATTTAATTGAGTAAAATAAACACTTCCTGTAGCTGAACGCTATTCTTCAATAGAGACTACAGGCGGCAAGGAACTGTCAAGCACGACAATATTTATGCACGTTATATTAACTATGCCATACTAATATTAACTTGAAAACGTAAGCTTACTGCTTACATTGTTTAATTACTTGTATCGCGTGTAATTGATAGTTCCGAAATTAAAGACTAACGATGAGTGATGATTCTTGCAAACACGGTTGAGTTCTATTTTGGCGATTTCTAACCTTAGAGTTCATACACAGCTCCGTTGAACGAATAAGATTTTTTGACAATCTTATTTGAACGGCATATTAAGCCTCTGATTATGAATAAGGGTCTAAATGTTTACTAGCATTGACACTTACTTATTTTTTAAAGAATTATAGGTCAACACAAGACACCATTATAAAGTGGTGGATCTCTCCTAATAGAGCAAGAGCCAACGACTATTAGACTTACGTCATGTTGTAAAGGTGAAATTTTTTCAGAGCATGTCGCTTTTTTTTTAAATTCCGCGACCTAATACCACGGCCTCTCCCACGTCCGTTGTCGTGCGTCTCTGTACGCACTTAGAAGGTATTTCCAGTGGCACAGATAAGAACGATCAGTGAGTATATATAGTGCGGTTAGCTATATTTTTGCAATTTATTTATTTATTTATTTGGACAACCAGTACATAATTATTACATTATCACTTATAAACTATAGAAACAACCATACTATTATGTTTAATGCACAACATTTTAAGGTGTCACATCATGCATCTTATAACAGAATAAAGAGAAACCTTAAGTAGCAATGTTTATACAGACATAATTAGTGCTGTAAATTAAAAAAAAAAAGAAAAACATTTAATAAATGAAAAGTATAATTTCCAGGTAGGCGCTAACAAACAAGTAAAACACACAAAGATTAGATACCAGTTGCTGAATAGGTATTTCGTGTTGAAAAAAAAAATAAAATCTATGATTACTTTACAATCCGGGCTACTCAACTCATGATCCCCTGAATTAGTCTTTGTTTTAATAGTGTCAATGTAAATAGGTCATCATATCGTTATTATAATTCAGACAATTTACATAATTACATTTCGCCCATACAGGTAGAGTGGTGCCCATAAATACGAGCAACTGTGTCATACAGGCAGTTATTATAATGTTAGTGCACTTTTGCAAAACAATTTCTTTATTAATAATTAGGTACAAAAATCATAACTTTTTACTTTATTTTATGACATGCCAATTAGTTGCCGGCTTTGCTCATGTTTTACATCTTTGTACCTCATTTATACGAGACGATTGGTTGTCAAAGGAGTAGTCCTTTGACAACCACTCGTCGATTTTCGTAAGCATTTTTACGACAGTTTTGCAAGTGACGTAAAACGTTCCTACTTCCTTCTCGTTTTTTTTGCCATCTGTAAAGTACTTGATGGGGCGCACCCATCAAAGAGTGACTCTACTTTCTACTACTGACTTAAGCTTCCTTATGCGATGGTATTTCAGAGATAATTGGTATGGATTCTGATCATCGTGTTCTCGTGTGTATACAATTCTGAGTTTTTTAGATGCTAATCCCTCCATAGTACAGTAGTACAGTAGTAGAGTACTTCCCTCCGCGGGAGATCGGCTTGTCAGGCTCGTACAGTAATGTATTAATGTAATTATGTTCGAAGATCAAAGTATTTCCTTGCAGGGCTACATCGTACCTATGGCCTTCAACATAGTGTAAGATGTTGTACCTTGATAACCCTATCTCATGATTATAATTTTAGCCAAACAGGTAATAAAAAATATTGCTGTTACCATTAATTTAAAAAAATTAATAACCGGAATACTGCATCTTAATTTGCCGTTTCAAATTTCTCATTTTTAGCTTTAGTCAAGCAGAAAAGTTGATTTGAAAAATATTTTCCCTGATATTCGAAGGGGTCGACGATTGCATGATGTCCGAAAATCGCAAAGGGAGAGAACTTTGGTCGGCGGACACCCCGGGGCCAAATATAAAAATCATTCATATGGACAAAATAAAATTGCATCCCAAATAACCCGGTGCTCATCGTTCAAAAATCTATTAGCAATAAATATGAAGTTTTCCGATTTCACAGGATTTAAAACGGCTATCGCCCGCCACTGAACACTGATATAAATCGGCGAGTTCTTATGACTTTTAAATTTATGGTCAGATAGTTTCAGTGGTGCTTCGTAGTTCAATGTTCCTTACTTTATAGTTTCAAAGTCACATCTTCAGACTATTCCAATAATTGTAAAAAAAAATGTAATGTTCGCGAGACATCTTATCAAAGGCTTTAAGGTTAAGTACGTATAAAATAAAAAGACTTTTAATAATATAGGTATTTAAACTATCATGGTCGTTTACATTAGTATTAGAGTTATCGGGATATTTACCATGTAACGTTGGTTTGAGTTTCCGATATTTCGTCATTGTTACAGTACTCCTTCTTTCTCCTCTTTCTCTACGTTCTTCTGTGATCATGGCGCTTGCAACTTGCATAAGTGCCGAAATATCGTAAACTCAAACCAACGTTACATGGTAAATATTCCGAGAATTCCGATAGTAACTATTAATAATACTCTCCTCTAATTACAAGTGATCAAATTGGTATGCACTCCACCAAGTACTCCAGGTTGACGTGGCGGCTATGTACCTACGTGCTAAAAAACTCACGACGCTTTTGTAAATATAGCCAGTTTCTAGAAATGGAAATAAGCTCACTCAAATAAGATTGTATTATGTAGGACCAAAAAAGTACCAACGAGATCCTATATGCTTATATTTCAAAAGGGTTTACAGTAGTTTTTATGGCATCTTGGTTTTCAGGAATAAGAATCACAGAATACGTCCTTTCTCCTTATGCTTATTATGTAGATGTTCTGTTATGAGTCATTGATTTCATAAGTAGACACGTATATACATGTAGTATAATAGATGTCTTTTATTTTTCTCTTCATAAAGAATTCACGTCGAATTCAACATCATAAATAGGGTCAGTATAAAAGGAAACAACAACTTGATAATTTTTCTTTTTAATCTTGATATTTTCATCTACGATACAAGGCACACACACAATTTTAAGTAAATTAATAATAATTATAATAAAAATAATAAATAGTTACACTTGAATCAAGAACTGCATACTATTACCGAAATAGAAAAGGTACATTGAGAAGCCTCAACATCTAATTGACAAAGAAATATTAAAACTATTATCTAAAGACAATACCGAGCCATTTGTGGCATAGTATTTGGATGTAACATTGATATTGTCTCCCTATTGTAACTAAATGAAAACAACTGATACAAAAGTACCACATTCACGCTCTTTACACAATCATACTTGTTCAGCTAAACATTTATAATAACAACTAAGTTCATTAAGTTGTATTATCCATTACTGATAATAAAGTTACTGTACTAAGCGATTGTTGCCATCGGCGCTTGACTATTGAAGTGTTTAAAGTTGACAAAAATGGAATAGGTACACTCAGTACACTGCTAATAGTCAAAGTTGCGTGATATAACATTTTCAACTTTAAAACTTATCCAATAGCCAAGCGCCAATTCTACGCCTGGTACAATGTCTAAACCTTACTTTAAGCTATTAAGACATTCGAAGTCTTGTAAACTAAGCATCAATATAAATAACACTATCATTTTATACTTTATGTATAATGTTATACTACTGAACTTATTGTTGATAACTACCCATATACATCGACTGCGTAATGGATATGAGATACAGTGATTATAATTTATTTATACATGATCTAGTTTAAAAACCACATTTAAACAAAATGTTTATCGTTTATTATATTACAGTTATTGTACGCAAAACTCATTCTTTTGCATTCAGTCAATAAATTTTAAATCGTAAAAATGTATATCTTTTTAAAACATTAACTTAATATAAATATCGTACTCTACACTTGTATGATTCATGAAATATTCTAGATTCTGTTACATCTAATCATTGCACTAAAATTGAATAAATTACACGATAGTGAAGATCACGATTATTTTCTATTGAAAGTTAAAAAATCGACGCACGAAATCAGTATGTACCTACGCAATATTTTCTGACAGTAAATTAAGAAACAATTTTGCAATTAACTTATCTTAGGAACTCAAACACTTATCGTTTATAAATTTGTGAGACTAGTGATTGTTGTCCTAAAGCAGCAGTCTTTCATCAATTCCAAACTTGATATCAAACATTGAACATCACAAGGTCCAAGATATTATTATGATATGTATGTAGGTACAGGATTACGTCGAAAGTAAACAGGGATCTACAATGGTAATAACGATAGATACTTAATACATAAATATGGCATTTAACGATAAGTTAAAGGTACTCTTTATATTTGATTAAAATATTGATGAATAAATAACTCGCGGCGTCGACAAACTCGTTTACTTAACGCTAGTAATTATAAAGGGATATTTACAAATTTTTCTATGGAAGAAGAGTTTTTGCGACTTCGTCTTAACGATTCGAAATCTTTAATCTTACTTCGAATACCATAACAATATTTACAGATTAATCTCAATAGCGCGAAGTATCCTTCAGATCGTTTATCCTAAAAAAAAAACAGGTTATTGAACAAAGTAATAAACGAACTGGTTTTGTTTTTAAATTTTTATGTAATTATGATGTCGTGTTAAAATTGTAGCAACGACTGGAACTTCGACACCACTGGTAAGTTCATACAAGAATCTCGAATCTTTGGATTTTATTTCTCTCTAAACTCAGGTTTGACACTGATCACTGGTTTTCGCGATTCGTCTATTTGTTTTTCATATTCCTGACTTTCGGGGAATTCATTGGCCCCGGTATTTGTCAGCTAAGTAGCTGAACTGAAAAGTACCGAGTTCTTGTAGTAGCCAGCGCGATCTGATAGAGGGCTCTTGACGTCACGTTCCAAGGCTTGCTGGCGGGACTTGCGCTCCATCTCCAATTCTTGTGCCAAGGTTTCTAGTAAAGGGAAAAAAGACAATGTTAAAAATTTATAAAATCATACAACTACTTTTGTTACTTCAAAGACTAGTCTTTAATTTTATCCGATTGCGCAGCAAGGGTTATGTTTTTATAAATATGGTATGTCCTTCAAAGTGAATCTATTATTGGTTTATACACAATTTAATTCCGCTGATAAATTATTTAGCAGTTATTGCAAACATCATATCAATTATTGCTCAATATTATATTAGTTTTATGGCAAATAGGCGGATATGCACAACAGTTATTAATATGAATCTTACTTAAGAGTCTATCAAAACTTCCAGGGCCCAAATCATCCTCACCGGCACGCTGTGCAGTTACTGCCAGACGGACGAGGCTCAGGCAAGAATAATCAGAGTGCCGGGCGCCACTGGAAGTACGTTCTGCTTGTAACCAGAGACGCCCAGCTACGGATGTTAGAGCGGCCGCGGAATTAAAAAAAAAATGAAAAGATCAGAGTCCAAATAATCAGAGTCCAAAAACATCAATAGGTTCGGCCACTATTACGTGAAACATACAGTGACTGGCGAAATGTAGGCATAACGAACCCTTCAAGGATCTAAATAAAATTTACGATAGCTGGAGAGCAGAATTTCATTTTTACATTTTCGTAGCTCCAATGTCTGAAAATGTCATTAATGTTTCGGGAAAAGCCGAATGGCAGACATCAAACACGGACTTCACATCTGTATGGCACATTCTAATTTAATTTTCGATATTGCCTTTGTTAAAAACGTAGCACTCATGTTGAGTGAGTTTTATTAAATTGCTCACTTAAGGGTTATGCTTGTGACAGTACCATTGATAATTATTATATTAAACGTAGATGTATGAAAGTTTTGGTCATTTTGGCAGTGTACTTATTCAACGAATGACCACGGTTCATGAATCCTAGTTGGGTTACTTTTGATTTTACCAAAATTAGGTAAGTAACTTCTATATGTACCTATATCTTGTTTTAGAAGATTTGTACTATAGGTATGTTATTGTTATTATACGGCATAAAACCACATAACTTAACTAAAACTATTTTCAAGATTAAGTTAGATTCGATTAGAAGTTCGTAAATTTATAATAAACATTATAATGGATATAAAAAGAAACGAAACATCGTTACAAATTAAGTTATAATATAAAAACACGTTTCAAGTACAGGACATCCTCTAATAAGATTCCAGGAAAATTGACAAAGTTCGTAAAGAGGCAAGGAGTAGGTGAGGTAAGGCAATTGTCTCCGAAAACGACGACGTTTTGCGAAATATGCTTATTCAATTTCATGCAACGCTTGCCGCCTCCTGCAATTTACGAGATATAAAAGATATAAACGGAATCGCGTTTTTTGCTTACTTTGATGGAGCATTTTCTCAACGGGGAATTCAATTTTTCTTCCCAACATTCATTTACAATTTATGTTGCGAGTCACGAATTTATAACCTATACCAATTTCTTTACTCAAAAGTGTCGGACTTGCGCAAAATATAATTTGTATTAAAATTTTTGCAGTTTCCTAGTTTAATTACAAAATTTGAATTATAGAAACGATTTCACATCAAACAGTCGTTGGTTAAAAAAACTCAATTATGATCCGATTTGTTTCAGTGTTGTCTAGCCGGAGGGCATCACACTCACAAGTGTCACATTGAGGGTTGTCTCGAAACAGAAACCTATTATCTCGGGTGAGATTATACGCCTAGGGCGTCACAATTAAATATTATACACTTAAAAGCTTCGGCCTTTGCCGTTTCACTTCGCTGCCACCCCTAAATGTCCAATTAGGTATGTTTGAATACGTAATATTTTTGCATTTGCCTCTTCTAAAACAGCATCGCCGGTTCCTTTGAGAGCTATAATCTATTTGTTCTTTGAAACAACTGTAATGGTTGAGTGCTTAGCTTAATAAAAGTTATCCTTTAATGTTGGTTCTTTCTTTTACTGGTACATCTTTATATCAATATCATCTTAATAGCATTTTGAATGTTAAACTCTTGAACATTTAGTAACTGATTCTTGAATTTTACAATAACATTAACTTTGGAAGTGTTGTTATCGGACACAAAAACTTATAAAAGAAATACTTTTTGTTTCGTTTTGAACGACTGGTCATGGAATGACAAAAAGGAGCTTTACAAGATGGACGTGAACCGATTTATTTGAAAAGTAACAGAAATAAAAAGAAAATAGGCACCGACTCTGAATTAAACGTTTTTTTATTAAAACAAATCTAAGTGAACGCTCGGACTGCACAGATCCTATTTAGTGGTATTTAGCACCTGTCCTGGCTGTTAGAAATTTGGTTTGAATTACAGAATGGATATGATGTTTCTATAGTGACCGGTAACAACAACGTGGGACAAAATAAATTACTGGCTAAGAGTGGATGTGTAATACACCTCTGCCTACCCCTTCAGGTATACAGGGGTGACGTATGTCTGTCTGTCAAATCAAAGTAAAACACATAATTGAGCGGAGTTTACGAAGCTCTTTCTTAGACGACACGTGTATTTCGTTCGTGATCGAACTCCTAAACGGCTGGACCAATCTTTTTGAAATTTGGCACGGTCATAGTTACCATCACTGTTAGTGCATATATCTGAATTCATAAAGATTGGTCCAGTCGTTTAGGAGTTCGACCCGGATCGACAAACTCAGCTCAATTATTGCAACAGCAGAATGCATTGCATACCTAGGATATATTTATGCTCTATCAAGAATATTGTATTAATAGGACTACGTTTAGTTTGTCTGCGCTACAACAGTATTGTAATTGTTCTAATTGCAATACTTCAAAGATAACTAAACAAATGGTGGTCTCTTATACATATATAAGTACGGGTAATTTACTTGTTGCTAACTTTTTAGAGGATGTGCTAGGTTTTGAACCAACAGGTAATAGATAAACGTTAACGCAAGTGATAAGAGTTGAACAAATAGTCACCGATATCATTAGAACTTACTGATATGGGTTAAATTTAACAAAATTTATAAGAACACGAACCAAATTTTTTTTAAATTTATAATTGTCGTCATTTAATACCTCTGTAGCAAATAATAGATAGTACGTGCTCATTATTTTTAACAATTTTTAAAGCAATCGACACCTTTGTCCATCGTTAAGGCGAAATTAATTACTGTTGTAAAAATATAGAGAAAAAGTGAGTTGATTAATTCTTCGCTGGAAATTTGAGAAGGTTGTGAACAAAGGGTCGGTTTAAACGGATGATTGTGGACGTAACTGGAATGGATACCAACACAACAACGGACCACAACTGATTATTTTACGACGCGAACAAATGGACACAGTCGGGATGAAGTGCTACTGTTGCTGACTCTATTGATGCATGACGAATTATACTGATTGGATTGATTTTCTATTAAAGACATTCTTTTGAGTTTTTTGTTGACTGAATCAATTTCATCGTGACTCGGGTCCAGTTCGACTTAAATCTCTATCACTGCCGGTATAATATTGTGTGTAGCTCTCAGCGCTTCATGCTTGGTAAATGTTATGATAAAAATTATAATAACTCCTCTATAGAGAACGTCGAGCACAATGATGCGGATGATTACTAAGAATAAAGAAAAAAAGTTAATATCAAAGATTTTGGGCGCACCTGTGCGGTACAATTTTATTTCCATTCATTTTACAAGCTCACCTAAAAAGTAACATGAAGAAGTTTCCTCTTTATTAATTTTTCAACTTTATATTACCTATGTTAAATCGGTTGGGTTATCCATTTTACAGGCGTGGCTTGCGTAATACTTAATATAATCATTGTTTTATTATAAACATTAGTTGTTAGCTACTTTACTACTATTACAAAATTGTTTATATTTAATAAATTAGCATTGACTGTGTGTGTATCTAATGGGAATTTATGAGCGTCCTCTATAGCATTGTATCAATCAGTATAATGATGTCTATAATGGAAACATAATATTGATTGATTACCTGTACTCGTGTCTACTAATCTACCTAAGAACTGTCTGTTGTCACTTGTATTTTCGACGAGTCCAAGACGACCAGGACTTTAATTGGCTGTACCATAGCGGCTAGCACGTAAGTGTAACATATCATCACAAGGCAACGGGGTTTCAATTTTTTTTCGAAATTATATCATAGCCGCTACTTTTTATTATTAAACTCATTCGGCCGTTTTGGACATAAACCATTATATAGAACCCATAAAAAACTTTATATAGTGCCCGATTACGACCAAAAAATTACAGTTGCCAACCCCTTTGGGATATAGCACGATATATATATTTTCATATTTCTCAGTTCATTTCGAAGTAAATAATTATGTATCTGCTCATAGCGCTTTTGACTCATCCCGTTTTCGCCCAAAAAGTACGTTCAAAAAAGTTTTCTAATTTACGAATAATAAAATATGTTTTTTATTTCTTTTACCGAAGGCACTGAGAAAAGTTGATGAAAGGCCCCAAGTTTTTAATTTTTGTTTTTCTGTTACCAACCTTTTTATATTTACAACCCTCCGTGTATTTTTGTGTTACAGTATTAAGTACTGATAGCATTTTGTGTTTATGTAATATTACTCCTTATAAAAAGTATTTTAATGTCTTTAAAGTGCGAAATGCTTTATTTAAACTCCATTACATTTAAGTACCTACCAAGTATTGTTTGTTTCCTTGATAGTGTTCGTGAATAAAATATTGGTTTTTAGTTTCAATATATTTATGTACTCGGATGTTGGAGTTATTGGAATATTATTGTAAGGAAATAGGTATTATAAATAGAACTACGGTTTAATCTTTCAAACATTTATATAGGTAGGTAAGATAACCAGTCTGCACATTACGAACTATACTAACATTGACTACAACATTTTTGTTACTAACCATCTATGGACATTGTCTGAAAAAAAATTTTTTTTTATTTTTTTTTTATTTATTTATTAACTAATCAGATTCGATTTATTGTTAAAAAAATCATTACTTAATATTTTTATACGAGGTTACCTTGTTGTACACCTATTTCACTATGCGATATACTTCATTATTTTAATCTTGATTATTCACGATTTCGATAGCAATTAATGTAATTATCATGCGATATTATAAGTATAATTGTTGAAATAAACAAAACCTAGTACCTACCTAACAATTTGAAATAAAACATTTTCAATTCAAACAATTGGTATTGCGTGCTCGCGTGCGCCAAGACACTTGGGGTAACGTAAGACTTAAATTAGTTACAATTTCTACTTGAGCTGTCTGTCGACGAAAGGCACTCGTCAGAACAGGGGATAGTTAAAATCTACACTAATGTTATTAAGAGGTTAGATAATTAGTATTCTTGTTCGACAAACCTAAACTTACTAGATCTAAATTAGAATTTATTTCACAATTACAAATACTATAATTTCCTAGAATAACAGCACAAACAGGCTCTGCTAGTCTATTGAACATCGAAGAATAGTGGTATGCCTGTAGATTGAATTTCTTAAATCGTTTGCGTAAATTATATGAGAAGAGACGTAAGTCAAATTTTAATGTTTCGGCATCAACTTCTCCCATATACATAGGTACCCTTTAAATAAACTAAAAACTAGATCTAATCTTCTGTGACTTTTAAAAGTACCTATGATAATTTTAAAAATGGAAAATATTGCTGTAAAGTTGCATGTTCAAAGGATAGCTTTATCCCTAAATCAATAAAACAGAGCTGAATCAATAAGACATATCTCAATCAAAGACAAATCTCATACGTACCAATTTTCTAAATTGGTACGTATTAACACTAATTTTGAGATTACTACTACAGCTATGTCCAGTCAGGACAAATTTCGTCAATGCTTTGAAAGAGAGACTTGTACATTTTTATCCGTCAAATTGTGTTGCAGTATACTTTATGTAAGTTGCAGTATGCCGGTGTATTTTTAATGAAATTTCTGGGCTTTCCACAAAGCGGATAAAAACGAAAAAAGCCACGGTTTGATTCACCAATACGTGCGTCTATTTTTGTTTCTTGTTCCGTCAAAGTTACTTCGAGCAGTTTTTGATGTTACACGCTGTTACACGTGGTATCAGAGAGTTTTCTTTTCTTTAACACAGACTTTTATTGGATATTAGTTACTGTTAGTAACATAGAAATTCAAGTGCAGATGTTATTTGGTTAGGTAAGACAGTATACTGTTTATTATTATTTAATTTTGTACTTGCATGACGAATGATTGAAAACCAAACAGTCTTTATTTTATAGACTTCAAAAACGATATCATTCCCCTTTGCAGTATTTTGACTTACGCCTACTACCTACTTACTCAAAACATGAGTCATATTGTAGAATAAATGCATCTGTACAATGCTCCCCCAAATTTACAATACAAACCAAAAGAGCACAATATCGTTTTGCTTTAAAAATACTTGACATTCTCAATACAGAAGTTATGCAATATGATGGGCATAACATTTCATTGAATTTTTCAATTTTCATGGACCCTTTTCCCTTCAAAATCCACGCGGACCTTCGATGATATTTTTGTTGTAGGCACTGCCAATACAGTAATGTATATTAATGATGTTTCTTATCAAATTATTGTCTAGTGGGAATTCAGAGTTAACAAAAAAAAATCGAGGACGATTATTGGGTTGATTTTTAAGGGGTTCGAAATATGTTAATTGTTTGTTTGCTTCTCAAGCCTTCTCCATTTGTTAATATCAATAAGGTATTGATATTTTGTAATGAAAACTTACCTGAATAATTCTGCCAGAATGCTGCACCCCCGCTCATAATGTCTACAGGTGGTGGAGGGTAGTTCCACTGTGGTTTCTCCGGCGTGCGAGGAGGGTCTCGCTGGAAAGGTGGAGATAACGCCGGAGGTTCAGCGCTGGGAGGCTTACTTTCTCTTTCCGAGCCATTCTCGCGTTCAGAACGAGGAGTATCTTGATTTGATGGTGTCAGATGTTCTGTAAAAATACTTATTGGTTAGATAAAGAAGATTAAGATATACTTGACCTAACTTAAACAAGTATTTCTACTGTAAAAACATTTACACTGGAAAATGTACTCCAATGCGTGTTAAATCTAAACCCCCGTTTCAAATGGCCTGCGAAACGATTTCCTGACACGGAGATTAGTACAAGCCATCACGAGTGCTCACCCACCCTTCTTACGTCACGCACTTCATACCAATCCAAACTGCAATAAGTCACACATCTCTTCCAATGTTAATCTAGAACCATATCTATGACAAGCTGATAAAGTTCAATATCATATCTGCTGCGTTAGATCTATGTACGTTAAATCCTTGCTTGTACACAGATAGTTTGACAGACGGCAAGTTAACATGTCAGTGGCAATAACATATGTTGAAATTTAACTTACTAAGTACATACATTATTGACATTTTGACATGTTTAGAGACAAGTTAAATTACAAATACCACATGCTAATAAATTGTGGTTATACTTAATTTGTACCATTTCAAAAATAAATACTCTACAGACACACGTTGCATTACACTTACCCGTTACTATTCTAAGGATTTCCGAAGGAGCTCCAGACTGTTTGAGAGCCTCTTCAATCTTTTGTCGTCTCTTTAATTCAAGTTCAAGATGTTCCTGAATCATTAATCGTTGTTTCTTCTCCTTCTTTAGCAGCTTGTGATATTTCACTGTGAATAGAAAAAAATGGTCAATAGATAAAAACTGACAAGTCTCAAAGCACATTGTGTATGATGTAAATCTCATTCCAATTTGCCCAAAACATTTGCTTAGAATACGGCACGCTCAAACAAATCTGTTTTGAAAATATTTTATCCAGCGTCATACTCGTCACAACAAGTGAATAACCCTGCGAATCATACACGGCTATCTCTTTTGCTCATTACCAATTAACAATTTTTATACCAGAAAATAAAAAAAGATTCTTGCGTTCGTGGCAATAACGTCAGCTCAGAGCCTTTCTTAGGTAATAAACTTGCGATCGACAACGCATTGATAAGATTTCTCTTTCTTACTTATTATATTGAAATATGTACGTCTTCTTCTTTCTAAAGTTCGATTGACGAATGATTGAGTCGATGCACGTGTTCATAGACGTTGGAGGCAGGGCCTCCGGGAGTGCAGGGGGGACATGCGATCCTGGGTTGAAACGATAAACTTTGCGGCATAATGTTCTTTCAGCTCGCTAATTCACAAGATATTTATTGATTACTGTTAAGATATAGAAAATGTTTCTCTATGAATTAAATGTCAATTCCCTTAAATATGTTTTGCAAAGATTTTGTAGATGTAATTTACCCTATTTTTATATACCTGGTACCATCGACAAAATCAGAAACCCATCATTTGTTGTAAAAGGGTGGTAAAACTACATTAAATTTATTTGCATACCTATGTAAATCTTGCACCAGGATGAATTATGTTGGGTCAAAAATTTATAGTTTTAACGAAGTTGCACTAACCAAGACGGACAAGTTTTACTATAGAAACAGTATGAATTAATAATGTAATAAAAATAAGATTCAATCTCTTGTCAAAGCTGCATTGAAGATGTCTTTGAAACTTTATTTGAATATCTGGTGAAATTACTCAACGTCTTCTTTTCAAAGACAGTTATTTTTATTTCGTAGTGTTTTGCTTCACTTGTGCACCTCGAAATCATGGCATTCTAAACTGATGCAGAAATGTATAGGAAATCTATTTCTATGTAGGGAGAGGAACTTAGAACGAATGATAATTTCCTGTTTAGGCGGCGCCATAAAATTTTTTCGTTCTACATTATTTACAAAAATGTTCTGTAATAATGAAACTAGACAGGACAGCGTGATGCCACTTGTGTAAAATGTCAAAATGTATACATCCACAATTTTACAAATATCAAATTTTAATGTAAGTACCTAAATACGTTTGGGTCTTTTATTAATATTTATTGATGTGATTTTGATTTAACATATATGTAACCTTTTCACCCGTACAAACTTTCGGACAAAAACTGCAGAGGGCGCTCATTCAGGGTTGCAAAAAAACTGAGCGAGGTGGCTCTCTAATCTCAGACATTACTTTGCTCTATGGAAGGTATACAGTTAACAAGCAATAGGATCCAAGCACACGTACCACAACGTAACGACAAGTACAACCCACAAATCAACACAACGACGCGTGATCTGACACAATTTTATTTGAAAAATGCAACGTCGGTTGGTATCGACAATTACTAAATCAGACATCGCAACCACAATGCAATAACCGTGAACTTGTGATGAATTTGTCATATAGTGCCATGACATTTATAGTTACTACACTTCCACTCATCCAGAAAGACATGTTAGGTTGAAGCTTCCTCTGCAATAAGTTGCAGCGACAGCACACGTACAGTACCCGGCGATAAATATTGCACATCGACCTTTGGAAAGAGACAATCGGCTAATTTCGGATTCGTAAAGCGTTATCTCTGTCGCACGAAATACAAACAGTATCTATTAGGAGCTGTTAAAACAATTATGATTTGCTTCTTTTAATAATTATTTTTATTCTTTGTATAAAATACACCATTTTTTCTATAAGTGTTGGCTTTAGGTTCGGGTAAAATAAAAAAACATGTTCTGAAATGACTGACAAAACTTCACATAGGTAGTGTGCGACAGAGATAATGCTCTACGAAGCCGAAATTAGTCGATTGTCTCTTTCCAAAGGTCGATGTGCAATATTTTATTCATCGCCGGGTACTGTAACCACTTTATGTCGCTCCGATTTTGTGTGGTTGTCATGACGTTGTGGTCCGTGTGCTGGCAGCCTTAGACTAACGGAATGAGAATAAAATGAAAGCTGGTTTTCACATTACCTACTAATTAATGTTGTTGCTAATGATACGGGTAAGGTTCGCTAGCGATCGACTCCTACGCATCATTTGTCATCGTACGCGGTACGACCTTTAACACCACACACTAATAACACACGTATTGGAGAACATACTTTTTATTTAGTTTTAGAGTTTTACAACAGAATTGCGATGTTTTTCGTATTAAGTTTCTCAAAAACCTATATTTGACTCATGATTGGTAACTAATTATTATGTAATGTCTACCTACTACCTTATATTTCTTTTCTTATTCTTATATTAAGTATGTAGTTATTACGTACCAACAACACATTTGCCACTAATTAACTGGTTATTTCATCATCTTATATTTTTGTTGTCTTTTATAAAGAAATATCTAATTTCGTTCTTATAAAACATGGCAAATTTCTCCACGTGGGTGAATTTGCGGGAAATGGCTAGTTCATTCTAAGTTAACTAAAGTTTCTTTAATATTTACACGACCATGCATAATTACTTTGGTAACAAAATTAGCATGGGATAGTCCTTTTTGTTAATTTCTCCTCAAAACAAAGGTCTACGTCCAAAGATCCGTTCAGTGGAAAATTCGTCGGGCCATCGAGTCCGAGTATCGATTCTCTTCAACACCTCTGAAAAACAAGTTTGCACTTCATTGAAGCTTATTTTAGGATCTTTTCATCCCGCTTTCCTGTCTAACGACGCGTAAATATTTTATTAATTGATGGACAGCGAAGTCCTTGCCATACATTATCGGTCCTTTACCCTTAACATACCTATATCTATCTTCTTTCAATTTTTAATCAACAAAAGGACAACGAGCAACTGAAAAAATGTCAATCAATTTCATCCTACGCATCATCACGGCGGCAGTAATCGTTCGAGTTCATTATTTCTACAAGTTAATATTTGGTTGTAGTGTCGGTGCCTCTTTGTGCTCCATAATCCGGCCTATTGCTTCCTCTTCACAGCGATGAGTAGTAATAATTCTTCAATCGATTATTTGATTTGATGTTGAATAAATAAAAAGTTTTAATCCTTTGTGGGCGCTCTTATTGATGAGAGTACCAATCTCAAACATAACTCATCACTTTATCGTAACGTTGATATTTCTTTTGTTCATTATACATACACTATAGTTTGTAAGTGAATTGATCAGCAGTCCTTTTAAATATCTCCGAATAAAATAACACTTAGGTACTTACATTATTAGAAATGCATAATGTAATTTTAACTAAGTAATTGGAACAATATCCAACGTAAGTAGGTACTATATAGAACGCAACAAAGCGGTGATATGAAGCGAAACAATTCGATGACCGTACATATGAATAAAAACGAACCATCAAAATATTGAAGGAATCCGTTCAAAGGGGAAAAAATGCAATAAAAGCCGTGGCCCGCACCAGAATGAGAGTGTGGTTAAAAAGCAACGAACGAATATGGTTGCGAACATCCGTTGCAGACAAAAGTTGAGCTACTTGACTATGCAAATTATATTTGCGGACCGCCGTGGTTGAGACCCGATCTCCGACGTTTCATTTCACTTTTACGTACATAATGTGTATTCTTTCCATATTTTCATCCGATTTCCTTCCCCTACATTCATTTTGTTCCGTTTTTAAAAGTCGCGGAACAATACCGCTTTCCGCGAGCTTATTCGCCGCGAGCAGTTTCCTTGCACGCGGCTTCTTTCTCTTGTTATTTTACGTATCTTTTTGTATCTATCGAGTTTTCTTTCTTTAATACTTTTTAACTCATAAATGGCTGATACGGTCCCCTAGGGTTTGTTGCCCGAATAACATGTAAATGAGTCGGTGCTCGAGTACAAATTTGAATGAGTTCCTGTGTTATTTTTTTGTTTATTATTTATAGCATAATCTTTATATTTAATCGAAAAATGTCTGTTTAATATTTAGGTACCTACTAACAACCGTAGAAACGTGTTACTAACATTCCAATTAACACTTCCAGACAAACTAAAAGTTCGTGTTCTGAGTTTTTTGGAGAATACATAATCATCTGAGACTTTGTAGAGGCCAATCATTTTCTCATAAAAGTATAGTATCTACTAGTGGTTCTGTGAACCGTAGACTTCGGGAGCTTTGTTTGTTTAGAAAATTTATTTTTCATTTTTATTTTTTCCTTTTTTATTTTTCATCCAATCCAAAAAATATCATTCACATGTTATTCATTGTAAGCAAGGAGTGTGTGTGTAAAGTTTCATGAAAATCGGTTGATAAATACGGCCGCAAACATGATCTGACAGAACCCGTAGATGTAGAGATGTAGAGGTAGGTACAGACGAAAGAAATTCTTCCCAGTCTGCAAGTTGAAACGGAGACTTCGGTCGCTTCGCTCCCTCAATCAATAAGAATTCACCTGATACTACAATCCCTTGCAATAATCTCATTGTAACCTAACAGGAGTATGCGCCACACTTGACTACTTACGAGCACGGACCCTTACAGTAGTAAACTATACATACATACAACTATATAGGTACCTGTTATGTATAACACTTGTCAATTATTACTATCAAACAAACTCAATAGTTTTCCCGCTAGTGCAATACGACGTAAATAAGATTCGACTTTTATGACAGTTGCTCCCCTCCCAGTCGCAACCGAACGATTTAGATAAGTCTTTTTATAGTTCTTTATTGAAAATAAATTGCCTAGAATAAAATCAGACACAGTTCAAATGGCTTTCCGATAGATGTGTATGAAATAATGTCTTATAGATAAGATGTGTCGTTTTCAAACCAACGTATGTTTTGTTCACAGCTCTGATGAACTATCTTTATTAATGTCGCGTTTCGTTGACATTTGTTACAAAATGTCACTAAGCGTCATTCGTGTCAAATATTTTGCACAAATTTAAACGTTGAAATTGATAATGATTATGTATTTTGGGTACACTGGACATAGCATAGTATAGGCTACTTAATTTAAATATAACTTCACTAATAAGTACTTTAGTAATCGCTATCTATTATAAACCTCGTATTTGTATATACTTATCATAGATTACGAAATATAGTAATGTAGCAGGCACAGAATAAGGAATAGTAACGTAGGCAAGTAATACAAATATATGGGGAAAATGCATTGACGATCTTACATAATATACTTCATAACTACACTGAGATTGTTTTACCTGCACTTTGTAAGGATTATAAAACATACATATTACCAACATAAGAAGAGGGACATTTGTCAAACTGTCCGCGCCACTGTCTTGTTTGGTCGCTAACAGTCGTTTAGTTTTTTATCTGTTTCCACTGTTTTATTTCAGTACCTAAGCGCAATATTTATGGGCGAGTGTCGCGTAAGATAAACATTTTTCCTCAAACTATACGGATTATTGTTTATGTCAGACAAGTAGGGATCTAAATTATGAGTCAGAAACGACCTCGCACTGATAAAACTATATATTTTCTCACCAAAACAATCTTGATTTTATATTTTATGTATACAGGGGGAATGATTACATACATATTTCATAACATACCATCTTAGATTTCAAACTTACGAAATATCAATAAAGGTATGAAAGTTTATTTTTATGAAAAGAAGATCGCAAACACTTTTATCAAACCGATCAAAGGACCGGTCGGACATTCCGACTTCTTACGACGTTAGTAAAAAATACAATCTCTCTTTATAGTTACCATTCCACTGGTTATTATATCCGTATCGATACGGCTGAACTTACCGACCGTGAAATGCTCGATTCTCGATATTGCGTGCCCCTGGCACTAACACAAAAATTTCAGATGTCTTTTTTAAATAAAGAATAATTCTGACAGGTGAAGTTGCATATTGTATCTACCCACATACATAAAGTATACTCAAACTACTTTTCTGTCTTTTCCTAATAAATGATCCATTAGTATGTTATTATGTACCTATGATTATAAAATATTTAGGTCACCAGTAGGAACATATCTAATATATATTTCCATATTAATAAAATTCTGTTAGGTAACTATAAAATGTATGAATTGTGTAGTACCTGCCTAGTATTAATAAATGCTTTATGTCCAGCTAAGCTATTAGGTTTAATTTTCTTTTGTGTTTCAGTGGTGATCAAGGAATTGACTTAGTATACCTAAGTAATCGTTGACTGGTAAGAGTGCATGTCAGAAATTTGCACGATGCGACTCCGGAGACATCAACGTACTATCACATCAGGTGGGTATGTAATTTCCAATAAAAATAAAGATACCGAACAGTCATATGGATTTAACGATGATTGTGTCGAGAAATTGTTGACACTTTGGAATTGTCTAATACCCTCACTTTTATTGCTTATAAAAACATTGATCACCTTGTGTTTGTTTATGTTGCTATATAAAATATTGTATTTGAGAAACGAGGTCACAACATTAGTAATTTAATACTCGTCAAACACAGCGGTATAAATTAGGACAGACAGATGAAATAAAAAGTAATCGATTCTTAGTAAAAAATCGATGCAGTTCGGGATCGAATGATGTATTTATTTTCGTTGGAATGGCTCATCGGGCCATGCTTCCTGCGACATCAGTGTGGTCGTAACGTGACACCATTTATTAATATGCCTGAATTAATAATATTGTAGATATTCATTGGCAGGGGTCGTCGCGTGCAAATGTATCGTGATCGTAAGGCTTCAGTGCATCGATTTGAAAATGAAATATCGATTTACAATATCTGAAGTTTCTAGTAATAATCTCCTATATCTATCCATCCATGGATCCATAGGATCCATGCCTAATATTAATTAGAACGGATGAGCATTAGGTAGATACCTTTTTTTTAATGTCCAAAGTAGTCCAAAGTGTGTTAGGTATCTGCAGATCTTAGAATATTTTAAAGCCGATCGGGGATCAAAGCCACCGAACCTTATCATTAGACGAAATAAGTATTTTATATGCATTAGTCTAAAATGCACATAAAATACAAACACATCTCACAATATTTAAACGGACTTACAAAGCAAGTCGATGTGAGAACCACTTACGTTCCATAAAAAGTAGTAAAACATTCTAGCTGGTTGTAATAAGTGAGCACTAGCAATTTCCAAGCAATAACGTAAAGCACACGAGCTCAGGTAGACAAAATACCACAAATATTGACTTTGGATGATTGCACCACGAGCTGCGTCCAGCACGAGATCCCCTCAGCAAACTGCGAATTAAAATGGGGACGAGAAAAATTAATCCTAATGCGATTTTAATGAAGTTGAAACGAACGAAGGCAGTAATGAATTGTTAAGCCGCTGGTTATTCGTTTTACATTACGCGAACTGAATGGAAACAAAAGAAATGCGGACAAACAATGTAGATGTGTAGATTATAAGCATAAGAACGTGTTTAGTGTGTAGCAGTTAGTGAATATTACTATAGTTAAATTGATTTAGATACTGTTTAGAGCCTCGCATATTGAGGTATAGAGAAGATAAAATATAATAATAATTAAGGTTCAGCATTGCACAAAGACGCCTTAGCGCCGAGTATTAAGCACACAAGCGCTGAAAATGTACACCTGAAGTCTGTGCTCGCTTTTGCATTAACGAATGCGGAAGGGCGCTGTGCATACAGGACGTGTTGTACCTACTCCCTCTCCGTCGCGGGCTGCACCCCCGGCCTCACCCGCTCCTGACCCCCTCTCACGCCTGTGCTGTGCCTCTCGCTCAAACCAGACGCCTCCAGCAGCATTGCATGTCCCACCCATGCGTTCATTACCCAACCCGACCCAACAATTCAAGTTTGCTTTCCGCCACACAATCTACGCTACCAGACAGACTACACTACACCCGTATACCGGCTACTCGAATAATAAAGATGCAGAAATTAACCCGTCCACACTGAAAAAGAGGAAACTAAGTGAAGCTATCTCAACGTGAATAGAGCTAATGCAACGCGAACACTTGTCCTTCGAATGAAAGAAACGAGCTTGCGATACAAGTACATCGTGTTTGTTGAAACAGAGGGTAAATGTCAAGCGCGGAATAAAAACAGTCAACAGATAAATGCCCACGATAAACACTCGGAAACTGAAAAGGACGAATGTGATAGGGTTGTTTGTTTTTGTACCTACAAACAAACATGATAACATTTTAGAACGAAGTCAGCTTTCGTACATCACCGAGAAATCATTAAGGTTCCAGCACTAAATTTAGTTTAGCTCATAAAATATTCAATTACGCATAAGCACACATTAGCTAAGGCTAACAACGACCACGCGGCACCCCTATTAAAGACGCCTAAGGGCCATTTAATCGGTCAGTAGATGTAAATTCTGCGGCCCCAAAACAAATATCCCGAAACTAATAAGGAAACGAAATATGTAAATCGGCTGCCATATTGTTTCACAAGTGAAATCTTCCTTTAATCTTATAACAAATCCGGATCCAAATGGCCGGTCCGGGTTGAATTTGAATATAGGAGGGTTGAGTGAAGGGTCAGGTCAAGGAACAACCTTGTTGTGGCTACGAAGGAGCAAATGTATGCAAGCCACGCACGGAGAAGATAGCGCCCGTAATGTTGTCCTATGCACATATTGCAGCAAATTAGTTGTCGACTTGTAAACAAGGAGGAGGAAAATAAGGCAGCTAAGACGTCGTCGGTGGGTAGTTTGCATGGATATGAGAACAGCAATATAGGGGTCCACAGCTGCTGGCTGTACTCATTAAGATGTTTTATGGTCGGCCCACCGGACCACGTTGCCAATTTAAGATATTTCTATGCGGGACGGCACAACGTTAGTTTGGCTTCCGATTAGGGGATTAAAGTGGTCCTTTAAGGCATTAGTGTAATAATTGCCCAACCCATTATGTGGTTAGCATTGTCTCTGAAATTCCCACTAAAGCTCTTTAAAGTGATTTATGCTGAAGTACATATTGTATAGATTTGATATTTTAGATATGGACGCAACATATGATGGCTCCAGATCAAATGAGGTGTTCGCCAAAATTCAAGCAACAATGAAAAAAGACAGCACAAACAAATTCTGTCCACAACGTCGCACACCTATTCCCCGCACAGCAAGTAAATCAAAGGGTGTTGAAACTTTACACCCACTTAAAGCCGGACACAGTAATAAAGCGTTCGAACTTCATCGACCCTGGACATCAAATGGGGCACCCCTTGTCGCATTTTGCACAGGGGAAAATTAAAACTTCTCAGATGCCTTTGACGACTTTACGTGAATTGCTTTTGTAATACATTAATTATTTACTCATGAGTATGTTAGAAGTAAATAAAAATTCCATCTACTACATCATGTCAATTTTATGATATCATGATTGTATTTATGCTTCATGTTCATGCGCATTGCTCGTGGAAGACTACAGTTGCTGTTTTCAAAACTGTAATTGTGTCACCAGACAAACCTTACATTATTGTAAGGTTTACGAAAATAACAAAGAGAGCAACTCATCAACGACATTGAAATCCAACACCGTTCACCGCAGTGGGTCAGTTAGGACTTTAGGAGTGTAATTGGCGACCTGTTCGCTTTGAAATACAAAACTGTCAAGGAATAAGATAAATACTTCAGTGACAGATTACCTTTGATAAGATTTAAACTTAACTATTCGCTCTTTAACCAAATATTTGGCCAAATTATGTGCTTCATTCACGCTTTAATAATTCAAGTCTCGATGAACTGCCTCAATTTTCAAACATCCATTCTCATTTACAAATGGATCCTGGTTTAATTATGGCTATATTAATTGCTTCCAAAGCACCAATTTCACATGTACGACCAGATTAACTCCAAGGCTCGCTCGGAATTGAAGGGTTATTAAATAATTTATTGTCTAGTAACTATTCGTATGGGCGCTT
Organism: Nudaria mundana; assembly: GCA_963556515.1. Lineage (NCBI taxonomy): Eukaryota > Metazoa > Arthropoda > Insecta > Lepidoptera > Erebidae > Nudaria > Nudaria mundana. The sequence goes on from OY748293.1 coordinate 9,470,865, forward strand.
CTCAAATAGTTTGCTAAGATTTTACTATCTAGTTATGGTACTCGTATATTGCTAGCGGAAACATTGCTTCTCTAACTATGTAAGAAATGGATCACATAGCAATATCTTATGTTATAAAAGTACGTACACAGTGTAGAGATTTACAAGTTTTATTTTTATTTTACAAGCTTTTGAATTGAAAACGTTTCTTGATTGAGTTTGGTTCGAACCTTTTATAGCTTTCATTGCGTATTTCAGCCTGTCGGGAGCAAATTACTCTTGCTGCCCATTCACGCTCAAAAATCACTCTCAATTGAGTCAAGTGGTACAAAATAAAAAGCGAATTCATCATGGGGTGCGAATGGACGCCCCCTGTTGGGAAACCAAGCCGGAAAACGTATGTCCGGTCCATTTGTAAACACTAACACGTACTGGCAGCTTTATGACAGTTTATTATATTAGATTGTTCGAAAATATTTATGATGGAAGATCTAAATTGTATGCACTTATTGAAGACTAGCAATTCGTCTCGGCGAGGTGTGAAGTGGTGAAGTTTTCTAGAAATAAATATAGCATTGTTGCTCAAGGATAATCTAGCGTTTTAAAGAATAAAAACACAACATACAAAAATATAAATATTTTTTTCATAATACTAGCCAAGAAACCGTAAGCGACTATAATATCAGAGATAGAACTATCCACAGGACGAATTTTCATTTCACATTAAAGTTTCGTATATTTAATAATATTGAGGTTTTTTTCGAGAATGTTTACATAAATATTCCGTTAGCGTATCATGTACGAAGCAATCATGAAATGACATTTAATGGTTTTCGTAACATATGTAGGTACCAATTATACAGAAAGCATTCTGTTGTATGTACTTATTCTTTTTAATCAATATTTTCAGACAAATTCATACGCTTGTAAGAGCAAAAAATACGTAACTTAATAGCGTGTTCTAGAAATTATGATAAGTACAGATTGAATATTGTCGGTATTGGTCAGCTCTCTTGCTCAGAGAATTCCCGCTGTAACGGAAAGACCGCGGGTTCGAGTCCTGCCGACGACATTTCAGTTTTTGTGATTTATTTATAATTTCTATCTTTTTGAAAATACTTAAGTTAGTACGTGGATAATTCAGTGTGCACTTTGTAATGAGACTTACCAGACAAAGGTATGAAATGGTGTCATAATAAAATTATATATATATATAGTCACGTAGTGTAGTGACGTATTTCAATTTGAGTAAATTCATGTTCAATCCATGATAATTTTATTATGACACCATTTCATACCTTTGTCTGGTAAGTCTCATTACAAAGTGCACACTGAATTATTCAGAAGTATTGTCTGAAGTAGTGTCAGAAGTTGAATACTGTGTGTGACTTAAAAAAATATTTCAAATGCCTTTATGTTTAAGTAGGTACCTACATTATTTGTCTTATCTTAGCGTTTTGTCAACAACATTATACTAATATTATATCCATTTTATATTTTGTAAATCCTAAGTGGAATATGTTCTTGTTGTTTGCAGCTTTAAATTATGTACCAACTTACTGTGATAATTTGTTCGTAATTTTTAGATTTCATTGTAACGAAAATTTGGATGTCCTTTTTAGGCTATAACGCAGCGCACTGTAAAACTGTATTGGACACCTGTATTACACCTGTTTTATGCGAATAAATGCTTACTTACTTACTAAAATAATCTATCCAAAAATAATAGCTAGTAGACGGAAATAAACGAGTAAGTATTAGGGAGGTCATTTGATTATTTCACTCATGTAGTACTTACAACGAAAGGGCAGGAGATAATTCGTTTCCGGTGAAATATTGTCTGGCTGGTGAACGAAAAATTAAATTATAACCTCATACCATTTTGATGACCTCTAATGAAAATTGCAGAAAGTCTAGCTTTGTTATGTTTACTATCTACATTATTCATGATTTTGATGTAAAAGGTATTGAGTACTTCTTTTATTTGCGTGGCTGATGGAGCGTCTATTTATAAAACATTTTTGTTTTAGATTTTTAGTGTCAAAAGTTCCTATATCTTATTATAACTAGAATTAACACGCAGTCAGTAGTGTATTTTTTTAAATTTTGATTTATTGAAAGAAATGGAAAAGTTCTAGTTCTATCTACCTTTTTTCACACGTGTCCTTACATGCAGCGTAAGTAAATTGAAAAATACAGAATTTATGGATTTTGTAATCTTTACTAATCTTACGTTCTGGTAATAAAATGTAACAACTGGTAAATATTACGACTGCTCTGTAGTTTGTAAGTTAGATAAACAAACAAATTTTAGAGCGCAATAACATACAATAAACAAATGATTGAGCTAGTGTTAAAAGCTGAAGCAATATACATGGGGCACACTAAAAGTTTTGCACTTCTAGCTAATCGGAACTATTTGAATTTCGAATGTTAAATTTTTTTAAACGTTGCAACCTTCTTAGTAATAAAAAAAACAATTGGCGGGAAATCATTTGTCAATTATTTTTTATCACACATTAAAGTTCTACGTATGCAACGAAAATGGAATTAAGTCGAAAAGATTTTAGAGCGATGATTTTTTATGATTTTAAACTTCTCTCTCTCCGCAAGACTGTGCCGCTCGTCTTCAAAATGCTTTTGGGAGAGAAGCACCTTGTTTGAGCACCGTGAGGCGATGGTTTGCTGAATTTGAGAGAGGTCGAGTTTCTTTACATGACGAATTTCGTGAAGGGCGGCCTTCAACTGCCGTCAACGAAAAAAATGTGGCTACTGTTAAGCGGTTAATTGAAGAAAACCCGCGGTTTACCTATGAGACAATTCGAGGACTATTGGGGATTGGTATGAGTCAACCCCAGAAAATTTTACACGAAGAATTGAAAGTTCGGAAACTTTGTTGTCGTTGGATCCCTCATGAACTGACAGCGGATCGAGCGGAGCGGAGCGCTCGCGTAGAATGGTGCTCACAGATGCTACTGAAGTACGACCACGGACATTCTAATGCTGTTTATGACATTGTCACAGGAGACGAAACGTGGATTTCTTGTTTTGAAAATGAGAACAAGCCAACAAAAGTGAGGCAGGCGAGAAACGTTGTTGATAAAAAAATGTTCGCGTTTTTTTTCTCAGCTACGGGTCCCATCTGTACAATTCCACTTGAAGATTAAAAGAGTGTTAATGCCGACTGGTATTCTACCATTTGTTTACCCAGGGTGTTAGAAAAAGTTCGCGTAAGACGACCCAAAAGCCGCGTTCTCCTACATCATGACAACACTTCTTCACACACGGCCAACAAAACAAAGTCATTAGCTTCCGAAAAAGTATAACTCGTCACCCATCCTGTGCATAGCCCCGACCTAGTACCCTGTGATTTCTGTATTTTCCCCAAAATCAAAGATTTAATGAGAGGTTTCACTTTTACCAACTCCGAAGAGGCAGTGATAGCGTTCAACCAGCACGTAGAAAACATGCCTTCAGATCTGTGGTCCTCCTGTTTTAAAAAATGGTTCGATTGCATGAAAAAATGTTTAAAATGTAAAGGAGAGTATTTTGAAAAGCAATAAACATAATATTTTGGTTTTAACATGTTGTTTTTTTAAGTTACGCAAAACTTATAGTGTGACCTACATATTAAAAACAAACAGACAGAATGGAACAGATAGAGTGGAGCCGATTGCATGAATATCAATATAGCGAGAATGCAAACCGAAATATCGTCCACGTACGGAACAGTTTGCCACAAGGCGAAAACAAAACTAGTTTTATCAATGAACTATACAATAATTTTGAAGTTAATTTTAATGCAGGGATGATTGTTGTTGTCCAAGCGAGTGAGAAGCGTCTACATTTCGAGACAATTTTGCTTTCGTCTGTCTGTATGTGAGTACCAAAAATAAAGGAGGTTCTCGATTCGACTCTTTGTTTTTTTGTTTGTTACTGAAAGAACTGATTTTTTTTAAATGGAAGTTACTACTTCTCAAGTGGTCTCATTCAATTTGGTCCCATTTTGACAATAGTTTGTACCCATTTCGGTAATTTGAAGTCGATTGTTGTGTCAATTTTTGACGTGTATTTTTTATCCGATCTTCATGAAACTTGGTACAAGTGTTCCTTGAAAATCCCCAAATTATGTTTTTAATGTTCGCGAGGTCTACTGTTTGACCATATGGGCGTCCACTAGTAATATTATCTATTTGCAATCAGTATTTAATAGTGACGATGACGTCGACAACATGGGGCGTCACCGAGAAATGATACACACAGTGACCTATCCTTTGATTTAGATGAACGTCTTACCGACACCAAACTCGATTCTTATTCTCTACTTTTAACGTTCATTGCGCCCAAGTTGAATAATCATTACTCAGCCTATACTATCAGCATTAGTCTATTTTTGTCACAAACAGTTCAACAAAATGATATAAGTAGCAAGTTTAATACGATATCCTGCAATCAAGATGGTGTATGGCTTCATCGTTTTCTGCTAGCTGTGTGGTCGCGCAGTAAACTAAGATCTTAATGATCGCGCACCGGCCAATGTAAACATTTTATTAACTCGACAGTCCTTACAATCGATTCGTGCATTCGATGCATTGATACATGATAGCTGAATCGAGCGATTTCTTCGTTTGCAGAAGTGTCGACTTTAATCGCATTTTGCTATAACTACGTAAACATATTGTTTCCGTTACTCCCTATCGAATTCATTCACTGTGATGTAAGAAGTCTTAGATTAGGCATTGCAAGCGAATTTTGCCTAAAATAAGCGCAGTGTATTATATCTCAAGAACCTGATATAAAATCTTACAGTCATTGATATCTCTGAATGCATTGTAAAAATCATAAGTCATTTATAGTCGTTACTCGAGTTACAATTTGATACTCACTAATTTTATCAGTACTTGAATACGACGGTTATTTTAATACGACGGAAGATTTTTGATCAATAAATAAGCGATTTCCACGAGACACCGGATGCGGTCCGCCGGGCACCAAGTTCAATTATTATTGAATTTCCCGTTGCCGGGTGAGCACACTGTCTGCACTACGGGTGAAGCCATTTCCTTGAAACTTACAATCTTAATAGGTCTTGCCCTTGCAAAATTTTACCAAAAACATGATGTTTTGAAAACTATATTTTAATCTATTTAATATCTCATTTAGAATGTTATTTTAATATATTTCTACAATTGTACGTTGTACTCGTATTTTATTTTAAAAGCTCTTTCAGTAATTTATTATTATTTGTGAAAGTAAGGGTCTATTACACTTCAAATGTACAATCGTAATGATTTACACCACCGTTGCTAAGACTAACTAACCCCTATTGCAAGAAAATTGTTTCCACAACAAAGACTTTGGAATTAAAGTCCCGACTCACTTCGAAACTTTATAAGACATTAGAGATTCTTGTTTTTGTTTGTTTCTATAATTAAAACGCGACTTAAACGCTGTTCCGATAATTATAAATCCACTTGATGTTGTTATTACAGTGAATCGGATTTATGAGGGGATGTTTCAGACCAATTTTCTTCGCTTAGTATTGTTTTGATTTAATATTTGCAATAATTTGCTGAAAGCAGTGAGTTATGAATAGTCGTTCACAAAGTAGCACTTCTTAAGTAAGAATCAAGTAACCGACTTCTACCTGTTTTTGAATGATCGAATGAATAGGTACAGGAAACAAAGTTAGATCGTTTAGCTATTGAGTGCATATTGAGCTGTTTGACATTAGGTTTAGAAGGTCAATGAGTTTAACTACCTACCTCGTAAGGTACCAGGTAGGTTGCTAAATTATACAACTATAATACCACATGAGTATATACGCGACACGACCACAAAGTTATCATGCCTTGTCGCATGACATCTGTCGAAGTGCACCTAGTGTCAATATGCTATGGCGGAATATTTCAAGAGGCAGACTGCGGCTGGCGCACGGGTGGGCATGTTACCTTCGCCCGGTGGCCAGTTGACTCATTCCATAGTCGCCGGTCGCCAGTTTTCAACAGAGTTCTAACTCCCAGTGGTCTGGCGCTAACACGCAACTCCGCCTCAGTAGTTCATGCGCTCCGGTGGGCAATTCGGAAATTGTAGTATGAATTTTGTTTCATTTGTGTATTTGGGCTTGTTTTACATAAAATTAAAACTAATTTTAGTATTAACAAAAGTACCCACTTGTATCAAGCCAATGCTTTATACATGTTTAATATTTAGGTTACTAAATATTAAACATGTATAAAGCATTGTTGAAAAATACATACAGCATAAAGCATATACTACATAAAGCAGTGTTGATACCAAAGTAGTATGTTAATACTACGTTGGTATCAACACGTTTGCGCTAATATTAAAAATTCAATATTATTATTTATAGATTTTAAGGCGTGAGTACAATTCGGGTCTCAAAACTGTTACATTAGTATACATATATATACTTAGTAGGTATATTCACTTGCAGGGAGACATCATAGGATCTGATAGGTACAAGGAGCCTCCATAAGATCTTGCGATGTTATGGAGGCTCCTTGTATTACTCCTTGACCTTGATTTATTTTTTTTGGAAAACAAACTTTTCTAAATTTGTTCGTTTTACTGTGTCTGGAAATCATTTACTAGTTTTCGCATTTTACATCTAAAATAACGAAATTTTCAGGAACTAATTATATACTAGCTGTTGCCCGCAGGTCCGCCTGCGTATTACTTTAGATCTACATTTTTTTTTTATTTATGAACCGATTGAAAACCAAACCTTAAATGTTAAGTTGAATAAACCACAACGCATTACTGAAAACCGCAAATTCCAATCAAAAATTCAAATCGGTTAAGCCGTTTCTGAGATTAGCGTGTTCAAACATTCAAACAAACAGAAAAAAGGTCTAAAAACCATTGTTTTGGGTTTTATTGCGTTCATAAAGCCCCCCTACAACAGTTTCTCTATTATATCTTCTATTATATTCTCTACTATACCATACACATTCATCTTAAGATACGAAAATATGAAATACTAGTGGTCGCCCGCGACTTTATCCGCGTGATTATTTGGATATTTTCCCGTTCCCGTCGCCGCGTCGCTTGTAATTATTGTTCCCGTCGCCATATCTTTATAAATTGTAGCCTATATGTTATTCTGATGTATAAGCTATATTATTTTAAGTTTTATCAAAATCCGTTTAGTAGTTTTTACGTGAAATAGTAACAGACATCGATCCATCCATACATACTCACAAACTTTCGCGTTTATAATATTAGTAGGATTATTTATTATCTTCGTCGTGTGTGATAGTCCATTGAATTGTATGGCGAGCGATATTGTATCTTAAGATAAAATATTATAGTATCTTAGCCGTGTGCAGCGCCCCTTAGTGAACTCCACTGCGGGTGACGTAACCTACGACAAACTTATTATTTGCGGTTGGTACAGTAATCGGGTCTAGGGATCGAACCGCAAAATTAAGTTTGTTTCTTATTGTTTATACTTTTCCGAGATAAAAAGTAAGCCAGTAGGTGCCCAGGATATTAAAGAATAATTATACCAAGTTTCATCGTAATCGAACCGGTAGTTATTGCGTGATGCCTGAACAAACAGACAGACAGACAGACAAAAATTAATTTAATCACATTTTTGGGTTCGGTGTCGGTCTAGTAACACCCCCTTTTTTTGATATTTTCAATGTACAGAATTTTCACTTCTACAGATTTATTATAAGTATAGATAAAGGTATATACAAAAAAGAAATAAGGTTCTAGGATAAAGTTACGAACATAAATCTGTTACTATATTATTAATATAATTAAGGTTTCAAAAAATTATTACGTATTTTTTTTTTAATTCCGCGGCCTAAGGCGGTGGCCGCTCTAACGTCCGTTGCCGGGCGTCTCTGGTTACAAGCAGAACGTATTTTCAGTGGCGCCCGGAATTACGTGAGGCTACATAAAGCTCGACAGTTGCGGTATCACACTGAACCATTTGTTTGATAATACGTTTCTCAATATATGAGGAGGTGTATACAAACACACATACATATCTAGGTGCTCTGCTGTAGAAGGAGTTTTGCCTGTAATTAATGCCACAGTAGGGACCGTGTAGGTGATTGATGTTTGGATTGCGGCGGGATCTTGTGGGTACCACAGGCCCTATCATCGATTTGACCTTGTAGTAATTTGAATTGTCCGTGATCCTACGCCTTGCCTCCAGAGGTAGCATATGATGCCTTTTGCACTTTGCTTCATAATTGATGTCTTTCGTTTTGCACCCATATTGTACGTATCTCAGAAATCTTTTCTGCAGTGATTCAAGTCTGTCTATGTGAATACTGTGGGTTCCAGATTTGTGAGCCGTACTCAAGGATACTTCGAACGTAAGTACAATAAAGGACCTTGGCAACCTTCACATTGCGGAACTGAGAACTAGATCTCATGATAAAACCTAAGGCTTTATTGGCTCTCATGTCTATGTTATCAATGTGTTTCTCATATGTGAAACAATGAATGTAATACAAAGTTCATAAGATGTTTCGTTAATTGCAAAGTTCATTACAACTCCATCTTATTACAACGAAACATTATAATATACATTGAAACCCGTTCTAACAATTTCACATACAATCATAAATTCTAATTTACTTAGCTCGTTCGTGGATCTTGTTACCACCTCGCCTTCGGTTTTCCGGGCTCATTGTGTGTTACTCCCAAGACATCGTATCCCCACAGAACGTATATACAAAATTAATTAGACAAAATCTCGGGGTCTTGTAATATTTTATTATTATTTCCTACGTTGTTCGGAATTTTATTGGGACGTTATATTTATAACTTTTCTCTTAGGTATAATGAATTTGAATAGGGTCATGATTAGCATCGCCTTATGGATGTGTTTGCTGCGATGGCTGCGAGTTTGTAATTACTATTAGTTGTAATTATATGGTTGCTTACATTGTGGAATCCTGGTAGGATTTCCATTTAGTAATCTCAAGTATGAATGCTGATGGTTCGGTAAATTAAATGTCATGTACTGCACTATATTCTTGAGTATTAAACGCCCATTCATTTTACGTGATTTTAACATTTGCATTAGGGTGCTTTTTCACCTGAGATGTGCTATGCAGGTATGCTGCGAGAATGTGCGCAGTGTATGAATGAATATCTATATATTGAATACCACAATTTATCTGTCTGTCCGTCCGTCGCGTTTTTCAATTATAATTAATAATACATACATTTGCATGAAATATTAAAATATTGTATACTTTTTTTTTATATTTGAGGCGATACAAAGTTCGCTGGGATAACTAGTTATATTAAATGCATCCATACCAATGTCTTATAGCACATCTCTGGTGGAAAAGCACTCTTAGATTGTTACATCTTTGGCCCTTTGCAGGAATTAATAAGAAGGTACCTAGTAAAAAAAAATTAATCAGTTTTCGCAATAACTACTATAGTTATACAAGTATCAACTATTAAAATTAGCTAAAGATGCCTCAGTGTCAATTGCAACACAACTGCAGTATCGAGATAAAAGGTTGTTGCTTCCTGTTAAGGCGAGGACATTCAAGGTATTCTTATTTCTTATAAGGTGGTTGCAGTGATCATCACTCGCTAAAACATGAGGCCGACATCGAATCCTACTTAGCCATGAAATATACAATGACATTTGCTTGGTTTCTTGCTCAATGCTGTTCTTCAATGTGAAATATTCTTTAAAATACGGTAAGCTTTGAGTCTGTACTGAATAGCGGGTGAATTATTACTTTAAAAATACACGTCAAAAATTGACACAATAACCGACTTCAAATTACCGAAATGGGACCAAATAATTGTCGTAATAGGACCAAATTGAAATGGGAGCACTTGGAAAGTAGTAGATTTCATTAAAATAAATATTTTTCTAAATCATTTCCCCCAATTCAAAGATATGATGTGACAAACATAAAAAAACACAGTTGAATTGAAAACCTCCTCCTTTTTTGGAAGTCGGTTAATAAGTTTACACTATTGTAAAGCTACTTGATCAGCTAAAAGTTGAGACTTTTTAGTCATCTCATACTTGCTCTCTAATTTCTTTTGTTGTTATTTAAACTATTTTCCAATAACCTATTTAATTAAAAACAATCAGTCTTGTAATACCTACTCTCATATAGGGTAACTCCGGGGAGATGGCTTTACGGGAGAGATGATCAACCGAAAAAAATCATAGTTAAAGTAACCAGCTGGCTCTGCGTTCGCGTTAGTCGCTTCGTGCAGGATGTGGGCAAAACTTTACGCACTAACGCCCATCGGGCATAATTAAACAAAAAAATTGTAAAATGTTCATATTTTGTTTTGTATAGTGCTTCAAGTTTTTAAAGTTTTATCCACTGTAATTTTATTTTAATCTATTTAAAAAAAACTAAGGGCAGCTCTACCGGACTTACCCTACCTATTTTCTTATTCGATAAACGATATCGTTCTGCAGCGGGATCTCGCACTATGACGGGATGTTTTTTTTAGACATTTATCAATTAGATATAATAATATCTAATCAGGTAAATCGTAAGTTTTAAATCTTGGATAGTTCTTTATATCTACTAGAAACTATAAAACTGTCTTACGTTAAGAAAATAAAGAACTTTAAAGAGCAAATCAAATGCAATTAACGCCAGCAACACAACAGCTATGACCAAAACGAGGCAAATTAACAAACACGAAACAGTCTGAAACAATTTTACCATGGCCACATACAAACCTCAAGAAATAAAAACTGAAAGAAAACAGTAAAGCAACGTTAAAATGTAAATATTTGCCGAACACCATCCACCGAAACTTTAAAGCGCCGCTAACTTCTATCAGACCTTACTAACAATTGCAAAAAGTAGCAAAGTGCGATCAAAATATACGGTTAAGGTTCTTTACATACTAAATATTTTAAGTGGTCTCTTAAATTTCTATAGGCACTGAAATGAAGGTGGTCGAATCTAAGATGGCAAAGTCATGTCAAGTTTCAAAATAGGTGCAATATTATCAATTAGTCAAAACTTGGTTATGAAAATCGATTTCTCGATTCGATTTCTGTTTTGCGGATTCCCGCTTTCATTAAATAAGTTCTACAAGGTCCCATTAGCAGTCAACTAGTGAACCCTAAAAGGCGTAAGTGTACCCGGTAATTGAATTCCGTACACGGTTTGGATATGCCCCAGCATTGAGCGAGCGGTTGCACGTCGCATCGCGGTCTGGATTTACGATGTACATCGAATATTTCTGATCTTTCCACTGGCGTGTGATATCTTCGGTATTTTTATGAGAACTTCGCTCAACTTATCCACCATTTGTGGGTTATTGATTGTAAAAACTCGTCACGTAATAGGTAGATTCTTCATCTCAACTTAGAGCAATAACGTGAGATAATTTTCACCTAAAGATAGTAAGGTAAATATAGAAATTAGTCCGACACGCCCAGGACTTTAATTGACTGTGCCATAGCGGCTGGCACGTAAAATTTTGTTTCCTTTAATCAACATTTCATCACAAGGCAACGGGTTTAAATTTTTTTTCAAAATTAGAATATTGCTGCTAATTTTTATTAAACTAATTTGGGCATTTTGGACATAACCCAATATATGTGTGCTCGGCGACGGCAATATGCTTGCCCCCTATTATGTGGGATTAAAATACCGGCAAATTGTGGGTGTGTTAGGCACCTCTGCCTATATAGGCATATATATGCGTGCATATATAGGTTTCTGCATTTATAGGCGTGATATGTGTGTATGTGTAAAGATAGAAAACTTCCGTCCAGTGTGCTATGGATTAGGAACAATTAAACTGAACTGTTGATATTTCTCATCTTTTCTGAATCATTTTTCTTAACGAACACGTGATACTAGCTTTCCTTCTGACCTTTCCAAGAATGAAATTATGTGTCAGGCTTAATAGCCAACTCTTATTGATAAGCGATTGGAGTTGCCAACAATTAACATAACTTCACTTTATTCACACTTTAACGTCTCTCTAGGGACGCGATAGAAAGATGAAGTGCCGGTATTTGTGCCAGCTTTCTCTTACAAGGGAAATGCTTTGATTTAGCTACCACAGCTGAAAGCAACCGCCAGCTCCAGTCTCTTGTGTAACTCGGTTGAAACGTCAGGCTAAATACGGGTATTATTACCGTATAAGGTAAATTACGCGTTTAAATCCCGAAATCCGAAACAATATAGTTAATGAATACAGAACGTCTAAAAATTATTGTTTAAAAAAAGTTTAGCATGCACATTGCTTTAAAAACAAATGTATCCATCTAGTGGTAGATAAAGTCAACCTAATTGGCAATTATTAAATATTTAATGTTAGTTATATTTTAAACCAGTGTTTACTAAACAAAACAATAGTATTGAAATGCACAGTATACTTGAGTCCTTATAAACCAATATTGGCAGCCAGTTTCAAATGTACAAACTAATACAATTATGGTTGGGGTGGCGGCCATTTGATAGATTGCACTGACTACTGACGTATGTTGATACGATTGTTCGCCTGTTAAACGATTTCATTTGAATTTGATCACTCGACTGTCTGCCAATGATAATGTTTGTCGGGGGCTGGTGGGTGACCGTCTAAATGGAGTTGATGATGTGGTCATCAATATTTGGGGGAAACTATATTCTATCTTGACGATACACTTGTATCTGTTTCAAGATATTTCAGTGACAATACTTCAGAACGACAAACTGCAAAAGTTTGTAGTTCTGAAGTATTGTGAATTATATGAAGTTGACGAAAAATAATCGTAATTTTCTATCGACGAAGAGGTGAAGACAACATTACTTATGTCAAATTGTGTTTTTATTTGCACAATCACTAAAATGAGACCAAACGAGAGTATCTACAAGATTATAACAATGTGTAAATCTGACCGGTGCTAAGGGGATTTACCAACATCTCTAGGGACCGAAGTTATATATCTTCAAAGAAAGCGGCTCTGGTAAAATATTTAAAGTTCTCAAAAACGGCAGTAGACTTGCTTCATATTAAGTGGGACCAAAATTACTGGTGAAATGTGGGCGAAATGAATGCCTCTGTGTATATTCGAGTATAAAGACGTGATTTCGTGTGTGTACATTAATAATAATTCTAAATAGAAGTGTTGTCTGATTGTATAATATCAAATTCCACAAATTTAAGGAGGCTGTGTAGTAAGCATCGATAACCCTTCATTCCGAGCATAATGTACGCATAATTGGCGTAACATTTCCACTGCCAACCCTTTCAAGACGCCCGTAATGTTGAGGCCTACATGTTATTTAATTACGCAATCTCGAGCACAATGAGAATTATACCAACTCGGTTTCTTGTCTCAAATGCACACAGGAACAGGAGCGGATTCATAATGATGTTAAATTCGTCTTTATTTAAACCGTTAAAGTTAAAATTATCTGATGTTAATGTTGTTAAATTAAGTCACTTAACTAAAATAAAATTGATAACATAAAACTAAGACGTTAATCCAATGATCAAGAAAATAAAATAAAAGTAAAATACCAACCCATTAGATTTGTATTTACATCTCTATATATAAAAATGAATCCCTATTTCCCTTGGTCACGACATCACGCGTGAACGGCTGGACCGATTTGGATAATTTGGGTCTTAAAATATTCGTGGAGGTTCAGGAAATGTTTATAAGCAAAATTTCAGGCGGTACGAAGTTCGCCGGGACCACTAGTAGATTTATAAAAAGAATTACAATACCTATACATAATTATGTGCTAAAAATATTCACACTACAAAATATCGTTGAAAAGACAACAACCATTTTCAGGGATTATGGTTAACAATTAAAAAAATACTTTTATCTAAAATGACAATAATAACAATCAAATTTCTTCCCTGTTTCAAAAAGGTTAAGTCGTGACCGGAACGTCTCAAAACCATAGGGCGAGAAGTATGGTAGCCTTGCCAATATCCCTTCAAACTCCCATAACGTCCTCGGTAATGAAAGAGCACGCACCCTTTAGGGTGTCTCTTACTGGGGTTGTACAGTCCAACTCAATTATAAATGAATATATCAAAATAATAGAGTAAGAGTAAGATTTTCTGGAAATTTAGAAAGGTTAGAAGCAATTAATCATGATCGTAAAAAGTAAATTGACGAAAATTTTAATTGAAATATTGACAAGCAGACATACATCACGCATATGCGATATATTATATAAAGGGATGAAATGTGAAATGCAGAGGTACATTAAACACTCACACTTTGCCAGTAATTTTGTTGATCCCTCGTAATAGCAAGTCTATTTCCGTTACCGGAAACTAAATAAAAAAAAAACAATAAACACTCTGTAATTCAAACTGAAATTCCTACATCCAGGACAGATATTACATACCACTAAACAGAATATCTGCCGTCCGAACGACTTAATTATTTTTAAGAAAATAGATATTATGAATAAATGAATAGGTATTATTATTATTATCAAGATCTCCGTGGGCAGAAAATTTTTATTTATGAAACACATAAGTATAGGTACTAAGTACAGGAAAATAAACAAGAAAAACTTAAACACAAAATAAAACTTAACTTCCTAACTGTATAGGATCATGGATAGGATGTCAGGAAAAATTAGGGTTTTGTGTGTTCAGGAAGTATTGTTTTGAATGGAAAATTATTTTTTAAGCTATGTCCAATAGAAGCAACCAGCAATTAAAAATATTGCTTTAAATCGTATAAAAAAAATCACAATTTTTTAATTTCATCACAATAGGAAGCAAGGATATTAGGCGAGTAGCTAGCGGATGGATCGTCCGTCTGGCTGCCGGCGTCTCTGTTGGAAATAATAATAATCAAAGAAAGAAATAAGAATCAGAATTCGACGCGAACGAAGTCGTGGAATTCCAATAGTCGACCCATAAAAAGATATAAAACTATTGAATAATGTTATCTAGTTTCAATGGTTAATTAATTACCAATATAAATATAATTCCTACCCATTGCGAGAGCATTAGATTACTGTACGATACTGGATTATAAAACACAGTACAATGGAAGCAGCCCGCGAAGGTTGATTAGACTCGTCGGCTCCGTTCCAATTTTCATGTCGGACTACGATACACTAGCCTGATTATGTATTATTGAGTCCACTGTACCTAGAAAACAATCTATTGACTTGTTCTACAGCAAAACAACCTATAACAACTTTTAAATTGATGACGGTAATGGACTTACACATTTTAAAAAAGAATTCTTAAAATTTTACTACAACACAGAGGAAACGTGCTTTCTGTATATAGTAGAGTCGATCCTTATCCCCAAAGGCGTGTACCACATTTCGCCAGTCACTTAGTCCCACGTAATATCTTTTTTTTTCTTAAAATTTACTGGTGACCAGGGATCGAACTCACGTCGTCAAAACACTTGGAACACCCCTTGGTCACCAGGCTACAGACGCTTCAAATTGGCGAGCCTATTGCAGGTAACGGATATGTTTACCAGAGCCTCTTCTGTCTGTCAGCACGTGCACCGCGTGCAGGTGAGGGTGACTTGGGCCCTGAAGATGTTCTTAAAACTCCCTAGGTTTAATTCAGTATTAATTAATAGGTACCTGCATATAAGGGTACCTACAGCAAATTATATTTTGTTTCTATCAAACTAGAAGAAAAAGAACCTGAACTTAACTAAACCTGCCAATTACTTCACTTACACCATTGAATGAATCAACCATGTTACAGTCTGAATATTTACAATTTATTTTTTATATTAAGTGCTCATATGAGATTATATCAAAAGAAATTAGTCTCAAGAAAATTATGATCGGATCTATCTCCATCAGTGATCGGCTATTTCACTGTTATTATCGATCAATTTTACACTGTTATTCCATTTTTGTTGCTGTCCCGAGGCAATATTTTCCCAACTCAACTGCTGCAGTTTTAAAACATCAGCTATATCATAATGGCTCTCGAAAAAACTATTGAAATGTTGCATTTTTAAAATGGCTTCTTTATGTATGACTAATAAAGAAGATGGTTACATGAATTGACTATTTACCTCAGAAGCGGTTTTACCATAGTTTGAACCCGCTTTTGTAACTAAAGTTGTATTTCACAGCGTCGACGCGTATAGCGCTATCTGATGATTGGTTTTTGGCAATTAACAGTATTGCTCACGTCCCAATCGAGTTCATTCACCGTATGAATTATGTATGGAACATCCATTTCCCTCTTTGTTGCTACGTTAAACTTATATCTCGATGTATGGCAAACAAAATATTGAACCTTGTTCATCAATTTTCATATTTTACTTTTATCGATATAGTTTGCTTGAATGGAATGAATGCCAACAAAACAGCCTTTAATTTTATATTAAACGATATTTTGTGATACCTGTTACTAGAATAAACAATAATAGTGCTCAATTTCTCATTATTATAACCACTTTGAAAGGCGTGAGTAAATTAATGATAATTGCATAATGATCCAGCTTACAACAGATTAAACTTTTAGAATTAATATTTGAGATACCTAGTAAATCTATACCTTACAATACAAATATACGACCGGAAGGGTCGTCAATAAAGATATTACCACTACTAGAGAAGTTGTCAAAAAGCTTTTAAACCTAGATCGAAGATCGCCAAATAGGAAACCCATTAGCAGGTTAGCCACGGTCAGTTTAAACCTAGAATTTCAAATAATAATAAAGTAGCAAAATACTCTTACGGTTTAAAAGAAACTATTAGTTTCAATATTCTATGGAACAGTTAACAGCTACCTACATAATTGTAATTCCAGTTTCAAACGCAATAATTACTTTCATTATAGTCAGCAAACATACTGCGACCTGTCGTCCCTTTATTAACATTTGAATTTATATTACATTTACACAAGAGAAATGTCTACCTGGATAAAATAACTACGCCACCTTTATGTCGTTTGTATCGTGTAATATTGTGCTACACGTTAATAGGAAAATAATACGTTATAATTTAATTCATAAAGCTCAATATGCTTCGTTGTTTTGTCTTCGATAGAATTAAACCCTTTGTCTCAAGGCGTCAGTACTATGTTACGATGTCGTTTGACATTTGTACAAAGGTTACCTCGGTTCTGTCAGTTTTCTTTTTACTGGCTGCCATAACATTGTATTGGCAAGCAAAGGGTGGTATGGTTTTGTTTAATTTAACCTTTGTATTAGTTCAAATTATTCAATAGCATTATCTAAGTGTCTTTTAGATGTCTGCTGCAAATGTTTATATCGAAAAATTTATAGATTTTTAATTTTTGCACATTTTCCATTTAAGGTAGGAAGTAACATTAACCTATAGTATAATAAATAATAATTTTAAACTTTCAATGTAGCGAAGCAAAATTGTCCTTATTGGCATAATAAATATTATGTGAAGTTAATACTATCAGGCGTTACTTTTCGGAAGTCCATAGTTAAATAAAATAAATCTAACTACTTTGCAATATTCCGCCACATGCAAATTACCCAACTCTCGTATTATACGTAACTTATGTATATAACTTATGACGTTCTACATACCTTCAACAAAGGACTGAGGCTTTCGGTTTTGGAACAATTAGAAATCTACAAACATAGACGCTTGAACCCTAATATTTTAAATGATCAACTTAATTTCGCCTCTTCCCCTTTGCTGCGGGTAGGTATACATCATTCAAACAACGGTGGTGGGTAGACATAAAATAATTTGGTATTATGGTTGTGGGTAGAAATAAAAAAACCTAGGATATAAATAGGTGCGGTTTACGAGTTGTGGCTCATTCGGTCGCCGTGCGCCAAGCCATCGACATCTCCTGATGATGCCCCTGGTTGGGGGCGAAACACGTGTCGAGGTTTTTTATTATTTTTTGCACGATAACACAACTCTCATATTTATTCTATTTTCAAAATTATTTCTCTATTCTTTCGGCCTAAGTGGGATTGGAGGGCGGATTTGTGCATGAATAAATACGAGAGTTGGGTAATTTGCATGTGGCGGAATATTGCAAAGTAGTTAGATTTATTTTATTTAAAT
This sequence comes from Nudaria mundana, assembly GCA_963556515.1. Classification (NCBI taxonomy): domain Eukaryota; kingdom Metazoa; phylum Arthropoda; class Insecta; order Lepidoptera; family Erebidae; genus Nudaria; species Nudaria mundana. The sequence goes on from OY748293.1 coordinate 9,488,855, forward strand.
ATTATGTGTGTGTAAATGGTGATTATGCATAGGTACGTCAAAGAAATTTTGAAAACTATCCATAAACCTAAGAAATTATATGTAAAGGCAGATTTGAAAAAGTGTAAAAACAAATAAGTAGATAACATTAACCGTGTATTATATAAAATGATGTATAAAATAGTATTAATTGAACATCCACAACACATTGTGGCGCAAACAATTACGGATGAGGCGCCAATGGGTCCGTAGCACGCCATCAAAATTGGCAATATAAGTCACCACTAAGTAATATGAGAAAATAATAGTTTTAATGTTGGATATAAACAACGTGTCGAGTAAGAAGACAATGATTCTGTAACGAGATCTGCTAATTACAGACATTACAATACAGACATTCATACACGTTATGAACAATCTAATTAAACTGTCGTGTTATTTCTTTGTGTGATTTGTTTTAACATTGTAACTACAAGTTCTTCAATTAATGCAATAAGGTGTGACATATTTTTATTTCTTATTAGTGTTGTATCTTAATTCTTACCTCTCATTTTCTGCTCGTCAAGAAGTTGCCGTTCCAAGTTGTCCTTGACCTCACGTTCTCGCAGTACATCCATCTTAAGTTCAGCTGCAAAAAGAACACATTTTGTTCATTATAGTATTAAGGTTATTAAGAAAATCTTATTTTTTTATAGTGTTCAATTCACAAATACACATTAATACTCGTAGAATAATGACTAACGTAAAAAAAAAAAAAAATTTGACGGGGAGTTTATTTAGGTGCTACGTTATGAAAAATATGTAAACTTAATTACACAGTAAAATAATTTAATCTTTACGACAATTTAATGTTTTTATTGCTTAGATTAGAACCTATAAATGAAATGAATTTTTAGCCGTAAACATCGATGAGATAAATAAATAAATAAGTACAAATAAAAGAAAATGTTGACATACAACGCTTTAAGTTAAATAAATGGTTCATTCTGAACAAAAGGCATTGTATAAATTTAACAGTGAGCTAAACCGGTAACAAGGCCTTTAGCAAGGGGCCGATTAGGAGTATAAACACGGATTAACTCATTCGGAATCCCGGTACTATTGTGAAGGAGTCGAATTGAGAGATTTGCATAACTTTCAATTAGATCTAACCTGATGGATATAATTAAGGTAGGAACTTCCGATTGGTGTGTTTATTTGACATAGAACCAAGAGCTTGGAATGTTATGAAGCAGATAATACGACTTATCCAATTCTATAGACTTGTTTCCCTGACAGCTTCAGTATAATTTTTTGTCTGACTCAAAATTCAAAACTTAAACTTCTTGACATAGTTATTGCAAGTCACTACACCGACAAATAGATTCAATTCTAAGAATATGATACACTGGAGGTATGTACCTATGTATGTCATAAATTATAACACACACTCATTAGTAGCAGCAGATAATATAGTATGGATGAAATAATAGCGGATCATATGCCAAAGCCAAAGTTTTAGCACACTTTAGCTACTGGCTGAAATGTGATATAAACGAAGCTGATAACTTGGTAGCAGACTTAGGATGTTTGTGTTTAGGTTCCTATAGGGCACGGGTAAAGGAAGTATAAAAACAAAGGGTGGAGAAGTAGCAAGAAAAGATAATTAAGTTACGTGTCACCGTGAGCTACGGGTACTGACTGAAGTATGATATTTCGAAAAGTGAACCAAAACCTATGAAACTTTCCATATTGTGTTTTATTCGTAAAAAAACAAAATATAATTTAAATTAATGAAAAGACACTAGGTCCTTATAGGCAGTGTCTTAGGCTTACGGTTTCAATCACCGTAATCTCAGCATCGATAAGCTCCTAATATCCAGCCATACGTATGTAAAGTGGTCTGAGTAGTCGAATTTGAATAGAAAGAGGTCATGCCCGCTCACAGTTTAATTTGGTCCCTTATTCAATTAGGTAGGTACCTAAGCTGCGTCTATCTAATGGGGGTCGTAAGGGGATCACACTGATTAACTTGTGTTGTTAGCACCTACGGTTACTGCATCACATTACTTCAGTTACTTCAAAGATTTAATTTGGCACAAGTAACTTAAGTTACGGAACATTTAAGTTTAAAAACGTTGTAAAATACGTCTAGCTACGCATATTTTTAATGTTTGGTAGGAATGTGATAACGATACTGATAATCTACCAAATTACACATTCAATCTCGATCCATATTTTGCTATCCGGGGTAATTCCGTCAAATCCTGTCAATGTCAAATTGAGAATTGTATGAATTATCAATCCCGGATAGCTAAAATATGGTTTGAGATTATTTATTGAAATTGGTTAACTACTAAGTTCCATATTCAATCTTGGTCCATGTTATGATATCTGGTATTGATGATTCCGTGAAATCCTATCAACTTCGAATTTTGAATTGTATGAATTATCAATCCCGGATACTAAAAATATGGATCGAGATTACATATTGAAATTGGTAGAATGTCTGTTATCATTTCATATAAACGCAAATTTCGATAGTTAGAAGTTAGAAGCTGTGGCGTCTTTGTCCCACCAACAGATGAGCGTTGCTCTATTCCAATGGATTAAGACCGCCCCAAGACCATCGTTTTTGCAATTAAGTAGTATTACAAATTCAGGTATGAGATCGTAAAGTATGTTCCTCCATCCTAAATTATCACAAATCAACTTGGATATTGTACTATTGGGTAGTACTCGAGTCTTGTTATAAATACTATAATTGCTTTAGTAATATTATGAGGCAAAAAATACATATCTACTTGTGGTACTCGTAGTTTGTATTAAATATTGGAAGTCGGGAAAGATATAATACCTACCTACATAACATGGGCGGAGCTATACGTATGAATTGATACGAGTACGCGATATTCTAGAACCACTGGTATAAATACTAGGTGTATACAATCTAAGATGTTTTACAGAATATTGGTACCGCAAATATCTTGTTTAATAGTAGTAGGGAACATTTGCACTTAATAATTCCGTTAGTGTTTAATTATTTGTTGTAGACAAGCAACATTAATCTATGGTATCGGTATGGTATCTTTATGAAGATCCTTGTTCAATTTAAGAAGATATTTATAGCTTTTTAAGCATTATTCCCTGAAGATATTTTCTATCCATAAAACGTGATGATTGAATTGATATAACAAGTATCGTGGCGTGGAGTTTAAATTCAACAAAACTTCTTTAAAATAACAAAATTTTGGTAATTATCTATGGTGTACAAAGTCAAAATCATCGTCTAATCTCTTAGCCAATTACGGGTCAATATAAAATCATCAAGGAGACCTTGGTGACTTCCGATACGAATCTACAATGATACGAACATACGATTCAAAGGCCAAAGGAGTACCAAGACCCAGACCGCGGCGCGGGCATTCTATCAGCGGAGAAAAATCTCAGATAACACGGGACAAGTTAACTTGTGCTCGCTCTTATAACAAGTTCCAGATACAATATATGTATGAATATCACACAATAGCTATCTCAGAATCTCATCTCGCAAATTGAAACATTGACTCTGTTATCGTTAATTAGTTATATTGAAAGAAATTATACGTATCTTGTGATATTATAGCATAGTGATACTTCTATTAGGTAATCAGATTAAACGTTTTGTTCTTATTCGTACTTTAATATAATATTAAGTAAACTTATCAAAGATATAATTAATCCTATTGAAAATAAGAACAAGTTTCGAAAAAGGGGGTGTTTGTTTTGTCAATTCGTCATAAACCTGGACGCAGTATTAAGGACCAGTTCCAGTGTATGTTTTAATTTAAGGGGATTTTAGTTAAGAGTAGGTTCGCATATGAGACGTAAATTACCTTTGTCGAGGGTTGGCCATTAAAGACCCGCGTTGGTATGCAGACTATCTCGTAATCTGGCAATTGGTAAGTAAAAGAGCCTTAACAAAAGGAGCTCCCGGTGGTCCTTATGTAGTTCCCAACCATCCAGCTATCTTTGCATTTACTTACAATACCGATAGATACGCCTCACAAAGATCGATTACTATGATTAGTTGCTACACTCCTTGATAGTAACTTATTACTGAATATTTTATTATATTAAACACCATTTAGTTCGAATGGAATATAAGCCATTACAACATTAAAATTAGCGACTAATAAATCATTGGAACACAGACACTAAGAAGGCATCAAATCGATCCTATGAAAACGTTTATCGATAAAAACAAAAGAAAACCAAAACATAAGCGGAACACTAAATTATTAAATCGATCTTTATATCGGATCAATCAAATTTAAAAACCTGATCGAGTTGCGTCCGTCGAAAAAATTATTACTTTATAAATAAAATAACAATAAAAACGATGCGCTCCGTTCAAGGGAATATATAATTATGGACAATTATTATGATATCGAAACTCAATGGTCGATAGATGATTGAAAGGATCGAAACCCATAAACAAAAGGACCAATTTGATTACGTAATTTAATAAAGGTAATGTTTTAAGGTGAGTAATTAACTGATAATCATAATCGGTCTATAAACGTTTCAGATATAAAAAAGCATATACAATAAAAATAATGGGTGTTCAACACTGTACTGAATAGCAGTCAAATGTGATTCTCGAGTGGGGTTGCGTCCCGAAAAGAAAATTCTATTTCTCTTCAATTCCAGTTCACTCAGTAAAAACAACAATAATATTTAAATTTCGAATTTGACGCCCTTTGAGAGTTCACACAGACGAGATCAAGTGATCGCTGGCTTATTTAATACAACGGCTCCTTTGAGACATTACAGGATTCAAATCAGTGCAGAAAGAGAAGCAGAAAAAAATCATGAAACAACATTTAAGAATTTCAATAATTTAAAAGGTGTTAAGAAAACTGTAAATTTATTACCTGACTAAAATAGCTTAAACACGAAGAACAAATGGTTTAATTTCAATGAAACATAAGTCATAGGGTGTGCGAATTAAGACATATTTTCATGGTCCCCTCCATCGCGATCACGAATTTGAGCTTGCAGTAAAAGTAATAATTAAAGTCTTGATAAAATTTACGACTCAAAACTGGTAGGTGAAATAATTAAAGCGTACGATGCGCTGGAAATGACTAAAATGATTCTTTCAATTGTGAAACAAAAGCATGCATTGAAATTGCCCGTGAAATTACCTCCAGACGTTTTATCATGACAGAGCGAAATCTTTGCTGCTGGTCTTTTAGTGAAATTTTAATAGCTGTTGGTAGGGTAGGTATTAGGAATGTTACTTAAGATCGTTTAACGTATGTATGCTTAATGCAACTGTTTCTGTTTGTTGTTGTTTCCTGTTGATGTCTGTTGATTGTCATCATCATTCACCGAGCCTTTTCCCAATTCAGTTGTCAGGATATTGAATATTAGCCCCAAAATGGGAGAAGTATTTGTGCATCTATAAGTACTTGTAGTACGATATAAACACATAAACTGAAATGACGATCTTCTGAAAAGGTAAATTCAAAGTAACGATTATGGTTGTCAAGGTATGGAAAACGAATTTTCTTCCCAGTGCCTTTTTAAATTTGCAAACCAGCAGCAATTTTATTTTATTGTTATTAGATTTTTCCGGCTTATGTCACAGACGACGTCACAGCAGAGGATTATTCCCGCAGTCTCTACGCTAATAATCATAAGAATTGCTTCCCTTTATTATGTGTGAAATTTAGAACATGAAATTTTTGGCAGTCAATTCGTTATTGTGTAAAATTGTACCGTATCCCCGCACAATAAAGGTACTTTTTAAAAACAAAGTCTTCCGAGTGCCCTTCATAAAAACACACTTTCGAGTACTACTTTATTTGGCAGGAAGATATTGTCATACATGTGTTACACATAATTTTATGAATATATTATAAGGGATTTGCATTTCGTATGTCGGTACTAAGTCGGAGGTTTTGATGAGCATCGTAAACTTTGGTAGTCCTCAGTACCCCTCCTGTATATCGTTGTACATATATTGTTACTGATAAAGGTACTAATAATGAAGATGTCCTCGCAAAATGGAAAAAAGAGTAGCACATCGAGCGTGCACTGTCTGAATAACTCGTGGTGTTATCGCCGCACGCGCACCCAATCTGCGATCGAAACACACCGGATAAGATTATCCAGTAGCCCTGTATTATTTTAATGAGACTACACGACTCCACCAGATTCGATACGATACAAAAATGCTTAGGTAACGAAGTGAATAAAAAATATACGGGTCAAAAGAGATATCAACCGGCCGAGGCGAGATGACAGCCCGAACGATGAGAATACTTTTCCGAGAGGGAGTTTTAAATTAGCTACCGAACACGATAAACCCGTGTACATCTACATACCAGCTGACGGCAGATCGCCTGATACCATTATGTCTCTGGTAAGGCACCGATTAAAAAATATCCACATTTATAAGCGGACAACATCTGGTGGTATTTAAATAAGATATAAACGCGGAGGTCCGCGAATGTTTCGTTGTTCGACTACACATTTTCTTTCCCCGGTGGATGCTCCCCTCGTTGGATATATTGGTATTAAAAATGTAACGGAGATTTATGCGAATGGCTCTAAGCTTTCATTAGTTGTTTCTTACGCGGTGTTTCTGCGGTCGCCGCTCCCTGACCGGTAATTTTTCATTTTTGTGCAAACTTCCCGATATTTCGGGCTTGTACCTAAATTTAACTGCATATAAAGAATATTAATGCGTCTTGGCTTCTAAGGCAGGTGCTCGCTATGACTTATTTTATTTCCATTTCCCATCTGCAATGAGGACGGAAATTGTATTGTTTTAATGAATAATAATGGAACAGGCTGTGTTTTATATTGTATAGTAAAAATTATAGGAATAATACAAGAACTTGTAGGTAGAAGTAACTCGTAATATTAAATTCATATACTCAATATATTCAAGTAGTAATATTACTCCATAAACAAGACCATCAAACATTATTCCAGCTTGTAATTCCGTATGTAAATTACAACTAGAACAAGCGTTCACATTTTACCCCTTGGAGACAACGAGTGTCCAATATAACGTGGTCCTGCATGAGGATATGTACTTTGATATTTCAAGGATCTCATTATCTTGGATACGGAAACAACAATGGTAACTTTGGTTTATGCCCGTTTAAAATATTAAGTAGGTACTTTCAGATGAACACATTTAAGATAATATCTCGACGAAAGGTTTCGAAATATAATGATACAATTTGGTTTAAAGCGAAGTTTACATGAATATTATGTAGTCGAATTCTTTTGATCTGTGATGAAAATGTCACATGTTATCGAGGAAATCTGACGAAAATAATATACTGAAAAATATTCGAGTTAATAATTGCGTGTGGATCTTGATTAGAATTTTATGTACGTACAGGTTTTTATGCAACAGGTAAACGTAATGCTGGCTTTGGAATTTCTACCTAAGCTTTGTTCTAGATTGGGCTGCTTAAATAATCTAGTCTTGATTGTTAAGAAGGAATATAATTTAGTTGATTTGCTAAGCGCTTGACTTCAAAACATTTATTAAGGGGAAGACTATTTTGCCTCTTAAGATTGACTTATTTTGTCACAGATTCATCACTATAATATTTTTTGATAAACTGTAGCTATCTATCGGAATGTGTACCTATCAATACCTCTCATATCTCGTGCCTACCGTACCTGCCAATACAACAGTATAGGGTATAGTACCACTTACAATACAAAAACAATTCATAAACGTTAAAAGTTTTGCAGGAGTGCGACCAGAAACACCATGATACGAATATTTTATAAATAAGATAATTAAAGGGTAAATTCTGTATATTGAAATTTAGTTTCATTTCTTTCCCCTTTTCAGGGTTCCGTACCCCTTTAAAACATCCCGTTTTCATCCCTATATCTGAAACCCCGCAGTCCGTCCGTCGCCGTGTGTCACCAGACTGTATGTCATGAAGCGTGATAGTTAGACCATTGAAATTTTCACAGAGATGATGTATTTTTGTTGCTACTATAAAAAAAGTAAGAAAAACAGAATAAAATGAATACCTATTTAAGGGGGCTCCCATAGAGCAGACATGATTTTTTGGTCCCAATATACCTACATGCTTTAAAGACTCTCTAGATTTTATATTTCCCTTTGTGCTTGAGTAAAAAAACCGGCCAAACGCGAATCTTGGCCGGTTTATTTTATATTCAATGGAATACCCTCTCACTCACAAACATGAACAATTCGGTGTGCGTCACATTAAATTATTTCAGCTAAGTAATTCTGAGCGGTTAATTATTGTGCACAACCTGCGACGGGAGTTGAGAATGTAATTATTATTAAACTTTACGATTGTCTCACTTTACCCCTTTCCACCATCCCGACACAGAATCACCTAACTACGTCTTAAATACAAAGGAAACAAGACCTTTAGATTGTACTAGTAAATTTGATTTTTGTTGAAATGCCTCTGTTGATTTGAACCTGCAATATTTGCTACATTATTTCCCGAGGATCCTGAGGGAGTTTCTTAGCTTGTTGCGGTACAGGATTCATATTTGAGCCACTGTCTATAAATTTATATGTATGAATAAATTTACTGTTTTCGTCTTAATTGAAATAAAACTCTTCTGTATAAATTTGGCACTTAAGGATTCCAAAGTAGATTTGACATTCATTGTTCAAATCATAGTAATACTTAGGAAATAATAAACATTTTTGACAAGAGTATTATATTTGAAAATGATAGACAGACAGACAGACACATATCACGCCTATATCCTCGAATTAATTAATTAATTACACACCTACAATTTGCCAGTATTTTTGGCCCCACGTAAAAGGGAGCAAGCCTATTGCCGTCACCGGGCACACATATAATGGGTTATGTCCAAAATGGCCAAATTGATTTAATAAAAAGGAGCAGCTATATCGTAATTTTGAAAAAAAATACACTGATTTGAATGAGTTGTTTTAAAACAATTGAATTAGAACCGATTTGCGTACCAATTCCATGTCATGTTTCGAGCGGAATTAATAATATTCGAAGTTCCACATTTATAGTTTTAGCGATATATAGAACTATAGGTAGTAACTATAACCTTACGTAAACATTAACCAAACTTTATAGTAGCCGAGTATTTGCGAAGTTGCTATTATTGTAAGTGAATGTAGCACGTGTCGTGTAAAGTTCGTTATTTCAATAGATTACAAATATAACGCACGGGTGGGTTGATGGATTCAACAATAGTTCGGAGCCTCGGGCGGTGGAACATCGCAGCAACCCTTCTAATACTTCGAGTAACAGGATTATGATTATCATTTTACAACTCGATACTAGTTTTAAGGTGCCTAACGAATATATATTCAGTATTGGCGTAAATGAGTCCCCAAAGAATTTTACAAACAATAAGCACTAAAGTTTTCAAGGTATAATAAAATGATCTCTTTTTTTTTCCGTAGCCAAAGGGTAAAACGGGCACCCTATCACTGAGACTTCGCTGTCCGTCCGTCTGACTTGAGCTGTATTTCGTGAACCGTAATAGTTAGAAAATTGAAATTTTAATAGATGATGTATTTCTGTTGCCTTTATAACAACAAATACTAAAAAAAACAGAATATAACGAGTATTTAAGGGGGCTCCCACACAACAAACGTGATTTTTTTCTTTTTGGTACGGAACCTTTTCTGCGCGAGTCCGACACGCACGTGGCCGGTTTTTTATTCACATAAGACAAAAAAGCAAATCAGGTACCTCATGTACAGGCGTGTATAATCTGCTAGCCAATTGTTATTTGGACACTTGATGAATCAACTTGATAATTGGCTGAATGTGGACCTAACGTATTCCTTTTCTCGTCGGTTCTCTTATATTACCAAAACATAATAATATCTATTAACATTCGTACGTTAATAACAAATACAACCAAGTCTAATAGAGGTGAAATGTCATATTTCCATTGTTAATATTGAAATTTATCGCCGCAGGAGTAGCACGCTCATAGAGTTTTCCCCTAAGAAAATAAGGATAATTATTTATACTTAACATAAAAACGAAAAAAGCATTTAAGAGACAATAACAAAACTTGAGTTAATCCCAATAAACGTCATTTTAAAACATGATATTAAAATGGCGGTTTTAACATTGTCTATCTACTGTTATTTTTTTTAAACTTTTGTTTTCAAAATTTTAAATGTATAAAAATTGTAACATTTACTCGTAACACAATCGAAAAAATAATGGTCTCAGGCGGGGTTTTTCCTGTTCTTCCCTAACACAAAGTAAGTTTAAAACTTACTTTGTGTTAGGTTAGGTTAGGACCCTAAGGGTCGAGATTCTGTCAAGACTTCGAATTTACGATTTATGACGTCTTCCAGGCAGACGATAGACCATTGCTTGTTATATAACATTGTAACAAGTATTTGCGATTATACGAGTAGATACGTATTATAAAGGTAACAAGAAAACTTTAGAAATAAACCGTCGGCTTTCAGTCTAGAATAACGTTCTGTAATATGAATCTAAGATTTAAGGTTTGTTGTGTAGCTTAATTCTTTAGAGATAGAAACCGTAAGTCTGAATCATCTGCAATTTTAATGCGGTGCAACATTTGCATGTACCAATCAATGCAGTTCAGAGAGTGCACGTAGCAAAGAATCCGGTAAGCCACATTCGATATTCAAAGTCGGCGTTCACTAGATGGCGCGCGTGTGGTCGAGTCGCGTGCGCAATGTAACCAAAGCGACACGCGCAAGTAATCCAATATGGCCGTCATGTCTCTTGTGTATCGGTACATTGCAGGAGTGGTATTTTAATGTCCTACACTTAATGTCACTTATTGTTTTCTTAGTTCAACGAGCGAGTTTATACCTAACCGCAAAAGTTAGTTAAAATTAGCAGTGTATGATTACTAGGTACTTACCTATTGACTATCAGCATTAAATTTTGCTTGCGTAAATAAAATTTTGTATACATACCTACTCAATTGTATAGACCATTATTACTACACCCCAACGTTGGTACAAATAAAAAGTATCCTATCGCTGTTTTAGGGGCAGAGCTAGTCGACTTTTATCTCACAGTCAGCTAATCTGTAAAATCATATCAGATAAAAAACAACCTATTGAGAGGTTGCCCTTAGTTCTTTCTGCTAATGCTTAATACCTATGGTTCACTGTTCAGTTCATGGCATCCAAGGTTCTTTAAATAAGGCTGAAGAATCGCTCAATAAGATGATATTGTCAAAATAAAAGCGTAAAAATGTAAAGATAGAAGTTAGTAATACATGCGATAGAGGTGATCTATAGATTCGAAGACATGAAACTAATTAGCCTTTGACTCTCTTGTGCTCATTTTATAGTTGATGTATGACTATTCAGACAACAGCTTTACGCTCAAATCACTATTTTGTTTTGAGCTTAAAGGCGTGAACCGTAATTGTTTGTCACGTCCATAAGAATCTTGCCAGATTCGGAAATCTGTCGTTAATCGGGAGAATGTTAATGGTAGATACCCGGAATTTTCACATGACATTAGAAAAACATGAAAATCATTTTACAAAACCAAGCCAAGTAAATCTTTTTAGTTTACTATTATAATCTTAGTGAATTTAAACAAACAAAGATTGCATTAAGCGATTTTTGAAGCACACCTCGTGTTGCACAATGGTGCGAAAGCTGGCGCGGCGCGGCAACAATGCGTCGTTGGCTGTATCAGCGCAGGCGCATCTCGCGGTGGCTCGTTAGCCTGCTGGAGGCGGTTGTTTGCGCAGAGATGGGAGCTAGCTTTCAGCTGAGTTATGACAGCCGCTCGTGATCTTCAACTATACTTACATACTTGTATATTTAAGATTTGTGATTTTGTAATACTGCCAATAGTATTCAATATACCTACTAAGTAACTTTAAATGTTCGAGTTTCATATTCTATATTTAACTCAGTCTATAACCATTGCACGGTCGGTCGGTGTAACCTGGTCCCTATATTTGTCTTTGAACTTGGCGTATTAGACATTTCAAGTTTTTTTAAAGCTTCACTAGAATTTTGCGACCAATGCATAAAGAAGGTGGTTTAAATATGGCCAAACACGGACTTAAAAGGTTGAACTAAAAAGTTTAAAAGTCTAATTTAAGTAATTAAGTTAGTTACTCAATTTAAAATACTGTCCATTTCACAATTACACAGTGAACAGAGTTAAAAGTAAAGTATTCATTAATGTACTTAGATATACTTGAAGAGATTATTGAAAAAATATTCAGATTAGGAATGCAAACTCCAAAATTTTTAATTTGGGTTGATGAAATTATTAAACAATGATTAATTGAAAATCAAATATTAAAAATTAATATGTGTACATATTTTAAGTTTGGTTATTCACCAAATGAACATTTGAGGACATAAGATACAATATAATGTAACAATATTTTGAATGGCACTACCTCGGTGGCACAATGGTACTATGTACGGACTGCCATGCTTGAGGTCTCGGGTTCGATTCCCGGGTCTGGTGGATAATGTATAATTCTCTTTAGAATTTTACCCAGATAATTATCCCAGAGTCTGGAACTTGTGCCCGGTAAATGGCAATAGGCTCGCCCCCTATTACATGGGACCTAACATAGCTGGTGAGATGTGGGTGTGTTTGCACACCTCTGCCTACCCCTTCGGGGAAAAAGGCGTGATGCTATGTATGTATGTATATTTTGAATGGGTGAAATAGAAATCGAACATAACGATTATTGCTGTTCCTGAAAAAAAAAATTTAGAGTTGTAAGTTGAGAAATAATAAGTTTCACAAATACCTATTTGCCGGTACACAAAACAACGTAATTCAACATTACATCGATAATGTCCAGTCGTCAGCAATGTAAAAGCTTTCATATCAATTGAATCCATTAACTGAGTACACATTTCCTCTCTATTTACTCATCAGTTTTTATCATTGGCTTGTCTATGTTTGTACGATCGGTCAGTACGTTATTGATGGGCTTTTTCCCTTTAACAAGTAATATTTGCCGAGTGACATCACTTTGGTGCAAATTACAGGTGGCATGGGCTTTGGTACTAGTCGTATTGAGCTACAAAACGAGCGTTTATTACGAATTAGCTTCTATGACTGATTTCTGGAGATAGTAGCTGATATTTCTCAGGATCAGAGGGCTGGCTATTTTCTGGCCTAAAGAATAAGTATCGCCATCCAACGTGGCAACACAGCCAACATTCTGGGAACCTTCCCAGTCGGCAATGACGCGGAGGATTTTTTAAACGATATTATATAATGTAAATATTTTTAGTATATAATTATGTTTATTGTAATTCTTATTGTAAATAACTGTTAAATAGTCACAACCCCAAAACCCCTAAGTCAACAGTGCGGTATAAATTGGTAGGTACCTACTCTACAAGCAACGGGATAAAGATCGAATGGAACACGTTAAAAATCTATTTCAGAAAAAAATCACGTATCGTTATATCTATAAATAAAATTAAATACTAATAGATATTTTCTTACGAAAGCTATACAGAATAATATGCCAATAAATATTCTTTATAGAAATGGTTCTGTGATATCTAACTAGATGGCGCTAGGAATGCTATCTACAAAGGCGGCTTGAGTTTATAAGTGTTGATATTTCGTGTTCAAATTAAACACTTTCTTAACGCAAATAAATAAACTCTTGAGGAAGGAGCACCATAAAGTACTCACAGGCTATCAGTGCGCAGGCCATTTGTCCGCTGACCAGCACTTAGCTTAACAAAAACTGATAGTTGTAATACAAAAGAGCGTAACAAAACCTCAACAAGATTGGTACAGAAATAAACTAAGCACTAAGAATTAACAGGGATAAAAGCTTAAAAGAGTAGCCGAAGGAGATTTATGTCGCAATGATCGCAATCGGCCGATTCCCGTGTTACAGTCCTTTTGTTTTTTAGTATTGAGCATGAACGCATTGATGTATGCATTCCATCTTTAATGTAAATGAAAGTCACTTAAGTGTTTATTTATATTCATCCATATTTTTCTGTTGTAGATCTGAGGTTGATAATTAATACATTCATTTAATTTTATGGTAAAGTTATGTTTCTATAAAGGTGCAACATTAATAGTTTTATTTCTTATAATGTTACGACATTTTTTTTCAAAATGAAGTCCACCTCAAGATGTCACAATTTAAAAAAGCTACCAAAAACGGAACAAAACATTTTTTGTTAAACGGGCTACTATTATACTTGCCAAAGTACCAGTTCTTTTTTACACATATCTACTGTAAATATCAGGACGTCAATAGCCAGTTACTGCTAAACCTTATTGCTGTACCCACCATTAGAGCATCCGACCGCATCATAAACACTCATAACCTCAACCTCGCTCAATACATCACCTTTCACATCATACGCTTACAAAACGCACTTCAAAGGGCCTCAGTATGACACCTATTTCCCATTCACTGTGGACTATTTACACGTTCGAATCGACACAACAGAACAGTTTATCACGCAGTCACTACCCCAAGTCAGTTATCTGATAAGGTAGTGAATGCTTCACCACATTTGTCCGCACCTCGCCCATTCTGCAGTAATGTAAAATCGTCAGCGAATGCGCTAGATAGCGATCTGTCATTTGTGACTGGGAGGGGTCGTACTGTTTGCTTACTTGTAGATAGATAGTCGTAGTTGATGTTTTTACCTCTTTTATACTATCAAATTGACAACGTAGAATGTTTTTGTTGAAGTGGAAAATACAGTGATTGAATCCTAGTTTCGTTTTTTGGTAGTACCTACCGATAGTCAATTTTATACGGCTCAGAGTACGATGACTGACTATTATTACTAAAGTCTACAAAGTATCTACTTATACAGAACTTACCAGAACAGTTACCTAATATTAGAATTCAACTAAAAGTTCGCCTACGTACTAAAAGGTTGTAAATGAGGTACTACGAGTAGCTATACTATGTATCAATATCAGTAACTAAGTATATGATACATTAACGTACATCTTGCAAGCATTACTTCCAAAGGAATGTTGTAGAGTAGGTATCCAAACTTATATAAGGACTTACAACAGGCAAACAACGAAAGAACGTAAAATGAGATGGAGCACACCTTCAAGTTGAAACGGAGCGAGCAAGCGCCCGATTGCCATAATTTATATAAAAATAAATTCATCGGTAAAGTCCGCCAGACACATCGATTCGAAAAAATGTTTCATCAACAATAATTTTATTATCGTAATAACAAAATTACTGGTTTTACAATACACGATTCTGTACTTTAAGTTTAACATTATAGAGTTCTTAAAATACTCTCTTATATACCAAGGGGAGAAATGGAACCTTTTGTTAGCCTATAGCATTATTATTTCTCATTTTGTTTTGTTTATTAATACAATTGGCTGGAGGCGCAATATTGATATTCAAGTTTGATGATGACTTGCGCCCATCTTTCCCCCGTGTTTTGTATTTTTATGGGCCTTAGAACAATTGCATTTTGTTGTATCTTTTTGTTTAAATGTTACGCGTATGCTCGCTATAATTTAAAGTCGTGCTAATGAACCAACATTTTGTAATGAAAACGTTCATTCCAATGCTAAATAATTTTGCAATATTCTCATACGATAAAGCACGGATTATTTCTCATGGAGAAAATGAAATGACGTGAATAAATAACTTGCAGAAATATCAATTAAACAATTATGCTGTCCGAATGCAATCGTGTGTAATGATAGTGGGCTCGGCTATAACTCAGGCGCATCTGTACTACGGCTATTTGCAAAAGGCACGACATGCATCGCAAGCTCGAACAACACATAGACCTGTCTCCTCCGTTACCTATATTATTAAATAATAATTTTACTTCAACAATGGAATATAATCAATTTTCTTTTCGATTTTTTCCCCGATGAAGAATATGATAAGTATTAATAACTCTGAATACTTAATTACAGATATTATGAAACCTCGATTGCCTGAAGCAACAGATGTTAGAATATCATTAACTAAGAAAACAGCCAGTAAATTGAAACTATATATATTAAATACGTCCTTAAATTCAAAATTCTTAGTAAAAACTGCTATGTTATAGGTATTTGTGATTAAGGTAATTGACACAAACACATAAATATAAGCAAGTATCATAAAGTACGGCCTGGAGCGTTTCCATACGTGTATGGCGCAGATATCACGAGGTTAATTCAAGCTATAATGTACAACAAAACTGCTGTTTACTGACTATTTTCTAATTTTAATAATTTCACGTAATAACGCAATAAATAGACAACTTTTAATGCGATGCAAATGAACCATGTGTCGTTAACGCACTCTTGGTCCAAGAATATAGAAGTTACTGGTTAAAAGACGCGATCTAAGAACCTAACAGCGGCTAATCAATGTTACTTATACGTACGATTACGCAGAATCGATTCCAGCAAGATCTTGACTAATATCGATTATAACATTTTCAACGATAAAGCTTCCTGTGAGTTGCTGTGTCTCCATATCATAATCTATGATAATTTCATATGTTAATTCTGAAACGGGGTTTCAGATGTCTGGGAAATTCGCACCTAAGCATTTGGTACTTTACAAATACTGAATATGAATAATTTTACCTAGCATTCTGTAGTCTGCATTAATTAAGGGTTCTTAGTACAGAGCTCATTAACAATCATTAAAAAATACAAACTAACAATAGCCCGTGGTGCTCTTTCCTATTTTAAAGGTGACAGTTGTTCATTTTATCTGTTATAGTTCCATCACTGGGCGGCATTAACAACAAAATTGTATGATGATCATGATGATAACATGAAAGGAGACATAACGTTCTTAACAAGGGAATAATGTTCTGTGAGAAACGAGACTGGGTAAAACTATTCGTCTTCAGGTTGGTGCCTTGCTCTAACTTTGAAGTTCATAGCGTTTGGTTCAATTGTCAAAAGAAAAAATTTAAGCAAGTAAGCAAGATTCTCAGAGTTTTAGGTTTTATTTTTTTTATTTATTTTTTATTTATTCATTTATTATCAGGCTACGTCAGAAAAGTTACAGATCTTACATTAACTTATTCTACGGCCCATAGATACATACCTTAAAACTAAAAATACATATAATTATATCTTACAATAGAACACTAAACTGTCTGTTGTTTAAACTGTCTGTTGTTTAACTGGAGTTAGTGCAAAAATGTCATTAAGGGTAATTGGAGCCCTAAAACAAAATCCAACTGGTCTAACTACAGAGCTTCGATATCGCCCGTGGGTTGTAGAGGTCAGATGGTAGTCGCTCCACGGCAAATATTGAAGTTCAGCAATGGCTCAGTGGATGAATGAGTGCAAAAGAAATTGGGCGCATCTAAATTATAAGAGATTATGAAGAGACACCTTGCATTATGCGGAACATGAGAATCGGGGAAATATGACAATAAGAATATTGACGACAAGGATTGACGATAAAATTCAAAGGCAATTTTGTTCCATCCTTTTGTACATGTAAAATGTCAAATTTAGTGAAATAGAAAGTTATAAATATAATAAGTTGAGACTACTAAAGAACATAATATTAAGCTTACCTTTTTCGTAACTAATCTGTCTTTCCTGCTGCCGAGCGTTATCAGCGGCTACTTTGAGCAAGCCTTGAATGTTACGAAGAAGAGTTTCAGTGGAAGACACAAGGGTGTCTGCCGTAGGATCTACTGGTACGCTAGGTGGTGTGCCAGACTGGGCCGCGTAGCTCACTGGAGCAGGTGATGTTGAAGCAGGCTCGCGCTCGCTGTCACTTAGATCGCCCCCTATGAAAAATTAAATTATTTCTGAGCAAAATTACTACTTTATCATTATTAAGTAAATAAATTTTGATGACTAATGATGATGAAACCTTCAGCAATTTGCCATTGCAGTAAATATCAGTAGGTAAATAAGTGCTTCAGTATTGCTTGCGTTGATCAAATTCCTATGTTTAACCGACTTAAAAAAAAGAGGTTTCTCAATTCGACCGTATATTTTTTTTATTTATGTTTGTTCGCGTATAACTTCATCGTTTATGAACCCATTTTAATACTTTTTATGTTGGAAAGGAGGTATTTCCATGGTGGTCCTATAAGGCAACCAGGAGCTTATGATCGGATCCCGGAGAAATCGAAGGGAACCTTCAAAAACTGTAAGGGTGACTAGTGCGTTTGTTAATTTTTTCATTAGGCATTATAAAGAACTACCATTTAATGAAGGTTTGGAGTCGATCTGATGAGGGACCCGAAAGCTAGTCGAGGGAACTCATCAAAGATTTACAGCAGTTACGTTGTGTTTGGGTTTGATTAATTTGTATTAAAGAGAACTTTACATATCCCATTTTTAGTTTACGGTTGTTTTTGTTCAAAATGACTATAGATTTTTTTTTAAATGCTGCATATTAAAAAGAACCACATTACGCATAACATACTGTGTATGTATAGTTAATAGCTACCTATTAGGTACTTGAATACGAGTATTCCATTCGAGTCGTAAATTATATCTGCGATGAACATCGATATCACAGTCACAGACGATCATCGTAAAGCCTTTATGGGGTTTACTAAGCGTAGCTGCGTATACAATGAATCAAATCAAATCATCATCATGCATATTGTGTTAAATTGGTAGTAGGTAGGTACTAACCAACTTGAATGAAATTCGTGTTAGAAACAGGTCGTAATTCTGGTCAGATATAAGTTTATTTTCTAACCCGATATTGTTTAGGTTGTTGGGAAAACTCTGCTTACCGTTTCGTCAGTCTAATTCAGTGAATTCTTCAGTAGGTAGTTATTTTCTAGGTATTTCAACGCCGAAACTCTTGATTTTAATCGACGAGTTTTGTATTTTTTTTTCGCCAGAATAAGGACATGTGAAAGCAATTTGACACCAAATATGTTGTCTCTAACCGATTTTAATGCTTCGTTGCACTTGGCAGAGGCTGGTAGTTTGCTTGAAGAATGATTATAATATACTATTTGAATATAAGATAAATCTTTAATTTGACTGTACTGCAGAGATTTAAGGTGTGTAACATCGGTTCTGGTTGTTGTAGTTTAGGTTCAGATTACAGAATGATCTGATCATTGATTTTCTATTATTGTGTAATATACCCGGTAACGAAATTTGGATCTATTACGTGGAACCAACTGAACTACTTTGGACTACTGGCAAAACTTGGGCGTATAGTGCTTCTAATACCTAAAGGGTATAGGCATGATTATTATGAATGTACATATTTCAATGACCTGAAAAGTCTATCATCATCAGTCGGTTAGTTGCGACCCATCCGAAACGTTATGGTATCATACCATTGATAATATCGCGATGAAGTCCCGTTTTGATATCAGGCATAGCTCTTGCATCTGACTGGACACTAATTAAGTACCTATAAATCACTTTACTTTTAAAAGATTTATTGAATCTTCGACAGTTAATATTTAAAGAGACAAGTTAATTACAATAATGTACCTCATATGTCAATAACGGACCTCACACATAAAAAAGAAAGTGCTTAGAATGGCGTCTCTCACGACCCAATATAATCTATCGATACATTTAATTTAACTGACAAGATAGTGACCGCTCATCAAATAATGAAGACAACATCGTTTCGTCATTGTCGATGCGCACGATAGCACTCTCCGGTTGTCACAACACCATCTCCCTAATAAGGCCAATTAATAGGAACCTAAGATATTTCAGACAAAGGAACATACACTTTATAACAAACACATACAATGGAGAATCAACTGACCTAAACAAACGACTAAAAGACTTCACGGATATAAAGTGAAATTAGATTCAAGATGAGAATGTTGATTGAAACGAAAAGGTAACTTCAGATGTACAAAGATCAAAGTTGAATAACATGAAAGTTTATAAAAAGTATTTTTTATAATAGGACCGGGCTAATCGTGATGAGCATGAATTACGTATAGACGGAATTAATTGTAAATAAACTATAAGATAACTTTATGACAGTATCTAATGCAAACAGAATATCGAATCATTTTAGATTTTCTTGTTAGATATTTCTATAGAATTCATTTTCGAAGGGGATCCAATAAATTTCCAAGTTTCCAATAAATCGTTGCTAGTTACTCGTTCCCACGATCGTTCATCATTTTGTGTGCAGCTTGCTATAACCAATACACAATCCTTATTGTTTCACTTAATTTTGCTATTGTATGCATCAAGTATTTACATTTGTGGATCATTGTTTTGATTTGCATAACGTATCCGTTGCTGTAGTACACTACGAGGGCTATGCTTTGACTAGCTATTTAACACTAAGAAATATTAAAGCGGTTGATTTCAATCATATTACAGATTTTTTTAAACGTCAAAAGAATTTGTAATATTGAAACTTTTCAATTTTAACATTTTCTATAATGTCAGACCTTGACCTCTTTAGTTGTTGTAGTTTTGTAGTAATTAGCTGCGACAGTAGAAGACCAGATAGGAATCAAAAGCTACTAACTATAAACATGCCTCAATTGTATTGTGCTGAAGAATTTGTCACTGCCAATCTTTTATAAAAATAATATTATAAACGCAGGTTCTAAGAGGTCAATGTACTTGTATAAGTTCTAAATTTAAAAGTTCACAAGCTATAAAACTATTATTAATTTCAACTGTATTCCCATCTGAATTCTTCAAATTAATATTTTTAATATCAAACTAATATTAAAACAATGCACATTAAAAGGTACCACAAACGTTTACCTACGTCCTCACGAGTAAAATTGAATTGGGTCTTTTCAAGTGCTATTCGTACATCATTGGGGGCAATTGCGGCCGATACCGGTAATAAGATTTTATTATATAGGACCATTACAAGCAAACGTGCAGTGTCTAGAGATCAAAACATTTTAAACGTATGGGAACTCAAGTGTATCATCATTTACTAATAGTTCTTCAGGATGTGTGCGCTTGCATCTATATATTTTAAGTTATTTCTTTGTTTATTTTGTCCTAGAATTGTAGCCATTGAATATTATTTATCTCATACTTCAATCAACAACAATTTATAACATAACACTATAAAATAATTACCAGTGGTTCATACGAGTACATACATTGTTTCGCCGGGAAGCTATTTTACACACGGGCCTTAAATAAAAGGAACCTGGGTTTTATGACTGATAATTTCCCAACTATGAATGTTGAAGGTTCTAGAGCTATTACTGGGTAATTTTGTTGTGTATTGCATGTCAAGTTTGAAACTGTGATAGCATACTGTGTTAATGTAACACGGACCCTTTCTTGTCATACTTTTAGAGATGATTACAAAATTTTGTACTTACGAGTTAGTACCCTATATAGGTATTATCACGATGGATAGGAACTTCAAGCTCATCTTATTTTTGAAACTTATAATTAAATTGCAATTTCATGACTTGATAAATTTCACTGAAGAATAGAGTGAATTCTATTTTTGTTTAACTTTACTGTAGAATACTGGCCATAGTATTCAATTATTATTTTCTTTTGTATAAAACTGGGTTGAATTTTATGAAACTTACCTATACCTATGAATGACGGTGAATTCATATGATATGAATAAAAACACTATTTTGAAGCTAATAGAGGTCTAAATTAATGGAGCAGACTTACAAAATTATGACATAGAAATGGGTTTCCAAGAAACTAATTAATGTCTTACCGTCGTCTTCTTCTTTAAGATTATGATCCTCTTGATCAGAAAGCGGCGCATCACTTTCGTCAGAGTGTGACCGTGGACTTGCAGCAGCCGTTGCCGCAGAGGGCAACCGAGGCGGTTGAGGGGTTCGATGTGAGGCTGCCGAACTTCGACCACTTGCTGAACCCTCACCTCGATCACGTTCACGGTCGCCACGTTCCATCCTATCGCGGTCGCCTCCGGAACCGGATTTTGACAGGTTGAGGACCGGACTGTGGCCTGGGGAAGAACCTGTGATATATTGTTATGATCAGTTCAAATTTGCATGATATTATTAAGTTTTAAATGTACATGATAAGCGTTTGTAAAGGTATAATTTGGGAATAATACGATTCACTGCAGTGTCACTAGGTATCTAAAATTGAATGTTTCGGGATTTAATCAGCTATAATTTATAGCAGTTTGGAAAATATATCGTTAAAACAATCTAATATTGCAAATAGCATAATATTGCATAGCAATCTAATTCTGGGAACCTTCCCAGTCGGCAATGACGAGGAGGATTTTTTAAACGATACTTTGTAATGTAAATATTTTTAGTCTATAATTATGTTTATTTTGTATATTGTAATTCTTATTGTAAATAAATATTGGGGCTATATATACAAGTCCCACACATTAATAAATAGTGAATAATTGCAAAGATAATCTGCTCACCGTTATGTGAACCTTCCCGAGCCTTATCCATAGCCATAACTCGCTCCATGTCGCCTCTTTCGTCACGCAATCTGCAACAAACATAACCTTTTTTTGTTAAAAGTTCATTGGAAAGCCGTGATACCTCGTTAAGTAAAATTAAAAGTTGAATGTCTTAAGTTAGTCACGCTACCGTATGATATGATTCCATACAATGCTACTTACAAACAGTTTTATCATTTGAAACCATAAAGCATGCTTCCCACAGCGTTGTAGAGCTACTACAAAGGCAGAAGTATAATATTATAGAACCCCGCTGAGTTTCTTTGTGAGCGGATAAAGTCGGTGTATGTAATCATTTTGTATGCCGATCTCTCATACCGCTACCCTAATTCTGTCTGTAGGTCTTTTTAGATTGAGAATTATTGGACTTTTGATGCTTCCGTTCCGATTCCGTTTTATTAATATTTACTTATTAACTTTTTTGTTTGTACCATCTGTTTTCATACTTTTCTTTCTTTCTATTATAAAACATTTTTGTATTCACAAAGATGATAAAATTGTTAAATTTATGTTCTGTTTAATGACCAATCAATGAAGCAATGTTTTATTTCCATGAATTATTAGAAATATCATTTTTCTTACTACCTTTAAAAAAAATAAGTAAAAAAATAAAAACTCATGTAAATTATGTATTTTTGTCGTTATCAATCTCTCACGTCAATTTTTATTTGGTACTTTTATTTACAAAAAATAAGTTTGTCATTATAAACTGACGTATTTTGCTCTTCATCATGCAAAGTATTTGAGGAGGAAAACTGAATAGAATGGTAAATCATATTATGTTTTTTTGGAAAACGATTCTGCTCATTTTAAAGGGGTTAATGCTACAATTTTTGCACAGTAATGCCTTTTGAGCATTTGAATATAAATGACGTCTGAAAGTGAAATGTAACATACATAATAAGTGGCTGTTTTAAGCCTTCACGGAACCCTTTTTACGGCACAGAGTAATGTGAAAGTACAGAGGTTCAGAAACTCTACTTATTGTATTCTATCACATATTATATATATCATGTATATCAAATCAAAGTCCTGAAGGTTTTAGGCTGTTATACTATTTCACGCGGGCAAAGCCGCGGCCGTCCGCTAGTTAAGTATATAATATACAGCTGGAACAGTCGAAAGTACAAAATTAAACTACTATGGTTCAGGTGTAAACTTTGGTTTTTATGTGCGGAAGAAATAGGAGTATGGAACTTATTAAACTTATTCATCTGAATTTATTTCTAAACTACTATTGCACATTCTTACTATAAACGTAGGTAATCTACGCTGTTCATCGTATTTAGAATGGGAAGTCATCAGCAATACATTATTAGAATGAGCAGAATTTCATTAACTTGTAATAATTATTACTATTAGATGGTTTATTATTATTAGATGGTTTACATTCATCATAACCTAATTAGGTTATGATGAATGTAAACCATCAGGTATTTTTTGAAGATGCATTTTATTTCAGGTCATGGAGACATACAATTAATCATATAATTCATATATAAATAAAAAACATTAACATAGCATCACGCCTTTTTCCCCGAAGGGGTAGGCAGAGGTGTGCCAACACCCACATCTCGCCAGCTATGTTAGGTCCCATGTAATAGGGGGCGAGCCTATTGCCATTTACCGGGCACAAGTTCCAGACTCTGGGATAATTATCTGGGTAAAATTCTAAAGAGAATTATACATTATCCACCAGACCCGGGAATCGAACCCGAGACCTCGAGTGTGGCAGTCCGTACATAGTACCATTGTGCCACCGAGGTAGTCTATATATAAATATTATAACATAAATACTTTAAACATATAAAATTATAGTAAAAATATTGATTTTATGTACATATAATATTGAGTATACAATTACAGTAGGTATACCTTTTACTTACTAGCGAGTAGTTATACATTTTAGCAATTGTTCATGTATCTGCGATAAGATGTTACATTCTCTGACTAGCTCATTACTCTACGCGCGAACCCTCTGAATGGAGTCGTTTGGTACTTTACTGACGAGTCACGAAGCTCCGTTTGAATTTAATATATTTTTCATTTCCGTCGCTATTAATATGTAAATAATTCTTCAGACCGTTAAAATCTTTTGATCTTGTTTTTATACAAGTTCAAATTGTACGAAATTGTTCTTACCCCAAGTCTGTAAAATAAATTTAAAAATTTCGTACAATATAATCGCAAAATTCTCCACAGAAAGAAAAGTGACTTGGCTGTGACAACGAATGTTTAAATGAGCCACTTGATAATAATGAGCGTTACGTCATCAATGACGTTGTTCTTAACCTACATGTTATGCTGACTTTTACTAACAATCTGCATGTTCCTTAGAATGGATGACCGTAAAAGAGTCCCAACTGTGTTGTCTAAGATGGAATCTTCCTAGACAGTCATGAGTTGTTTCATAAAGTAAATGTTAGATGGAGTCAATGGCGCATACAAACTCACCTATCTAATTAATTTTATAAATCAAAGCGTGTTATAAGGCGCCTTGCAACCCTAACGAATCGAGAAGAAATGATCGACTCATCGCCACGTGATCGGACAAAAGATAGCACCAAATCAATAAAATAATAAATTATATCCACTTCCTTCATTTTATTTTTATCTTTACAAAAGTGTTGGGTTGATTGATGATCTTAGTACAAGCTAGAATTAAAACAGATATGGCTTATTTCCAAATGTTTGATTATGAGAACTTGAGATGTTTGACGATCAATCTATTTCTTTTTATCTGCTTCCTTTCAACGCTCTTCAGATAACATAAATGATTTTCATTGTCTTTTATTTTGAAATTGTTATACTAATCTAGTCTTAAATTAAAGTCATAAATTTAATTTATTAAAGTAGATCACAAGGGTGGAATATAATTTAATTATATCAAATCTATCATTTTTAAAACCATCATATCCTCGAGTGTTTACTTTAGTGCAATTTACAATAATCTCGTTAGCAATAAATGAAGCAGCTGGAAAGAAATATCTACCATTTCCTGCAAGTGAATCTTGCTCATTTATTGTTCTAAAAAGAATATAACGATTTAAACTCATAACAATTTGTTCACAGAATGCTCAATCGGTTTATCTAACATAGTATCTAGATAAATTAACAAACACCCCATCTGCCGGTGGCAGCCACCATCATTCTGCTATGAAATAATATTATTCATTCACTTGTCAAAACCCAAATTGGCGACGAATTCTTCCGCACACTGAATTACAAAAATAAAAAATAATGGAGGCGTGAATCTGATTTATTACAAAAAGATTTGCATTTTTATTGTAACGTTTTAGTAAACATTAAAGTTATTAAAATGTTCTCTGTCTATTGGGTTCCTGAAAAGGAATTAATAATGTGCTCCTTTTTATCAAATCCGGCGTTCTTACTACTTTTCATTTATGTACTTAAATCATGTGCTGGTGTGTTTACAATTCTCTATAATACATCTTATCGAAGGACCATGATTGTTTAAACATACATAGGCAGAAGTTTTATCTCCTTTATCAGAGCTAGCTCATCGCTGTACAAGTAACTGACATCGTTGTATTATTTAACATAAAAAGCACATAATTAAGTAATACGTGGGTAAACATAGTTTCCGTTAACCATTGCCATTACAGTATGGGTAGTGGCCTAAACAGATATTCCAGGGCCACGAGCGCGGACAATGCGTTGCAATCTACCACCAAAGCCAACGCACGTTGATTAGTTAATACTGGCCCGTTCACATATAACCTAATACCGCACTACCGTTCCGAACCGTTCTTGTATGCATAATCTGATTAGCGCAAGTATTAAACAAAGCTTTTGGTAACAGTGTTGTCAATTTACATAACCAAGTGCCGCAAAATGTAATGTAGATTGAAACCGTAGAAACTAGATCCCTTTAAGTATATGTAGGTGCATAATTAAGTTCAAGAGAATTTACATCCTCAAGAATCGATTAAGAAAATCAAATCCCATCTGAGCGTCACTGCGTAAAACATTTGCTTGACACCCAAATCAAAAATCGTTTTAGCTCACCCCTCTGAGGGAGAGCTGGGGAACGTCGACGCCTCAACATTTATTATTTCAGACATATCACTCACATGCAAAACAAACTTCGTCCGATCCATCAAAAAGTTTCGTCTCATCTTCCCCCACTTCCTCCGCAACAAATCGAGTGTGTAAGTATCGTGGTTTCAGATATCGATATTTTATTACTATTGTTTATTTATAACTTAGTTTTTATTTTTTTTTACAAAATCACGTACAGTTAACGAGTAAAGTTATTCCAGCAAGTCTATTTAAAAAAATGTATTTTTAAAATGTATGTAATAGCACTTGAAATTCGCCAAAGGTTTTATAAGTTACAGAATAAATAAGCTTGTTCATCCAAAAGAAATGAGCATTGTAACCCTCGAAACAGTCAACAAAGCTTCGAAGAAAATCGAGCGAAAAAAGGCTAAAAACACCTTAGGGGTTTACTAATCGAATAAAAAATATCAGCGACCGATGCCAATGTATGGGGGAGAAATGGAATAAATTATAAAGAAAATACAAGTAGCAAAGGGGCTTTTGTTATGAGTAAAAAGTTCCAAGCATATGCAGATAACGTAATGTTATGCTTTTGAAATGATGTAAAGGCAATATTGGCGAGTAATAACGCGGGGCATCATGTTAAGGAATCATATTATTGCATTTTTGAAATGTGTGGGTACTTTAAATTCAGGCTTCGAGAAAAAAAAAATTTGTCAAGAATCGTTTTCAAAATTACATAACGATCATCAATCTAACAGTTCAAAACAAGAATTTATAATATCAAAGGGCTAGCCAGATATTGTACTTAATTTTTTCAATCGTTCAATACTCATTTTGGGGATCCCATGTAGCTATACTTTATTGTTTCAGAATTTAAAAAAAGTGAAATCTTTACAATCTCCAAATTACCATTTACATAAAAAGCAAGATAATTAGCTTTATCAATGTGTAAGGCAATGTTTAGGGTGGTCGAAAGCAAAATAATAGGAAGAAGTAACATGATGACTTGTCGCCGGTCGTCGCACCCCCATAAACGTCACGACATCATTTGTAAAAATTGCAGCCCAAACTTCTAAATTTGAAACACAAAATGTATGGAGTAGTCGTAAGTTTTGCAGATTTAATGTATTATAAAAACTCATATTTCTAGGAACAAATACAACATTTTAACTAGCTATAACACCAGAAAAACATCATTGACCAAGTTTAATGACGAAAAAATTGATAAAAACAGTGACCGCTAAACACACATACCTACAGACAGACAGACAGACCGACGAAAGCAATATTGTCCAGTCTCGAAATGTAGACACTTCGCCTGCTTTGCTCGCTTGGTCCATTAAATGTTATTGGGTAGGTAACAATACAAAGATTGATGCTGACAAATAATGAATGTCAGCTCATAATTTTATTATGCATATACAATATGGTATATGGTTATGATACAATATTTATTTTTATCTATACATATTTATAAATATATTTATTTTTGTACCTTTATTTTGATTACGAATTATACAAGCTTTAGAGACATTAACTTGTCTTAAAATTTAGATGTGAGTCAATATTTCCCGCTAAAAAGACTCCACATATTTTTTTATTCTATTGCGGAAACACCAAACCAACGTAACCAAATTTGGGGCCGACGGAAAGAAACAGTAGAGACAGTGGAACCTTAGTGGGGGAAATCGGAGACAGTTATTTAAATTTGAATAATATAATATGAAAAAAATTACATCATTTAATGCCGTAATAAAAGTGCACTAAGCGACTGGGGCATTACGGTTGCCAATGGGATATGCAAATACCGTTTATGAAACGTGGAATGAAATACAAAATGTGTTTGGTAGAAAATAAAATATGTCTCCGGGAGCTTAGGAGCTCATTACGATATTACAAGTACGTGAGAAGATTTAACTTGTCTTTGGAAAGAACCGCGAAGATGAACGATGTTGAAGACGTAATTTAAATTTATGCCGTTAAGACTACTGTAGTTTTTTTTGCAATTTTGATTCAGTGTGAATTAATTACCAACACAAATACCAATAATAATTAAAAGTCAGCTGACCTTTGAGGTAATGTAAATCATTTTACTCATTTAGAAGACATGAGGAACGATTAGGTATACACATGCAAAAGTTACACAACATGTGAAAGCGCATTATATCAATTAAAAAATCAACCAGAGGAACATTGAAATAGCTATTTGTTCGCAGTAGATTACCATTACCAATAACGAGATTCTGATCGGATCTGATGTTATTAGGATTTAAGCGCCACCACCGCGTCGTTTCTTCTGGAGCGGTGGGTGGGACCACGTTGGATAATTATGCAAAATCGCTGGTATGATTCTAAGACCCCGACTTTTTAGAGACCATTACCATCATTTGTAATGGGAATGCGTTTTGATAATGTTCCATTTCAGTGCAATTACTGAGTAAATTCGTTGAAATTGCCGTTTTGTTCGACTGTTTTCTGTCAATACTTTATTATTGAGCAGTTATTTAACATAAGTGTAAATTTAATATCAAATAATCAGGCCTTGGACATTTGTTAGTCCATCGTAATAGGGGCGTCCTATAGGCATTGCTTACTACTATGCCTTTTATAGGCACGCGGCAAACCCTCGAAAAAGTGCTTAGAAATGAAAATGACTGACCAATCAGTGAAAATGTGATTTCCCCAATACAAATTTGTACTTTTTGTAAACCTTGGACCAAAAGGCGTCGATTGGTAAGAAAACAAAATTTGTGCGGTTGGGCTATTAATTGTTATAAACAAATTAATTTGTTAACTGATAAAAAGTTGGTTTTTATATTGGAAAATGATTTCTAATGATAAAACGGGCAAAATAGAACACTTTTTACGTTGTGATTTTTTCGAAAAAATGCGTTTTAAAGAAGTTACAACCATTTTAAATCGTATAATTATTTGATCGAATTCAAAAAAATCCTGCGGCAGAATACTTAACAGATCTTAAGCTTCAACTTACTATTTTTCAAAATGAGAAAATATACATTTTCCACATCGTAAAATTTATTTTAGGATTTTTTGAATTTCATTTAAACTCGGCCAGAAAAAAAATGTTGAATGTGACCATTTTTGCGCTTTAAAATGGTTGTAACTTCTTTTAAAACGCATTTTTTCGAAAAAATCACAACGTAAAAAGTGTTCTATTTTGCCCGTTTTACCCTTAGAAATCATTTTCCAATATAAAAACCAACTTTTTATCAGTTAACAAATTAATTTGTTTATAACAATTAATAGCCCAACCGCACAAATTTTGTTTTCTCACCAATGGACGCCTTTTGGTCCAAGGTTTACAAAAAGTACAAATTTTTATTGGGGAAATCACATTTTCACTGATTGGTCAGTCATTTTAGTTTTTCAGGGGGTTCGCCGCTTGCCTATTATGTTTACCGTTTGATCGGCAGGCACACAGCTTGCAGACGAGGTTGGATTGGGTCCCTAAAATCTCAATGAAAAACCTATAGATAAATATTTGCAATTTGATAAAGCAAATATATATTCTTTTATATAAAAAGGCATTTACCTAAAGACGTGTATTTATATAAAATAACGAAGTTCAAAATGTGTTGTAATCCTAGCTTAACAGAAACCGCCGATTGCATAAATATGGCTTCAATGCACATGCATATGGTGTGACCGCAGAAAATTCACATCCATCGGCACACTTCCAATTCAATTCCTTCGATAATATAAAGCGACAAAGATATCCTAGCCGCTTGAGCATGAGCTCGTCGATTCATATGATTTTCTTCGCTTAGACAGTCGATGTAGTATATCGGTTGAAGCGGCTGCGTGGTCAGAAATAGACGCCTGGATAACGATTATGATCGAAGTGATCGCTCGCATAGACCGCAACATGTTTCGAACGAGATGATAATGGTATATCGACGAGCACCTTTTTATTTTCTGTGGTGACAGTCTAAGTATTTATGAATATGAACGTGAGTGCCTTTTTTACGCACACAAATATAACTTAGTCTACTTAATAACACTGTCTGATGGAAAAAAAAATTGGAGCTATATAGGTTCACTACACTGAGGGGTAGGATGGGTTCGTTAAGGCACTGAGACCTCAGCCTCAGAGAACACGTTAATTCGTTGGTCACATTTGCCATACGAACATCTATGGCAGTCGTTACGCGGGTAGTTGGAGTCCGAGTGACTGAAAAATCTGACTTAAAACTACAGAACTTCAATATGGGTTGCGGATGTCAGATGGCAGTCGCTTCATAGAAAATATCTAAGTTCAGCCGCATCGCGGCTAGGCTGGAAAGACGACTCCAGCTTGGTTAGGAAAAAGGCTCAGTGGATGGATCCTCACAATAATTATTCGTATTCCGCGATATAAATCTTAATAATACATATTTATGTATGTTATCTAACTAACAAACACTATATATGTCGATTAATCTCGAACTCAAGTCGACGATTGTAACACATGCATCATAGTTCTATTCAGTCCATTGATAAAATTAACATCTAAATTTAGATAAACTTCTCGAAAGTTAATGAAATGAATGAAGCCGATTATTGAAAGATTGATCATACTTATATGTATTTGGAACCCTGTAATGTAATAATTTCGTATCAATGAATTGGTGTTTTAGTTCTTATTAAAGTTTTCATTTGGGAAGTTTTCGTTTGGAATCATTTCAGCGTTTGACGCTTTCGCTTTGATCCGTTTATTTACTCGTGTGCCTAAAGCATTGGTCGTTTTGCATGTAATCGAAGATTTTGCCGTTTTATATGATATATTGATATTGCAGATAATGATATCAGATATTACCTACATTTTATTAAGTGGAGGTTACACACTGCCATAATTATTTCAAAGGTGCTTGTAGTAGCCTTTTGTCATTTTATTACCAGTATCTTCGAATGCCATCACGACTGACATAGTTTACTACCTATATGAATTACAAACTAGTTCCTTTACAGTCGAGACGATTATTTTTTCTCCATTTAAATAAACATTACTTATGTTATATATGAACCAAACATTTAACACGGAATTTAATGGCCCGAGATTCCCTTTTTTGGAAAAATAAACTTGTTACATCGAATTAAAACAAATCGTTTAACAAATGAAACAGAAACAAATGCGCATCTGTACACACACACGTCACATATCGAAACAGGGAGTTTGGCAGAAAGTAAACAGAAAATATAATTTAGAAGCAATTTGGCTCGGATATGTCCGCAATCAAATTGTCTCGTTAATACGTGGTGCTATCAAAACATTTGATTTGTGGCCGGCGTAGGGTTGAGCTGTTATTTAGCCATGCGATGGTTTGCGTTTGATGACCCCCAGCTTGTTGTCAATTATTTATGACGAATACAATACTAGCCGTTTACTAACATAAAATAAACACAGCAAGGTGAAACGTGTAATTTAAATTTAAGTTATGGGGTCATATTGGTAATAATGACGTTTGTTTATTGGCATAATTATAGGTACTTATTATCTACTAGAACAAGTTGTTTAAGTCTGTACACTGCGCCAGTACAGAAGTTGCGGTCGAAATTAAGCTGCATTTGCAAATGAAACAAGTTTTATGTTGATAAGAGTTTCTTTATCTAGGAGAACTAAAATTGTAATGTCCCAGTTCATCCTATGGGACGAAAGACATGGATTTATACCTAGATTAAAACCTCTGATAATTATTTAATCTAAATGTCACTAAAATTATCACAATGTTTTCTGTAACATATAATTGACAATCTTCCTTCATAGGTAAGCTATATTTTACCTGTCATATTATATCTCCATATAGTGGCGCACTGGTATAAGTATGCGACTGCCGTCCCTGAGGTCCCAGGTTCGATTCCGTGTCGAATCAAATTATTTGTGTGAACCACAAATGTTTGTTTCGGAGTTTGGGTATTTTCTATGGATAATATGTATGTAATTAGAAATATATAAGTTTGTTTATCAGTCGTCTAGTTCCCATAACACAAGCTTATATTAGCTTAATTTGGGCTAGATGACTTTGTGTGAGAATGTCCAAAAAATATTTATTTATTTATTATTATTTAGTATAGAGATCAATGGTAGGTACCTACTGGTTGTATACCAGTAGGTACCTACTCTACATTGATAGAACGATTGCACTGTCAACAAACAGGGTAATACGAGTATCAGTAAATTTCGCTTACACTAATAAAAGGGCATCAGTAAAACCAAGTCATGGAAAATATAACATTAGAATTATTCATTACAACCACAAACAAATGTTACGCGAGTTTTTCTTGATTTATGCGAGCTCACACTCAAATCGCACTCGACGCGAAGTCAGCGAGTAAACACTGAAATACTTTTTATTCGTGCTGTATAATTCCCCCGGGAACATGGATTTGCATAACAAAACGGGAAAAGGTCAGGAAGCGAACGGAATGGCAAGTGTCCGGTTTGATGTCCAGTCAGCACTTCTGAATGACGAGAGTGTGTTTAAACTGTTCAAGTTGTTTGCCAATGTCTCATTCAGGCAAGTAGATATAGTGAACGAAACTAGAACGACATGATTTTTGAAATTGTCACAAATTACCTATGACAATTCTGTATTTAATTAGTTAATATCAAAGCAATGGTAAGTAAAATATATAAAAAAAAACACTTTAAACTTATTTTTAAATTTCTTAATAGCACTATTTTTCGCAGGATTAATATCAGTTCCAATAGGAATCTAGTTCCAGGATAAGAAGTATGTTATTTATTCTAACAGGATATTCCTGTGTTGAAACTGCAGATAAATCCCGTCAGCGATAACAGTGTGAAATAGTAAAAAGTAGGTAACAAACAATTAAATTTTAAAACGTTTGGAGCACTCCAAATGATACAAAATAATAAAAAAGCATCCTTACTGTTCATACAATAATTTTAACGCACTACTGTTATAGTATCAATAAATACCAAATATTTAATAATAGATGTTTAACATTTTTATTTTACTTTTGAATACTATTCACTTGACAGTATTTTTCGGCAAGCGTGTGAACGCAGCACAGAACGATGAAACTCAGGCGCCCCAGATGCATATTCATGGTTGCTCTGCGCCACATGCAAATCATGATTTACACATTGTAATGAATTCTTTTGATCTGTGAATTCATATATTTGATTTACCCCATCGATGCTCAATATTAGCATGAGAGGCTGATTCATATTCATAGTTTAAAGCGACCTTCATTTTTGTACCATTTTTTTTTTTTTTTTTTTTTTTTATTATATTTGGTTCGCCAAATTGACGCCGCCCGCCTGGTGGTAAGTCGTGACGACGTCTAGCGATTGTGGGCCACTCTCACAGCACACATTACTATTGAGAGTGGCCCTCAACTTGACGACCTACTGATGTGCCTCTTCACGCTCCGCTTAAAGAACCCAGGATTATATGTGGGAGGAAACACGTGCACAGGCAGGGCGTTCCAGGCCACTATCGTTCGGCAGAGAAACGACCGTTTAAAACGTTCGGTTCTCGCGAACATGCTATCCACTGTGTGGGGGTGGCATCTCTGCCCGGCACGAGTCGTTCGGGATCGGAAGGAAGAGGGTGGGATCAGATTGAAGAGCTCTTCAGAACACTCGCCGTGGTAAATACGGTAGAATGCGGCCAAGGAAGCTATTGTTCGGCGCTGAGCTAGCGGCTCAAGGCTTCCCGTTACCTCCGGACAACCTATAATACGGATAGCCCGTCGCTGCATAGCGTCGAGAGCGTCCAGCAGATACTTCGCGGAGCCGTCCCAGAGGTGAGAGCAGTATTCGACGCAGGGTCTAATCTGCGTCTTGTACAGCAGACACCTCTGGTCCGGTGTAAAGAATCTCTTTACCTTATTCAGTATTCCTAGTTTCCGCGAAGCTAGCCCTATACATCTTTCGATGTAGTTTTTATTATTGAGCTCTCGACGAACGTCTATGCCAAGGATATCAAGGTTGTCCTTCATTGGTAATAATGCATTCTGAAGAGAGGGTAGGGGAAGGAAAGGGGATTTCTTCGCAGTAAATGCACACGCCTGTGTTTTGCGGGCATTGAACTCGACCAGGTTCTCGGTACCCCATTGAGAGATATTGTCGAGGTTACGGTCGAGATCAGCCACGAGTCGTCGTCTCTCCTCCTCAATCTCAGATCGCCCCGCCGTCGGACGAACCGAGTAACTCCCGTGCAGTGTGCTGTCATCTGCATAGCAATGAATGTTCCCGAGGGATAGCATATCATTGATATGCAGAAGAAAGAGAGTTGGTGATAGTACGGACCCCTGCGGTACCCCGGCATTCACTTGCAAGAAGCGAGAAGCCTGGCCATCGCAGAGGACCCGCACTCGGCGCTCGTTTAAAAAGCTGGCAATCCAGCTGCACAGTTGAGGAGGTAGACCATATGCCGGAAGCTTGGAAAGGAGCGAAGCATGCCAGACCCTATCGAAGGCTTTGGCGATGTCCAGGCTAATAGCCAAGGACTCGCCGTGCCTTTCCATAGCCCCACCCCAGACATGCGTTACGAATGCCAGAAGATCACCCGTTGATCGCTTTGGCCTGAAGCCGTATTGTCGATCATTGATTAACGAGTGATCCTCTAGAAATTGCATGAGCTGCTTATTTATAAGGAGCTCAAGCACCTTGCAAATGACTGAGGTGACAGCTATGGGTCGATAGTTGCCTGGATCGGACCGATCCCCTTTCTTGGGGATCGGTTGTACGTTCGCCTCCTTCCAGACCTCCGGCACGAGCCCTGAAGAGTATGACAGGCGGTACAGACGCGTTAATACTGGAGACAACTCAGCTGCACATTTTCGTAGCACCACCGCCGGAATGCCATCAGGGCCACTGGCTTTCCGCGTGTCGAGTGACCGCAGCACTGCCCGTACATCACATTGCCTGATAACAATATCAGGCATTGTATGGCCACAGTTGGCGATGGCGGGGGGCTGCAGGCCACGGTCGTCGACCCGGGAATTAGCCGCAAAGAGGTCTGCGAGCATATCCGCTTTCTCTTGGGCTTTGTGAGCCAGTGTTCCATCTGGGTAACGCAGCGGTGGCAGCGAGGGCTGACAAAAGTTAGATTGCACGGCTTTGGCCAGTTGCCAGAATCCACGGCTGCCCGTGGGATGGGAAGTGAGCTCCTGACCAAGCCGTGCGACGCGCTGGGCATCCGCTCTCTTAAAGGCCCTCTTACTCGACTTTGTGGCCCGGTTGTACGCTGCTTTGAGGTGGCCCACGTTTGGGTCGCGCACAGCCCGGGCCCTGATCCAGGCGCGATATGCCGACTGTTTTTGTCGAACAGCTTTGGCACAATCTCGCCCGAACCAGGGACGGGCTCTGCGGATACTGGCGACATCAGTGAAAGGGATGTAATAATCCATCATCAATCATTTTATTACCAGTATCTTCGAATGCCATCACGACTGACATAGTTTACTACCTATATGAATTACAAACTAGTTCCTTTACAGTCGAGACGATTATTTTTTCTCCATTTAAATAAACATTACTTATGTTATATATGAACCAAACATTTAACACGGAATTTAATGGCCCGAGATTCCCTTTTTTGGAAAAATAAACTTGTTACATCGAATTAAAACAAATCGTTTAACAAATGAAACAGAAACAAATGCGCATCTGTACACACACACGTCACATATCGAAACAGGGAGTTTGGCAGAAAGTAAACAGAAAATATAATTTAGAAGCAATTTGGCTCGGATATGTCCGCAATCAAATTGTCTCGTTAATACGTGGTGCTATCAAAACATTTGATTTGTGGCCGGCGTAGGGTTGAGCTGTTATTTAGCCATGCGATGGTTTGCGTTTGATGACCCCCAGCTTGTTGTCAATTATTTATGACGAATACAATACTAGCCGTTTACTAACATAAAATAAACACAGCAAGGTGAAACGTGTAATTTAAATTTAAGTTATGGGGTCATATTGGTAATAATGACGTTTGTTTATTGGCATAATTATAGGTACTTATTATCTACTAGAACAAGTTGTTTAAGTCTGTACACTGCGCCAGTACAGAAGTTGCGGTCGAAATTAAGCTGCATTTGCAAATGAAACAAGTTTTATGTTGATAAGAGTTTCTTTATCTAGGAGAACTAAAATTGTAATGTCCCAGTTCATCCTATGGGACGAAAGACATGGATTTATACCTAGATTAAAACCTCTGATAATTATTTAATCTAAATGTCACTAAAATTATCACAATGTTTTCTGTAACATATAATTGACAATCTTCCTTCATAGGTAAGCTATATTTTACCTGTCATATTATATCTCCATATAGTGGCGCACTGGTATAAGTATGCGACTGCCGTCCCTGAGGTCCCAGGTTCGATTCCGTGTCGAATCAAATTATTTGTGTGAACCACAAATGTTTGTTTCGGAGTTTGGGTATTTTCTATGGATAATATGTATGTAATTAGAAATATATAAGTTTGTTTATCAGTCGTCTAGTTCCCATAACACAAGCTTATATTAGCTTAATTTGGGCTAGATGACTTTGTGTGAGAATGTCCAAAAAATATTTATTTATTTATTATTATTTAGTATAGAGATCAATGGTAGGTACCTACTGGTTGTATACCAGTAGGTACCTACTCTACATTGATAGAACGATTGCACTGTCAACAAACAGGGTAATACGAGTATCAGTAAATTTCGCTTACACTAATAAAAGGGCATCAGTAAAACCAAGTCATGGAAAATATAACATTAGAATTATTCATTACAACCACAAACAAATGTTACGCGAGTTTTTCTTGATTTATGCGAGCTCACACTCAAATCGCACTCGACGCGAAGTCAGCGAGTAAACACTGAAATACTTTTTATTCGTGCTGTATAATTCCCCCGGGAACATGGATTTGCATAACAAAACGGGAAAAGGTCAGGAAGCGAACGGAATGGCAAGTGTCCGGTTTGATGTCCAGTCAGCACTTCTGAATGACGAGAGTGTGTTTAAACTGTTCAAGTTGTTTGCCAATGTCTCATTCAGGCAAGTAGATATAGTGAACGAAACTAGAACGACATGATTTTTGAAATTGTCACAAATTACCTATGACAATTCTGTATTTAATTAGTTAATATCAAAGCAATGGTAAGTAAAATATATAAAAAAAAACACTTTAAACTTATTTTTAAATTTCTTAATAGCACTATTTTTCGCAGGATTAATATCAGTTCCAATAGGAATCTAGTTCCAGGATAAGAAGTATGTTATTTATTCTAACAGGATATTCCTGTGTTGAAACTGCAGATAAATCCCGTCAGCGATAACAGTGTGAAATAGTAAAAAGTAGGTAACAAACAATTAAATTTTAAAACGTTTGGAGCACTCCAAATGATACAAAATAATAAAAAAGCATCCTTACTGTTCATACAATAATTTTAACGCACTACTGTTATAGTATCAATAAATACCAAATATTTAATAATAGATGTTTAACATTTTTATTTTACTTTTGAATACTATTCACTTGACAGTATTTTTCGGCAAGCGTGTGAACGCAGCACAGAACGATGAAACTCAGGCGCCCCAGATGCATATTCATGGTTGCTCTGCGCCACATGCAAATCATGATTTACACATTGTAATGAATTCTTTTGATCTGTGAATTCATATATTTGATTTACCCCATCGATGCTCAATATTAGCATGAGAGGCTGATTCATATTCATAGTTTAAAGCGACCTTCATTTTTGTACCATTTTTTTTTTTTTTTTTTTTTTTTATTATATTTGGTTCGCCAAATTGACGCCGCCCGCCTGGTGGTAAGTCGTGACGACGTCTAGCGATTGTGGGCCACTCTCACAGCACACATTACTATTGAGAGTGGCCCTCAACTTGACGACCTACTGATGTGCCTCTTCACGCTCCGCTTAAAGAACCCAGGATTATATGTGGGAGGAAACACGTGCACAGGCAGGGCGTTCCAGGCCACTATCGTTCGGCAGAGAAACGACCGTTTAAAACGTTCGGTTCTCGCGAACATGCTATCCACTGTGTGGGGGTGGCATCTCTGCCCGGCACGAGTCGTTCGGGATCGGAAGGAAGAGGGTGGGATCAGATTGAAGAGCTCTTCAGAACACTCGCCGTGGTAAATACGGTAGAATGCGGCCAAGGAAGCTATTGTTCGGCGCTGAGCTAGCGGCTCAAGGCTTCCCGTTACCTCCGGACAACCTATAATACGGATAGCCCGTCGCTGCATAGCGTCGAGAGCGTCCAGCAGATACTTCGCGGAGCCGTCCCAGAGGTGAGAGCAGTATTCGACGCAGGGTCTAATCTGCGTCTTGTACAGCAGACACCTCTGGTCCGGTGTAAAGAATCTCTTTACCTTATTCAGTATTCCTAGTTTCCGCGAAGCTAGCCCTATACATCTTTCGATGTAGTTTTTATTATTGAGCTCTCGACGAACGTCTATGCCAAGGATATCAAGGTTGTCCTTCATTGGTAATAATGCATTCTGAAGAGAGGGTAGGGGAAGGAAAGGGGATTTCTTCGCAGTAAATGCACACGCCTGTGTTTTGCGGGCATTGAACTCGACCAGGTTCTCGGTACCCCATTGAGAGATATTGTCGAGGTTACGGTCGAGATCAGCCACGAGTCGTCGTCTCTCCTCCTCAATCTCAGATCGCCCCGCCGTCGGACGAACCGAGTAACTCCCGTGCAGTGTGCTGTCATCTGCATAGCAATGAATGTTCCCGAGGGATAGCATATCATTGATATGCAGAAGAAAGAGAGTTGGTGATAGTACGGACCCCTGCGGTACCCCGGCATTCACTTGCAAGAAGCGAGAAGCCTGGCCATCGCAGAGGACCCGCACTCGGCGCTCGTTTAAAAAGCTGGCAATCCAGCTGCACAGTTGAGGAGGTAGACCATATGCCGGAAGCTTGGAAAGGAGCGAAGCATGCCAGACCCTATCGAAGGCTTTGGCGATGTCCAGGCTAATAGCCAAGGACTCGCCGTGCCTTTCCATAGCCCCACCCCAGACATGCGTTACGAATGCCAGAAGATCACCCGTTGATCGCTTTGGCCTGAAGCCGTATTGTCGATCATTGATTAACGAGTGATCCTCTAGAAATTGCATGAGCTGCTTATTTATAAGGAGCTCAAGCACCTTGCAAATGACTGAGGTGACAGCTATGGGTCGATAGTTGCCTGGATCGGACCGATCCCCTTTCTTGGGGATCGGTTGTACGTTCGCCTCCTTCCAGACCTCCGGCACGAGCCCTGAAGAGTATGACAGGCGGTACAGACGCGTTAATACTGGAGACAACTCAGCTGCACATTTTCGTAGCACCACCGCCGGAATGCCATCAGGGCCACTGGCTTTCCGCGTGTCGAGTGACCGCAGCACTGCCCGTACATCACATTGCCTGATAACAATATCAGGCATTGTATGGCCACAGTTGGCGATGGCGGGGGGCTGCAGGCCACGGTCGTCGACCCGGGAATTAGCCGCAAAGAGGTCTGCGAGCATATCCGCTTTCTCTTGGGCTTTGTGAGCCAGTGTTCCATCTGGGTAACGCAGCGGTGGCAGCGAGGGCTGACAAAAGTTAGATTGCACGGCTTTGGCCAGTTGCCAGAATCCACGGCTGCCCGTGGGATGGGAAGTGAGCTCCTGACCAAGCCGTGCGACGCGCTGGGCATCCGCTCTCTTAAAGGCCCTCTTACTCGACTTTGTGGCCCGGTTGTACGCTGCTTTGAGGTGGCCCACGTTTGGGTCGCGCACAGCCCGGGCCCTGATCCAGGCGCGATATGCCGACTGTTTTTGTCGAACAGCTTTGGCACAATCTCGCCCGAACCAGGGACGGGCTCTGCGGATACTGGCGACATCAGTGAAAGGGATGTAATAATCCATCCCTAAACTGATCTCGCCAGCAATAGCAGAAGCACTATCCGAAGGAGCCTTTCCTACAAAGCAGCGCTGGCTCCAGGGGACGGACGCATAATAATCGCGTAGACCATCCCAATCCGCTGACGAGTAGTGCCATAGTCGTCGTGACGTTTGTACAGGACGTGCAGGAGGTGACACCTTCATGCCAGCGTGAACAACACAGTGGTCGGAACTACCCAGTGGGGCTCCTACCGAAACACTGTACTGGGCTGGGCGACTCGTCAGCAGTAGATCCAGCAGAGCGGGCGCGTGATCTGACCTGTCTGGTATCCGGGTGATCCCGCATACCATCTGGGTCAGACCGTGGGAGAGAGCGAACGCATGGGCGGCTCTACCCGCATGATCAGTCTTGAGGGACCCCAGCCATTCAATGTGATGGCCATTGAAGTCCCCCAGAAATACTAGGTCAGCGTTCGGGAACCGCCCCTGCGCTTCATCAGCCGTCTCGCTGAGGTACTGGAAGAGCTTTGTTGTCTCAGAATCCCCTGTGTGGGATCGGTAGACGCACACGTAGATCTGGCTCATAGAGCCATGGTCTACGTGCAGCCAAAGGACGGAATTGGAGGGGTTCTCTAGGCAGCGCAACCGGCGGCAGCAAACATCCGCCCTAACGAACACGCACACCCCGGCTTTGTCTCGAAATTGTTCCTCGATGACATAGCCGGGGTAACACAGGTAAGACGTGTCGTCAGGGCGGCGTATTTGTGTCTCCGTGAGGAACATCACAGCGGGCCGTGCCGTCTCAAGGTGGTGGTGGACGGTATCGAGGTTCGCATGGAGTCCACGGACGTTAGTGAACTCCACCTCGAAATGTGAAGTTGTGGGGTTTCCTAGGGCCGCTGTGTAACGTTTATTTCTTTTTTGTTGCACTGCCATTGTAGATTTTGAAGAAGAAGCGTGAAGACAGGGCGACATCTGGTGCAGCAGTAAGTGACAAAGCGCAGGGGCTAGCTTTGTCTAGAACCGTGTGGTTAGGTCGGAGCCGACTCGCCGGACGGAAGGGCTCCCAAACCCCCCTGATGCAAGGCCGCCGCTACCCCACACCGGTTACCACCCGGAGCGGCGATCCCACATCAGGATTATGCGCAACATGTGGGGCAGCCTCCTGGGGTGGTTGGCCCCAGGCGGGCCCCATGACTGTGTTGCGGGCGGCCGCGGCAACGCCGTTGCTAAGGGTCTCCCTGGCCGGCGAATCGACCCACACCACCCACACTAGACTCCGTTTCGCCCCCACTGGTCCCATGCCTGCTGCACCATACATCGCCCCGGGGCCGGCGGTGCAGCTGCTGAACCCCTAACGCAACCCAGCCTGGGCTGGGTTACTTGGGGGGCTTTAGCACAGCTGCACGGTGGTACCCCCCCGGACCAACACTGTTGTACCACCTGGTACCCACGTAGGGGCCGAAGCCACTCCATAGGTACCGTAAATTAACGAGCCTCGTCCGTTTATCAGCAGGTGCGCCACTAGCAGGTGAGGTCGCTGGGGCCCTATAGATGTTGGTAGAGCCCCTTTGCACCCAAAAGCCATGCTAATTACTGAATAAAAGCATGAAATATGAAAAGAGAAATGAATAGATAATACTTAATATGAGAATGGCAAACACTGATCTGATAGATTGAAATTTCAAGTATTTGGTACCTATACCCTGATTGTAGAGAGAAGAGAGATTATATTACTCGAATATGATTCAGGAATCAATAGGTAGGTAATGAATATCTGTGATACTGGTTGTCTGAGTCACGAATAACAACTCCCGGTAGTTATATTATTTATTTTATATGAGTAAGTTTGTACAGGTTCCAACTGTGATGAGTACAAAAACAGATGCATTTTTAAATCGATTGTATCGAATGTAATGTAGATCGTTGTAGGAATGATCTCTAAAAAACAAGCAAAACAACTAAGAACTTATAAAATTACTTTAGCGATTCAACTGCTCGAAAGAAACGCAGAAATGACAAGACGATGACAAATGAGCATCGCTCGCACCGCAACACAGTCGGGTGGCGGACCTCATCAAATTATTCCCCACTTAAAAAATCTCCATATACAAAATCGGGCCAAGGGAAAAAACACTCGAGTTGTAGGGTAAAAAATAGGTATTGGCAACATTGATTGATGTGTACTAATAGGGCGCGAAGAAATGAGGCCGCTTGGTAATTAAACTAAAATGACATCTTCTGTCAATGGCAGTGTTGCCAGCTAGAAATAGAATGGTCACGCCTTTTGGTAGGAAGTGATTAGTGTTACAAACTTATTAAAAATTATTGAGTGAAGGCAGTTAATTGATCACCGGGTCCATCGTCATGTCACACTTCGGCATTAAATTCTGTCTATTTTCATTAATGAATATTAAAATTATGAAGCTAATTTGGAACCAACATTGACAAACTATAATTCCAGCCACAAAGCAACATATTTCAACAATAAGAACAAAAATTAAACTAATTTAAATAATCACACAAGTAAAAACAATTTGCATTTTTGTTAATCCTATACGAAAAGTTACAGTGAGTTTTTTTAGTCTCTCTGTGGAAGTGACACCCGAATGAACGATGGTATAATGAATGTTTTCTACCACGCCCGGCACGCGTCCCTGCATAAAATAACATTCCCCATTATCATAACCAACACTTAGACTGGATACATTAAAAACTAGTGTAGGATATTTATAAAGATTACAATTGAAAGTAATATGTTAGTAAGTAACTAAAAATTTAGTTAGCCGTAGCTGTTCACCACTTATTGTTACAAAAACGACTGACACACACGCAACGTGTTTCTTTGTTGCAAAAATTAAAATTGCTTGCCATTTGTAATTGTAATCACTGTACAATTCCAACCGTTTCCTGGTTAATTACATCAACTCTCTTTAATGATAACAAAATTAAAATCAAAAATCTGCAAATGAGTACTAAGGTAACACCAAAAATACAAGTTAAAGTGTTGGTCCTAATATAAAACTAGAATGTTTACAGTTAATATCGACATGTTATGCGTACTTGTTAAAATCTGTTCGTCCGTTAATCTGTTATGTAAATGACGTGTTGTATCAAATGACAAAATCCACAACACCAAAATACCTAATCAAGAGCAGTGACATTCAAATTTTTCCTCCGAAATGCCTTATCGTTATGTACATATCATTAGTAATGCAAAATAATGGGATAGAGACACCTCGTGCCGTTTGCGAGCTAATGATTAATGCTGCTCACCATTAATTCTTATTTTTGATGAGAAATTTGACTTGCGCTGTCAGCCGCCGTATCCAGATTAATAAAGGCTGACGTTGCAACTTACATTATGACAACGTTAAACTTCATTTGTTTAAGGGTGTTTCAAAATTATATTTCTCGTATTTAAAAACTCGTCGGTAAGTAATAGTATTTATTGTTGGTTATATTTATGTAAATTTTAGAGGGTTGAAAATGTTTTATAAATTTTAAGTTTTTTTTCCTAAATATTTTGTACGTTAGGTATTGTTGGTTCTTTAGTATACAAGGAAATATGACATCAAAGCTAAGTATAACGAATAGTTTGGTTCACCAACAGAACTAACCGAATAGTTCGTGCTGGAAAAGGGCAAAGTACAAAGAGCTAGATAAAATTCCGGTACGACCGCATCGACGACAAACTCGGAAGGTATTCAAAGGGCTGACGACTGCCACCGTGACTCGGCACCCTTTACCGTCACCCTGCGCATATTAGTCCTCTGAAAATCAAAACTCGTTATTATTAATGAATCAACGCCATGACAATCTAAATATCTTTAGAAGCACGCTCAAAGTTATGCACTAATCGTGCAAATTACGCCCAGTCGATTGTAAAGATATAAATGTACAGTCACCAGATGCGATCGTCGCGATCATCATTCAAAACACAGAAGAAAAATCACTTAAGATTCAAAGCATTCAGTATCTTTATCTAACGGATACAAGAGTTCATTTTATGACCATTAATTTCGTCTTTCCTTGGGTGTTTTATCACAACGGCTGCGAGGCTCTGTCGCGCGTCTCATTAATCAAAAGCATTTGTTTACAACGAAGGGAATTTGATTTGATTAAAATAATTCGCAATATCCTTGATAAATATCACCCTCGGTCTCCGTTTGATCTTCACTGAAATTAATGGTGGAGGATTCAATCGCGCAAGTGGTGCCGCCACTCGTGACATTATGTGACTTGGTGTTCTCAGAACCAAAGCTTATGTCAAAAATATTTACAAAAAAGGATTCCCTGGGATGGAGGTTTCAGAACAACAAACCTCCAAAAAAGTTCATCATAGCATTAGTGAACATCTTGTCATCTTGTGACGGCAACGGCAAACAGGCACAAGAATGAATAACGGCCGACGTCAAACCGATGTGTGCCGATCCGGTTCACCGGGTGGCGTATTCCGGCAGCGCCCGGCGCGGCTTAACCCGCCGCGCGCACATTAATCGCAGGCTAATACCCACCGAAACCGAATTAAACCGGACGAATGCATTGATCCGGACAATTTGTCCGATGTTAATTGTGTCTGTTTGATTTATAACTCGGAGTTTGAATTCGGTT
Organism: Nudaria mundana; assembly: GCA_963556515.1. NCBI lineage: Eukaryota > Metazoa > Arthropoda > Insecta > Lepidoptera > Erebidae > Nudaria > Nudaria mundana. The sequence continues at coordinate 9,533,711 of OY748293.1, forward strand.
TATACACTAGTGAGTAATGTAATGAAGCGACTAAATAAGAATACGCAAGTTGACTGCCGTGTGGTCTATAATAGTTTGTACAGTTAGTTTGTTTATAAGGGCAGCACATAGAACCTACAAAGCCGATCTTATATATGAAAATTTATTGGGACCCGTGAACTTTGGTTTCGGTTGCCTCCAGATTTAACATTGCAGTTCCCAGTACATTTCGCCAGTCACTTTGTAAGTTCCGCGTAAGAGGGAGCGAGCCAATTGCCGTTTCTGTGCACTTAGGATCATTTATGAGAGCCTCGTCCTTTTATCAGTAGGTGAGAATAACTTGGGCCATGGAGATGTTGACACCCCTATAATGTATCTTAACTAACGAAGCGTAGTTAAATAAATTTCAATTAAATTACGACTGAATGCTCTCACGTACAAGAGAAAACAAAGCAAACACGACAAACAAATTATATTAATTCAAAGATAATCCTGTCAATTAATTGGAGTTAGCATTGAGAACCGGTCGCGCATGCGTTAAACGAACCAAGATAATATAAGAGCAAGGAAGCCCGCCAATCGGACAAGGACAATAATGTGAGATAACTATAAAACCTTTAGTTGTAAGTTAAAGAAATAACATTAACACTTAATAAATTTTGAAATAGCTGACATATTATATCACGATTATTTAAAATTGATAAAAGTTTTTAATGTTTGCAATTTCGTTTTAAATAGACTCAGAAAATTGTACTTAAAAAACAATAAAAGTATACTGTAATTTCTTTAAAAACGAGACTAATCCACTGGCCATAGCTGGCCGATCGCGGGCTGACAGTGACACATCGGTACAAGGCACGCTGTCTGACTGTAATTCAACCCGGGCGGGGTCCACGGATCTACATGTACACCATCTACCATTTTATATTACAATCGAAACGATTAATTAGATCAATTTCAGCACTGTTATCTTCTATAGACTGATCGGAGTTTATGGAAGGGAAGCCTTCATCACCTTGGTGTATGAATTTCTCAGTTCACAGAACTTTTCTTGTTACTTTTCCATTTCAAACATCATTTGTTTTACTGCTAAGGAGACTGTTAGTAATCGAACTATCTACAGTGTGAAGATAGTCTCATGTGTGTACAAGATCCTTGACAGGTTGGCAGATTCATAATTAATAATAAGACATGAAAGTCAAATACTCTAAACTTTATGAATGAAATGTACGTTAAGAAAAGTAAAGAAGATGGTAATACTGTAGTTATAAAGGGATCGTCAGTGCGTGTTTCATCACTGCCTTTGTACACTCCAAATATACCACCCCAAAAAAAATAAGAAAAAAATCAAGGCATATCCAATAGAAGCTTTGACAGTTTACGGCGTATAGAAACGTTGAAATGCAGTAAAGTTGAAGTCAAAACCGCGAAGTATCAAAGCGACTTGGCGATCAATCACCATCCATTAAACAAGAAAGAAAAGTGCTTTTCCCCAACGATTGGCCCTTGAATCAACCCAATTTACATGAGAGCCGCTTTTTCCTCGCATCGAGATTAGCCCCTGAATGAGTTTGATGAATCGTTCGCACCCCGCAGCCATCCTGGCGAGCGGTCATTTGTTAAAAATACACCCGATCCACGGATCTAATTGTCTTCTCTAATTTCACACCCTCCTGTGATATCTGTGCAATGTGCTCCGTTCAAATTAACAAAGATTTTATTGGCTTTTAAACTGAATGATACGAAAGCACAAAATGTATTATTTATATTCATGGTTGTACGAGTATATTATTCATTCGGTTAATGATACAGAATATACATCGTGATATTATTACTTAAGGATATTGAGTGTTTAAGATTTTTAACTAAATGTTAAGATGTGAAGTTTATTGAAATAGGTAAAATTTTGTTACCATGACTAGTATTATAGTATTAAATCGTGATTATTAAGTATTCCAGTGTTTGTACGATTTACTAATGTAGATAAGTGATAGATGATGAATTAATAAAAAAAAAACAATAGAAACATAATAATATACAACATGAAAATTTAAACCTGTTTATAGTAATCTGACTGACTTGTTTTATAATTATACATTTGGCCTTACCTTTCGAGATGTTTAACGATGTCCTCATAAGCTGCTCTACAATTCTCCCAAATACCAGATCTGCAGACAAAAGAAAATAAAATAAGAAAAATCAAGAACTAGAAAGTAACTAGATAGAATAGAAACTAGATACAGAAGGAAAAATTAAAATAAAAGAGCTAAATGTGAGAGGATGAGGTGATGATGATGGTTATTAATGTTGCGAGTATTCTTGTATTTTAAAGGGAAGTACTAACATTTATTTAAAATTATTTTATTAATAAATACCATGTTATAGTTTACAAATATTTCTAGTTTAATTACATAATATCAAAAGGAAAAATTATAAAATGTGGGTAAGCAAAAACTGTCCCTTGAATAGGGCCAAGATCATGGTATTGGAACAAAAGAAATCACAAGTAACAAAAGTTTACCCATAAAAGGTTCAGCTGTCTAAGAAAACAGACAGAAATCTGCAATAAATTACACTCAAGTATTTGCGAAGAAAGTTTTAAAAAAAGGGTTTGAATATGAAAGGAATAATTATGAGCACTCGATATTAAATGTTCCGTTAGGAGGGGTCGTTGAAATTAATTATGTTTTAAAAACAATCGCTTACATTTGTGCCAAAGCCACTCATGCGTGATCGTTCAAATTGTTTCTCGATTACTTTGGCTCTTTGTTTTTCATTAAACTTTCTACCCATTTATAATCAAGTTTACGCATTTTATAAGCAATCTTCGTCTAGAAAAGGGCTCTGATACATACCAATCACCTTTGTTATAAAACACAGGTACTCTGATATCTGTTCAAAACTATAATACATTGTTTACAAGTTTGTATTATGAAAAACTTGCAAGTGTTTGCAAATATATACAAAGGTTTAAAAGCTTCGAGTACATCCTTTTCTTATTTTTTTTAGTGGCTGAAGAAAATGTGCGTACATTTGTTAACCAATTTTCAAGAAATTAATGCAGTTCGTTACATGCCAGGAATAATAGTTTACATTTGCAATTCTTTCTTAATCATTTTACACACGGTTTTCTAATAATATTTATGTGTAGAATTGATCAATGAGTAAGTGAAGGTATTGCCACATTTTGTATGTGTTATCAATATCAACGCCTTATATCTCGAACATTGCATCTTCTTGTGTGGTATTGACGATAATATTACAACTACGGTCTTTACCGTAGTTGAACTATGTGATTAAACTTTTCAAATTCAAAACTTGATTGAATGTTAGAATAAAATATTCAATATTAAAAAAAGGAATCACTGTGAAGTACAAATTCTATACGGAAGATGATTTACATACTCATACTCATGTCGCAGATAAAATAGTACTCTACCAGTATGTTAGTACGTATAAGGTTATATTTCAGATACTTACGTTACATGAATGGCAGTAAGACAGTGGGGTAAGTCAAGTGAGCATTGTGGGTCTTCCGGACGGAAGTGAGGGCATTCTGTGTTTATACATTTCTAACTGGATTATGTTCCCTCAGCGGCCATTTAACCTGAACCACTTGACCGACATGCTTAAAGGTTTCTTTTTTGACAATTTATACTTAAGCGGTTTATGTAGTTTACTAATTATTATTAACATAAATCAATACTTGTATTTGGTTACTTTTTTTGGCCACATTATACATGTCACCTTCAACTTTAAGACCAAAAATATATTTGTGTCGATAAGAGTATAGATAAGAACAATGAATGAAAATCAAAATGCGAGATATTATCCAACCAAACAAATATTGTCGAACTGCAGAGAGTGTAAGTGTAACAACTGTCCTGGCTGTTAGTATTTTGGTTTATATTACAGAATTTTTTTTTTCATAGTGCCCGGTAACGACAATAGGCTTGCCCCCTATTACGTGGGTCCGACAAAATCACTGGCATAGAGTGGGTGTGTAATTGTAGCTCTTCCTACCCCTTCGGGGATATAGGCGTGATTTATGTCTAGGTATGACGTTTATAATTTTACTATAAATCATTTTAAACTAAATATGAAATTGACCTGTAAGTTTAGAAACTTTTCATATACACATCCTGACTTCAGTTTATCTTTCAATCGATAAAAACTGAAATAGTCAAGCTTCCGGTAATATCATTTATTACAGCCTAATATGGAGAACCACCGTACATGTCCACGCAAAGGAAGATCGTAAAAATGACAGAACATCACGGGTGGGTGGTTCTTGTTTATATTGTTTCTGTGGCTCCCAGCTATCCTGTTCCAATAATGAAAGGGAACGTTAATACATTAAAATAGTGACGGTAGCATGAATTCAATAATGAAGCTAAGAAAAGTTTAAATTAATGCCAATGTTTAAACAATCGTGCTTTTAAGTTTCAGTTTCTTCTGTTGGGTCTTTAACATGATAATATTAAATCAATATAACTCCAAATCAACTTGATTCCAAAACCTGAGTTACATTCGTTTCTAGTTAGAGAACGAGCATATTTCAAATTCCTAGAAGCAAATTCTACACAGCGGCACCGAATTTGGAAATGTGCCATAAGCTGTGAAATCCTGCGGCATCTCCTTATTTTTTTATTCCTGTGCTTTGACCGTTACTGGAGTAGGTACGGCACGTAAACCCTCTAAGGTTAGCTTGAATCCCAAAGATTTAGGAGTAGCCCTTATATTAAAGAGAAAATATTCAGAATTATTTCTAATATTTAGGAGTTGTTAATTTAAGAATGCTTAACTTTACGTGGCAACATCTCTAAGTAACATAGAGCTACACAGGTCGAACGACCGCAGAGGGACCAAATTCGTTGCTCTATGGTAGATAATGACCAATATGTACTGATAAAAGTCTTACCTCGCAAGAACTTCCATATTGTGCATTGGCTGTCCTTTGATGATGGATCCGTCAGGTCGAGGCACGCCGTGATGAGGCATGCCGGGAGACATGAGCGCGTGCTGATGCATGAAGCCCATAGGTGTGAGGTGTGTTGGCGGCGCGTTGTAACCGTTCGCTAGCAGAGGTGATTTTTCCATACGAGCCATTTCTGAAACAGACGATGGTGTTGTAAAGAACAATATTTCAATTACATATTTTATTTTAACTGATCCTTAATATACTTTCATTTCAAGATTGTGGTAATGGTTATTACGTCAATGTTTTTGTTTCAATATTATTAAAACATGCTAAGCTCCTATTCTATAATTGTAATCATCATTATTTAAATATAAAATCAGTGTCGTGATTCCTATAACACCTGTAATTAAACTGGAGAGTAGAACCTACCCTTATTAGGATATTGTTATCCACTTGGATAGGTACGTTAACAAATACAACTATTGTGGTATCTATCGCAAACATTTTCGTAGATACTAAAATGAAAACACCGTTAAAATCCAATGCAGAGTATAGGTATGTTTTAAGGTAAACAGACCACTTAAGCGTAACACTCAGGTAAAACCCAATTAATGGCCAGTATTATCATTTAATTACTCGTTCCAATAATCGAATCGCCCGTAAAATGGTGTATCAACAATAATAAAATGAGCAATGAATTTCGAGACTATTGTTTTCTGGGTACCACAAACAACCCGAGTAAACATAAGGGGGGGGTTCAGCAAATATTCTTAAAATTGTTCCCCGTGAGGGTGTACCGTGGTGGTCCTTTGCTGCCCATGACCTGTCTGCCCCCCGAGGTCACCAAACCTACTGGGGCGTCGGAAACAATTAACAAGGTGTCGAATTAAACACGAATTAACGGTCCAACCGTTAAAGGAAAATACCCTTTTCCATTGTGGCAGCGTTTTCAAAGGATTTTGGGATTGCTGAATATTAAATATTGTGTGTCGCTTTGTTTCACGATTAAGGGCGCAGGTATGTGATAAGCTGTATAATGCGATAATTTTAATTACAAGAAAATCTTTTACAAATCAGTGTAAACGATCCTTCCGATTTGATTGTGACCTACACAAACGAAACCATGAAATTAATAATAAGTAGGTTCATACATGAGAAATTTGCATCGCAGTAGGTACCTCACCTTTGATAGAATACAGCGATATTTTCATCAGTCAGTACCCTTGAATCAGTGTGAAATTGCCAGACAGTAGCATTACCCAAAGACAGTTGCAACAAACTTTTCTTGCCAAAACATAAAAGAAGGAAATGGGATCTTTTCTTCGTACCTATAGTACCTACCTATAATTCTTTTGTATAGCTATTAACAATACCTACATAACTCTTAATTTACACCTTAATAGATAGGTATTTAGAAAACCGTTGCAGAACTTACTTATATCTTTTTACCGTAAATGAGACATTTTAAACTTAATGTAAGTATCAAAATATAAATACAAACTCCTGAATATATTAAATTTATAGAACGTGACGCTATATAATTTATTACCACGCGCATATGCAAATCAAAGTGAAACAGAAGTTTCAACAGCTAGTTACAAACAAACAAATAATATGACCAATAGACCCAGAATTAATTGGCAGGGTATATTTACTTAGCTAACCGTTTTTGTTATCTTGTGAACCATACTGGGTACCTACAACTTCGTATTTATTATTGTAATTAATTATACATGGTGTGGACACTTTCATTTAAACAAACATTTAACTTTTTGGGGTAGCTATTCGGATAATTTCAAATCGAACACAATTATTTTTGTACACTTCTACGCAATGAGTAGGTATTTACTACAGCTATTAGATACAAGAACTAGGTAACTTAACTTGACATGATTCTATGATACTAAATTGTAAATGCCCACTCAAAACAGAATCTTTGAGTGTAGAAATATATCTAAATACCAATAATCTGTATGAAGCCTAAACATCTATTGGATAATCTATTGTCTATGGTAATATAGCTGTCTCTGTATAATGGCGAATAAACGTTAGTCTATTACAAACTCTCACTGTGTTTTAATATTGAGTTCTGAGAATAGTTTCCACTCGAAGTAAAAACGTTATGAGCGTAACGGATTTCGTCTAGATTGATCTACTCATAATCGATTCAAAATACTTAGTAAGGTAAATATTACTCATTGAAATGAATACCCTCGAAACCACAATTAGGTCACTAAACCAAAAAGCATGTTTGTACATCCCCGGACATACAACCGGCAACCACATCGGTTAACCGCAGTTATTAATTATCTAAATACGTGTTAAATCTCGTAATAACCTGCGGTTCAAACCATCCCTTACATTCATCTCTTTCATATAAACGTAAACTTCTATGCGCGTCTCTATCTAATGGTCAGATTTGTCAGCTTCAGTGAGTTGAGTTCCTTAATTTAAGAGTTATAGTGATATATTTTTATATTAATATAATTAAATTAGGTAAACAAAAGTTGTCGGAATAAGAAATTAGTTAGGTACTTCTTCTTATAAATATAAAATTCTCGTGTCACAATGTTGTTATATACTCCTCCGAAACGGCTCCGATTTTTATGAAATTTTATATGCATATTCATTAGGTCTGAAAATATACTACTATCTATTTTTCATACCCCTAAGTGATAAGGGTTGTCCACCCAAGGGGTGTTGTTTTTTATTTTTTGGACAATTTTTTTTCAGTAATGTGGCATTAAAAAATACCTATGTATTTTTTAATGCCACATTACCTTTTCACCTTTCTATTTCCCTAGGTCACGACAGTTCTTATGCAAAAAAAACTGCGTTACGAAGTTTGCCGGGACAGCTAGTAATTAGGTATAGGTAAGTTCGAGATGCACTTGTGTAGTTTGTCAGTGGTTTAATAGCTATTCTTGTACCTATATTTTGTTTAGGTTTAGAGAACAGACGAATCCTGTTGTGATAGGTATGAAACTAAAAGGGTACCGTTAAATAATACTAATGTGAGTAGGTAATAATATTATTTAGATCTTATATTATATCGCAGAAACTTGGGTTTGCTTCACACCATAAAGTGTTATGTCTTTTTAATATTATGTAGGTAGGTACTTAGCTAAGTGCGAACCCATTACTCGAGTCTCAGTCTTAAGCTTATTTGTGCAGAACACAAAAAATACATTCTTCTCACAAATTGTTGCTCAATAACCAACATAAATGTGCATCGTTTAAGATTATGACTATTATTATGTGAATTCACTGATCAGGGGCATTTATAGAAATGAAACGTCGATTCTGAACCGCTATTATATCGATACTCATCGATTTATTGATCGAATATCGTCTGTCCGCGACAAATGATCGCACCAAATTACCGACCATTATTTCGATTTAGAATTGATAGAATCGGAACCCCAATTATATCACTTATGTGTTTAAAGTAGGTTGGATATTAAAGACATCATAAAATCAAAAAAATAAACGGTCGTTTTTTTTTACCTTGTCAATTATTTGTTTAGATTTGTAAATGTAACATTCATTATTAAAAAGAATTAAGGTGTCGTACGTAAAATGTTGTCGTGGTTGAAAATGTTGCATTGGGTTCTTACAAGCCTAAGCATACCCACCTCACCTGCTGTCAACAGACGAGTCACTGACAAATTTATAAATTCCACTCCGGTCTCCGGTCAACTTACACAATAGGCTTGCCCTCTTCATCTCGCTGGAGACCATACTTCATGCCATTATCTCCAGCAGGAGTAGGTGGAACGTGGCCGTGTCCTTCTACGAGCAGGTCATGCTCGCGAAGGAGGAGGCTGAGAGGGAGCGTACCCTTCGTCAAAAAAAGCTTGTTATCTAATACGCGGGACTGCGACCAAAAAACTTTCTGGTTGAAAATCCCACCCTCTGTGATATGTTAAGATAAAAGTAAGTAATAAAATTTTGTAGTTAATATCTCAAAATCTATTGTGGCAATGCAACAAGCCTTTAAAACATTTAGTTATATTGCATACAGAGTACAAAATGACCAAACAAGCAAACCATAAATGATTGGTCGTAAAGTTAAAGAAAATCGTTGCAACGTTTACAATGTATGGTGGAATGACGACGGTATACGAGTATGACGCTTACCCACTTAATGTGACTGTGTAAACAATACAAATTAACCATTTATTTGTAAACTTTGTATGAGAGTTGGCCATAAACATTACTTATCCACGTTCCTGATATCTGCTAATTGGAGTCCTAAAGATTGTTTATGTAAAAAAAAATCCCCGGCACCAAAGTCTTTACAAAAAAGTAAATAGAAATGTTTATGGGTGTTTTAAATTCATGATCCTATATCTCAGTTGAATATCAACAAAAAAATATCAATTTATTTTACAAAAAGCGTAGCACTTTAATTTAATTTTTATTTTATAGTGGGTTCGCAAATCATCTGTTCCACACCACGTTTTCATTATTCACAACAATGACACCATTAAACTTTTTGAAGTGTGATAATTATTTTAATTTGAAAAATTTTACCAAACTTTGAACATGAGGCAACTGATGTATCTATAATTATTTATTACTAGCTGTCCCGGTGAACTTCGTACCGAATATTTTTTTCTAATGTTCCGCTAAACTTTTTTTTCTTCCATAAGAACCTTCTCCTGATAGTTACGATCACAACAAAAAAAAATAGGGAATCGGTTTAGCTGCTCTCCAGATTTGCGCTTAGTAATACATTCAGCGATTCATTTTTATATCTAAGTATTACTAGCTGTCCCGGCGAACTTCGTACCGCATATTTTTTTCTAATGTTCCGCTAACCTAGTTTTTTCCTCCATAAGAACCTTCTCCTGATTGTAACGAACACAACAAAAAACGAATCAGCGAAATCGGTTTAGCTGCTCTCGAGATTTGCGCTTAGCAACACATTCAGTGATTCATTTGACGGCAATAGGCTTGCCCCCTATTATGTGGGACTAAAAATACTGGCAAGTTGTGGGTATGTGATGCACCTCTGCCTACCCCTTCGGGAATATAGGCGTGATATGTGTGTGTTTATTAAATGTACAGGTTTCTACTGTTTTTGAACACCTTAAAAAAATGTAGGTTCTGAACTTGTCGGAATTTTAGGTTTAAGTGTGTTGACTGATTACCTACTAAAGATTGGAAGATGTTATCAAAGTAGGATGTTAGGTTTCTTGAAAATTTCTTAGGTAAATATATAATCGTCCTCAGGTGACCTCGACAAAAACTATTCCCTACTAAAATCTAACAGAATCATTTTTACAATAATTTTCTTTGTGTTTTCGCTTTGTTCAAGTACTGCACTATACACGTAAATACAGTGTTGGCTATTGTGTGTTGGCTATACTATAGGGGCTGATCGTAGAGGGTTGAAAATTCAGGGTTGTATATATTTTCCAATGCTGTATCATAAAAAAATTAAAAAATTATCTAAAAATAAAAAATAATAATTTAGGGGTGGACTACCCTTAACATTTAGGGGGATGAAAAATAGATGTTGTCCAATTCTCAGACCTACCCAATATGCACACAAAATTTCATGAGAATCGATCAAGTCGTTTCGGAGGAGTTTAACCACAAACACCGCGAAACGAGAATTTTATATATTAGAAAGAGAAGATGGACACCGGTATACCCTTGTTACTTTATACAATATACCTACACACTCACTGTATAGAAATCCAGGAAGGTTTTATAAAAGTATAGTTGCAGATAAAATAGTATTTACCATTAAACGAAGCCTTCTAGAATTTATAAGGCTTTAACATTATTATAATGGGTAGTAAATCACGAAACGAATAAATTATTCGAAATACTCGTAATAAGTGGCAAAGTATAGAATATGAGGTAGGTACTAAAAGTTACATTGTTGAATATCGTCTACTTCAGTTATTGCGGTGAAAATGTATGGGTAATACAAGCTTTAATTAAATAAAATTATAACTAAATAAAACTATATCCCCAAGACCCCGAGATACCCCTTATTGATCGAAAAATTCTTCCATCGTTTGTGGATAATGTTCCGAAAAAACTTGTGGTACATTTGTCTGCAATACTCTGTGCAAAACATAGTTACAAGCCAACGTTCCAATAGGGATGCCACGTGATTGAAAAACGTCTAATATGTTCAGAACAATTGCCACATACAAATTGAACTGGAAGTTTTTGCAATTATATAACCTAATATTATATTTATTCTACGATAAAATAGGAATACAAGTACTTTTATTTACAAGAAGGATTAACATTAGGGTTAAACTTAGTTCTAACTTCCTAAATAAACATTACTTAGGAAATTCCATATGAAAATATTTAGAATCGACTCTACAGTAGGTATAGGTAACCCTAAATTCTACCTACCACAGTCGAATTATCTCAAAGTTTTACAAGCATGTTCTGTAAGATTTGGACATAATTCGAAAATACTATTTTTCGATTTTGACATACGTACTCGTATCTATTCGAAAGATATTCATAAACAAAAACTAGCAACTCCCTGCGGCATTCTATTAAAATTGTTATTTATGTCAGTGTGGTTCAACAAATCTTCGAAAGGTTCGCAAAACGAATAAAAAAATCCGGCAAATGATACGAAAGAGAGTGAATTAAAAGCAAATTACAGTCAGCCGGCAATCGCAGCGTTTACAATAAATACATAATTGTACGGTCTGTATACCAATGGCATATGCGATTCACCAAAATAACGGACATCACTTTTGCACGATAAATCGCTGCTGTTGTCGCTTCAATTCGAATAAGAGTTTTTAAACGACTTCGGAGGAGATTCTTTGTTACCTCATGACCTTTGAATGAAAGCTATTACTTCTCAAGTGGTCCCATTTCAATTTGGTCCCATTCCGATAACTATTTGGTGCCATTTCGGTAATTTGAAGTCGGTTGTTGTGTCAATTTTAACGTGTATTTTTCCTTATAATTGAAAGCTACTGGTTCCGTACCGTTGGTTACCATTATTTTGTCCCATTACGGTAATTGGAAAAAAGGAGGTTCTCAATTCGACTGTTTGTTAATTTTTTTTTTGTTTCTTACCTCATATCTTTGGAGCGGGTGAACCAATTTTGAATATTTTTTAATGGGAAGCTACTACTTCCTAGGTGGTCCCATTTTAATTTGGTCCCATTCTGACAACTATTTGGTCCCATTTCGGTAGTTTGAAGTCGGTTTCTGTGTCAAATTTAAACGTGTATTTTTTGTGTCAATATTTAACGTGTTTTATAAGAATGCTTTTCTGATATAGTAATCTTTTGGAAGTTTTCAAGACGTCAATGTAATCTATACTATACTATATATAGTATTTATACCAGTACATACCTCGTAATATTGTATTACAATTTACTTGTTATGTTGTGTTATCTGTTACGTGCCTAGGGATTTGTATTGAACTTTGTTTTTCTTTGTTTTCGTTTTGTTGTACCTAGATTATGTTATTACTGTATGTCAACATACTATATGTGAAAACTTGTAATTGGCCTTCACATTATATATTTTCTACTATTGTTATTACAGCTAGCATGTAAGTTTTCTAAATTTGAAAATGAAAATAAAATAAAATACTACTATTATAAATAGGAAAGATTTGTATGTTTGTAATGAATAAACTCAAAACCTATTGTGCCGATTTCAAAAATTCTTTCACCATTGGAGGGTGAATGTAGCTTATATTCACCCTGAGTAATAATAGGCTACTTTTTATCCCGGTATTGTGTTCCCACGAGAACCGGGAACGAGTAACCTAAATCACGCGGGCGGAGCTGCGGTGATCAGCTAGTTAATTATATTCTCAAGCTTTGAAATGTAGATACGTTGGATGATAAATTTTTCGCAATCTATAATTAAATAACATTACATTTGCACACAATTGTTTATGACGGACATCATTGAAAATCTAAATGTACACATTTCGGATTATTATCTGTCGTAAAAATTGTTATTATTCTTTACAGCATTGCTATTAAAACTATCAATAAAGCTGTCCCCAAAATGCGTTAATTATACGAGCGTATTAAATTCAATGTAAATAAATGAATGACGAATGACACACTTTTATGTTAGACTATAATTAATGTTGCTATATCTAATATACGTTGATGTTTGTAAAATAAAGAGCACTAATAAAGACACAAAAATGTCAGCTTACATGACTGTTTAGTTAGTAGTTTTAAGAATAAATATTACAGAAATTTGTAAAATAATAGAAAGTAGATACATTGTATAAACGAGTATCAGTATACAAAGGTTAATTGGATTCTAAAAAGGTTGATAATAAAACAACTTTGACCCTCAATTGTATAATAAGTGCACACAGACAGTTCTGTACACAAGTTGTAACACTTGATGCGTTACAACTTGTTTATCAGTGGGAATACAATCATCGATACAAGTCACGTGCCAAGTACAATCAATAACAGTAATACACCATCAACGACAAAATGCGAACAGTCAATATCGTGAGTCAACAAGAACCGATAGACAGTGTTACCAGACTTCCTTGCAAAATACCCCGGTTTTGTTACAAATATTGTTGTATTAACTAATTGTTAGGTACTTACCTATGTTTACCTTATTTTAATTTTAAAGCGATAGTTATCTATTGCATATTCTACTAAATTAGCAGATTACGACGGTGTTTTTTTAAAAACACTATAGGTCAAACTATATAACCTAAATACTTATTAAAAGGTTTAATTAAAAACTTTTACATCCAAATAACAGTTAAGTATAAAAATAAATTATTTTAGTAAAACCACATATTAAAATAAGTTCCCCTACACTGGCAACACAAAAACGACTTATGTCTTCGCCATAAACTCTTTCATTTGGCTCGGACGAGCCTTATGAACAATAAAATGTTGAGGGCTGGAGATTTGGACTGTAATAAAATATTTGCCCTAGCACACGCTAATCCACGTCCCTTACTTACGAACGTAATTTGAGAAGTTATAGTTCGTATACAAAGACGTTCATACTTAAGCACCTACTACACGTTGTTACGTATAACTAAACTACATAAATGTCTAAAGTTTAATGTTCTTGTGAATCAATTATAGTTTTACAATGCAACTTGTTAAATTATAGTTTTTTTATTTGCTTCTATAAGTACTGTTAAATACAAGGTACCTAATTGGTGCACTATAATTAAAGGTAATATGAGTAAAAGTTTAATATGACATGGAAATTTAAATGATATGACAGGTTAATGATGATGTTACTTTTCACATACGTACATAGAGTTCTTCTTGATTTAACTTCTACTAATAGAATATACTCATTGTACGCCAATACAAAAATATAAACAGTAACAGAAAGTAACATTTAGTATGTACAAATAGTGATCTCTTAAAGGCAACCTTTGTATGGACATAAGTAGATAGCAGTGAAGTGGATAGATATAGTATATTTATTTATTATTATGTATATACCGGGTGTTACGCAAGGGTTATATCAACCCGAAGCCAGCACCATCAGCTGGTCGACCAGAACCCGTTTCGATATGTCGCGACCGCCAGACAAGAAAAAAAAAGTTCATAAAAAACATTATTACCGAATAAAATACACACTTGTTTAAACAACACTAGCTAAAATCGGCTGCTTCGGTCATCGACATCAAAATAGGTACAAATAATGCACGCCTGTGAAAAGCCTTCCGTCTCACTCCTGGTAGGAACATTTTGTTTCTGTTTCACATCAAGTGATGCCGCCCGAACGAAGTTTCCAAGAATTTTATTTAAAATCATTTAGCAAGGTCACAGGTCAGTTCAGTTGCATTCTTTGCTTTGTGCAGTGAGGTAGCTAAATAATTGTTTAGTGTTAATTTGTGAGTTGTGTCAAGTTGTGTGTGATAGTGATTGTGTTGTGTAGTAATGGCTCTGAGTAACGAAGAGTATTACGAGATGATGCTTTGTGTAGGAGCATCAGAAGGAAATTTGAGCGCTGCCCGGGAGTTGTGCCTACGGTGAGTTTGATACCTAAAATACTGTGTACGCAGTCGAGTCGAAGCCGCATTTAGCACTGTTATCAAAGACCTTATAATACAACGGACATAGGATCTAGAACAAATCGCAAGAAAATAATATCCCGAGTCGACCTATACATTATACATAGGCATACATAGATATAATAAATTCCATATTAAAATTTAAACCTTGATTCAACGGAATAGTGTTCACTTTTGTTTGCACTAATTTATCGCATTACGTAGCTTCTATCTGTGCGCCTGACTAATTCACCTTATACAGCTTATACTTGAACTACGTGAACATAGAAACAATGGAGTAGGTTTATTTTGTTAAAGTCTTTTAAGGATTCCATGATATGTACCTACGTAGGCGTAATAATTAATGTAAGACTACAATAAATTCCATAATCTTATAAATTGTAATTACTTGTTTATGTTAGACGAAATAAGCTGAAAAACTAATTAACGACTGACAAAGATTTTTTTTTTCGAGTCAGTTTCATAATAAGTAACTGTAGTGTATGAATAACAAAAAGGGAATTAATGAATTTAACTAATTATAATATTATAAATGCCAAACTTCTTGCGGGTGTCAAAGTTCTTCCGCTTTCATTACTATTTTCATAACGCTATGTCGCTACGTCTACTACAAGATAGCCGTGTTTCAAGTGACTGAATTAGTTGCTAAAACTGCGCATCATTAATTTATTTTTATCTTATGGTTAATTTTTGGGATACGAAATTATTGGCTACTAGCTGATCACCGTGACTTCGCCCGCGAGATATAGTTATCTCGGCCCCGATTCCCGTGGGAATACATTACCGAGAATCCAAATAAAAAGAAAATAACAGTACATACACGAAATAAAATGACATGTGTAATTATATTTATGACAAAACAATGATACCCTGTGAAAATTAAAAACATTTTTGGGCTTATCTCCTCCATTCAATCAAGGGATTCTTGTACAAGTTTCATAAAGATCGGACCTCTTTTTGTTATGTCCATAAAATGAGCCGAACAAACAAGATTGTTATTTTTTGGATCAAAATATTCTTCTCGCCGTGCTAGGGCAATAATATTTTTCCATTGTGCACAGTGTACTGGATCCCGAGGAAAACTGAAATAGATGTTGGTTCATATAACGAAAAAAAAATCATAAAGAGCCAAGGCGTCTCCACTATAATCTTTGTTCCAAATAGTTTTATCGCTATCGGTAATCCGAATAAATCTGAATGGTCATTTTGTTAGTACATTATTCAGTGAAAATGAAATGGTCTCTTTCTTTTTACTGAGCTTGGGATGAGTTCGAAAGAGACAGATAGGTACTTCGGTATTGGACTGGATTGCAATATTTACTTTTGTCTTTTAATTTATTATCGACGAAATACTGTATTTTAAGTGAAATAATAAATTGCAAATAATAAAACAAAAGCTTATTTACTGAAAATATGATACACCGTCTTCAATTTGCTTTTTTTTCGTAGTTTTTACACGTTTTTACAATACAGTACGGCATTGTGCAACGTGTTGTCGTTCAGTTGTCAAAATCAAGACTGGCGCGCGATTGTTTCTCTTTTAGCGTTTTGTTTCTCTTTTAGTTCGGACACTTTTGAGCGATGATCCGAAATCCATTGTATTTAAAATCATTGACTGTTATACAAGAAATTAACTTTTCCTGTAAACAGGTAAGATGTTTCTAAAATTGGGGACAGAGATTTTACTATCACTTGCATGTGGTGCACCTGTTGAACCACGGACGAGGATCTGGGGAAACATAACTATGTGTTGGTAAAAATTTTATTTACATAAACAAAAATAATCCTTTAAGGACGCCCACGCCGTCGCGACGCCCGTGCCACCGCCAAGGGCATTGTACATACGTACCACGCGCTCATTGTCTAGTTGTAGCTAGGTCAAGCCGTAGCGTTGAGACACGTTTGTTTTGATTTGAAATATCTTTTTTTGAAGGACTTTTTTTTCTTCTTTGGCGGTCGCCATATATCGAAACGGGTTATGGTCGACCAGCTGATGATGCTGGCTTCGGGTTGATATAGCCCTTTCATAACACCTTGTATATGATGAAAAGAAAGTTGCAAAAGTTCAGACAAGAGAAGTACAGTAGTGAACTGAATATAGTAATTATAGAAAGATATACCTACATGTGTGTCAAAAAAAAAGATATACCTACCTACAATCACTGCCTTGGTGGCGCAGTGGTATGTGTATAATTGTGTGATCCTTAAAATGTTTGTTTCGGAGTTTGGGTGTTTTCTATGTATAAAATGTATGTATTTAGAAATATATAAGTATGTTTATCAGTCGTCTAGATCCCATAGCTCAAGCTTATATTAGCTTAATTTGGGCTAGATGATGTTGTGTAAGAATGAACGCCCGGCATAGATATTAGGCCAATAATACAAATACAAATATTAAAACAGCTAATATTAGGTACAACTACCTATAATCAGAAAGTTGAGGAGCTTCTGAATTCGACTGTATTTGTATGTTTATTAACTCATCTTTCCACATCTTTCGACTGGATCAATCGAATTTTTTTTTTAATTGAAAGTTATTAATTTCCTGGTGACCCCTATTTCAATTTAGTTCCATCCCGGTAATTTGTACTTAGTTGTTTTTTGTGTCAAAGTTTGACATGTTTTTATAATAACTTAAACATCGGAGGCTGTATTTCAATAAATGAGATAACTTAAATAAAAAATTAAGTGTTACTAAAAAGCAATTAAATGTGTTCACATTCACACTATTCGAACATTAATCAAGTTGTAGGGAAACCGGCGAAATCTTTATGCGGTGCCAGCCAATAGGATGGGAGTTTAGCGGCGATTTCGGAGTATTTCAACGAGCCAAATAAAAGTTCCCTCACCAAAAGAGGGCCAGGCTTAATTACTCGTAAATTGACCGGGATACAGGTTTATCCCGGATAAATGCATGTGAGGATAACGATGTGTCGTATCTATGGCTTATTATTATTACAAGTTCACAAGAAAATGATAACACCTAAATATGGGTTCTTATTTGAATTATAATAACAGAATTTTCATTTTATTTGCCATAGGGAAGATTGATGTATGGAATGTCTGTCTAGTGTACAGAGGCATTAAATTAAAAGTATCTTTATTGATTTCAGATAAATTATAAAATAGTTTTATACAGTAACAACCAAACTGTAAACTTCATAGTACCTACTCGGGCCAGTGTTAGATATGGTTGAATAATAATATTAACAATGAATTAGTGAAATCTGTGAAGAACCTCTGATGATGCCGTAAGGCGAAACCGGTCAGGTGTGTAAAATAAAACATTTGTGGAATAATAATGTACAAGTAGTTTTTCATTGTACATTGCCATCACGAAAACTAGAGTAAAAACTCTGTGTGTAGTAGTTGTTTCTACAACACATGTGTGTGTAAAACAAGTCACATTATACTTTCACGTACGTGCACTCACACAAATGCAAAGCTCAGCTTACACCTCGCGAACTATACTTAGGTATACCTATAATCTATTTGCATTTCAAACACATGGATAATATAATAAGTAATAGCCGATTGCAAGTTTAATATCAAATAAAATTAGCAATATTACTTCGAATGTGAATGTAATTTTGTTAAAAATCTTACAAAAAGGATCGACTCATCCGTGAATATTCACAAAAGAACTTCACCATTGTTACATAATAAGTAGCAGAGATACAGATATGTTCAGCCATATTTTTATTAATAACACACAAAAGGGAGATTATCTGTCAGTGGTTTTAGTAGCAGCTGTTATTATCGGAACGAATGTTAGTAACGTTTTATGATGTAACTGATATTGTACCTGTATGGTACTGAGTGTATAGATAATAATGATACCTAATAATAGATACTAGTTATCCCAGCGAACTTTGTATAAAAAAAAAGAATATTTTAATATTTCATGCAAATGTATGTATTATTAATTATAATTGAAAAACGCGACGGACGGACAGACAGACAGACAAATTGTCGTATTAAATATATAGATGTATGTGTATGTAAATTTTTGCATATTGCATTTTACATGTTATTAATAGTTACTAGGTAGATATTGGTTGGTGAATAGCTTCGGTGACCACTGTTTCGGTGAAGGTCAAATCGGTGATCATCGAGTAATGCCTCGACGTTTCGACTGCTGGCCGACCACAATTTTCGTATCTACATACTTAGTGTGAATTAGATTATCGAAAAGCTAAACGGTTATATCATGTATATACATGCATGGTCAGAGAAATGAAAACAAATGAAGACAGACATATGTACATCGCAGAGGTGCGTTACACATCCACTCTATTTTTTTATCCCACGTAATAGGGGGCAAGCTTATAGCCTATATACGCTATAAAAATCCTTAACCACTCTCCAATTCAAACCAAAATTCCAACAGCCAGGACAAGTGTTACATGCTACTAGAATCTCTGCAGTCCGAGCGAGAAATGAAAACACCTAATGATAAAACGCCCGGGAGCTATATTTATGACATTGACCTTTAGTGCCTTTCTTCTTAAATATGCACAGTCCCAATTACTTACATACCTGATCATTACCGTTACCTGGTTCACTTAGTACACGACGGATATGTAGAACCTATAACTTTTTTCCCACATAGATAATTGTCCTCAATGATGCATAACTCGTTCAATTTCATTCCTTATAGCGAAAATTACAAGTGTTTATTAATTAAATATCATAAAATAAATAACTTTAAGCTGTCAATTGGTAATTGATTTTTACTACCTAATCACGTATTAAAGGTAAGCATGATATGACGACTTGTTTTAAGTACGTTTATTTTTTATTTTTACAAATTTTATAATGGCCAAACATACATAAGAAAGTACGTATTGCCAGGCACCTATGTCTTTATCATTAAAACTTATTAATTATTATTAATAATAGTTTGAGACGTTTGAGGAAAATTATCATAGTATTTTTAATTGAACCTTGTTTTAGCGTACCCTTTTAATTTTTTAATTTATATTATCGTTTAATGTTAGTTGCTTATGACACTCAATTTATCGAACTTAATGGTAGTTATTACCTATCGTCAATTTAATAACAAACGAAGTTGGGTTACGGAAGAGAGCAACATATAATTTAATCGATGGATCGAATGGTTTGATCGACAATGTGTTCGAATACGAACGCTTCGGGCTATACCGACACACATGTCGACGATCGGTTGTAAATCAATCGAATTAACATAATAATTATCAGTGAGCTTGGTTGAGCAGCGATTCGTGACAGAATGTTCCTACAAAAACATTTTGGTTGAAAAAATATTAGCTGATCTTGTAGTTTTGACTTATCTATAGAAAATATCTAACGTTGCAGAACTGAACGCCAGTAACTTTATGGGTCACGTAGGTAATAGAAGGCAAGCGTATTGAAACTAACCGGGCACTTTTAAAATTGCCAAAGTTTCTTCCATTGATCGGCAGGTGCTCCAATTGCAATTGAAATTGGCTTGGGCCTCTCAAATCTGTATGAGATTCCAATTAAAAATATATTCATTAACAAAGTACAAAGAAAAGGTAAATTGTGCCCTGGATGCAAAAAGTTACTAGTTGCTATTTAAAACAATTACTACCTACTTAGTGCCATTCCTACGAAGGAATTTTTATTGAGGACTCTAGGTGTGAGTTATGTGAGTAAATAGAAAAACAGTAACTATTTCAATTAAAGGTTCCAGGTACCAGCTGTTCTATAACAAACATCGACATAATTACGATTGAAATAGGTAATTAAACTACCACTTGATCGCTGGTTTGCCTATAAAAGAAAAAAAAAACGGCACAATGACAAGCCTAAACGTCTTGCCTTTGCCAGGGTTTCATGCCGATTCTCATCGCCTATCAGTAGGTAGGTGATAACAGGCCTAGTATTGTTAGTAAAGCTACTTGCTGCCCTATACTTCATGGAGATAATAAGTGATTTTCAAAATTCCCTCTACCAGATTCTATTTAGTGAAAATTAGGAATTTTGGGTTCAATTGCAGAATGGATTTTCTATCCTGCCCTGTACCGGCAATAGGTTTGCTACCAATTACGTAGGTCCAACAAAATTAACAAAAATTAACAAAGGTGTGTTTTGGACCTCTGCCTACCACTTCGGGGATATAGGCGTTTGTCTGTTTGTCTACCAGAAGACTGATCTTTATGTCATCTCAGATTTAAGTTATCATGATTAAAAATAAACCAATGTTTACAAAGGTTCTGGCCCAAATAATCTGTATCGCCATCCCCGTGGCAACACAGCCAGCATTCTGGGAACGCCGGGCGCCACTGGGAATTCTCTCAGTGTCTACCGGAGGCGCTCGGCAATGGACGTAGGTGCGGCCGCGGCCTAGGGCTGCGGAATATAAAAAAAAAAGCTTTCTGGGAACCTTCCCAGTCGGCAATGACGCGGAGGATTTTTTAAACGATATTTTGTATGTAAATATTTTTAGTATGTAGTTATGTATATTGTAATTCTTATTGAAATACATCTATTTAATATTTTTATATTTAAGCTAATTACATCTACTATGTTTACAAATAAATAAGCAGACTATAGCTATATCCAGATAGTAATTGCGCTTGGTACAATGTATAAGTTATAACTGCCAACGGTAAACATAGCCATCGAAGATAAAACATGGCAATCGTATGTCCGAGCTAATCTCTCATACAATGGTGCAAAGAAATGATGAGCAAAAAACTTTATTGTTATTACATTCATATAAAACACATCACTGGTTTCCATTCCTATGCAAAGTAGTTATTTACAAGAAGAGTCATTTATATTTATTTACAGTACCTACAAGGATAACTAAAAAGAAAGTAACTCAAGGCGACTAAATTAGTAATTCTGAGTCCAAAACAATTTTTTTTGTGTTTGTTGGCCGTTTGTTTGTTATTCCATGGTTCACAGCCATAGAGTAGGAACTTAACATTCAAAATTAATAAATGACAGTATAAATGATCTTTGAACTTGAAAACGTTTTTAGGGTTCCGTACCCAAAGGGTAAAACGGGAACCCAACCACTGAGACTTCGTTCGTCCGTCTGTCTTGGGCTGTCTCTCATGAACCGTGATAGTTGGAAAGTTAAAATTTTTACAGATGATGTATTTCTGTAACCTCCATAACAACAAATACTAAAATGCAGAATATAATAAATATTTAAGGGGGTTCCCATACAACAAAAGTGATTTTTTTGCCGTTTTGGTACGAAACCCTTTGTGCGCGAGTCCGACTCGCACTTGGCCGGTTTTTTTTTATTAAATGCCTTTGCAATTCTTTTAACAGTGTCATGAATGCATCGAGAATTATTGTGTTCTTATAAATAATGTTGGTAGGTACTTTTATTTTGCTTAAAACTTGTTAAGTTATTGCATTGCTCTAATTAATTGCTTTTACATTTTTTAAATTATACTTGTTTATGTCCTATGTGTTTTAAGTAAACCTAATTAAGTACCTATCTATCTAAAAATATATATAATAATAAAATCGCCGTTCACACTACGATCTAACTATCCTACTTCTAACTGCCCATACTAACTTTTCTATTATAATGTAAATATATAAATAAACTAGCGGACCTGACAGATGTTGTCCTGCAAAAAAATAGAACCAAATGGTGAATCTAAACCATTCTCGAATCCCCTTGAACACACACAAAAAATCTGATCAATATCGGTCCAGCCGTTTAGGAGTAGTTCAGTGACATACACACGTACAGTAGTATTATATATATAAAGATATGTTAGGTCAATTCACACAATGCCATCTAGTCTCAAACTAAGCAGAGCTTGTGATTTGAGTACAAGATAAAGTGATATAAAATACTTATACACATTTTTTTTGTAAATACATACATACTATACATAGGAAACATCTAAACTTCGAACACAAAGTTTGTCCCGACCGGGAATCGAACCCGAGACTCCGGCGTCGAAAGCGGATGCACTATCGACCACGCCACCGAAGCAGTCTTATTACATTTTACATGCTTGCAAGTAATTGACGCGAATGACATACTCGTATTAAGTAACACATTAACAGATGATTCGTACGAAGTTCGCCAGGACAGCTAGTTTACATAAAAACAGTTGACTGAATTTAATATTAATTATAAAATTATTCAAAATATAGCGTTAATTGAAAGACCATTAATTATGGTATTCGATAATACCTGATTAGCAAAATGTCTGGTCACTGCGCATGCGCCTATTTCCTCGTGTTGGCGAGCAGGTGGACGGTTCGACCTCATAATTTACACCAATTTGCATATTAGGTAGCAGGTTTCATTATATAATTATCTATTTGTCCAATAAAATTAAATATGAAGACAAATAATGTAAACACATTTTAGATTGACATGTCAGAGTGATTCTATCGATTTGATATTAAAATAGAAGCTTTTTCGAATTTATGAATAGGTAGAAATTAAATTAAGTAGTAGTAGGTACCTAACTACCATTATTTACCAGTTGCCTCTAGAAGTGTTTTGGACTAGTTATCTAGTATGTACTGATATCAAAATTCTAGACAGACAGACAGGCAAATATCATGCCTATATCCCCGAAGAGGTAGGCAGAGGTTCATTACACACCCACACTTTACCAGTAATTTTGTTCGTCCCAAGTAATACTCGTAGAGAAAATCCATGACAAAGTGGTTCTGAAAATTAAACCAAAATTCCAATACTTCTAATACTCCAAGGTCTTAGAGGCCCAAGAAAATCTCGCCTACAAATGGTGCACATCAACAAACGAGGCTCCTGGCCCTCCTAGAAGTGCCCATCATGCCGCAATAGAGTCGCCACCAGCAAAATTACAGGCGAAAAAAGTTTGCACACAATATGCCTCCGCCACTTTGGGAAAACAGGCGTCACTAAAGATAATATGTATATTGTGTGTGTATTTTTCTACCTAACTTTATAGGCACCTAGAATAATATAAACGTAAGTATAATAAAGTGATGAACAAACACAATACTTAGTCGTTACGCACCACTTCGGTGTTTAATGATTCTCAATACATTTACGATTTCCCTTATAAGCACAATGGCATTTTATTTGATTACTTTCAGTTGATGTTTAAATCATTTAAAATGGTAATCAGAACCTGGTTACAAATAATTCCTAATGTGTGCCGACTTATAACACTTTCTTTCCAATGTGTTATATGACAAAGAAACAATCTCTTGATCAATTAGATACTTGTACCTACAAAATACGAAAATGTATTCAGTTGATAATTTGTTGTAATGTTCTGCATAGAAAAATTTATCATTCACATCATTTAATGATTGTTTATTCTTACTGTAATTTTAAATACAAAAAAACCAACTTCAACCGTGCACTAAAAATTTGGTCCAAACCTTCATTAAATGGTTACACCCTTACAATTTTTTAAGGTTCTCCTCGATTTTTCCGGGTTCCGTTCATCCTACGAGTATCGTACTCGTATCATAGATTCCTTATAATGGTACCCCCTTGGAAATATCTCCTTTCCAACAAAAAAGTATAATTTTTTTTAGGTTCATAAACGGCGAAGTTATCCGCGAACAAACATGAAATATATATATACGGTCGAATTGGGAAACCTCTTTTTTTTTAAGTCTGTTAAAAAGCACAATGATTACTCCATCTAACCAGAATTTACGTACAATTACAGTTTTTTGTTACTAAACTTTGTGTGTATTTGAAGATAATTTGTAAGGTATTACGTAGGTCACACTATAAGTTTTGCGTAACTTAAAAAAACAACATGTTAAAACCAAAATATTATGTGTATTGCTTTTCAAAATACTCTCTTTTACATTTTAAACACTTTTTCATGCGATCGAACCATTTTTTAAAACAGGAGGACCACAGATCTGAAGGCTTGTTTTCTACGTGCTGATTGAACGCTATCACTTCCTCTTCGGAGTTGGTAAAAGTAAAACCTCTCATCAAATCTTCGATTTTGGGGAAAATACAGAAATCACAGGGTGCTAGGTCGGGGCTATGCGCAGGATGGGTGACAAGTTGTACTTTTTCGGAAGCTAAAAATTACTTTGTTTTATTGGCCGTTTATGAAGAAGCGTTGTCATGATGTAGGAGAACGCGGCTTTTGGGTCGTCTTTCGCGAACTTTTTCTAACACCCTGGGTAAACAAATGGTAGAATACCACTCGGCATTAACGCTCTTTTGATCTTCAAGTGGAATTGTACAGATGGGACCCGTAGCTGAGAAAAAAAACCGAGATCATTTTTTTACCAACGTTTCTCCCCTGCTTCACTTTTGTTGGCTTGTTCTCATTTTCAGACACCCATTCACAAGATTGCTGTTTTTTTCGGGTTCAAAACAATAAATCAACGTTTCGTCTCCTATGACAATGTCATAAACAGCATTAGAATGTCCGTGGTCGTACTTCAGTAGCATCTGTGAGCACCATTCCACGCGAGCCCGCTTCTGCTCCGCTGTCAGTTCTTGAGGGATCCAACGACAACAACGTTTCCGAACTTTCAATTCTACGTGTAAAATTTTCTGGATTTGACTCATACCAATCCCCAATAGTCCTCGAATTGTCTCATAGGTAATCCGCGAGTTTTCTTCAATTAACCGCTTAACAGTAGCCACATTATTTTCGTTGACGGCAGTTGAAGGCCGCCCTTCACAAAATTCGTCATGTAAAGAAACTCGACCTCTCTCAAATTCAGCAAACCATCGCCTCACGGTGCTCAAACAAGGTGCTTCTCTCCCAAAAGCATTTTGAAGACGAGCGGCACAGTCTTGCGGAGAGAGAGAACTTTTAAAATCATAAAAAAATCATCGCTCTAAAATCTTTTCGACTTAATTCCATTTACGTTGCATACGTAGAACTTTGATGTGTGATAAAAAACAATTGACAAATGATTTCCCGCCAATTGTTTTTTTTATTACTAAGAAGATTGCAACGTTTAAAAAAATATAAAATTCGAAATTCAAATAGTGCCGATTATCTAGAAGTGCAAAACTTTTAGTGTGCCCCATGTATTAATGACCGGGCCTGGGTCCAAGCGTCTCTTCCAGTTCGCTTGGGCGGGCTAGGTATTCGTAGAGTCACAGATGTCAGTCTGCCAGCATTTCTGTCGTCGGTCCATAGCACCGAAGAATTAGTCAGGAAAATTTTGTCAAATACACTGATTCCGAGGTGCGATGCAAGACCGATGCCATAAATGCTTGGAGGACGTCTTGCCCCGACACTGACCTGCCCTCACGCCTAGGCTCACAGCGACTGTGGGATTCACCGCTCTGTAAATTGAGAATTAATACACTAATTGACACTTATGTCAATATTTCAGAGCGTGCACGCCTACTAGCTGTTGGAGAATGCTGTGAGAGCTTGTGAGAATGCGCGGAGACTGCTTCGGTGGCGTGGTCGGTAGTGCATCGGCTTTTGACGCCGGAGTCTCGGGTTCGATTCCCGGTCGGGACAAACTTTGTGTGATGACATATGCGTTTGTACCGAAGTCTGGATGTTTCCTATGTATAATATGTATGTATTTACAAAAAAAAATGTATATAAGTATTTATATCAGTTTATCTAGTACTCATATCACAAGCTCTGCTTAGTTTGAGACTAGATGGCGTTGTGTGCATTGTCCTAATATATTTATATTTATTTATTTATTTAATGGGAGTCAGGGTTATGGATCCAGGCGCTCCCATCGCCCAACATCGGTACAATGTTGGACGACACAACCTTCCGCCTTCCTTCCTTGTGTATCCCCGCATCATTGCACCTGTGGAGTAGCCGTCGATAATCTGGGACACCATGGCCTTTCTTGTAGCAGAAGCGCAGGTCGTATACCTCGGCACGCTATTCTAAACGACATAATTCGTAGGGCTATTTCCACCGCAGGTCTTCCGGCCGTACTTGAACCAAATGGCTTAGCACGAAGCGATGGAAAGAGACCGGACGGTATGTCGTTGCTACCGTGGAAGATGGGAAGACCTTTGGTGTGGGACGCTACATGCGTTGACACCTTAGCACCTTCACACGTTCCAAGCACATCCGAATGTCCCGGCGCTGCTGCTGCATCGGCTGAAGGCCTTAAACGGCGTAAATATGCTAACCTAGCAGGTACATATTTGAGCCGTTTGGGTTGAGACACTGGGGTCATGGGGTCCGAGTGCTCGCCGCCTTTATAGAGACATTGCTAAACGCCTAATCGATGCTTCTCAGGACCAGAAGGCTGGCTATTTTCTGGCCCAAAGAATAAGTATCGCCATCCAACGTGGCAATACAGCCAGCATTCTGGGAACCTTCCCAGTCGGCAATGACGCGGAGGATTTTTTAAACGATATTTTGTAATGTAATTATTTTAGTCTATAATTATGTATATTTTGTATATTGTAATTCTTATTGTAAATAAATTATATAATTGTATAATCTATACATTCTATATCAGTAGAAATCGCGGGTCTGTACTCTGAAGGTAATAAATTAATAAAAATGTTTGGACATTTTCACAAAACGCCATCTAACCCAAATTAAGCTTATTATGAGTTTGTGCTATGGGGTCAAGACGACTGATCAGCATAGTTATTTATTTCTAAATACATACATATTATACATAGAAAACATCCAAACCCCGAAACAAGCATTTATTTTGATCACACAAATATTTGATTGGAATAGAAATCGAACCTGGGACCTAATGGGTGGCAGCCGCATACTCATACCACCGCGCCACTGAGAGGCGTGTTGTGGCATAATTGATGAACAAAACCAAATTATGATTTCTATTATTCTGTAATAATCATAATTTAAGTCTGCCCGTAACAATGCATAGGCGTGAACATACAAGAGATTCGCAAATTGAGTGATCCCTCCCCACCCTTAACATAAACAGGCAAATCCTTACTTAATTTCAGTCGCAGAATTCAATCACAACGTAAAGCTTTGTGCCCCAACGAGTAATGTTATAATGCCTTACATTATCCCCCTTTATACATTCGAGTCGTGACGACACAGTGCCGAACCTTTAATTATTATCAACACATCATTTTCATGGCACTTTCTAAAATATTAGGGTTGACAAACCCTGTTTCATTACATCGATTGTACATTTCCGTTAACTACCAATTATGTATATTTAACCCTATGAGCAAAAGCCATATATTATTTTAATATCTGTGCTCTACAGACCATGTCAGAGTGATAACGTTTCGCAATACTTAACGTGTCTTAAAGTTAAATTAAGTTTTATTGATGACTATATAATCTACAGGATGGACTGCGTCGTAAGTGGTCGTAATGACTATTTAAATATAGGTACATCTACATCTACTCATAATCACTACTAAGTCTTTTCGCGAAATGAGCGGCATAGATTTGGCGCCTCAAGATAAACATCATCGGTAACCCTTCAACGGTCACGTGGGCCGACACATCCCTTTCACGCATTTCATATTCCTATTTCCATTCCGCTCAACCTTCGCAGGAGGATTATATTCTGCGATGTTTTCGTATCCTATTATTTCACTGGGTGAAAATGGGCCACCCGCCTCCTCACTCACACACTCATTCAAAGTATCACACCCTTTATGTACATGTGTGATGTGTATGAATTAGTACGGCACATGTGTGAGTGCATCTTCTCAGGACTGTGTTTTGATGTGTGCGTTCGTTTCATCAACTGTAAACCACTGTCAACGACTCGTCAAAATAATATTGGCTTAACGTCGGAGCTCGTAATACAGATATGGTACATGGAAACTTGATACTCGCACAAATTTAATTAGAATAGCTTTCATATTATGAAAAGTTACGTAACGAAATTATTCGCTTTATGATTGATACTTTATTATATTGTTGTACCTACATATATGATATTGAGCGTTTTTATAATTTTATTCTGTTCCGGAATGTATTAGGTAAACACATTTAAGGGACGTTTTGAGACAAACTTAGTTTCTAAAATTCTATTGACATTTTTGATAGTTCGTTTTAATTTTACGAAAGGCATATTAAAATTGGTTCAATTTACGTGTGCCATAAATACGAAGTATCAAAATTGCTAAGCCCCTCTTGAGAAATCTACGAACATCAAATCAAACCCCTTCAAGATCCATCCATCTTTCCAATAATTATAAAATAATTAGAACCAGTGAAACACAAATAAATGAGTTACACAAGAAATGACACGATACCGATATGGAAATTAAACAAGGGTTGAAACCGATACAAAAAAAAACAATATCTTGTTTATAAAACATGCAATAAGTACAAAACAAAGGTATGCTTATTTCAGCCATGAGTGTTTCGAATTGCAAATTTCGGGAAAAAAGCGAACAAACTACACTTAAAGTCAAATGCGGCAGTGCGCGATAAGCAAGTGCCGCTTATGCAAGATCACGAATGTAATTGCTCCCTTGTCTGGCACGACACTTCATGCAAAAACGAGACGCCAGGTTTGAAACGTTGAAGAGAAAAAGAGATATGAGTTAGCAGTATCAACAAAGCCGTAAGCGACAAAAATGATTGATTGCTAGCCGTCTTGCGCTGAGCTCTATTTAATCACTTTATTCCCTTTTCTCCGTTTGTGTTGGGATAATTTTGTATTTGTGTAATTTGTATACGAAATGAGGAGGCATACCTCCCGACAAGACGGGGATTCATATCCGGCGCCTATCCCGGGCTTACACAAACCCGATTTTGATGTTATCACATGTCATGGTACCGTTTGTTTTGATTTATATTACAAAGCCAGATTATGTTGAGATTAATCTGTAGGTTAATAATTGTGTCTAATTTTCGTTTATACACTACCGTTGAGAAGCTTTGATGAAAGAATACAAAAAGGGTTCCAAAAATTCAAACAAAAGTTTACACATTATTTGCAAAAATGTTACGTAAGATTGTCTCGAGTAAGAACGCCTCAGAGAAATTCCGCTGTCATTTTTTTCAACTTCTGTAGGTACTTAACGTCTCAGAAGCATCTGGGATACTCCAGCGTCTACTTAAGTTAACTGTAATATTCGTATTGGATGGGGTGCTATCACAATTAAGGATCCAAACCAACCAGCCCATCAACTGACAAGACTAACAAACATAAAAGTTCCTGGTCAGTGACAGCCCTATTGCTTGAATCTACCAAAACTACTTCTAGGAAGCACTTAGGTACTAAATTCATCATTGAGTTAGAGGAGAATAATGCCCAAGGTTGTTCGATTTTTATCATAGTAAAATTATTAAATTTTACAACTGTTCTACTTACTAGATACCAAATAGTTATTTCTCTTTTTTTGTCTTCAAGAGTGGTGGTTTTAAAAAGTAAATTTAAAAAAACTTACCACTCATATGTCCGTTTTCGTAGGGTGAGTATTCGCCATTCTCAAGGCGGTGTTTCTTGAACGGGTGTCCCGGGAACTGTGTGGCAGCCAGAGACAATCCCACTCCGGACGCTCGCTTCGGTGGTCGGCCCGGTCTAGAGCTGCGGACATAGTAGCACGTTACTGTGGTAGATAACCTTGCACTTAACCAAATTATAGAAAAATAAAAAATGTGTACACAAAATAAAATAATAAAAACAAACATAATATAGAAGACTTTTTAGAAGTCGATCAACAAGTATGTATAAATCGTAATTAGGTACGGTTTAGTAATTAGGTAAAAGTTTGTAAATAGTTGAAACTTCTGAATCAATTCTAAAAATTCTTTCACTGGGAAATGACTGCATTATCATATATACACGTCCGGTCAATTTATATATCACTAGTGGTCGCCCGCGACTTCGTCCGCGTGGTAATTTGGATTTTTTCCCGTTCCCGTCGCGCCGCGTCACATTTTGAACAATTCACACAATATCTTTATAAATTGTAGCCTATGTGTTATTCTGATGTATAAGCTATATTATTGTAAAATTTCATTAAAATCCATTCAGTGGTTTTTACGTGAAAGAGTAACAAACATCCATCCATCCATACATACATACTTACATACTCACAAACTTTCGCGTTTATAATATTAGTAGGATGTATATCAAATTACTAAGATTCCAGATATTTTTTTGTGGAGACCACTATTTTGTGATCACTATTTTATAACTAACTTAACCGGAGTATAGGAGTACACCTAAGCACTATACCATAGAGTAAGGAATACCATAGGATTCTTTATCCCGGTAGTATACTCATGAGAATTGGGATCGAGGAAACTATATCACGTGGGAACCATATTATTTTAATTGTCTGACTAATAAAGCTTATGATTTGTCAAGATAAATCATATTCTATCAAATAGCAGTAACATGAAACAGGAATATCACTACATTGTAATCAAGAACAATAACTAGTACATTAAATAATAAAAACTACAAAGCGTTCACACAATCCAATAAGAAGTCCACATCTATGTTCAGCGTAGCGTTCAAAATAAATAAGAAGACAATTTATTCATCCATCACACCGATACTTCCTAAGTATACTGAGTCAACTAACATTATAGTAATTTTATAGGAGAGCGATTTCAAGACAAATCGGTTATTTTTTTATAAAATTAATCTTAATTAGAGTAAATTAAATGTTTCTTTTAATAAATATGGGAAGCTTTTGCTTTGGTATGAAATGTTTTGCTGATTTTTGTTTTAAATTATAATTTATGTACATGGCTGGATATACGCCGGCGGGACTCAATAGTAAAATGGTTTAACTACCACTTATATTCATGTACGATGTACACCAAAATTCATGGTTTACACCAAAATATTATAAAATATGATTGTCATTTTATTAATATCACTGAGCCAGAAAATCCCAAAAATACCAAAAGTAAGGGACTTTTGGTATTTTTGGGATTTTCTGGCTCAGTTCATAATAAAATAATGAAATTACATCACATGACTCATTATACTAGAAATGTATTTAGCTATATTAGCATTCACGTATACTGGACCAATATAATTTACCGAGGCTTATTTTTATTTAAAGCCCGCCCCTGGTTTGGGCGTGAATGTGCTGAGGATGTCCACAAAAAACAGTCGGCATATCGTGCCTGGGTCAGGGCTCGGGCAGCACGTGAGCCGAAAGTAGACTGCCTCAAAGCAGCCTACAATAGGGCCACTAGGTTCAGCAAGAGGGCCTTCAAGAGAGCAGATGCCCAGCGCGTCGCGCGGCTTGGTCAGGAGCTCACATCCCATCCCACGGGCAGCCGTGGATACTGGCAACTGGCCAAAGCCGTGCAGTCCAATTTTTGCCAACCCTTGCTGCCACCACTGCGTCATCCTGTTGGATCACTGGCTCACAAAGCCCAACAGAAGGCGGACATGCGCGCAGACCTCTTTGCGGCTAATTCCCGGGTCGACGACCGTGGCCTGCAGCCCCCCGCCATCGCCACCTGTGGCCGCACTATGCCTGACATTGTTATCAGGCAATGTGATGTACGGGCAGTGCTGCGGTCACTCGACACGCGGCAAGTCAGTGGCCCTGACGGCATTCCGGTGGTGCTACGAAAATGTGCTGCTGAGTTGTCTCCAGTATTAACGCGTCTGTACCGCCTGTCATAATCTACAGGGCTCGTGCCGGAGGTCTGGAAAGAGACGAACGTACAACCGATCCCCAAGAAGGGGGATCGACCCGATCCAGGCAACTATCGACCCATAGCTGTCACCTCAGTCATTTGCAAGGTGCTTAAGCTTATTATCAATAAGCAGCTCATGCGATACCTAGAGGATTACTCGCTGATCAATGATCGGCAATATGGCTTCAGGCCAAAACATGCTTCGCTCCTTTTCAAGCTTCCGGCATATGGTCTACCTCCTCAACTGTGCAGCTGGATTACCAGCTTTTTAAACGAGCGCCGAGTGCGGGTCCTCTGTGATGGCAAGGCTTCTCGCTTCTTGCAAGTGAATGCCGGGGTACCGTAGGGGTCCGTACTATCACCAACTCTTTTTCTTCTGCATATCAATGATATGCTATCCCTCCGGAACATTCATTGCTATGCAGATGACAGCACACTGCATGGGAGTTACTCGGTTCGTCCGACGGCGGGCCGATTTGAGATTGAGGAGGAGAGACGACGTCTCGTGGCTGATCTCGACCGTAACCTCGACAGTATCTCCCAATGGGGTGCCGAAAACTTGGTCGAGTTCAATGCCCACAATACACAGGCGTGTGCATTTACAGCGAAAAAATCCCCTTTCCTTCCCCTACCCACTCTTCAGAATGCAATATTACCAATGAAGGATAATCTAGACATCCTTGGCATAGACGTTCGTCAAAAATGTTATCCAAAATCGCATGCACTACTCACCGCCGTGCATCGTATACTGAGTCGCAATACACTTGTGCCGATGCACACCCCGCGTATACAGGTACAACGTCAGTTGAATGAGTTTACAATATACGATTCTATCTGATGTTGAAATTGATTTAGTATACGCGAAATTATCTCAGTAATATTATTCTTTTTAATTTTTTTTAACACAATCATGAAGATTATTGTATACATTTATATAAAATCATAAAATACCTAAATTTGCTAGTTGACTCAGTATACTTAGGAGGCATCGACACATAGTTCATACATTAATATTCTCCACACATTTATTCTCATAACTCGAACAAAAGAATTGATCAAAAGTATTGTAATACTTATTAATTCAAAACAATTAAGAGTTACTAACGGGACCTTCCTATACAGTATCTGTGTAGTTATCAAATAAATCTTACGACCACGTAGGGGTGGGCACAGATTTATTTTTATTTATTTCACTCCCCTAAGATTTAATACCACAAGACGTCGTTCGCAGTTTCCACAATTTCACGCTTATTGTTTTCCCATCCCTGATTTATGGTCACGTAATAGACAACAGTATTTCTTGGACGCAATAAACTTTGTCACCTAAATCTTTGCCCTTAAGCCTATTGCGTAGTTTTCAACTAAAATCTTATTGTTTACCTGAATAATCTCGTTATAATTGTTTATTTGCATATTTAGAGTTACATAATAATTTTGAACTCATCACGCGTTAAATTAAAAAACTGTTTTATTTTATTTTACCATAGATACCTCAACTTCGGTTGTTCTACGAGTCTACGAGTATCTACGAGTAATAATTCATTCAAAGTAAACGTTATGTTACGTCTGTATCTAATAAGTTTCCAATAACAATTCGAACGTAAATACATAAATACTCACGCCTGGAACCCCTCAACGGGTAGTCAGAGGTATGAAATGTTCACAACTATACAAATGCTACAGTCATGGCAAAGTTAATATGAATGATTATAAAGTTACTTAAGTCCTATGAAATGAACGATTGCGAGTAAAGTAAGACCAATTACAGAAGGATGTAATCCGCACTATATTACAACTAGGTATCACATCAGAGGCGTCGGCTAAGTTTGGCAATTATTGGGGGAGCGATGCTGTTATCATAGTATCGGCTTACGCAGAAACTGAGTCTCGCCTATTTATTTTTATGTCAGCAACCGTCATTATGAGACACTCCATTAGCTTGGATTGCGGTGAGACTCGTTTTCGGTTACGCTTTGGGGTGCGATTGTCTGGTTTGACGATTTTTTCTCGTTTGACATGTTGAGATAAAGGATAAGTGGGAATGACCATTGTAATAATCATTATTGCGATATCTACGTAAAACTCGTATTCGTAAAGAGGAGATCCGAAGGAGGACCAGGCTCGCCGACATACAATACAATACAATATACTTTATTGCACACCAATACAAATACAAAAAATACAGAAACTTGTTTATCATTAGTATGTACAAATGGCAGCCTTAACACCAAGGGTGTCTTACAGGAAACCTTAGGATGGACATAAGTAGATAAAAGTAAAATGAAAAAGAGGATAGCTATTGGTGTAGGATTAAAAAAAGATACAAGAGTTCTAAGAGGAAAATTACAGG
Organism: Nudaria mundana; assembly: GCA_963556515.1. NCBI lineage: Eukaryota > Metazoa > Arthropoda > Insecta > Lepidoptera > Erebidae > Nudaria > Nudaria mundana. The sequence continues at coordinate 9,568,534 of OY748293.1, forward strand.
ATTGGAAAGAGTAAAAAATTAAAGATATAGCGCAAATAGGCGCCAAGCTTAAAAAGCAGTGGATACTAGTAGACAGGGCGCATTACTGCTCGTAAGCTGATGGCCAATGGAGTCAAAAAGTCCTCTAGTGGCGATCGCCCAAATGGAGACTCAACGTGGATATAGACCTATCACAAGGTGGACTGACGATATTGTAAAGGTCGCGGGAAGCCACTGGATGCGGGAAGCTTAAGACGAGGACTAAGAGAAGGTCTATGCCCAGCAGTGGACGTCAATTGGCTGAAATGAATAGGATAATTATGACGAAATCTAGGTGTCATAATTTATTTATGAAGAAAGGCTACTATAATGTAGACGAATATCTTAATGATAAAAATGCATGGTCACCCTAATCTTCTGTTATTAGCCACTCGTACAATACAAAATAAATTGTAACACAATGTAAACGAAACAATATTATAAAAAGAAAATGGATAATCTACCTGAGTTTCTTGCTGGTATCTTCTCAGGAGAACCAACTTACCGAACCAGCGAAAGGAAGCATTTTCAAATGGTTATTTATGGACTTAATTTAGTATTTTTATAATATTGCTTGACATGAAATTGTAAAATTTTAACATTCATATGTGCTCTTTATGTGCCTAAACTGAATAAACGAAATTTAATTTAAAATGAAATTTATTCTTTGATTTAAAGATAACGAAGCAGAAAGGTGCCCATAACCTCTGTGTCTAATAAGTTTCAAATAACACTAATCGAACGATTTCTTTTTTTTTGGGTGCACACGAGTAGGCTACAGTTAGAGCAAAAAACATTAACAAAACCGCGGCCGCGACGAAATCGAATATTGAAAGTGTCGAGGGACAAAGATAAGAAGCACGTGCCGCTCCCTTGCCACCACTTAGGCCATACCCGTAATCTGAATACCGCAAAGCTCACTGCGATAAACTGCCATTAAAAACGTTCGATTTATTACTGAACGATTTCCGAACGATTTATACGGGTGTGCGAAGTTTATAGAGTAAATAAAAACAGATGGTATAAAATGGAAGAAACCTAGTGAGTAAAAAATATTACTACAATTTAAGGATAATGCAGATGAACGCAGCGTGGGTCAGGTCTGCTACAAGATGAACTGACGACAACGTAAAGGTCGCGGGAATTTGAATTTTTTAATTGGACGTGAGTAGCTCAAGACCGAATGTTGTAGAGTTCGTTCGGAGAGGTCTATGCCCAGTAGTGTGCGTCAATTGGCTGAAATGATGATGATGAGAAGTACAAAAAAATTGAACAATTTTTAAAGTTTTATGAGATACATAAATCTTTATTTCACGCTAAACTGAAATAACATTGTACTTAGATAGAATGAAAATCTTCAAACTATTTGATCTAGGTAAGTAACTATTGATTTGAAAAAACAGTCTTCGGAAAACTTTCAGGGAAGTTACATTCTTATTATTGAAATTAACTCAGTACTGATTACTGAAGCACTTCACTATAAATTCTACTTAAAAATGTACCTATGGGTAATTTTTGGTACAACAAAGAACCGAATTCCTAAAACCAACTTGCAAATCCAAACATCAAACACGGTTCCATTCTGCGCAACTTACTCTATCCTCTAACCAACCCTAGTGAAACTAACACCACGTATAGTTTTGCTTTTTGTATATTTGCTTGGCAATATTCATCACTCACAGCCCATGTCACTGATCAAATAGCACCCACAAAGGAGTCCCTAGATATTTTTGACAGATATACCCCTGATAGATAGTTTTACAAACAACTATTGCCGATTACTCTCTTTGTACATTCAATCCCAAAATACATATACACTACAACTAAGAAAGCATAGACAAAAAAGTATTAAAAGTAACAATCCTCCTTGCTTAATAAGAAATTACCTATCCTACACTTACGATTTTGTATAATACTCGTATAAATATACAGTCTCAACATGAACGTATCGACACAAGAATAGACTATTTCTATTATATTTGTATTTTTAGTGGCCGTGTTCACACTCACTAATAATTACTGACACTATATCATAACATTCACGTGGTATAAACATCCTCGAAGCAGATACAGTTTAGAAAAAAAGTAAAAGACCAAAAACAACTCGCTGACAGCTTATTGTAAGCTAATAGTCATTATATGTGTATCTTATGCTTTTGGAACTAACGCTGGTGGTTATTTACGCATAACACTACAAACCGTATGGGAATGTTTACACATTAGTTTAAAACGTCCAGAGAGGGGTCATTAATAATTTTAAGAAGTGTTTAAACTTTAATTAAATTCTATTTTTAATATTTAGCTATTCGCATTTTTAATATTTATTTTTCTTGATAAAATATCACAGTAATATATTTCACGCACACACATATCCCCGAAGGGGTAGGCAGAGGTGCATTACACACCCACAATTTGCTATTATTTTAGTCCAAAAAGCAAGCCTATTGCCTTCACCGGGCACATTTATAATGGGTTAAGTCCAAAATAGCCGAATTAATTTATTTAAAAGTAGCAGCTATATTATACTCGTAATATTGAAAAAAAAAGTGAAACCCTTGTTGATGTTGCCTTGTGATGAAATGACGAAAGGCAACAAAATCTTACGTGCCAGCCGCTATGGCACAGTCTATTAAAGTCCTGGGCGTCTCGTGACAGTGCAAAGGAAGCGCCGATCACGAACCAAAGTGAACCATTGCGGCACAGATGCAGCGCAGTCCAGCCCAGCGCTGCATGCCACAGTACCGAGTACAGGCTTGTATGTCTCCCGCCTACACTACACCACTAAGGCGGATGTAATCGGAAAGTACGTGCGCAAGAAGGCCAACTTCACGCCGATAGTGCAGCTGTTGGAGGCGAGCCGCAACGTCAGTTTCCTGTCGTTCGTGGTACGAGTGCCCAACACTAGACTGAGCCTCGTCATGGAGGAAACCTTCTGGCCACAGGGCGTGGAGTTCCGTCGCTTCCGCGGATCGTTACCACCGGTAGGTACGCAAAAAGACCGAAGTGCGATAGTGAAGTGTGAACTAACAATAGTCTTAAGATTCTATCACTAATATACATTTTGTTAGATATTCTATATGTATTTTTAGTTTTAAGGTATTTATCTATGGGCCGTAGAATAAGTTTATACCAACTGTAACTTTTCTATTTGTTGCCTGAAATAAAGAAATAAGAAAATAACATATTTCAGCTTACAACAATTTCAGTAACCGCTGAAAGTGTTCAGAGTTGTTATTATGCTACTGTTTTATTACAACTCTATTTAAGTGCAATAACTGTATTCTAAAACAGATAACTAATAAGGTCTTTCGATATATTTAATTTTCTATAAAGTTATTATTTACTTTCAGAAAAGCGTGTGTTGCTGCCAAGTCATTTTATTTGAGTAGGTAATAAGATTAAACAGTCCAACAATAAAGTCAAAATGACTTGGAATATAATTAATGCTGAAACCGGTCGCCTAAAGCCCCGTGACAATGACTTTGAATTAATTATTGATAATAAAGTCATTAACAAAGAACCAGATGTAGCACACGAATATAACTAGCTCCTTTAATTCTTGCCCAGTTAAAGCTCAACGTATGGTGGAGAGCGGCGTGAATCTGTGTGATGTCACATTTAGCTTTAAATATGTAAACCCCAATGATATTATAAAAGTATTGAAGTCGCTTAACTCAAAAAAGACAGCTGACCTGTGATGTATATCTGTAAAATTGCTTCAGTCCATTATTGTGAATATATTTCCACATCTAGCTGCAATATTTAACAAATATGTCAATAGTGGAGTGTTTCCTGATCTCATGAAATACAGTAAAGTGATACCTCTATTTAAAACTGGATCAAAAAGCAACCCTGGTAATTTTAGACTAATTTCAATACTAAATGCCCTTAGTAAAATTTAAAAAAAAATATTGTAGCAATTACAATCATATTTTAATTCAAATATGCTACTACATAATGAGCAGTATGGATTCACAAGAGGTCGTTCTACCATTCACGCAGGAGTAACGCTTCTGAAGCATATTTTCAATGCCTGGGAGAATAAGCAAGATGCCATTGGTATATTTTGCGATCTCTCCAAAGCTTTTGATTGCGTTGAACATAATACCGTATTACGGAAACTCAATTATTATGGTATCAGAGATTCGGCACTGGACCTAGTTTCCTCATACCTAAGTGATCGAATACCACATGTTGATATCAATGGTAGTCGGTCTTTAGGGGCTTCTGTAGCTATGGGCGTGCCACAAGGATCAATTCTAGGTCCGTTTCTATTTTTAGTTTACATTCATGATCTACCGTTCCATGTACAGAACTTGTCCGACATTGTTCTATTCGCCGATGATACATCACTTATTTTTAAAGTTGATCGCAAGCTGAGGAATTTTGGCGAAGTAAATAGTTCACTTGCACTAGTTCTAGATTGGTTTACAACCAACAATTTACTTCTGAACGCAAAAAAGACGAAGTGTATTAGATTTAGTATGCCTAATGTTCTGAACTACGGTACTAATATTACTTTGAACGGTGATACCCTTAATCTTGTAGAATCAACCGTCTTTTTGGGTATTACTCTAGACAGTAAATTACAGTGGAACGCCCAAATATCGGGTCTTGCAGGGAAACTTAGCTCTGCGGCTTTTGCTATTAGTAAAGTCAGACAGCTCACGGATGTAGATACTGCTAGCCTGGTTTATTTTAGCTATTTTCACAGTGTTATGTCGATGGAATTTTACTGTGGGGTAAGGCAGCTGATGGTAATTTTTATACTCCAAAAGCGAGCTATACGTTCGATTTATAAACTGAATGCACGAGTTTCTCTTAGAGAAAGATTTAAAGAAATAGGCATTTTAACAGTTGCATCACAATATATATATGCGAATATTATGTTCGTTAAACAGAATACACATTTATACAGTATGAACAGTGACATACATGCAATAAATACTAGAAATAAGCATAAATTGGTTGAGACGTCTTATCGTTTACAGAAGGTTCATGACTCCTTTGCAGGATTTGGTGTGCGTTTTTACAACAAAATTCCTCTATACATTACATATGAACCTTCCTTTGAATAAATTCAAAGTGGCTCAATCAAAGAATCAATTTCATTTATTCAGTTTAGGCACATAAAGAGCACATATGAATGTCAAAATTTTACAATTTTATGTCAAGCACTATTATAAAAATAGGTACTAAATTAATTACATAAATAACCATTTGAAAATGATTCTTTCGCTGGTTCGGTAAGTTGGTTCTCCTGAGAAGATCCATCAAGAAACTCAGGTAGATTATCCATTTTCTTAATAATAATGTTTTGTTTACATTGTGTTACAATTTGTATTGTACGAGTGGCTATCAGCAGAATCTGGCTAACAGCAGATTAGGGTGACCATGCATTTTTATCATTAAGATATTCGTCTACATTATAATAGCCTTTCTTCATCAAACGTTTTTTCACTACTATTTTAAACTTATTAAGAGGCATGTCAACCAAATCCTGCGGAATTTTATTAAATATTTTTATACATTTGCCTACAAATGAATTACCAACTTTATGAAGTCTAATTTTTGTCATTGCCAGTTTATTTTTATTTCTTGTATTATAATTATGGTTGTCGGATCTTTTTTTGAAGAGTTCTATGTTCTTCCGTACATATACGATGTTGTCATAAACATATTGAGAAGCAACGGTTAAAATATTAATTTCTTTAAATAGTTCTTTCAGCGAGTCACGGGGTCCGAGTCTATAGATTGCTCATATAACGCGTTTCTTTAATATGAATATTGTCTCAATTTCGGCAGCTGAGCCCCATAGCAGCAGACCATATGACATAACGCTATGAAAGTAGCTAAAATAAACTAATCGTGCCGTTTTTTCATCAGTCAGTGACCTTATCTTTCTAACCGCATAGGCAGCCGAACTAAGTCTTCCTGCCAAGGCTGTGATATGAGAACCCCATTGCAGTTTACTATCTAAAGTTATTCCAAGAAAAACTGTGGTATTGACTATTTGAACTAATTCATTATTCATAGTAATATGAGTATCCACCTGTCTAACATTGGGCATAGTAAATTTTACACATTTTGTTTTCTTCGCATTGAGCAGCAAGTTGTTACTTGTGAACCAATGCAGTATTTCCGAAAGGGTATTATTTACATCGTCAAGTACTACTTTTTGTCTATCACTTTTAAAAATTAATGATGTGTCATCAGCAAATAATACTATTTCACAAAGATTTTTAGTGAAGTAAGGTAGATCATTTACGTATATTAAGAATAAAAGGGGTCCTAATATCGAGCCCTGGGGTACTCCCATGACTAATGAGGCGCCAGAAGAGTCGGTGCCATTAACGTTAACTTTTTGTACTCTATCAGTGAGGTAAGACTCCAGTAAGCCAAGTGAGCTTTGCGAAACACCATAATACCCTAATTTTAGTAACAAAGTCTCATGATCAACACAATTAAAAGCTTTTGATAGATCACAAAAGATGCCAATGGCATCCTGCCTTCCCATGCATCAAATATGTTTCACAAGTGCAACTCCTGCATCCGTTGTGTTTCTGCCTTTAGTGAAACCAAACTGTTTGCTATGAAGTAACTTATTTACTGTAAAATGTGAAAGCAATTGATTAAATATTATTTTTTCAAAAATTTTACTCAGTGTTGGGAGATAGGTCGAAAATTTGAAGGATCACTTTTGTCTCCTGCTTTGAATAAAGGAATGATTTTACTGTAATTCATAAGATTAGGAAACTGATTTTCATCTATACATTATATAGATTTTATTATATTGGTTGAAATGCCCCAAAGATCCTCAGTATTTTTTATATTCAGTTGTTTAAAAGTTTTAAGTATAGTGACACAGTCAATATACTGAAAATCAAAGTTAACTCTACATTTATCAACACTAGATTTGAGAAGAGAATTGGCTACGTTTTTTGAAGAATTTAACTTATTTGTCGTTATAATTGGAACATTTGTGAAAAAAGATTCAAATGCATTGGCCACTGCAGAATCAGTTTTAATATGTTTATCATCTATTTTTTACTCAAAGGATCGATCACGTGACTTTGCTTTACAGGTTTATTTGTTAATAATATTCCATGTTGCCTTAGTTTTATTATCGGATTTTTCTAGTTTAGCCCGTATATTTGGCGTAGATTTGGCTATTGAACAAACTTTTTTGAACAGTTTGGAGTACTTTTTAATCCGTTCAATTACTTGTGGCTCATTAGTAGATGCCTTTGTCTCGTATAATTCATATAATTTCTTTTAACTTTTATAGATTCCAGGCGTAGTCCAATCACTAAATTTAATTTTGAATTGATTTACATTTATCGTTTTTTTTTGTGAATATGTTATTGCATTCGTATTTGATTACTCCGAACAAATCTCCGTAAAGATCATTCGAGTTTTTATCATTATTCAACTCCAAAAGAGGTACTTTATTATTAATGTTTACTTTAATTTTTTCTAATCGATATTTTGTGATTGGTCTACATACAATATTTTTTGATGATGGAACATGTTGGTACTTAAATCTAGCTAACTGACCTGCATGATCTGAATTAATAAAATGTATTATTGATTTCTCATCTACATCGCTGTTAGAAAAAATATTGTCTAAGCAGGAAGCTGATGTAGCTGTGGTGCGAGATGGTTCACAAAAAAGATTTTATAAGTTAAAAGATTTAAAAAGGTTGAGGAACCTTAGCGCGTTCTGGGAGTTTTCTAAAATATTAATATTAAAATCGCCACATACAACTACAGTCTTCTTACATTTACATACTTTTTTTAAGGCTTCTTCCATAATGGACTCAAACAAGTAGTAATCTCCAGATGGAGGTCTATAGACGCTAATAATAATATATTGTTCTAGCTCTGCACATGATAGTTCAATATTTCGCTCGCTTGTGAGTGCTACTACATCTTTTCAGTCTTTCGATTTTAATTTGTCATTAATTAAAATGAGTGACCCACCTCTTATAGCGGAATTTCTAGTAAACGCACTGATGATTTTATAATTATCAATATTAACTAAGAGTTCATGTTTTTTTAACCAGTGTTCAGTTAAACAAAGTACATAATTACACTTTTCATTCAAAAATAATTCTAGCTCTAACTCTTTGCCAGAAAAGCCTTCAATATTTTGATGAATAATATTCATGAAAATTTTTTTTTTTTTTTTTTTTTTATATTTAGGTCGACAAATTGACGCCACTCGCCTGATGGTAAGCTGAGGCGACGTCTGGCAATTGAGGGCGACTCTCACAGTACACAGGAATAGTATAGAGAGTGGCCCTCAACTTGACGACCCTGTAATGTGCCTCTTCACGCTTCGCTTAAAGAGCCCAGGGTTATATGTTGGAGGAAACACGTGCGCAGGCAGGGCGTTCCAAGCCACCATCGTTCGGCAGAGAAACGATCGTTTAAAACGCTCGGTTCTCGCGAAGACGGTTTCCACGGTATGAGGGTGACATCTCTGCCCGGCACGCGTTGTTCGGGATCGGAAGGGAGAGGGTGGGATCAGGTTGAAGAGCTCTTCAGAACACTCACCGTGGTAAATACGGTAGAACGCGGCCAAGGAAGCAATTGTTCGGCGCTGGGCTAGCGGCTCAAGGCTTCCCGTTACCTCCGGACAGTCTATAATGCGAACAGCGCGTCGCTGCATAGCGTCGAGTGCGTCCAGCAAATACTTCGCGGAGCCGTCCCAGAGGTGAGAGCAGTATTCAACGCAGGGTCTAATCTGCGTTTTGTACAGCAGACACCTCTGGTGCGGTGTAAAGAATCGCTTTACCTTGTTCAGTATTCCTAGTTTCCGCGAAGCTAGCCCAATACATCTCTCAATGTATTTTGTGTTATTGAGCTCTCGACGAACGTCTATGCCAAGGATGTCTAGATTGTCCTTCATTGGTAATATTGCATTCTGAAGAGTGGGTAGGGGAAGGAAAGGGGATTTTTTCGCTGTAAATGCACACGCCTGTGTTTTGTGGGCATTGAACTCGACCAAGTTCTCGGCACCCCATTGGGAGATACTGTCGAGGTTTCGGTCGAGATCACCCACGAGATGTCGTCTCTCCTCCTCTATCACAGATCGCCCCGCCGTCGGACGAACCGAGTAACTCCCGTGCAATGTACTGTCATCTGCATAGCAATGAATGTTCCCGAGGGAAAGCATATCATTGATATGCAGAAGAAAGAGAGTTGGTGACAGTACGGACCCCTGCGGTACCCCGGCATTCACTTGCAAAAAGCGAGAAGCCTGGCCATCGCAGAGGACCCGCACTCGGCGCTCGTTTAAAAAACTGGCAATCCAGCTGCACAGTTGAGGAGGTAGACCATATGCCGGAAGCTTGGAAAGGAGCGAAGCATGCCAGACCCTATCGAAAGCTTTGGCGATGTCCAGGCTAACAGCCAAGGACTCGCCGAACTTTTCCATAGCCTCACCCCATACATGCGTGACGAATGCCAGGAGGTCACCCGTTGATCGTTTTGGCCTGAAGCCATATTGCCGATCATTGATTAGCGAGTGATCCTCCAGGTATCGCATGAGCTGCTTATTAATAAGAAGCTCGAGCACCTTGCAAATGACTGAGGTGACAGCTATGGGTCGATAGTTGCCTGGATCGGATCGATCCCCTTTCTTGGGGATCGGTTGTACGTTCGCCTCCTTCCAGGCCTCCGGCACGAGGCCTGTAGAGTATGACAGGCGGTACAGACGCGTTAATACTGGAGACAACTCAGCAGCACATTTTCGTAGCACCACCGCCGGAATGCCGTCAGGGCCACTGGCTTTCCGCGTGTCGAGTGACCGCAGCACTGCCCGTACATCACATTGCCTGATAACAATATCAGGCATAGTGTGGCCACAGTTGGCGATGGCGGGGGGCTGCAGGCCACGGTCATCGACCCGGGAATTAGCCGCAAAGAGGTCTGCGAGCATGTCCGCCTTCTCTTGGGCTTTGTGAGCCAGTGATCCATCAGGAAAACGCAGTGGTGGCAGCGAGGGTTGACAAAAATTTGACTGTACGGCTTTGGCCAGTTGCCAGTATCCACGGCTGCCCGTGGGATGGGATGTGAGCTCCTGACCAAGCCGCGCGACGCGCTGGGCATCCGCTCTCTTGAAGGCCCTCTTGCTGAACCTAGTGGCCCGATTGTACGCTGCTTTGAGGCGGTTCACGTTCGGGTCACGTGCCGCCCGAGCCCTGACCCAGGCGCGATATGCCGACTGTTTTTTCTGGACAGCCTCGGCACATTCACGCCCGAACCAGGGGCGAGCTTTGCGGATGCTGGCGACATCAGTGAAAGGGATATAATATTCTATCCCTAGACTGATCTCGCCAGCAATGGCAGCAGCGCTATCCGAAGGCGCCTTCCCTACAAAGCAGCGCTGGCTCCACGGGACGGACGCAAAGTAATCGCGGAGACCGTCCCAGTCTGCCGACGAGTAGTGCCATAGTCGTCGAGTCATTTGTTCAGCACGAGCAGGCGGTGGCACTTGGAAGCTGGCGTGCACCACACAGTGGTCGGATGTGCCCAGTGGGGCGCGTACCGACACACTGTACTCGGCTGGGCGACTCGTCAGCAGTAGATCCAGCAAGGCGGGCGTGTGGTCTGACCTGTCAGGTATCCGGGTGATCCCCCGTACCATCTGGGTCAGCCCGTGGGAGAGAGCGAATGCATGGGCGGTTCGTCCCGCATGATCGGTCCTAAGGGACCCCAGCCACTCAACGTGATGACCGTTAAAGTCCCCCAGGAAAACCAGGTCAGCGTTTGGGAACCGCACCTGCGCATCGTCAGCCATCTCGCTGAGGTATTCGAAAAGCCTTGTTGTCCCAATGTCCCCTGTGTGGGAGCGGTAGACGCACACGTAGATCTGGCTCATGGAGCCATGATCCACGTGCAGCCAAAGGACGGAGTAGGAGGGGTTCTCCAGACAGCGCAACCGGCGGCAGCAAACATCCGCCCTAACGAACACGCACACCCCGGCTTTATCGCGGAATTGTTCCTCAATGATATAGCCCGCGTAACAGAGGTACGACGTGTCGTCAGGGCGGCGTATCTGTGTCTCCGTTAGGAACATCACAGAAGGCCGTGCCGACTCCAGGTGATGGTGGATGGTATCGAGGTTTGCATGGAGTCCGCGGATATTCGCGAACTCCACCTCAAACGAAGTCAACTTTGTGGGGTTTCTAGGGGCCGCTGTGTACCGTCTATTCTCTTGTTGCACTGTCATTGTGAAATATGGGGAAGCGTGAAGACAGGGCGATATTTGGCGCGGCAGTAAGTGACAAAGTGCAGAGGCTAGCTTCGTCTAGAACCGTGTGGTTAGGTCGGAGCCGACCCGCCGGACGGAAGGGCTCCCAAACCCCCCTGATGCAAGGCCGCCGCTACCCCACACCGGTTACCACCCGGAGCGGCAACCCCACAACAGGATTATGCGCAACATGTGGGGCAGCCTACTGGGGTGGTTGGTCCCAGGCGGGCCCCATGACTATGTTGCGGGCGGCCGCGGCAACGCCGTTGCTAAGGGTCTCCCTGGCCGGCGAATCGACCCACACCACCCACACTAGACTCCGCTTCGCCCCCACTGGACCCCTGCCTGCCGCACCATACACCGCCCCGGGCCCGGCAGTGCCGCTGCTGAACCCCTAACGCAACCCAGCCTGGGCTGGGTTACTTGGGGGGCTTTAGCACAGCTGCACGGTGGTACCCCCCCGGACCAACACTGTTGTACCACCTGGTATCCACGTAGGGGCCAAAGCCACCACATGGGTACCGTAATATACGAACCTCGTCCGTTAATCAGCAGGTGCGCCACTAGCAGGTGAGGTCGCTGGGGCCCGATAGATGTAAGAAGGGCCCCTTTGCACCCAAAACATAGACTTTTCCTTTGTCCTTAAATTTAATTTGCTAGGGATTTCCTCTATTGTCCTACAACTAAGTTTAAATTATTGTCACCCTTATTTGGAACAGATTCCAAGGTCACAAGACAAACATTGTCATTTTTCTGCTCAATAGAAGCAGATTGTTTAGCCAAGTTTTTGGCTGAATATTTAATAAAATATGATAGCGAAGTTGCTATCTGTCTCCTAAAATATCTATTCAAATAGAATTTATCGTCCGTCAATAACAATTTATTTTCTAAATACATGTTTATGTCAATCAGATGGAATTTATTCGGATTATGAAATGACAATGTATGTATTGTTTGATTTAGCTTATATCTAAGATTGTTTTCGGCCTGTGACAAGCCACGGCTATAAGGAAGTGTGAATAAAATAATATTTTTGACATCTAATAAGCTCAATAATTCTAAACAATTTGCAATTACATTTCTGTCTGCATTTCCCCTATCTCCTACCAAAATTAAAAGTGTACAGTCGCTGTTTAAATTACGATTTCCCTAATTCATCACAAAACATCACTATTTCAGATTTAACCATAATTTGTTTGTTAAAGGAACTACTGGGTTTCTTGTTTGACTCAAGTGAAGGGCTCATGTTTGAAGTCAGCGAGGACTTACAGACCGGCTGAGGACCAAGTAATTGATTGTTTGATGTCAATGTGGAATTTGGACTCATAAGATCCTTCATCGCCAGAATGTATTCCTGATACTCACTTTTAACATTACAATACCTATCAGTCATTATATCTAATGATTATTTTAAATTATTAATTTCTGTTTCTAACTTTAAGATTTTGTTATTATAATCAGAGATATTATTTTCAATTAATAATGAATACATGTCAAGTTCATCACCTAGGTGCCTTCTCTCATTAATATACTTTTAGTGGTTAATGGCTGTTAAGACACACCTCCTAAGAAAGGCATATTATACTATTAAGGATAATCTAAACGATACAGAGAAATGGCAATGAGTTGCTTGCTAATCACTCGTGCTACTTCTGTTTGGTACTCTGTTTGAAAAGTTGTTTTATTGCTGAAACTCACTTATTATTGTTAAATTATTATTATTATGGTATTGTTAGGTATGGGTACTTTGAGATTATGTGGCACCTATAACTAGTATTTGACTTTATTGTAAAGAACAGAGATCCATAATTTGTAAGTTTACTTGGTCCACACATGGTCACGTACTGCCCTTGCCCTCTTTTTATTGTTGTAACAGAATCATAGTATTTACTGGCGAATAAAAACAGTGGCCGTGAGTTTTTCTTGCCAGGTTCTTTCCTCACAGGCTCTACCTATTGCCTTGCGAATCTGGCGGTAAATGTAAATGTAGAAGCATTTTCTTTTTTGACGTTCATAAGTGTTATTTTGTGACCTACATACATGAATCAAGATATTTTGATTTTTAATCAACAACGATAGTTGGTTATATACCACGGGCAGTTTCGTTTGGCCTAGGCTTTTAAGATTTTGGTGTGGTACTACATTATAATAGTAGGTATTGTTCTAGCTACAAATTTGCTTTACAATGGTGTGACTATACGACTATACGTATAGACCCCATGACACTACCGTGGCTAAGCATGGCTTTCAGTACCTGAACTTATTGTAATAAAATGTACTAAAAATTAGGAAAAAAATTTGTAAAGTAAGTACCTACTACTTTTGTCAATAAACATTTTTTCATTATAGGTAGCTTCTTACTTTCTTACGTGGGGCTCGTGGTCTAGTGGTAACCGACAATGTTAACACATTGCAAAGGTTAAGGAATATCTGGTCAGGCCGGTCTTAGGATGGGTGACCATTTCTTAAGACACTGAGACCCCTCCGTGCCTTGGAGAGCATGTTAAGCCGTCGGTCCCGATTGTCATACGAACAATTATATGGCATAAGGATAGTTGGAACCCTATATCAAAAATCCGACCTGTCTAACTACAGAACTTCGATATCGCCCATGGGTTGTGAAGGTCAGATGACAGTCGCTTCACAGAAAATATCAGTTCAGCCGAATCCTAGTTAGACTGGAAAGCCGACCCCAACTGAGTTGGGAAAAGCCTCGGTGACTCTTTTTGGGTTACTCGAATTTTCATTCGTATTGTTAGAACATAAAATGTGGGTGTGGAGGTGCTCGTGGTCTAGTGGTGAGACCGACAATGTTAACACATTGCAAAGGTTAAGCAACATCAACTCAGGCCGGTCTTAGGATGGGTGACCATTTTTTAAGACATTGAGACCCCTCCGTGCCTCAGAGAGCATGTTAAGTCGTCTGTACCGGTTGTCATACGAACATCTATGGCAGTCGTTAGGGGTAGTTGAAGCCCTAAATCAAAAATCCGACCGGTCTAACTACAGAACTTCGATATCGCCAAAGGGTTGTGGAGGTCAGATGGTAGTCGCTTTACGGAAAATATCGAAGGTCAGCCAAATCGCAGTCAGACTGGAAAGCCGACTTCAACTGAGTTGGGAAAAGGCTCGGTGAATGATGAGTTAGCTTCTTACTTGGAATGAATTATTTGTTTTAAAAATAACTTTTTAAGAAGTTATTTAGATACTTGTTACCTTCATCAAAATAACGAAAACCGTAACGAGTAAATATTATGACCAATATTGTGTTCATAGTATTTACTTTCATAACCATATTAATTTAAAAACAACTGATACTGATGCCATAGGAATATTCTTCAGAGCATAAATTAAAACTAAACCAAAAGAGTAATTAACTTCATAGTAGGCTGTTGTAATACTATCTGAACCTATTTGAGCGTATATTAGTCTTAAGCACAATTTGATGTATTATTTCCTTTTAAATTTGTCTCTTGAATATCATCTGGATATTACACGAAACAATGAGGCTCTGTATTAAAAATGGCCCGAGAATTGGTAGACAATGTAAAACAAACGCTTGTAATCTTATCTAGTGTAAACTAAAACGCAGTAGCAGTTTGTCTTGGGTTCAGTGCAAACATGATAAATGATTTCGGTTCAAAATTGTTCTATTTTTTTTTCTAAACGAGTTCCGGTCGTAGTGAGACTTAACCTTTCCTTGGATAGAAACACCTATTCACCTTGAGAAGTACCTGAGAAAAAGAGAGATCCCAATTATTGATACGTTTGAGTTGATAACTATGTAATCATTCAATGAAACCAAAATACTATTACTGAAATAATCGTTCTAAATTATAGTCATCTTTCATCATTAAAATAATGTTTTAATAAAACCAAAAGAAAAAATGTAATTGAAGCCAAAAATTAGAGGCACTAAGACAGTAACAATAAAAAGTGAAAGCAAAGCCACGTTTAATTGTGTCGTAAAAATAAAAATTAAATAAAAAATGCTTTGGGGTGGCAAAGTTTTGTGACCGTAACTCCGAGCTACAATTATATAATGTTTTGTAAGAGCAATGTTCTCCTAATGTTACCTGTCCCTGGGGTGAGGGATATCTTTTTAATTTATTAAACTCTTGTTCCTGAACTTTTACTTTAATATTGTTCAACCAAAAATTCAAATTGTTGTTTTAGTGTATACAATTTTTTTTTAAAGAACGCAAACACCGTATATGTCCATAATAAACTTATTGACTTTAAAAACTATATCACAAAAAATAGCATACTTAAATATTTCAATAAAAATATCTAGTAGCGTTAAATGAATAAATTACCAATTACTAAACGCTTTTATTCAATAAAAACTAATAAACAACAGTTCTTAAAGGAGCCGTATACAAGATATTCATTACTTTAAAGGGGATTAACCTATGCGAATCTATAAAGAGAGTTCAGTTTAATAACAATGTTCTATCTGACAGTTGCATCTTAAATTAATATAGCATTCCCCGCAACAATCAGGTAGCTGTTACGTTTCAATTTCTCCAAGGCATTTTATTTACAAAACTAATTATGTTTGTCTGATAGGATATTAAACGGCTCCCGGTGATTAGTTGACAGTTAATAAAGACATTCCAATCGTATATAAGATCTAATCTATACTACACACTCGTACTCATACACATCATTCCAACATCGTCTTATTATCACGTCAATTTCCATTTATTTTTTAAATACAAATACACTACTTTTTTTTTTTTTTTTTTTTTTTTTTTTTAATTCCGCTCTAACGTCCGTTGCCGGGCGTCCCTGGTTACTAGCAGAGGGTATGTCCAGTGGCGCCCGGCGGACTTTGACCACCCCTGTGGTCTCTGCGGGTGTTTGGTCGGGACGAGAATCCCGCGTCATTGGGGTCGGGTTTTATCCCGCGTCAGTGAGTGAATCTGGTTGCGTGCTATGGGGCAAAGGCCCCGCAGCACGCAACCCTTCTAGCCTGCTTCTGTAAGGACGGTGGGTGGCGATCCCGCCGTCCTCAGGCCCCGATCATGGAGGACGATAGTCTTGGGCGTAGTCGCGTAGTCTGGGGCGGCCTGGCCGCCGACTACGGAACTCGGCGGGGAGGGTACGCTCCCTCTCCCTCCCGGCCGCCTCCTTCGCGAGCATGACTTGCTCGCAGAAGGACACGGCCGCGTTCCACCTACTCCCGCTGGATACCATGGCTTGAAGCATGGTCCCCAGCGAGAGGGTATCCACGCCCAGACCCACTACGAGGTCCCGGCGCTGACTCGCCCACGCTGAGCACTCCACCAACGTGTGGAGTGCGGTGTCGTCGTCGGAAACCTCGCAGTGTTGACACCGGGGTGTGACCTCACGATGCATGCGAAACAGATAGCTACCGAAGCATCCATGCCCGGCAACCATCTGCGTCGCACGGTACGTGAGGTCACCATGCTGCCTCTGCAGCCAATCGTCCATGATCGGTCTCACCGCCGCGATGAAGATGGCACCCCCCTTGGGTTGCTCAAGTCGCACCCTCCATGACTCCATGAGATCCTGGCGGAGTTGGGACCGCTGGTCCTCGATTTCTCGAGACGCAGGCCTGTGGTCCCGCTCCAGCGCCTCCTTGCGCCATTGGAACAATGACGCAAGGGCTCTCGCTTCCAGGTCCCATGGAGGGGTCCCGGCTAGGAGACATGCAGCCTCTCCGGAGATCGTGCGGTACCCCCGTACGGTTCTGACGGCCAAGGTTCTAAGTGGTCTGTTTAACAGAGTCACGTTCCCCTTGACCGCCAACCTATCCGCCCATACGGGAGCCCCGTATAGGGCCATACTCCGCACGATCCCCAGGTACAGTCTCCTGCAGGAGGCGTTGGGTCCCTTTAGGTTGGGCATCAGTCGCGAAAGCGCGACCGATGCCTGCGTCACCTTGGGGACCAAACTTCGGAAATGTGGTCCGAAGTTCCATCGGCTATCAAGTACGATCCCTAGGTACTTCATCGAGGGCTTGATGCCGATGCTAACGCCTCCCACATTTATGCTGGAACCTTCTGGTGGACCGTTCCGAGGTCTGTGAAAACACAGAACCTCGGACTTGTGCAAGGCCACCTCCAGTCCCAGCTGCCGTATCCGACCCACGACTCGAGCAACACCCGTCGTGACCTTGAGTGCTGCCTCCTGGTACGTTGCACCCCGCGCCGTGACGAGGGTATCGTCGGCGTAGCACGTTACGCCGACACCCCTAGGCAACGCACCCCGCAGCACCCAGTCGTAGCCGATGTTCCACAGAAGCGGCCCCAGGACCGACCCCTGCGGAACACCGCACGACACATCTCGCCGAGCTGGCCCGAGCCAGCTGGGGAAAGCTATGGCCCTCTCCGAGAGATAGGCCCCGACAATACGACGGAGGTAGAGAGGCGTTTCGTGATACACGAGCGCCTCCCTAACGCAGCTCCATGGCAAGGTGTTGAACGCGTTGGCGATGTCAAGAGACACCGCCACCACCACCTTGCCCTGCGAGACTGCTTCCTCCGTTAGGCTCTTCACGCGCATGATCGCGCTCACGGTGGAGCGTCCCCGACGGAAACCGAACTGGTTATCCGCCAGGTCTGGCCCCACACTCGTGAGATGCTCGACGAGGCGTTCCGCGATAATGCGCTCAAAGAGCTTACACACCTCGTCGAGCAACACGATCGGCCGGTATCCGGACGGTGAGTCCACCGGCCGCCCCGCCTTACGGATCAGGACCAGTTTCCCCGTCCTCCACACCTTGGGAAACTGGCCCCTTTCGAGGCATGCGCTAAAGAGTCCCATCAGTCGAGGCCCGAGTTCTTCGAGGGCCAGGACCCATGCACGGCCAGGAATGCCGTCGGGTCCGGGGGCAGTGATTTTCCGGCGTTTAAGCCGGAGTACTGCCGCACCTAGCTCCCCCACCCTGACTTCGGGTACGTCGTCTTCGCTGGTGCTATCCGCGTCGGGCAGAGACGGAGCCATGCGCGGAGGGACGTGCTCCTCCGCGCTCGTCGGAAACAGGGAGCCCATGACCCGCTCCAGCTGCTGCGGCTGGAGACTCTGGGTCAGTGGGGGCGCCCTAGGTCGGAGTTTCTCCCTGACCTGTAGGTACGGGCGCCCCCATGGGTTCTGCTGCAGGGTCTCCAGGAGCTCCTCGCGGGCCGCCGTCTTGGCCCGCTTTATCGTCTCCTGGAGATTACCTTTAGCCTCCCTGTATGCCTGAAAAAGCTCCGCCTCTCGGGCTGCCGCGTCGTCTGGGCGGCGACGCCTCCGGCGAAACCTGGTGTACCGGCGGCGGGCGGAGATGCATGCTGCGCGCAGCTCTGCAATCTCCGGCGACCACCAGTACACCTGCTTCCTGGCCGGTCTGGGTGTAACCCTAGGCATCGCCGCATCACAGATTTGCGACATGGCTCTCCTGAACCACTCCGCCTCGGCATCCACATCGGCAGGCCGGTCCGGCGCTGGAATCCAGGCCTGCACGATGGATGCCTCCAGGAGAGCCTCCCGATCCAGATGGTGAAGTGCCCAACGCGGATCCGGGGGATTTGCCACCGGCTGTGGGAGGTCAGGTGGGGGGACGACATCGAACCGGATGTACCGATGATCCGAGTGCGTCTCCTCACCCTCCTCCACGCGCCAGCCTGTAATACGGGCGGCGAGGTCAGGGGATGCGAACGTTACGTCCACGATCGATTCCCCCCCCCGCCGCCAAAAGGTGGCGACATTCCCCCGGTTGAGGACCTCCAGACCACGTGTTCTGGTCCAGTCCTCAAGAAACCTCCCCTTGTCCCTGGTTTCCCGGGAGCCCCACGCCTCACTCCAGGCGTTGAAGTCTCCCAGGAGCAGGACAGGGCGAGGACGGCACGCAGCGAAGACGACGTCGAGCTCAGTGAGCCATAGCTCAAACTGAGACTCGTCAATGTTCGGCGAGATGTAGGTGGCCACGACTGCCAACCCATCATAGTCCGCCGCAACACACCCGCGGCCCCTTGCAATGATCGCAAGGCGCGAGTTGTCTGCGGCGGACCCCCCAAAGATACAACAGGCCGAGCCGTCCTCGTCCATCGGGCTTCCCGGGTGGACGTAGTACGGCTCGGCGACCACGGCCAAGTTTATGGACCACTGCCGGATGCTCTGGTACAGAAGATCCTGAGCAGCACGGCAGTGGTTCAAATTCACTTGCAGGATACGGATACGGGCGTCAGACATTAATTGACGTCCATAACCGCATCCCGCCGCGAAGCAACTGGCCGCGCAAGGGCGGCACCCCCACCGCTCTCAGCGGACGGACGAGGTTTTGGCTTCGAGGCGGCGCAGGTTGTGCTGCCGACCCGGTGATCCGCGGTCTTGCCCTCCGCCTCGCATCTAAAGCAGCGAGGCGGGGCGTCACAGGCACTTGCCTTGTGACCGGGCCGGCTGCAGCGGAAGCACCGATCGCCCACGGTGACTTCCGCTGTACACTGCACTCCGACGTGCCCCACCACCATGCACCGGAAACATCTGGTTTCCCGGGCACGAAGGAGGTGCACCTGCGCCTTTAGGAAGCCCCCTACGAGGAGGCTTCGTCCGTCCGCCACTTTCAGTGCCGCCGCGACGGGGCACTGGACGACTGTCATCCCGTGACCAGTGGAGCCGAAGGAGATATCTGAAGCCTTCACCTGGTCACGGGGGCAGCCGCCCGCCTCCACGACGGCGGAGACAACTTCCTCCGTCGTGGCCGCGTCATCCAGACCCGTGATGCGCAATGCGGCGCATTTGGTGGGTCTGGTGACGCGGACGGCTTCTTCGTCCAGCGCGACCCTAAGCTGAGCCGCTAGGGCGTCAGCTTTAGGGCCGCTGGAGGCGCCGGAGACCTCGAGGAGGCGAGCCCCGGTGCGTGTCGTCTTGCACCGGAGCCCCCCTTGTATTTCGAGGGCCGAGAGGTTGACTGAGGACTTCACGGTCCTCAGTACGTCGGCGTACCCCACCCCTTTCTCCACACCTACCGTCGTCACCGTCAGGACGACGGCGGTGGAGCGAGGGGGGCGGGGCCTCTTCGGCGCCTTCGCCGCGGCGGCTTTGGCCGCTTTCTTGGCAGCCTTCGTCTTCCTCTTCTTGGCTCCCACTACTTCCCATCCCTCCCGTCTGGAGGGATGTAAGGAAGCAACGGGAGCGACGTTAGAGGAAGACGAGGCGGCAGGGGTGCCACTCTTCTTACCACGCCCCTTGGCCTTCCGCGCCTGGGCCGCGGTCTCGGCCGGCATCCGGTTCGCTGAAGCGGACGGGGGCGGAGCGGGGCGGTGGACAGCGGGTGTGCCGCTTGGACCCGGAGCGGGAGCACCGCCAACAGCCGCCGCGTATGAAAACGCGGGACGCGCTAGCGGAGGGCGGTACGCCCGGTCCTCCAGGACCGCGAGGCGCCTCTCGATCGCCGTCAGGACCTGCACCGTAGTCGGTACAGGCTTCGGCGGCGAGCCGGGCGCCATGGTGGGCGCGGTCCTAGGCGCCGTCTTCGGCGCTGGTCCAGCCGTCAGAGGAGGAGGCGGCATGGGACCTGGAGGTGCCTTGACCGCTTTGGTCAGCTCAGCGACCTCCCGACGGAGATCTTCCATCTCCTTTCGGGAGGCAGTGAGCTCCACCTCCAGGCTCGCAACCTGCTTGCGGAGCTTCGCCTCCTCCTCTGTGACGCTCCGCTCGAGGAGCTTGTCGAGGGAGGATTGGGCTTCATCCACCAGTGAAGCCACAATCTTCTTCCTCCCCGACATGTTTTTACTCCCCCGCATGGCCGCGTTCATGCGGGAGAAAATACTCATTATCTCCCGCGCGGGCGGCACACCGATATCCCTGCGACTGCGCAGGGACGGCACAGATGACGGGGGTGGTGTTGGCGGGCGCTTTCTGTAGGCGTCGAGACGCGTGCGCACCGTCTTCACCGGCACCTCCTCCTCCGAATCGCTGGAGAGGAGGGACCCCCACCCAGAGCAACTAGTGCTCCGGTCGCGCGGCAGCCCCCCCTTCTCGAGGGTCCTCTTCTGCGAAGAAGAAGGGCCCTTACCCCTCACACTACTGGGAGCTGACCCATCGTCAGTCCCAGCAGCAACATTTCCTTGGGGCGTCGACGTCGCGCTGCAACTAGGCGGCGCGACGCGAGCCCCCAAATCGATAGGCATAATCAGGTTCCGGGAATAATGCAGTAAGTCGTCGGCTGAGACTGCCCGGGGAAGGGCAGTGTCAGGACCGGGGGTCTCTTCTGGCTTATTCATGATAAGCAGTTTCTTCCTGTGTTGGCCACTCAAGTTCTCGATGTCGACGTTCGGTCACCCAACTTGCCACTGCGTTACCGTGGTCAAGTTGGGGTCCAGGGCGGACGGCGAGACAAATACACTACTTGTGTTAATCATCTCGTATAGAAAATATCTTATTAGTCATAGAATAAGATACATACGTAAAATTATTAACTAAGTAAGTTGGTCAAGTTTTATTTTTTATTTTATTACTGTTGGCACGAACATCATTGTCGGCACGCCACGTGGTTTCATATAATTGAAATGTCCAAACACTAAATTTATAGTTTGTAACGTCACTATTTCTTTTTTATTACTCCTATCGATGTTGTTCCCAATCTAACTGTATCACATTGGACAGAACTCAACTACCATGTAACTGCCTCCGTTGTAATTAAAACATTTGTTATTTTTTCATTATTATCAAAGCATTTTTATCTAATTAGTAAAAAATAATCAGTTTACTTTTGTGCTCAATTAATTATTACAATATTAACTTTGTTAACATAATGACAAACAACAAGAACTTTGAAATTGAATGTTCGGGTTGCAGAACATAAAATCTTAAATATTAATTTGTAAAAAGAGCCACGAAGTCCCCGGCATCCCTTTCTCCGAATGCTAGGGCAACTTAATCAGCCCCCAAGGGACATCCTCTTGTAATTAGCGGCTGTTCATTTCTTAATTTCAATATTTAATTACAAAGGAAACTCGATGACTGCTCGTACAGAAAGAGACGTCATCTTCAGAAAGTCTCTCGAATCCGTTTTGTTTCTAATTCGCTTACAGTATCGTTTGATATGGCTTCTTTATTGTTCTTCGTCTGGTGTATCAAAGGATACTCGAGTTTAATCATTTATCTGGACAGAGAGTCGTTATCAACTTTTATTATTTCAATTTGATTCTATCAAACGTCAAAGAGAACATCTTTTAAGCTTCTTTTAGATAAATCTGTATACATATTTGATGAAAGTTCAAAAGCTATGAAAGACAAGACATGTACTCGTATAATCAATGTAACTTTATCACGTTCGTTGAACAGCCATCTTACAGTTTCCCTTTGTCATATCTACCCTATTGTCAGAAGTAATAGCTCCTAATATATTATCGTTTTATTTCATTTCTCTGGAGCTAGTCTCGTGTTGCTTTTTAACTACCTGTTACCTGAAAAGTATTTCATATGACTTTTATGAGCTTTCTTTGTTGACTTTTCTTCAGTATTGGATTAGTGAGGCAAAGTTTAAATCAGTATAAATTCTCTGTTTATGTCGTTATAGCCTAAAAAAATGATTGTCAAACACAATTTTTATTAACATTTTTCACAGGAACATTTCAATTGATCTGGCATCAGTCTGTGCGTTTGGCACGTTTTGTTATGAATCGTTGACGGCTGTTGGTTCGGACATGTCCATTCACGCTCGCCCTGTACTACTCAATTGTTTTGTTGTGTAAAATTATATAATTTCTGGCCGGGTGACCACGCGGCGGCGACCGCGACCACCGGCACTCTAGAGCGGGCACGCCCTAAGCCATTTGATTGAAAATGAAAAATCTATTGTGAGTTGTGACAAAAGGTAAAAATTTCTCTTATTTTTATTTTGGACTTAATGACAATTTCGAGAGTTCTTGATTCGATTTTTTTTTTCTGTGGACATGATGATGATGATTAAAAATTATAAAAAAATATCCTGAACATTGAATTTACTTAAATATAGTATACCATAACTAATTATTTCATTAGATGTTTTTGCCCTTGGCGCCAGTTGTAATATGTGGTAAAATTGCAAGCAAATTAAAAGGTAGATTTGGGTTCAAGTAGAACAGAACTATATTTTGTATATTTTTTTTAAATTTAATAGATTTCTATTTATATCGATACGCTTCGTCACGAATAATCGAATACTTTTGCTACCGTTCCCTAAGTTTTTTTTTTTTTCCTAAAACGGTCTATTGTACCGACCAAAAAAAAGTTGCGCTACCTGGGTAGAGCACATTTAGTCGAAATCAATTTCAAAATTAATTTCTTATTCTCAAATCTGTTTGTGTTGAGTCATATAACGCATGTCGGTGTCTAAACATTCAGTGACTTACATTGCAAAGAAATGTTCTTATGAAAAAGGGCTACTTTTTCAACACCTACCATTAGAGAGACACTTAAACGATGAATATAGTCTCATTTAAAATTAGTTTAGAAACTTATTGAACAGTAAACAAACGATTTAAAAGCGATACAAAATGCGTGCTAAATATACTCGTATGACTATTTTTGTCAACAGGTGTAGGTAAATTTTTTATTTAAAAATTAATTCATATTATTGGTGGAGGAGGTTTCACGGAGAAAATCACAAAAAAATTGCAGATAGCGGCAATAAGCTTCCTTCCTATTACGTCAGATCATCTAAAGTACCAGTACCTTGGTATGTAATGTATGTAAATTATGTATATTTTTTTTTTTTTTTTTTTTTTTTAATTCCGCTGCCCAGGGCCGCGGCCGCTCTAACGTCCGTTGCCGGGCGTCTCTGGTTACTAGCAGAGGGTATATCCAGTGGCGCCCGGCGGGTAAAATTATGTACTTAGTTTATTTTTAAATATACTTTGTCTAAATTCATGTAAGTAAAATTTCATATGCTTAAAAAAAGAAGATTTCAAAGAACCAAAACATACAAACTTTAAGATTTGAAACAGAATAGAGTGTAGGGAGGTGTGATCATGCAGTGTCGAACAAAAATAAATGTTATGATTTGTTAAACTGGTTATTAGAAAAACATCAGCGCTGACAAGACAGGGAGTTTGGAAATAAAACTGTTTACAGCGGCCAAGAAGTGTGAGTAGGACACTACTGCTTACGTACAGTCTTATTGACTCATTGTTTCTTCATAATATATTTTTCTGGTCTTTAAATTTATTAAAAATAAATTTATTATTTCTAAATTACAATATAGCTGCTACTTTTTTTATTAAATTCATTCGGCCATTTTGGACATAACCCATTATAAATGTGCCCAGTGCCAATAGGCTTGCCCCCTATTGCGTGGGACTAAAATACTGGCAAATTTTGGGTGTGTAATGCTCCCCTGCGTACCCCTTCGGGGATATAGGCGTGTATGTGTGTGTGTGTAAAATTTATAATCTCCTTGAATACTGTGGATGCATACAAAGCAGGTGTAAACTTCATATCTTATTCTGATTAATGAATATGGGCCACAAAATTAAAGATATAGACAACAATAAAACACAAAATTCAAAGGAATAATTTGACTTATTGCCGAATAGTGCACGCAGTAAGGGAACAGACATAATATTAATAGCTAAATTGTTTCGAATATTTAAACAAGAGTATGATTTCAAAAGATAAACACAAGTTGAACATAAATCATGAACGTAATAGTTACATTCTGACGGTGTATAATAAGTATGTACATCTGAAAAATCTTTTGTTTGATCAGACTTAAACATCTGGATGGTGAACAGAAGTTCATAATAAAATATGATGAAAAAATATGTTAAGTCCTTTTGTATCGACCGCTTCTCTCTATTTTTAGTAGTATAGGCAAAGCATTTTGATACTTTATTTAGATTTTCCTAGTTTCAGAGTTATGAATATTTTTTACTCAATTATTTTACATGTCTGTGTTATACAATTAAATTACAAAGTCGAAGCAAAATGATATAGAGCTATACTAAATTGAATTCTTATTCACCCTAGAATTTATTAGAGACGAGTAATGTGTTCATTTCCCTTTTTTAAATGCCAAATATTTGCATAGACATCGATCTAATTGGACCTGAGAATATTGTCGGTTTTTTTTTCAATTGTGTAGTAATTGTACAAGTATATCTGCCCGTTCTATCGCCCGTCATTAAGTGCCGTGTCATTTAGTGGCCTTATCAGTATAGTTACTAATTGTTATAATAACTGTTAATATGCCTGTTGGCGAAGTGATACACTAGTACCTACAGTTATTTCTAATGACAAAGTGACACTAATTAACTTTGTATAAATTTCCATTCGTATTGTTAGAACATAAAATGTGGGTGTGGAGGTGCTCGTGGTCTAGTGGTGACCGACAATGTTAACACATTGCAAAGGTTAAGCAACATCGACTCAGGCCGGTTTTAGGATGGGTGACCATTTTTTAAGACATTGAGACCCCTCCGTGCCTCGGAGAGCACGTTAAATCGTCTGTACCGGTTTATTTTTTTTATTTATTTTACACTTCATGCACAGTAACAGTACATAGGCGGACTTAATGCCATAGGCATTGTCTAACAGTCAATCTTAGGGTGATGCAGAGAGAACTAGTAGTAGGTGCTAAGGGGTTATAAAAGTTATGATGACATTAGAGAAACAGGATAAACTTAAATACTAATAACTACATACATAGCTAATACTAAACAAACATATATATATATATATATATATATATATACAAATATACATACATACACATACATAGACATATACCTATATTACGCCCATAAACCTACATAATATATACCATGTATTATTAATTTAATAAAGTGTCTAAGGAATATCTGCACATTATGTCTATATACAATACATAAACTAATAAAACACAACTATGAGCTATGACTGCATTAAGTATAGGATAGTACTCTGTTTATGAGTCACGATATAGTTCATATACCTTCTTCCTGAAAACGAAGCAACAGTACGTAAGTAACGAAGTAACAGTACATAGGCGGACTTAATGCCATAGGCATTGTCTAACAGTCAATCTTAGGGTGATGCAGAGAGAACTAGTAGTAGGTGCTAAGGGGTTATAAAAGTTATGATGACATTAGAGAAACAGGATAAACTTAAATACTAATAACTACATACATAGCTAATACTAAACAAACATATATATATATATATATATATATATATATATATATATATATATATATATATATATGTTTGTTTAGTATATATATATATATATATATATATATATATATACAAATATACATACATACACATACATAGACATATACCTATATTACGCCCATAAACCTACATAATATATACCATGTATTATTAATTTAATAAAGTGTCTAAGGAATATCTGCACATTATGTCTATATACAATACATAAACTAATAAAACACAACTATGAGCTATGACTGCATTAAGTATAGGATAGTACTCTGTTTATGAGTCACGATATAGTTCATATACCTTCTTCCTGAAAACGAAGCGGCTGGTTGACATCCTAATTTCCAACGGAAGCACATTCCAGAGAAGAATAGACTGTACGTAGAATGAAGAGTGAATAAGGCTAGAAGTGTGAGAAGGACAATATAAAAGTAGATTGTTTGAAGAACGCAAGTTTTTGTTATGATTGGAGCCAAGAAATTAAAAGTATTGAGTAAGATATGATGGGACATAGGGAGAATTTAAGAAGGAGTACAGCATAGTCACAGCACGCAAGCTACGACGCTTGCGTATGGATAGCCACCCCAACTCAGAGCGGAATTCCGAAACATGATCATACTTACGAAGATTGTAGACGAATCGAATGCAATTATTGAGAAGACGGTCGAGTTTATTGAGTAGATCTGTATTCAGGTCGAAATAGCACACATCACCATAGTCTATGACAGGAAAGATCAACGAACGCATAAGCACTGCCTTTGTTGTGGCTGGAAGGAAGTTCTTCAAGCGATAAAGCGCCCGTAAGCTGCCTGTTACCCTCTGACACACTCCGGCAACCTGAGCTTGCCAGTTGAGCGTGGTGTCAATATGCAAACCTAAGTTTTTGACGCAAGAAGTAAGGGATATCGGTTTAGCATTGAAGATTATCGGCGGAATGGTAACATCCTTCAGCCTACTCAGCATGTGACTACTCCCTATAATAATACTCTGGCACTTGTCAGGGTTTACCGTCAACCCGAACCTCTCACACCACCTGCCCAACGCGGCCAAGTTCGCATTAATATTATCAATGGCCTCCGCCAGACCATCTACACCGGCTTGACTGTACAACTGCAGGTCGTCAGCGTACAGATGATACGCACACTGAAGCTCAGTGGTTAAGAAGTTAATAAATATAGAAAAAAGAAGAGGTGAGAGAATACCGCCTTGGGGGACCCCAGCATCGAGGTTGCACCAATTAGACGAGACGTCATCGATACGCACCGACTGCTGGCGACCCCGAAGATAAGAAGAGAACCATTCCAGGTCATGGGGTGAGATCTTAAGATGGGCTAGCATAGCTAACAGGATGTCCTGGTTCACGCAATTGAATGCATTGGAGAAATCAACTAGGACCAGCACCGTAACTTTCGAGTTTTCGATCCCACTCCTGATATCACCTGTAACCTTCAACAGGGCAGAAGTAGTACTGTGCCCAGGCCTAAACCCAGATTGTAAATGGTCAAGTATGTCATTTTGTCGTATAAATTTCGAAACTTGGCTATGCACGCATGCCTCCAAAACTTTGGACAGAAAAGGAAGGATAGAAATGGGACGATAGTGTTTGGGTTGGGAAGGATGAGGTATCTTAGGTACAGGACAAACAAAGGCTCTACGCCAGAGGGCGGGAAATTGACCAGTTGAGATAGAGAAGTTAATGATGTGTGAGATAGGTATAAGGAGTTGGTCTAATATAGAGACAATCATACGACGACTTATGTTATCACAACCAACAGCGTTGGACTTAATTGAGAGTACTATCTTTTTAATCTCACTCAATGACACTGGAGTAAATTCAAAAGAGGGATAATATGGGTCGACAAGACTGGCAACGAAGTCCACCGTTTGACGCTTGGTTTGGTTGTCCATCTTGTACGAGGTGGAGAAATGAGCGTTAATGGTGTCCAACCCAATTGTCTTTGGCAGCTCCAATTGCCTTGACTTGCCAATGCCCAAGGACCCGAGAAACTTCCAAACTTCGGCCGGCGAAGAGGAAGAAAGGTTGTTAAAGATGTGTCGGCGCTTAGCGTTACGTATCACCTGATTACAACGATTCCTGGCAGTTTTATAATGATCCCAACTCTGATCAGACTTTCGTTTTTTAAATTTACGAAAAGCTCGGTCTCGGCACCTCATTGCAAGCCGCACCTCCTCCGTGATCCAAGGTGCAGGATTACGCTTGATTCTAACTTGCCTAACCGGTGCATGTAGATAGTACAGTCTGACAAGGTTGTCGTTAAACACCTCCACTTTGTCATCGATAGTATTCGCTGCCTCCAAAGAATCCCAGTTAATGGCAGTGGCACCAGTGCGTAACTTATCGACGTCCATGCGACCAAAGCAGCGCCTTAGCAGTATCTTAGGTTTCAGCTTCGGAGGTTTGAGTCTGTAGGAGATGTACAGGAGATCGTGGTGTGAGAATTCCGGAGCCAGACACTGCCCATGACAACGCACCAGCGACGGAGCAGAAGTAATAATCAAGTCGAGCCAGGTATCATCGACGTCTTTATTGTGGTGAGTAGCCTGAAGTGGCAATACGTGAAGACTAGCCGACTCAACTATGTGCCGTAATTTCGCTTCTCGAGAGGAGTCCACGAGGAGATTTGTGTTAAAGTCACCCATGATGATGTGATGCTCATAATCGGACGCCAAGGATTCTAAAACCAATTCCAAGTCGGTGAAGTAATTAAGATGGGGGACAATAGACAACTCCGATGAGTACCTTGACACCCCTTACCCAGACCTCAAGAAAGAGATATTCCGCTGTAGCGGAATACTGGGAAGGAGATGCGGCAATTATTTTGTGCGGGAACTCACTGCGGATATATATGGCAACACCACCCATGTCCTTACCCAACCTGTCATTGCGTATGAGGATAAAGCCTGGTAGTGGGTAGTAAGCAGAAAGGAGATTAGGTTTGAAAAAACTTTCAGAAATCAGGACGGCATGCACGTAGGGAACAGCAAACGTTTCCAGGAAGTCGGCATAGTGACCTGGGACACTTTGAGCATTTATATGACAGACATTAAGTGACCGACTTACCTCCTTTTCGACTTACCGGTTGTCATACGAACATCTATGGCAGTCGTTAGGAGTAGTTGGAGCCCTAAATCAAAAATCCGACCGGTCTAACTACAGAACTTCCAAATCGCCAAAGGGTTGTAGAGGTCAGATGGCAGTCGCTTCATGGAAAATATCAAAGCTCAGCCGAATCGCAGTTAGACTGGAAAGTCGGCCCCAAATGCGTTGGGAAAAGGCTCGGTGGATGATCATGATGTTAGAAAATAAAATATTGTGATCGTAAAAGATATCGATTTTGTGATTTTGAGTTTCTCCTTGCCTCCAAGCCATGGTCCCCTAATTCGAAAAAAGTGATGTCTGGAAAATTAATGTATTTATATATGTATGTATGGAGAGCTACAGCCTAAACCATTCAATCGATTTCGCTCAAGTTTAGCACGAACTGTATTTTAATAGTGGGACAGTTGACGGGTAAGCTCATTGATATAACTTGTCCAGGGGAGGCTTAAGGAATTAAGAACCGCCAAAAAACAGCTTTTAATTGTTTTTGTCAAAAAAGGCTCGAATTCTGAAATTTTCATTAGTTGGTCTTAAAATATATATATATATAAATGTATCAAATTATTTCTCTTTAGTCCAGTTTTTAGATTCTTGTCTCAATGCCCACGTACGACACAACAAAAATCTTATACAGTATCAAAACTGTTTGGTCTTTCATTGAATTGCATCCGAAACGTAAAGCAGTGGTTCATATTCATAGTAAGACTTGTTTTGATAATACATCATAAAACTATTAAATATTGGTTCGCTGAGTGAGACTACCCGCTACTGTTTCCACTTTGTTATAAGCGGTAAGTAGACAGCGGAAACATAACTAATTATTTTTTTACATTTCTGAGATATTTGAAACTTAAATTGAATCTTTATAAATCATTACATTCTTTTTTGGAATAATTATTGTAAGAAAATTGTGCACCATTGCCTTTAAACATGTGCCGGAGTCCAACAATCGTTAAATGTTTGAAAATGGAATAAGTCTCTATAAGAAAATCACCAAATATGTAGTAAGTAATAACTAGTACCTATAAAAAAAAACAAGACCAAACGGGATGGCGATGCACTGTGGACGCCCTCTGCCCATCTAGGGGACTTGACCTTAAGTCAAAGTAAGTCAATAACTAATAAATAACCGAAACCGAGTTTGTATCAAGGGGGTAATTTTCGAAAATACTCAATAATTTCAGCAAATTCTTAATACGAGTATTATGTACCTATTGCATTTGCACATCATACTTTAATCCGGTAATGAGTTCCGCTAGGAATCGTGAACGAGATACCACGAAAGCAGAGTCGCAAGAGTCAGCTAGTCGGTTATAAAATCGTTCGACTCGTCTACTTGGACCAAGTAGGAACACTGATCATGGCGTAATCGGTTTGTTATTTCAGTGTTTAGACGATGTTTAAACCCTGTTTTGTTTTGTCAGAGGCATGTGGGAATCATTCAATTGATTGTTCTACATCCGGGTTATGATTGCTTCTTTAATTTTTAATTTTAGACTAAATACTCGTTTATTATTTACCTCATTTATTTAAATTATTCTCTTAAGATATTTTTTTTTACAATATTTATAAAAAAACATACATAATATTATAAAAAATCCATGTCAGACCACTACCAGTAGCGGAGCATGGCCCAAACTACCAGCGGTAGAGGTCACAGACTGAGAAACCTCCTAACGATGCGTGCCGTGTCGAGGACGACAGCCTTCTATATCTGACCCTTCATCCAACAGTCTAGCGAGAGTCTCTTGAGATGTTGATCGAGACTCTTCGCTATTAGTCCATTTGCCGAAACGATTATCGGGACAATGATCGTCGAGTCTACGTCCCACATGGCGGTTATCTCGAAGGTCAGATCGAGGTACTTAGAAAGTTTGTCCTTCTCTGCCTTAACGAGATTCTCGTCATGCGGGACGGCGACATCGACGAGCACCGCCCGGGCGGCGCTGAGCCCGATCAACCAACACGATATCAGGCCTATTGGCAACAATAGTCCTGTCCGTGATGATTGATCGGTCCCAGTAGAGCAATGCACGACCATTCTCGAGAACTGGCTCTGGTGTGTACTTATAGTACGGTGCCTCGGACTCAATAAGGCCGTATTGAAGAGCAAGTTGCTGGTGGATGATCCTGGCCACTTGATTGTGCCTATGCAAGTACTCGGTGTTAGCAAGATACGAGCAACCGGAAATAATGTGGCGAAGTGATTCAACAGGACGGTGGCATGCTCGACAAATGTCGACCGTACCGTCCTTAATGATATATTTCCTATAGTTGTTCGTCTTGATAACCTCATCTGCAATTGCACAGGCAAAACCTTCAGTTTCCCCAAAGAGGTCACCGAAACGCAGCCAGTTCACCGAAGCGAGCAGGTCTACGTCGGGTCCTGTTAAGAACCGGTAGAACCGCCCGTGTAGCTCTTTACTCTTCAGTACCTAGCACCTTTGGTTTACGCCAGTTCTCGTTAGCCAAGGAGAGTGGTGTCAGGCCCTTGTTAACCATCACGACATCGCAATGAATGCCACACCCATTCTGTAGGAAGTAATTCCTCAGACTGCACACTTCACGGTTATGGAGGTTCTTGGCATTTAAAAATCCTCGAACCCCCCAACTTCCGTGGAATGTACAGTCTCATGACAGAAGATCGTGGGTGTAACATTCGATGCAATGTCAGTTGTTGACAGACTCGCCTATCCAGGGCGTCTAGTTCCGTTTGAGTCCACCTAAGTATGCCAAAGGAGTACAACAATAAAGGCATTACCCAACCCTTGAAAGCCCGCATTTTGTTACCCCCAGACAAAAAACTGTTAAGAACTTTTGTCAGGCGGCCAAAAAAACGGTCTTTCACCGATTTCTTAATATCCTCTACCGCTATACTAATTATTTACCTAATTATTAGTACAATCATCTGGAGCTTTGCTTATTTGAAACATATTTTAAGTCGACATTGCCTAGATGTGTCGTTATAAAGTTTGATTCAAGCCGCTGATCGCTATCTATTAGGTATAAAACTCGCTAAAATAAAGAAAATAGAAGACATCCTCTAGCTGGAATTCCATTGCATTATTCACGTGAATCTACTTCTGCATGAAGATATTGGGTTTTGTTGGAAGGGTCTACAAGCAATAGTACCTTGCCTAGAAATTTAATTTTTGGTTGCTAATATTATTAAAAAAATAATTAACTCTAACTTCATTAACTTAAGTAACTCAACTTATAAGCTAAAATTTAACGGCTTTACTTTTGCACGTGAGCAAAGTTACAATTAGTCGTCTGACTCTTAATTAAGATTTAGTTCAGAAATTTAAAGTTGGTACAAAAAAGTCTCAATAGTAAGTAATGGTTTATCTACTTGACGCATGTCAGCTTGCGGCAGACTTCCGTTCCCATCTCCCTGTTATCTTACACAAATATGACAAATTAAACGAATCTTAAATAAACACTTTGTGGTAACCTTCCACAATGGTATATATGTGTAGAGGTTTAAAGAGTAAATCTGAGCTACTGTTTAAACTTTTGACTGTCGCCGCGAAGTTCGCTACGAGTATTACAATAACTAAAAGCTTTCACTCACACAATTCTTTATGCAGCTATGACCGAAGTGATGGAAGACTTAGGTTTAATATGCCCCACCTCGCCAGTTAATTTGCTGATCCCACGTAATAGGGGTTCCGTCTGTCTGAGGATGACTAGGGGTTTCGGAGATGTAAACGCCCAACCAATGCTCCCCATAGGTTTAGGAATGAAAATAAACAATAGAGTCGAAATACCTTTACTCCCCCTTAAAGGTACTGCTGGCTCGATAAATCTAAAAAACCATGATGAACTTAGAAGTAATTTTTTAGTACTTAGAAGTAAATTTTTAGTACTTCGAAGACTAAGTAAATTGTTAGTTCAGGAGTTATAGAAACCTAACTGGTGACTACGGATCCCTATTCTATGCGTGGTCTGAAACGCCTTCAGCCGGTTTTATTTAATTGGATCTGACTTTATATAGGCATAATAAAAAACTAACTCGTAGTTTTGACATGTAACGCAACACTTATGGCAGTTGTTAAAGTCATGCTTGAGAGAAATGTGCTGTTTAATCAACAATGAACAAGTTCAAAACAATAGTATTAAACAGTTACAATTGCATTCACATTGTTAAGAAGTTACAATTAAAAAAATGCATTACGCTTAGTTGTACAACCTAGTGTTCAATTCACACATAAAAAACAGCAAACTATTTATACTTAAGTATACAAAGTTATAACAGTTGACGAGGTATTGCTGTTGTAAAAACACACTCACAAAATATAGGCAATGTTAAAACTTTAATAGTGAAAATCATCCAATTGGATCAAGAGGGTAAACATTATTTCTCAATAAATTTAGTTTCAATTTAATTTAGTTAATATTTAGAGTAAATTTGGATTGAAGCCGTTATAAATTATAAAGCTCTTAACAGAATGCAGACGATGAAAATTTTCTTCGGAGTTGTTGTGAGCATTTACCTATTGACTGTTTACAATTACCATAAGAACTACAGTACACCTACTTTGTTGGAAATTGAGCTATAATCTGTTTCGTTTTATTTAAATTATGATTATAAGCTTATACTCAAACATACTACTAACATAACCTACTTTACGTTAAGTTACCAACAATGTCCAAATAAGTAACACGAGTAGGGGCGCGTGGGGCGGTCTGCGGTCGGTCAGTCCGTTTGCCCTACATCTTCTATTTCGTATACTTCACAGAGAATATTACCACAATCATAGAGCCTTACTCATGGACTTAACTAGGTGAAAATACTTAAAAACTACCACAAATAGTGTCTCATTTGTAAGGTAATTTTTCTAAAAATATTTTATTTTCATTGCATTCAATTTTTTACTCTTAGTTACATTCAATTAATTACCTAAAAGGTATTAAAAGGTCAATAGTTGAAACTGTGCAAACTCTTTATAAAGTCGAAGGTGGATATTTGTATTTGCCAACATTACGCACTCTTTTATGTTCCGTTTGATTGCGCACTACGAATCAAAACACACCCCTTTAATTAAACTGTCGGCACTAAGTCAACTTTGCTCTGTACTCTATACGTAGAACTAGCAGTTAAGTAATAAAAGCACGTATAATTTACTCGTGACATTGTTCAGTATTGTTTATCAGGGGGCAACTAGCTACAATTTCGAATAATATGGTATGTTGTACAGTAGGTATGAACTGTATAGTTCAATTAAACAAGACAGTTTAGTAAAGTATAGATTTAATGACTTCATGACCACAAGAAAAAATGTTTTGGTCTCTTTATTAAAACTACTGATTAGTATGCACTGATTTAGCCTATTAGGCTTTTGCGCAAGCCTAAGAATTTCAGTCTTTTAAAATCTCATAGGAATTTTAAAGGAGTACTTAGGTACTCCTTTAAAATTCCTATGAGATTTTAACCCAAACCCAACTTGGTTAGCCCAAAAACAGTAGTTGTACTTCAAAAAAGTTCGGTACTAGAAACGTGCCAAATTATTTTATTTAAATATAAATTAATTTCCCGCTATCGCTCGTAAATCGTACAGTATGTCACTCAACTGCAATTGCCGTATCGTATGAAATAATAATCAAACCAACGCAACGTCCATTCAATTATCCCTGAAAATTGGGGCTCATTAAAATAATAAAACAGCCGGAGGCGGCGGAATCAAATTGAATGATAACAAAAGCTTGGTTAATTTGACGTTACTACTATTTGATGAATAGCGACCAGACTTAAATTTACATCAACAAAATTCACTAGAATACTAACTAGTTGGAACTTACTACCACGTCTTTAGATGTATATTTTGTTAGTAATTTGATTATTCCCCGTAAAATCCAAGCCTTTCGACGCTAACCAGGTAATTTTAATGTTTGAAAGGAATAAAACATTGAAAGTTGTAAGTTGAAAGTTATCGAAAAATATCTTGATAAATATTAACAAAGAATATTCGTATAAATTAACGCCAATCAATATTTATAATGGACCATTTCCCAAATCATCATATCGGCCTTTCACAAGACAGTTAGATAAAGCCTAGTGCATACGAGCGGAAGCCCTTGTTTGCACAATAATAGCGGCCGTGTGTCAAGCTCCTGAATGCAACCCCAAATGCAATTGTGTACATTCGTGCGAGGATTGAGTTACATAGAATGCGATGGAAACATTTGCATCTAGTGCTCGGAGCTCTGCAAACTATGGAGAGACCCCGTTAATATAATTATTAGTTCAGGTAAGTTAATATACTCAAGTACGTCAGTGATGTATCGTCTGCTTTGTTTACTGCTATGTTTGTGTGTATTTTGATTGGTTGGTTGGTAAAATATATGCTTTCTGAAGGCGGTTGACTCTCAGACACAGGACACAACTTCTTTGATTTGCTATCATTAGTCATAAATATTTATGTACCTACTACTATTTAACTGTTGCATGTTTGAAATAAAACATTTATTAAGGGGCATAATTTTTTGTATATGTTTCAAAACGTCAGGCTTAAAAAACAATAAAACCTCGCATTGAAATCCGTTAAAAAATATATTATTTTATTTCATAATGATGAGTCGCGTAAACGAAAGTCAATATTACGTTGCACGTTTTTTACGCAAAATATTCGCAAGTCTTTTCCATATATTACGACTATAACACTATTGCAATTACAGTTATTATAAATGACAATTGCGAGCCAATAGCATACGTCGTATAAGCACTGAACGGCCCCCTATTTGGTGACCACTTGGTGGCACTGGATGGTCATTCCGCAAATTGCTCTTTCCCAACAAAATTGTCAATAAAACTCATCTGATTCGCAGTTAAACAAGCGAACGACATTATTAATTTATGCATTGTAATATGGTGCAAACGTTGGCGTTATCCCGTGTAAATTATTAATAGTGCTGGGGTAAAAATTAAGCTTAAATCGCATGGGTAGTTTCAGCTGTAACGTGCGTTTTATGTTTGCATTGGCAAATTAATATGTTGACATTTTCATTTATGACGAGTCCAACGCAATGACTATTGAGTATTTTATCGCAATGGTTGGGATCTTAATAGTAATATGGATTTAAAACCAATTGTGATAAATGATACATAGTGCACACACAGTTGAGTGAAGAAAATTTTTTGTTGATAATATTGTATTTTTGACCCACAAATTATCATTGAAATAAGAGGGCAGCAGTATCATCAAACAAAAACCCATCTGTTGAAGACAAAACACAAAAGTGAATAGCTCCCTTGCGATTCACCTCAACGTTGTCTTAAGAAAAAAGCGATTACACAAATCTGAAGAAGCTATTAATCCGGCTCGCTGCCCCCGAATGGCATCACGGTTTGTTTAATAAAATCGCGAATTTACATATCAAAACCTACAAAGGGGCATAATTGGACCCGATGACTTAGAAAACGTAGTGGGTGAGGTGGGCCTACCACCCCCTACAACAAACAAAGGAATTATACCCGCCTCAAGAAACTTTTAGCATTGGAAAGCTCCTTAACAAACAGACGCGTGTGTATCTAATGAAATTCCTATGGTTGCATAACATGCCCGTGTGAGCGCTGTGCGTTATTAGCGAAATTATTTCTCCGGGTAAAATCTTTGAAGGCGGTTGCTCTTTCGGAAAAGTTGTTAAGAAAATGGGTTGAGATCTTTTAGGGATTTCATTAGTTTGTAACTATGCGGTGTGTTACGTGAGGCATCTAATTTATTAGGTAGGCGTAGCCAAGGGAACGAATGGGCAGCGAGCATTTGAAAATGGAACGGAACTGCCGAATCACGCCGCTTTGAGCCGAAGCCGCCACGACACGATTCGTTAAGAGACAAATGTTTGAATTCAATTCCATAATTTTTTTCGTTAGTAATTAGTAACGGTATATTTACTCCGCATTCGGTCTACTTCTGTACGGTAGCCGTGTTTTTTCAATAATTAATTTTTGTTGTTAATTCTGGGAGCGTGCAATCAGAACAATTTATTTGACCATTCGAATAAGTTAACGACCCGTTGATGGTTTGTGTTGGCAATGAGATTTTATCCGGTACTCGTACTAAAACTACATTCCCACACGATACGTAAAGTGCCATTGTGTTCGATGAATGAATGAAGTGCAAGCCGACGACATACGGGCATCTTATACTCCCTTTGCTTCATCAAGGATATTGACACTTGTTCGTTGTCATCAGCTTTTGTTCTAGTACGTGTTAGATTACACATACAGTAAATGTGCACGTGTATATAACACTTCAATTATGTGTTACTTAACACTATTATTAGTACTTTGAAGTGTATTCACAAACGATTTAAAAGTAAATAGCGGTTCATTATTTAATTATACTTAACCTTTTTATTTTAAAACACCAACATACATTGTCACTACACCATTTTGATGGTGTAGCTCTAAATGAGGTGACCTTCAAACATTCTATGTTCTTTCTTTATATTAAATGGTCCTCTATAATACCATAATACCAAATATATATATATATATATATATAATACCAAAACTACAGAGTAAACATTCTGCTAAAAGACAAATTCGTTTCTTGTCACGATACTGTAAATCTGAACCCCAACACAAACAAATGGAATGTTTAGAGATTAAAAGACGAATTAAATGCCACTGAATTAAATTAAACTTTATTTGTAAACACAACGAGGTGTATTTATCATTGAGGTAGTACATTGAAGTGTCTCGTAGCGGTTTCGAATCGCATCGCAGTGGAAAGCTAATCGCGTCGCGCGCCATTCGCGCGTTATAATTAGTACAAATCGTCTGCTCAATACTGCCGGCTATAGAACTAACAAACTTTACACAAGCCATGTTTTTTTTTATTTGTCTTGAAGATATGTCACAGCTATTAAATTATAATCTTTTGGTGAATTTCGATAGTATTTTATTATTATGCCATTGATATGCGCGGGACCATAGACCTACATGATCGGACTTGATCTTAAAATAAAAATTTAGACTAGAGATTATTTGCCGTTGACATTAAAAAATTTTTAATTTATTTTAATTTTTATCTTAATATATTTTTGTATTTAAAAGCAATGAGTTTGATTAAATTACTAATGTTATGGAATTGAATTGTTTTGTTTTTTTTTTAATTGTTTAATTGAATTGTTATGGAAGAGATTGCTCTTTAGCAATAAGGCCGCCTCTTGTACATTATTATTAAGTCATGTGTGACATATCTGTCTCTTTTCCCAAGATTAAGGCAACCCACGATGACTGTCGGATACATTAACTGCGGCAATGAATCTAATTTGTAATGCATGCACTACAAATAATATATTATACTATCCAACTTTTAGAAGACATGGGAGAACGTATTTACCTAATACAACGACGACGCGACGTAGAGTTTCACCTTATAAACTCAATGTAACTAACTAACTCAACTTGCGTTATATTGTGATATAAAGATTAATTAAACACAGAAATATTTTTTTGGATTTTTATATTATTTTTTTGTTTTTCACAAATACGTTAAGCTCAGCTCCAGGGTAAGAACACAGGCTTTGTTTAATAAGAATCAGATGGCAGAAAAAGGTATCGACATTATGAGCTATTCGCAGTTTATTTATTTAATATTTGATTTGTTTAGATATTGAGCCCTAATCACCGTAGTTACTGAGATTAGGGCGTTCAACTAAACATACCCTTCAGGTTTGGAATACTAGTTTAATTTGAGTTCGTAAATAAACACTACTCTATACTTAAAATTAAATATGGTAAATTGTATAACAAACTTTTTTAGGGTTCTCCGGGGCTTTAACATGAAAGCTTCGAAGGTTCAATGTCTATGATGAGGTGAGAATTGGTTAGTAGATGAGTTAAACATAAGCAGTTAAAAATATTTCAAATAATTAGTTACGACTCACAAGACCCGCATTTTCCGGTGAAACGAGAAATGAAACGAGATTATTTTAGTATTTACTGGTAGGTATACTAAAAGAATTTCGTTTATTTTCTCTTTCGTATCCAAAAGTAGTCATTCACATTTCATATGCAAAGAATAGACTCGTGCTCGTGTTTTCCAATCATCTCTCAGTGAATCCGTTGTGCAACTTTGTCTGTCAACGACGCACATATTTCAACGAGTAGGTACTTTCTTTGAATGATTCGATGTATTGGAGACATCCCGCTCTTGCGTTATATCATCATCATTCACCGAGCCTTTTCCCAACTCAGTTGGGGTCGGCTTTCCAGTCTAACTGCGATTCGGCTGAACTTCGATATTTTCCGTGAAGCGACTGCCATCTGACCTTCACAACCCATGGGCGATATCGAAGTTCTGCAGTTAGACCGGTCGGATTTTTGATTTTAGGGCTCCAACTACCCCTAACGACTGCCATAGATGTTAGTATGACAACCGGGACCGACGGCTTAACGTGCTCTCCGAGGCACGGAGGGGTCTCAATGTCTTAAGAAATGGTCACCCATCCTAAGACCGGCCTGAGTCGATGTTGCTTAACCTTTGCAATGTGTTAACATTGTCGGTTACCACTAGACCACGAGCCCCTCTCTTTAGCAGCTCTTGCGTTATATATATCGGGAAATACGTTTGCAGAATTTATTTTGTCAAAGAAATATTATTAAAAATTGTCCGCTCGATCTACCATTGGTAGTAGTTTAAATAAAGTTATTTTTATGGTTATAAATAAATGGCAATGAACCACAGAAAACATTTTGTACAAGAACTTTAAGTGTAACTGAAAAAAAGATATTTATTTTATCTTATCTTATCTTATTACTAAAATGTTAAGATTCAGTTATTAATTAAATTATAATTTCAAACATGACCTATCTAAACGTTTGTAAGCCAAGAGCTCTCAATGGAATCCAGTAATCTCGCGAGATAATAGATTCGATAATTCATCAGTGCGTCTGAATCGATACCAACAGTAGCTGCGGATTGATGGCGCCTGTCTTTGCTGGTGAAACGTTTCACGCTTATCACACTGCATGCTGTAGAAACTCGGATTACATACTTTTAATGAGGATATTGCTTCATTCTATATCCTAGTTCTTTTAAAAATTGTAATTTCATTATCTTGCACTTGCACTTGCACTATCGAAGCTATATCTATATAGGATATCGAAATATAGGTTTAAGAAAAGTTTTTTGCCCATTAGGGACAAAAGTCTCGACAAAAAGAAAAGTCAAAACTCATCAACCTCTCCTCTTCATCTTAGTTATATAATGGTTTGTAGTTTATGTAAGTATAAATATCATAGCATAATAATTATGTAAGTTTATTATAATTATGCACCCATCGTTTATACTTGCACTCCTCTCAGGTCTGCTGGAAGTTTGTGTATGTACAAACATTATAAATAAAATAAAATAAAATAAAATAAATAAACAAAAACAAAATTAAATACCTATATTTCCTTACATAGTAGACCATTTCTTAAGACACTGAGACCCCTCCGTGTCTCGGAAAGCACGTTAAGCCGTCAGTCCCGGTTGTCATACAAACATCTATGGCAGTAGTTAGGGGTAGTTGGAGCCCTAAATCAAAAATCCGACCCGTCTAACTACAGAACTCCAATATCGCCCACGGGTTGTGGAGGTCAGATGGCAATCGCTTCACGGAAAATATCAAAGTTTAGCCGAATCGCAGTTAGGCTGGAAAGCCGACCCCAACTGAGTTGGGAAAAGGCTCGGTGAATGATGATTCTTTACATAGTAGAAAAACAAAGTCGTTCTCGCTGTTTATACACGCTTACATCTTTTAAACTATGCATTCATTTTGATGCAGTTTTCAGCAATTCAAGAGAATGTCAGAATAACATTCAAGAGAATTGAGTGTAGGTTGTAAACTATTCGTACCAAAAAATTATAAGGATGTCCCAACCTATTTTTTCTTGTGGCAAAATAATATCCTTACTGTCACCGGTCAGCTAGAATGCAGGTAGTTACAGTTTACGCGGGCGAAGCTACGAGCAAGAGCCAGTTAGATGTAGGTTAACCTATATAAAATTGAACAAGACATTAACCTTCATAACAGGATTTTATTATCATCTGTTTTGATCTATATTAGTTTCTATTGCACAGCCGTTTTTGCTATTTCCGCTATTACATTGGATGCTATCCAATTAATTTGACATTAAAATAATTAATTTTTCATTTCTTTTGTAAAATATAAATATCAGCTGTCTCGTTTTTATTCATTGTGTCACTATAATACAAAAACAGCTTTAAATTATTGTTTTTCTTCATATTCTTATACAGAACTGTCTAAAAACCATTTTTTTTTGTTAACAACGCCAAATTAACGCCGTCGCCTGACGGTAAGTCGCGACGACGTCTAGCGATTGTGGGCGACTCTCACATTACACAATACTATAGAGTGGCCCTCAACTTGATGACCTAGTGACGTACCTCTTTACGCTCCGCTTAAAGAACCCAGGGTTATATGTGGAAGGAAATAAGTGCACAGGTAGTGTGTTCTAGTTCGTATGAATATGTGTAGTCCGTATGCCAACTTGTCGATCTAAAATATAATAATGACCGTATGCTAATAATGTGACGAACAAACATAGACAAAGTTCCTGCTAATAGGCGCGTCACATATTACGTGCAGACTGACAAACAAGCGTTTTATATAATAAAATGCATCTGCCTACTCGTACCGTTTCGACGAGAATATTTTTTTGTGAAAAAATACCGTTGTCGAATTTGTGGACATTACAACTACAAAGCAAATAGAATTAGAGCTTGCATTTTCTAAACCAGAGGTAATTCGACATAGATATTAATCAACGGGAATTATGCAAGACTATGATATAATTAAACAGAATCACCTTTTTAACACTTTCCCATAACAGTGGTATCGTTTAGGGTTTTAGCTGTGTCACTAAGTGATTGGTCACGTCTCGGAATTGTCAAGTTTGGAACACATTTTTGTGAGGAAATGTCGTTTTATTCAATTCTCTGTGGTCACATTCCAATGATCGCATCACTGACGCTACGGTTTGTGTATTTTTTATCCCCGAGTATCAACTAACAGGTTCAAATGCTTGTAATGAAAAATAAGAATTGATTTTACAATTGTTTTACAAAAACCGTGTCCGTTAAGTAAATTTTGAAGCTTCATTTGACACAGACCGTGACAGGCATAGTCATTTACTAAATAATTGTTACGTCAC
The DNA here is from genome assembly GCA_963556515.1 of Nudaria mundana. Lineage (NCBI taxonomy): Eukaryota > Metazoa > Arthropoda > Insecta > Lepidoptera > Erebidae > Nudaria > Nudaria mundana. The sequence continues at coordinate 9,611,239 of OY748293.1, forward strand.
AGGCAATAGAAACCGCATTATAAGTTTTAAGAATAAAACAAAGTATACAGTGGTTTCTAGAGTTACAAAACATTTAGACGCATTTATTATTATAATTAATAATAACTTTTTATAACTTAGTATGTATGCTACTTATGAGCTTTTGAATTCCATTGATATATAGATAGTTACATTAGATTGGGGTGCGCATAAAATGTTTTCACCTTCAAGCAATTAGCTGGCCCACTAATAAATAATCACAATACTGTAATCTATTTAAGCTCGGTTATAAGTAAGTTTAGGGCCGCAAAGCCCTTAGAAACGGAATATAGGTAGATACAGAAATATTGGTCCTCGGTGCGGAATAAATTGTGCCTCTAATTCTAATGGCGACTTTTAGGGGAATCCATAATTCCATTTCGTGTTTTCAACTCTTTAAGGGGTCGGAATATAGACATTAATGGCTTGTGAAAGGTTTCTTACGAACAAAGTTTTAGAGACATTGTTTCTTTTGTGTTTTCATTCAATGTCGTAACAGGGTCTTTATGCACAAAATAATTCACAAGAAACTAAGATCACAAAAAAATTTTAATATATAAAGGGTGGTTATATGACTCCACAAAAACTAGACTTAGAATAAGTCATCTTCACCTCATCCTAGGGTACCCACTACCACAGATAATATAATATAACTACTACACATAGTTCACATAAACTACAGACCCAAGAAGTCCTCACTACGTATAAACATCCAATGACACGAAATTGATATGAAGAGGCATTTGGGCGTAGCACCTACCAATAAGTGAATCTAATTATTTCAATACGTTTATGTAATAGAGCCGCAGCTGTCTGTTTAAAATAGTCAAGAAACCAAAGACAGAAATAACTGAACCACATCAAAACTTCCAAATTATTTTAAAGCCCACCAGCGACATGCAAACACATTAATTTATAGGCACGAAAACAAACTTTTTAAGTCTGTAACTTTTACATTAAGTCGCGGCCTGTGAAATTATATTATACCGCCGTTATTTGTTTGTTTGTTTACATCATAATTTTAAGTTTTTACTCACACAACTCACTAAATCACACACACAGACAGAGGTGTTCAGTGCGCCCACATTTCGCCAGTCACTTTGTTGCCCCATCTAATAGGGGGAAACCTGTTGCTAGTTCAAGACCGAATGTTGTGGTGTTCGTCAGTCATGGGAGTCATATGCGGCAGTGGGAGTCAATTGGCTGATGATGATCATAATTCTAATTCCGCGCTTTGGGTATAGATAGCTATCTATACCCAAACCGCGGAATTAGAATTATGATCATTACCTACATATATTTGTCAGAACCGTATAAAGATGTCTGCATCAGATGAAGTTGACACCTACGGCCCCTTAGCACCTCATTAGATAATAGTTTTTTTTTAAACTTACGTTTTAAACCTACAAATAATAGTTAGGTAGAGAGGAAGAGGTCACTCGGGTGGTCAAAGTCCGCCGGGCGCCACTGGAAATACCTTCTGGTGTCACCAGAGGCGCCCGCGGCAATGGACATGGGAGTGGCCGCGGTCTCGCGGAATTAAAAAAAAAGGTAGTTTAAAAAAAGAAAAATGTAAAATTATTTTAATTGAGGTTCCAATTTGCAACAATGTTACGAGTATAACAAGGTTCAATAAAAATTTCAACGCTGCCTGTCAAATAAACGCAACAAATATTTTAATGGCCAATGCATCGACCCTTTTTATTAGTATAAACCCGCTCGATAGAAGTGTGGCGACGAACTGACAGGCTAAATAGACACGGGATAATGTCTCAGATGGTTTGTATAAAATAATTCTATCAAGTTATCGTCTTCTACAAACAGTCGCCGCGGAAGACCAACACCAATTCCCACGCAAAGTTGCTGTTAATAAAAGCAACAAAATTATATATTCAAGAGTTAGGAGGTGGTGGTATGGCAGTTAGAGTCTTCTACGTGGTCCGAGTTACAATGCAAAGTGCCTTAGAGGGGTGCGCCGATGCCCTCTAACTGTGCGACTCGCAAAGATGGCCGCCGTAATGGCGAAATGAAATTATTAAGCATTGTCTTGTGAAATCGGCCGCAGTCGACACCTGAGACACAGGCCGCGACCACTTAGCATGGATACTCCACCACCGAGTTATGAAGTGCCGCGGGGTAGGGAGATATTTTCTCTACTCTATCCTTGAACAAAATCTACTCAAATAATCTTCACCTCTTTGAGTATTTTTGAAGAAGTACCTACGTATAATTGTACCGACTAGTATTTAAATTTTTTTATAAGTACCTTCTTGCTACGTGAGTTGTTATGTTAGATTTTAATCATAGAAGTAATAAAAGCATTATATATTATTATACCCATTGAAAGAGTAACAGATACCTAAGTATACCTAATTATAGTAATATGCTTTTTTTAATTTATAAACATAACTTTAGTCGATATGTAACGTGGGATAGAAAATATGAACGGAAGCATCTCCATAATTTTCTAACGCCAAGACATTACTTACGACCCTCGCCTGAAAGCTTTGTATTAAAATTTAAATCTACTTTACAAAGTGTATTTTATACACGTGCTCTTGCAATTTTGATCGTTCATAAAGCTCCAAATAGCGCTTATTATTACGCTTTACCTTTGTGGTATTGGGTGTTACACATCTCTCCCCAACCATTCCTGCTAACATTTTGACTAAGTCTCCCATGAATTTGGTATGCATAATGCTAATATATTATAGATACCTTAATTACTCGTTTGTGGTACATTGGTGGTTTCTCTGATATTCATTTCCATTTATTTATGTCTAAATTTGAATTAATTCAAAATATCAATACCTTTATGCATCTGCCTTTTAATTGAAAAAACTCATCACAAGAATCGATCGAAACGGAAATGGCCATTAATTCATGTAATGCAAAATCGATGACCAAAAACATGTCTTACAAAAATAAATTAATTTTAAAAATTTGTTTGCTACAACAAAGGCCAATCTCTACTTATTGGCTGAGTGAAATTCCTCTTTAATCCAACTCATACCCACTTCGTGTTTTTAATTTGACACAAAAAACAGCTTCGACTCGGTGATCAATCAAAACTCCCGCTTGATTCTTTTTTTTTCTATATTTTATTGCAATACACTTTCGCCTTTTAGTAACCACTGCAAACGTGAAAGTATAATTTTGTTTGTTTATAGGAAACAATTTATTGAGTAAAGAATGAAACAATGTCTTTATTTAAATACGACTGGATACTTTCCTGAGTTTTGTAAGACGCTAGTTTAAGTAGGTTACCTACTTTAGACGTTCTATTTCAACGTAACTGAAATTCAAAAAACTATTTAACTTTCTTTTAAATTAATATTCATAATCGATCCAACTTGAAACATTTAAATATAACTGCAGAATTTTGTTATGTTTGGTCTTTCTCTGTTTAAAGTGAGCAGTGGATTCATTCATTTGCACGATTCCCTTTCAAATGTTCTGTAAACATAGAAGTCGCTTGGAACTGCCATGCTGATGCATATAAGACAGACACAGAATGCAAAAAAGATATTCTCAAAGCAAAAGTTGTATAAAAAATACTCACATGGTCGTGCAATATCATTTGAAAGGTGGTTTTTTAGTTCAACGATAAGATTATTCAATACTAAGTCGACACCGACAATCTGCACTAAATCCTATTTTAAAGACACGCCACGGTGGTTTTTAAAGGGTGCTCTTGAGATACTCCTACACTTTATCTATACAAGTTTTTCGTTACACGAACGCTTAAATTTTTTACATTCTTTTGTACCGAAACGTATTTATAGTGACTATTTGTGTTGTCTACTAATCCGATTGTAATTGAATTTCCTTAAGCAATATTTTTTGTGCAACACTATTTTTAGAGTAGATACGAGTAGGTAAGGTATACCTAAGTATAACCAAATACCCCTGACAGTACTATATTTGCCTGAAGAGACATTGTTCTTGATCTTCAAGAAACGTTTTTGATGAATAGTTAAATCAGACGTCATAGGGTAACGATTGGGACATAGTTAATTATAAAGTTCACTTTTTTCTGTGTCTTCAGAACCTTCGGAAGCAACTGTAACACATTTTAAACAAACAAAGAAACACATTACAAAGCCATAAACCAAGCAACAAAGGCACCGACAAATACGTGTTGAAACTGATCCATCATGTCTCCTTTTAAAATAAAAAAAAACTCATAAGCTATACACAACAGATGTTTTCATAAAAACTAACCCCTATCAGACTCAAAAAATAAAATGCCGCTATGATTACTATTAAACTTAACTAACTGCAATTTACGAAATAATGTATTTTTTTCTATAAATATTTAAATGCAAAATAAAATACTGATGTATTAATATTTATGTTCATAGTTTTGACAAATTGGTGAACAGGGCCCACGTTCCTATAATAATTTTGGTAACACAAATTCATCTATATTTGACAGGTGTTTGTGCCAAGACATCATTATTTTAATCAATTAAGAACTTTCATTCATTTTGAATTCTAATGTGAACACAATTTTTTTTATCACACTGTCATTTGTGATGACTATTTATGTAAATTTTAGTCAAAAGTAAAATGTTATGCCAGTGTACTTCGTATTTATTCAGTACCCCTGCGGTCTCACTTTTGAAGTGTAAAACAGTGGTGCATATACTCGTAATTTTACAATAAGAATCACAAAATCTATAGTCTTGGGCTGGACTCGAACCAAAGATTGATCCCTTTCCAGGAGGAACGTTTTACCAACTGTTCGAGCCCAGTCCAAGACTATAGTTGTTGTGATTCTTATTGTAAAATTATATAAGAAAAAGTTAGCATACTTCACTGCTTATAAAATAGATTAAGTGGTGCATAACTGGACCGTTATCATTATCACTAATGAATCGATAGGTACATGTATAGTACCTATGAAATATGAAATACAATCGTCAATATCTAAAAGTAAACACCATACCGACCAATAAAGAGTTGAGCATATCAACATGCAAAATTCCAATTAGATTCGAAACGTATGATTGTGATAAACGAAACGTTATTGAAGTCGCTTATCTACGTAATTAGAAAAGAACTAAGCTGTAACCATTTGTGTTTATGGGAATATTCGAGTGTTGTACTGACAAGTTCTCTGATAGTAAAGGGGAAAACTGTTTTTATATCACGAATTGATAGTGTGCAATAACGTAGCCAATAAATCTTGGTATAATGACAACTATTGGTATAATGAATACTTTGATATAATTACAGCTTAAGGTACTAATATGCTTCTAAATCTAAAAATGTGAGAATATTTCAGTTCTTTTTTTTTTAACAAATATCGATATTTGTTAAAAAAAAAGATACTGCCATTTCCCATTTAAAGAAAACGAATTATACGTCCAAATAACCTATCGAATCAAGGGGGCCAAGCGAAAAAGTGACAGCTAAAATTGCTCTCTTTGCAACTTTACAGCAATGTCACTGCAGCGGCCCGTCACCGTCTAAGCTTCCACTATTGCATCCACACACCACGAAATAACAAACTCCTAGTATCTCAAATCAAGTGACATTATGCCGAATAGGTCCAGCTGTAATGTTTTCTAACAAAATTTATATCCAATGGTATGTCTGTATCAAAAGTCAAGAAACATCAAGTATATTAAAATTGTTCAAAAGTCGTGAAATATAAATAAGGAACAACAAATATTAGAGAGGGATTAAGTGTAATGTGTGTGGTCGTTAACAGAGACATTCAAAAAATTATCTTCCTCGAAACTCAGTACTCTCCACCCACCGCGAATTCGTCTAGAGGGAATAGGGCATCAAATATTCAATTTTAAAACAGCCGCTAAAAGCGAAACGTCATCGCCTACACAAACGCAGCTGGGACTTTACGATTTAGAAATTCTGTTACAGATGGGGACACGCACTCCACTACGTAAGTACAAGAGATACGCAAAAAATTGTATTAGCAAAGTGAAAACATAAATGAAGATGACAACAATAATGTTTCAGATGTCGTTAAATTACCTTCCTTAAATGTTTAGAGGGTGTGTTGGTGACGCAACAGAAGTGATTCGAGACCCTAGAAAATTGTTCTGTCAAGAACAAGAAAATGGCTTGCCGAATAGGAAAAATTTCATTAGCGCCAATCAAAATGACGAGGTCCGAAATGAAGTTCGCAAAGAGAGTCGTAATCACGGAGTTCAGTAGGCACCCCCTCAACATGAGGTCTTATTAAAGGAATAATATTTACAAAACGAGACGCCTCAGAAATCCCCAAATTAAGATCTCGCCGAAACCCGCCCAACTTCCACAAAGTGGAATCATTAAATTAAAAATGTAAACTTTTCTCTTAGCAAGGTAATGGGCATCCCAATGTAGATAAATAGATGGAATAGCTGCAAAAAGGAGCATTTTCCTGTTCATTAAATTTTTCCTTCGCTTTTTTATTTCGACCCCTGGTGCTAATTTTGTTGGAATTCACGCCCCTCGCTCCACCCGGTGGGACTCAATCACAGAAATTTTATATCCGGAATTAAATAAGTACCCGACAGTATTACGAACAAAATTTAATATGAGCTTATTTTTAGCGGTATATTTTTCCTAATTAATCAGCTTCTTTACTTTATGTTTATTGGATTTGGATAAATTCAGCAAGTTTTAATTTGCCTGACTTGGACTCCGCTCAATACTTGTTGGTAAATTCGTTAGACGTCAGTGAGATGTGAAATTTTGAAGGGAATGTTTCCATCAGTGGCAAATCATTTGAGAGGGTGGTGTGTAGTAACTCAATTTTCTGTATTAGTGATGATATAGGTACATAGCAGGAAGCTTCGATCTTACGAGCAAACACAATTGTTTGGCCTAATATTTCCGCTGGAACGTACACGCTAATACTTTTATAACGGACCTGGCTGAGGTTTACGGTTTCACGCGCTTGAATAAATATTTTCTACATGCCCTTGTTATCGACATATTATGAGCTACCTGTGTACGAAATTTAGGCCAAAGTCTAGCGTGCGTTGATGAAACGTACTAAATTAAAACTAAGTTAAATTATACCTCTTTATTTCTTTGATCCGTTTCTTAATATAAATCCAATAGCTGCTGCAAAATGTTTCTGTTTTTAATTCGCAATGTCAACATATCGACATCGTATCATTTCGTTATCGAATTTCCTTATAAGATATTGATTGCTGCAAATAAGGAAATCGAATTATTCAATGTCCGCCCCTCATTTGTTCCCAGTTCCCCTATAACAGACACGAAGAAATTCTTTCTGAGTTTTCGATTACTTGTCCAATTAATTTTATAGATTCATTTGTCTTAGACGCTTTGAAATATGCACCGGAAAATATTTAACGTTTATTTTTGCAACAGTAATTTTGAGCTTCGATAGCTGTTTCATTGCTTTCTTCTTTAATTCTATGCGTGACTGATTTTAGGTATTTTAAGATACAATAATTACTTTAGTACCACAACCTATTATCAACATTCTTAGTGTGATAAAAATGTAAGTACTTGCTCTAACGTGAACGGGGCCGGACAGTCACTCCCGGCTCCAATTCAAGTGTGTGGGACAGGGAGGTGGAGTGTTACGTAACATAAGCACTTAGGGTATTGTGATGAGAGGGAAAGTTTACGTTCCGTTTCTCATCACGCCTCTGCGCGCAAGTGGGTGAGTGCGGTTACTGGCCAGAGCAACGCACCGGCCATTCATGACATAATTGGCAATCGGGCTCATTAAACAGATGTATTTTCACATGGTGAACATGTTAACACCTTTGTGGACTTCTAATGTAAGTATTCTTGCCACAAAGGGCGCTGTATTCAGCCGTTTGATATTATATATCAGTAATTCTGCCTTAGCGCTAGGCCTCAGAAGTGCACGGTACATGGTATGGTATATTATATTTACAATTTTTTAAGTACTCTGTCCTTTTTTACCCTTTTTTTAGGGTTCCGTAGTAAGAGTCCCGGAACCCTTATAGTTTCACCACGTCCGTCCGTCCTCTCAAACGTTTAGTGCTAGAAACATGAAATGGCATGGATATGTATATTATATTTAAATTATCAAATCAAATACGCTTTATTGTATGTTATTATGTTGTTTCTCTTTTGTTTTTTATGAAAAACAAAAGAGAAACAAACATTTACACATATTTTTAAATAGAATGTATAACAGGCGGCCTTTTTGCTAAAGAGCAATTTCTTCTAGACAACCTTAAGATGGAAAGAAAATTGTTGAAATTGATAGGGGTTGTGCACAATGTAATATAAATATTATACATAAAAATAAAAGGATTTACACAGAGAGTAGATCGTTGTGAAATTCAAGAGATAGATAAGGAGATAAAATATTAGTGAAGAAAATGCCTGATTTTAAATGTAAATGGATACTTTAATATATAAATAGATAGAATAGATGTAGATAGCGTTAGCGAGTTTCTAGTTAACGGAAGTGAGATAGTAATCCTTTACCATATTTTTAAAAGATACTGGTGTATGAATCCGTGCCTCGTAGAGCACGTTAAGCCGTCGGTCCCGGTTGTCATACTAACATCTATGGCAGTCGTTAGGGGTAGTTGGAGCCCTAAATCAAAAATCCGACCGGTCTAACTACAGAACTTCGATATCGCCCATGGGTTGTGGAGGTCAGATGGCAGTCGCTTCACGGAAAATATCGAAGTTCAGCCGAATCGCAGTTAGACTGGAAATCCGACCCCAACTGAGTTGGGAAAAGGCTCGGTGAATGATGACTGGTGTATGAACTATGACGGGTGTTATAACTCTATTACTTCAGGAATTATAAAGGCACTACGGTACCCTATCTTATGCGTGGTCCGACACGCATATGCCCAGTTTTTAACTTGCCATAGCGAAACGAGCGGGGTTCCAAGTCTCTGGTGTATGCTATCTGTCTGTGATAGGTATAATAGTTTCCAAACGGATGTTGTACCAATTTTGGTGCTTTGTTTTTCGAAAGCTGGTGTAATCGATATACTCGTAGTTTTAAACTATAAATTTTAATCGGCTCACTTCTTAGTTGATTAGAAATATCACTGACATGTCGCGAGTGTTTCAAATTTTAAATTAATCTTGTTAATACTTCTAAAGTTCTTACTCTGTCGACGACACAGGGTAGTATTACATATCACAATTTCTCCCTCATTTGTCATGTCAGTGCTGCAGTTCACATCACATTATCCACCATTGATTTATATAACACTTACAGGGAAAACTATACACTATAATAATAATACCAAAGGTGTCAAGACCTTCGATTATGTTCACAGTTGTAAGTGTGACTGTAATAAATCAACAATTGAATCGCCCATTATTGCCCCGACCAATAGCACAGCATAGCTCTACGGTGTATCAAATTACAAACACATTGACAAATCAAGGACAGGAAAGAATTCTACAACTTAATGCACAACAAATCACTGAAGTTTACTATTATAGATGGGCAATAGTACCTATTGCTTATATTCAAATGAAATTTAACTTGGAACTTTTAAAAGGAACTTTAACTTTAACAAACTTTGGTACAATTTGCAATGAGAAAGCGGTAATATTGAATGTGAAGTTAACAATGAGGTGTCAGACGAGGTGTTAAGAGAATACCTATTGTTTAAATCAGCATGAATGCGCCCCTGCGCATCCATGCCATTGGGCCCCGCGGATTCAACGGATGAACACTGTGATGCGACCACAACTTTGTGAAATATTTTTTTTATTGTAGCACAGCAAGATACTTTAAATCTTTACCAAATAAAAGTATATTTTAGTTCTAGTATTAGTATGGCAGTATTAACTGGCAGACTATGTATGTAGTAGGTTCTGTGATTGGTTTATAAAGTCTCAACCATGTTCTTATTCGATGACCGTTTTATTTGGAATATAAATCAACCTTTAGATCAAACAAACTAACGAAAGTAGTAATTTAGTGACTCTGTAATGCAGTAAACAGCTGAAACAGCAGTGTCTTTTTTGATAATAATAGATATTAATGTTAGTGGTAATAGTGTTGGTGGTGTGATAACCTTAGATCACAGAAAACCCATGTCTATTAGGTTCTATCTTGATATGATTCGATAATATTTCGTTACATCTCGAAGGCTTAGTAATATTAGAAAAACATTTTGCTCTTTATAGAAACGGACTTCGAAATCCTTTGACTGTAGAATTTGACGGTTTCGTTACTGCTAAATCACAAATTTCTCGTTATGTTGAAAATAAACCACCAGGTAAATATAACAATACTGTGTGTCAAACGGGACCCTTTACAAAATCATTTCCATTCCGTTTTCCGAAGTGAAAATTGCCCACCGCCGGTCAAAGGGGTAACGATTTAGTGTTTATTTGAATTCCGCCTTTGTTAGTTTAAAAGGCGTTAGAATGTAAACGGATCCTTTGTTGTGATTGCCCTGTGTTTTGTTCTATAGCGTTTTGGTTTATTGTTATGTCGTTTGCACGTATTTTGTTAAAAGGTACCCCTTCTGACGTTTCAATTTACTGCGGGGGTATTTATTTCTAACTGTCAGAAATGACTGTTTTACATCACTATCTATTATCTTTTTAATATCTATCAGTCACTTACTTTGAGCAACTTAGTGTTTTTTTATAACTTGGTAGGTACTTATTTTATTACAAAAGTTGGTTGACTACTATAACGTAATATTCTCTGACCACCTTAACGAGAGATACAGTCTCTGAATACGCACGTTCTTCACCTGATATTTAATACATCGATTTTCATACATAATTTTGCCAACGCAACTACTTAACTATACACAGATTTTGATCTGACTACAAAGAGTGCAAACCGCATATTCAATTGAATATGCGCTTTGCACTCTTTGTGAGTAATTACTCACACTCATCATGTATAGTATAAAAGTATCTTGATGCTTATATGTTATCCCATAACTCTAATCCTCCTCAACAATTTTATTTTCTAGATGTAGTTGGTAGATGTAGTTTGCACTAAATTATGAATGAACTTGATAGCAGGTTTATTTGCATCTTATTTTCCTTTCACAATATTATCCAGTTTTATAAGCTGTGTCACAGAATAGGGCATAGTACGAGCGTGTACTTAATTCAGAATGTAGAATAAGAAGTTTATCAAGTATAGATGATTGTTTGTTTACTCTTTGGGTCAAATTATTAAATATCTAAAGCAATTTATTTATTCATCAATGTATAAAGTAATAAATCCTTCCTTGGTATTCAAAAACCTCTGTCAAATAATATGTTGTAATCTTAATGCTCTAATGTCTGATAGGATTATTTGAATATTGTATTGATGATACATTCTTCATAAGATGAGATTTAAATTCCATTAGTTAAAACTAATACTAGTTAATACCTTGTTTTTTTTTTATTTTTTTAATTATTACAATCCTAATGAAAAAAAGTTTGTTAACTGATAAATGTTTCTGTTGTCAATACCACCGATGATAAATTGATCTTAGTTACAGATCTATTTATAAAGTGAGCTTTATATGAAAATTATAGTGAGTCAAGCATCAGTTATTTACTAAAAAGACTACAGCTATAACAGCTGTAAAAATATTCATCGAAACATGTGAATGAATATCTTATTAAACCTATCTTAACCCTCGAAAGCTAGAACAAGAAATAATAAGCCTGCTAATTTTACTTTTAGATGTATCTTTAATTTAATAACAGATCTCATAAATGTAAGTTTAACAAGCACTGATGAACCAAAACGGGAGATCAGAACATTCAGCGCCTTTGTATTCCTATTGTACGTACCGCAGCACGGCATCAGTTCTCATTGAGGCCTCGCAGTGGGGAGCCCACAGTAGCCGACAGTCTCTTTTTATTCGACCATCGTTTTATCAAATATTTTAATGGCCGGCTTTATGAAACCAACAAAAGAAGTGTGCCAACGGAGGCGTTAAATCCTTTACGATTTGATGATGATCATCACGCGTTTGTCATTGGACCGCACTCCAAGCTTGTCACCGGTCATGCGTGAACCTATATTGAAATGTGTCTATTGTGTTTTGAGTTCTTTTTGTAAGTTCCAAATAAGTACCTACTGATTGCCATAATGTCATGTCATAATGTTTATAATAGTGCTTTTAGCTCTAAATTCCAAAAAACTGGCACGAATTATATTTCACAATGTGAACGTCACGAAACCCACGATCGTAAAAATCGTAAAAATATCGAATACTTACCAAATTGACTCCAAGATTCCTTATTTGTTATAAAATGAAAAAAAACACATACACAATCATGCTTATAAAACTAAACATAAAAAACTACCGCATTCAATATGTCTACACGAATAAATGGAATGTAAATTTATCTGTGATAATTATTATTAATTAATGGCTAGGATGTAACCTGGAACCAAAACAACGACAACTAACATTTCACTCACAAATTATTTCAATTACATGTAGATACAATAAAATTAAAATCACACCATTGAGATTATTATGCAATCGAATAATTAAGGACTGGTTCACGGACAAAGCATTAAAAAAATATTTAACTTCAGATTCCAAAGAAAATGAAATTGGACCTACCTGTTAAGAGGTCGAAATAGCGAAACAAAATAAAAAACCATGAAATTAAAACACACCAATAAGCAATTTTGTTGGAAATATAATACGGTCTGTGAAAGTCCTGCGTTGCGAGTGTAACGTGTGGTCTTCCAGGCTACCCCCTTGGCGCACGAGCAACCGGCCCAGTGACCGAACACGCTCGAACGTTTCCGAACGCAACGAAACAGAACGGGAGGTGCGAGTGAGTTAGCGACATACCTGTCTGGCGCTTTCATTGACAGGCACCTGAAATGAAGAAAAATATCGATCCAATTCGTTGAAAATAGCAAATTTCAAAAATGTTGGTTTTCTAATTGACACAGATAAATTTACATGCAAGGATGTGTTGTATAAATATGAAGTACTTAAAATAAAGTGTTGCTTGCATATTTATATGAAATATAATAAGTACAATGATGATTTCATATCTAGGGTTATAATTCCGATGAAATGAAAAGTAAATAAGTTTAAAAAAAGAATAAACAATAATGTGGCAAAAACAGTTAAAAACAACATTGCAAGATGTATTAGGACAGTTGTTAAAATATGGGGTAGCATCGAGCGGCTTGACTCCGCGGCTGCGTTGTTATTGTGCGCTTGCACGCGATCTCGCTCCCGTGTTTGCGTTCGTACACTACATCGGCTACAAGCCAAATGATGTTAAATCTCTTCGAAAAACATGACCGTTAAAAAGTACCTTGTACGAAGTTGTCAAATCTAGGAAATGTAGATCTATGGGCCATTTTCATCAGATCAAGTGGCTCTTTTGTAGAGTCAAGTCAGAGTCGTCTCTTAAAGTTCATTAGAATTATAATTAATTTCCCTGTATTGTTATTATTTTGTCTAATTAACGATATGTTTTGGAATCAATCGACCATTGAAATTTACAAACAAAACGGGTTTTTATTTATTTTAATAAATTCCCATGTTTGCAATAACTTGTCTTATAAGCAATTGTTCGAACCTCAGTCTAAAAGAAAATTAAATTGATTCATAAAATATTAATCAATTAGATACATATTATAAACGAACTAGCCAATAAAAATAGATTAATATTGAGTCATTACAATACACAAGACCCCTCCGATGGATGGACAAATTTATTAGATTATTACCGGCCGAAATCACGCAAACGAAATCGTAAAATTAAAGGAAATCAATTTCGTAAAATTGAATCCAATTCCCTTAACATCATTTGATTACGAGAAGGGTACATTAAGTAACGCACATAATATTTGAAGTACTTCAGCATTATTATAGCTATACATATCAATATGTTGTAGATAAGTAATAAACTCTATTGGGACAATGATAGTGCTATTCGTGTCTAATGAAAACGTCAAAGTCCACAAAATATAAATTTCTATACACAGAACAATGCATCCAATAATAAAAAGAACATTTTCAATGAAGTAGCGTAGATACATAATACATTTAACTTTGCGTGTGAATAAGCATTCATGACTAAGGTTTTCTGCTATTTTGACACTACACTTTTCTAGTAGATATTGTAATCGGCAGTCATAGAGTACCGAGGTATACACGCAAACGAAATATAAAGTCACGTACTCGAAAAAACCGATCTATCAATATTAGAATACAAAAAAATATGCAAGTCAGTTAATAATCCCGAATCGGCAATCGACAATGGAAATAAAGTCACAGTCACTTTTTTAATAATGGCAACACAGTTTTTCTTTTTATTGCCACCCTAGGTTCATTTGACATTTGAACCGGCTGATGACTTAGCCGCCATGATTGATCGTTGCGACCCAGTAAATGAGTGCAATTTACCGTTTATTTTTGCTTCTATTCAATGTTTGTTATTGTTAACTGCATTAATTTTTATCCCTTTCAAAATTATAATTGTATTTTGTTGGTATTCTGAAATTGATCCAATTGTAACAACCAACTACACTACAGTTTTACGAGAATAAGAACTAATTTATTGATAACTAGCTGATCGCTGCAGCTCCGCCCGCGTGATTTAGTTTACTCGTTCCCGGTTATATTTATACTAATATTTATACTATCGCAAAAACCCATCAGTCATAAGGGCCAGATTTTAAACGGTCACTTTCTCTTACCTGAGAACGTTTTATCAATTCAGCTACCGGTGACTATAATGTAAAGATGTATATTATGGTACGACACATCTCATTACATCGTTCCTTATAAAACGGTAGGTGACCAACAACACACGACAGCTGCTATAATATACCATTGTCATGGAACGTAATGTACATTAATCTATATATTTAATACGACAATTTGTCTGTCCGTCCGTCGCGTTTTTCAATTATAATTAATAATACATACATTTCCATGAATTTTTTTTTTATATTTGAGGCGAGACAAAGTTCGCTGGGATAACTAGTATTTATTATAGCTGCCGTGTGTGATCTGCTTAGCTGTGGAATTTCTGCGTCATAGATTAGGTTACAAATTTCTAACTCACGCGTTCATGGCCACGTTTCAAATACAAACCATATCTATCAAACAAAATGGAGGTACCTACTCATATTTACATACAAATTAACTGTTTAATTTGTCAAATTCCATAAATTATTTTGAAGTTAATAGTCGAAGCATTGTGAAAAGAACAAAATGCTTTTATGCACTTTAATTAAAGTTCAAATTAAAACGTCATCGTGGACAGAATATGCCGATTAGGCACCTTTTGAGAATATACACAAAATAGCATCTTATAACCTTGTTTTCAGAGTTCTATATTGAGCGATTGCCTTAGAAGAAATTGAAGAAACTGCGCGCCTGTGTACAATTTATCATCGAGTCAAGTATCCGCCCAAACCATAACGAATCGGTAGTAAATAAATTGACCACAAACATTTCGGACCATTTCTTTTGATGTTACGTCCAGAAACAACTTCCATATTAATTTATTAGTGATGTAAGTATCCAAAAGATTTGTTGCTCGGTTGATTTGCGTTTAGTCATAAATCAAACTGTAATGAATGTACTCCTACCGTATTTATTGGGAGAGAATGAATAAATATGTTAGGAGGTATGTCTCACAGATACAACTTCGGTATAAAATTATGTAGACTATTTGTTCGGTTTCTCGTAAGTAAAACACCACGTGATGTAATAAATATACATATATCCAACTTCACCTCAAAATTGTGAAAAATATAATAGATCATTCTCCCAGTAAATCCACTCATAATAAATCTCATAAAGTCATCTAAAAAGTTGTTTGATCAATACCAAGAGCCTGATTTCAAGTCATCAGTTACCTATATTAATTGCAAGAAGAATGGTAGTTGTCTCATTCATAAAATAAATTTGTAAATGCTGTGGGCAGAGCTCATTGTAGTAGTGTCACTTCACAGGTGATCGAATCTAATGAGTCACAGACTATAAATTATATTTGACAGGCCATAGATTGATATCTAGGCCACAGATTAAATTGATAGTGATGTGCCGGGATGTGGGGGTCTACGGGATCGTTTAACGTCTGCAGTAAATATACACTAATTTCTAAACCTAAAACCTTACATTTCATAATCATTCCTTATTTTATCGGTCATCAAATTGCCATATTTTCCTGCACTCATATATAGGTACCTATCTAATGAAAAATAATAAAAATTGCACTACCAATGCATATACACATATTACAATCTTGCCATTTTCTTTAAAATATGCTGATGATAAGCAGATGCTTATTTTACGCCCAACTTTCACCAGTAACCTTGTTGTTCCCATGTAATAGCTTATCGGGAACTTACCATAGCCTCATCCGGTCGGCAGGTGCACCACTTGCAGAACAAGATAGCTTAGACCCCTGAGATCTTGTTAGGACCCTGTTACTACCACTAACGAATCAAAATTAGTAGACAAGTAGGTCTTCCACTTCAGCAAAGCTTAAGGGACTAGAAATTTTATAACTCTCAATTAAAACGCTGAAATAATTATTTGGCAACATCCACCCCACTTGTAAATCAAATTATTAAAGTAAATGTGAGTTAGCCCCTCTTCGAAATATCACAAGTATAATCTTATTTGATTATTTGGAAGAACAAAATTTCAATCAAAACGATGGAATTTTCAACCAAAACTGCTTCTTAACACTGACACCCAATATGAGTGACTCATTCTGTTGATTTATACGAGTACACTGAAATTTAGTTTGCTAGTTGCTAATTCATTCTCTAACCCACTTACACTGTAGAATCTGTAACTATTGGTTTCCCAGTTTAGGTGTTTTCTGTACATTTAATATACTTACTTAATAATTACAAAATATATAAGTTGTTTATTAGTTATCCATAGTACGAGTACAAGCTTAATATGAGACTAAATATAATGTCAATTTGATAATATAAATGGTGTCATATGTGATGTCCTGATAGAATTATTCAATATGACCCCTAAATGCACATAACTTTCTACTTAGCCCCACCTGCGCAGCTAAACAAAATTTTGACACGAATAGAAATTGTTTTTGAGGAGAAATAATTGCTCGTTAATCCTCCTGAGGGCATTAATTTTCCTTCAGCCACGATACTTCTGAAGAAACCAGCCAATTAGTGCATTATTTCTTACTTAAACTGGGATTTGTTCACCGTTAAAGCTGGTATCACACTGAATACTATACATATAGCTCACTCATTTGATGCAACGTTTCAGTATTAGCAACATGCACTCACTGAACGAGAAAAAACCTAAGTGGCACCGTACCCATGTCAAATGTAATAAATTAATTTAATTAAATAAAATGTTTTACTGTTGAACCCATATGGTCAAGTCAAACGCTTATTTCGGTGTGCTATAACAAAGTTAGGTGATAACTACCTAATATGATGTCAAAAAGAATACTGTTTGTTTGGAATTTTTAGTTAATAATATTGCGTTTCAGCCATAAATATATGGCGGAGGAAGCAGTCTCGCGGGGCGAGGTGGTGCTGGCGGTGTCTCTTGACATCGCCAACGCCTTTAACACCTTACCCTGGAGCTGCGTTAGAGAGGCACTGATCTACCACGGAGTGCCTCTCTACCTCCGTCGCATTGTCGGGGCATATTTATCCGAGAGGGCCATAACTTACCCTAGCTGGCCCGGGCCAGCTCGGCGAGATGTGTCGTGCGGTGTTCCTCAGGGGTAGGTCCTAGGACCTCTCCTGTGAAACATCGGATACGACTGGGTGTTGCAGCTTGCGTTGCCTGAGGGTGTCAGCGTAACTTGTTACGCGGACGATACCCTCGTCACGGCGCGGGGAGCAACGCACCAGGAGGCAACATTCAAGGTCACGACTGGGGTTGCTGAAGTCGTGGGTCGGATACGGCGGCTGGGACTGGACGTGGCACTGAATAAGTCCGAGGCTCTGTGATTTCACGAACCTCGGAGCGGGCCACCTCCAGGATCCAGCATAAATGTAGGGAGCGTTAGCATCGGCATCGAGCCCTCCATGAAGTATCTAGGGCTCGTACTCGATGGCCGGTGGAATTTTGGACCACATTTCCGAAGTTTGGTCCCCAAAGTGACGGGGGCAGTAGCCGCGCTTTCGCGACTGATGCCCAACTTAAAGGGACCCAACGCTTTCTGTAGGAGACTGTACCTGGGGATCGTGTGGAGTATGGCCGTGTACGGGGCTCCCGTATGGGCGCCCAGACTGACGGCCAACAACACTGCTGTTTCACACAGATTGTTGAGGACCTTGGCCATCAGAACAATAAGAGGGTACCGCACGATCTCCCTAGAGGCTGGATGTCTCCTAGCCGCGACCCCTCCATGGGACCTGGAAGCGAGAGACATGGAAGGTGCGACTTCAGCAACCAAGGTAGGGAACCACCACCATCGTGGCGGTGAGACCGATCATGGAGGAGTGGCTGCAGAGGCAGCACGGTGGCCTCACGTATCGTGCGACACAGATCATCACCGGGCACGAAAACCTCGGTGAGTATCTGTTTCGCATGCATCGTGAGGTCACACCCGCGTGTCAACACTGCGAGGCTTCCGGCGTAGACACGGCGGTCCACACGTTGGTGGAATGCTCAGCTTGGGCGAGTCAGCGCCGGGACCTCGTTGTGGGCCTGGGCGTAGATACTCTCTCGCTGGAGACCATGTTACGAGCCATGGTCTCTAGCGAGAGCCAGTGGAACGCGGCCGTTTCCTTCTGCGAGCAGGTTATGCTCGTGAAGGAGGCGGCCGGTAGGGTGAGGGAGCGTATCCTCCCCGCTGAGTTCCGAAGTCCACGGCGAGGGCGCCGCAGGCGTGACTACGCCCAGGACCATCAACCTCCATGATCGGGGGCTGAGGACGATGGATTAGCAACCCACCGTCCTTACATAAGCAGGCTAGAAGGGCTGCGTGATGTGGGGCTGTGTTGTATAAGCCGTAAGAAAAACTGTATGCAATAAGTAAATAAGATAAAATACCGCCAAACGGACCGGCGATTATATCGTTTTATAGCTTTAAGTGTAACACCTGCCTATAAATTTTAACCCTCTCATGTTCTTATAAAATAGGATTTTTATATTTTTGTTATTTATATCTCTCAGAAGAATTATTACTTCTGAATCGTTTAAGTCCTTGTTCAGAGCTTATAATCCTCTGAGCCAGGATAAAAATGCTTACCCGACACTAATTAAAAGGAGAACTTTTCTTAAGTAAATGATTAATCGAACATTTGCGTTCTGACTGTATCAAAACACTGTTTTTATAACATATAATTTATTGTGGGTTTATTATGAAATTAATTTAGTACATTAACAGAATTAAACTTTCTTTCTTTGTAATTTCTACACAGGTAGGTCTACGCCGGAATTACATCACAAACAAAATATTTATTACTAGCTGATCACCGCAGCTCCGCCGTGGGAACACATTACCGGGATAAAAAGTAGCCTATGTTATCCAGGGTGATGGTAGCTTTCCAATGGTGAAAGAATTTTTGAAATCGGCACATTAGTTATTGAGTTTATTCATTACAAACATACACACAAAAATACAAATCTTTCCTCTTTATAATAGTAGTGTAGATGTAGATTAACTAGCTGTCCCGGTGAAATATGTAATGCTTTTTTTTTTCATTATACACACACACACATATCCCCGAAGGGGTAGGCAGAGGTGCATTACACACCCACCATTTGCCAGTATTTTTAGTCCCACGTAATAGGGGGCAAGCCTATTGCCGTCACCGGGCACATTTATAATGGGTTATGTCCAAAATAGCAGAATGAATTTATGTAAAAGTAGCAGCTATATTGAAATTTTGTAAAAAAAAATTATACCACAGGCACAGCCAATTAAAGTCCTGGGCGTCTCCGACTATATTTTTTTCATAAGAACCTTCTGATAATAACGAACACAACAAAAAAAATAGCAAAATCGGTCCAGCCGTTCACGCGTGATCTCGTGACCAAGGGAAATAGGGATTCATTTTTATATTATAGATTGTTAATATTAGGTAGGTACACAAGTTCAATTAAACAAGGAAAAGCAATTATTTTCAATAGAAACAACAAGTATTTAAGTATAGTATCAACAAGTATTTATACCATCTATTTCGGATGTCAATTAGATACTTGCTCGGAATGCAGAGATTATTTTTAAGTGGAACCTGTGTAACATCTGTCCTGGCTGTAGGAATAAATATTGGATAGAAACAGGCGTTACCTGGCGAAAATCCATGACAAAGTAATGGTAAGTAAGATGTTAAAAACTTATTAAAATTATAATAGCATTATTTTTCGCAGAGTCAAAAAAGACAACAAAACGTCGACAATTGTTTCGCCTCTAAACAAGGCATTATCAAGACTGTCTCAAAGAGAACAGCATCAAATTTTGGTTTGAATTACAGAGTGGTATTACAGAGTAGTTAATTCTATAGTGTCCGGTAATGGCAATAGGCTTGCCCCCTATTACGTGGGAGGGGCAACATTACTGGCAAAGTGTGGGTGAGTAATGCACCTCTGAAAAATCTCAACTTAATGAAATGAAATTTATTTATTTGTATAGGTCACTAAATGGCTCTTACAAACGTCAGTAAGAACTTAAAATAAAAAAAAAATATTGCTTCTATATTTACATGTACTGCCAGATTCGCAAAGCAATAAGTAGAACCGAGAGAAAGAACCTGGCAATAAAACTCTCGGTCACTCTTTTTCAATAATTGACTAATTTACACATTTTCTTAAGACTAAATGTGGACGAATGTACATTGGTCTCGTATCAAAAAAATATGTAGTCACCTAAGTACAAAATACGCTACAATAATAATTTCAAGCTCATCGTAACTTTTATTGGAAACATGGGATGTGTAGAATTTAATGTAATTATAAAGTACATCTGCTGTAAACACGTATTTAATGTTTTTAATGTATGCCTTATTTATTTGCTCTGTCACACTCTAACAATCTATATATTTAATACGACAATTTGTCTGTCTGTCCGTCCGTCGCGTTTTTCAATTATAATTAATAATACATACATTGGCATGAAATATTAAAATATAAATATATTTTTTTTTGTATTTGAGGCGATACAAAGTTCGCCCTGATAACTAGTTGACTTTAAACAATTGGTTGATAAAATTGACAAGTAAAAAACACTTCAAACATTGACACAAAAACCGACTTCCAAATACCTGTATTTGGAAGTGATACCAAATAATTGTCAGAATGGGACCGAATTTAAATAGGACCACTTAGGAAACAGTAGCGTTAAATTTAAAAAAAATCTCAATAAACATAGTGTAGTCTATGCTTAGTTTATATTAATTGTCTCCGAAGAGTTTCCTACCAAGTCTTTTTTCTTCAACCAACAAACATAATTCTTCTATGGGAAGCGGGAACAGGGAAAATAAACACTTCACATTTCTTCTTTTCAATATAAACATCTCTGGATAAAAATAATTATTGTGTACACCTGCCGCAGGAGGGTTAGTGGCATTTACTGACCTAGTGCTAACTGTCCACTGCGAATATGCCATCCTGTCAGCGTCCAGTAATTTCACATTAACACAAGGTATAATTAATGCATTTCGTTAGTTTATTAAATTATTAGTACCAATTAATTATTTAAATTATATATATATTGAAGTATAATATTTTACACTACTGCACACATGTCGTTTATAATAATTACGTACCTACATAATATTTATTTTACTACATTATCTCATTGCATAATTTATAATTTGTCACGTTAATTAAATTAATATTAATATTGCACCTAATACCAATCATATGTCACTCGCCTAACAATCGCAAAAAAATCGTGACGTCAGCGACAACTTAAAGTTGTAAGTCAGTAAGGGTTGTCTCTTGTTTGTGACACGGCATGGACCATAGAGTTGATATTGAGGCATTAACGTCATAATTATTGGTCAAATTATGCTGGTACTTTACTGGACAACCCTAACGTTCGAATTATGTTCTCTGTAACAAAAGAATGTTATGTAAGTACTATTCCCTAATCTGTGCCTATACCTAAAGGTTGGACTTTGGATTTGTAGGAATCAACGGTAACGGATTGTTGGTGGCCAAATTTTTGATTGAAATTTTGTTTATAAAAGTGGTACCTACTTTGTAAACTTTTATAAACAAATTCTTAATCAGATTTTTTTTGGATGTTTGTTTAAGTGTGATGTACCAATCAAACTAAATACCGCTTATTTTTTACGGGCCAAGACCGCGGCCGCACCTGTGTCCATTGCCTAGCGTCTCTAATGACTAGGAGAGATTTCCAGTAGAGCCCGGTGGGGATGCCTTTGGCTTTAATTCGGTTCTCAGACAGCGGATGACCCGTAAAAAGGTGATAGGTTCCCAGAAATAAGTTTCTTCAGGAAACCTATATGCCTACCTAATATACACTCATAAAGGCGGAACCATAACATGACTTCTTAAGTTACACTAATTAAAACAATCGATAAATTAACCATGATAATTATCGGCCTGCAAAAGTTCGCACGAACATATCCTCTATCTCCTTGTGTTACGAATGCCCTTTACCGCAAACCATCCATTTGGCATATTGCGGTTTTAGTGGGAAATAATTGGGTCTATAAAAACTTGAGACGCATCGCCGCATTTATGATACTATAGTAGATAACACAGTAATGAAGTTATGTAGCCTTAAAACTTAATTTATTGCTGGAATATAATTATCACCAGATCAAATACATCCCTTAAATACATAAATATATGTTCAAACAAATATATAAACATTATTAGAAGATTAAAGATTTTAACCTTATTTTATCTTTTGGAATCGCTTTAGAGAAATCACTCGAACTCGTTTATATCTTCTTGAAGTAACTTTAACTTGAGTGACTCATTGAGTCAATAACAACGTACAAAAAGATACCTTTATTTGAAGAGCAATATAATATCAGGTTAAAGCCAACTTGTGAGATCTCTAAAGCTGTCTATTTTATTTTGAAATAAAATACTTGTTGTAAAATACACTATTTCCAAAAGACTAGAGGCAAATGTACCCAGACTTATTACACAAAGGTATTTTAAAAATAAAGTATACCGCTATTCTAGAAGCTAGATAATATTTTTATCTATATTAACCCTTCAAGCAGTTCTGTATAGTAAGCGGTCTAAATGTATCAAAACGAAAGAAATTTAAAACAACACAAAGTAGATATACGTGATACGGGCAACATAAAGTAAAATAACGTTGTTACAGAAACTGACCAATTTTTCTTGAAACGAAGTTTGTTGCATCACGCAAACCTCGCCGGTACTAAATAAATTTGAACAGGCAACCGACTTGCCAAACAATGTATACAATAATGTTTTAATATACTTCCAAATAGGTATGCCAAAGCGGTATTGGTAAAGCGGTATTGCTTTGAACTGTTGAGGCATAGTTAAGTAGAGCCTTCTTTTTACCAACCGAACACTATTTATATTACATCAAAAACAAATGGTAGAATACCACTCGGCATTCACACTCTTTTGATCTTCAAGTGGAATTGTACAGATGGGACCCATAGCTGAGAAAAAAAACGCGATAATTTTTTTACCAACGTTTCTCGCCTGCCTCACTTTTGTTGGCTTGTTCTCATTTTCAAACACCGATTCACAAGATTGCTGTTTTTTTTCGGGTTCAAAACAAAAAATCCACGTTTCGTCTCTTGTGACAATGTCATAAACAGCATTAGAATGTCCGTGGTCGTACTTCAGTAGCATCTGTGAGCACCATTCCACGCGAGCCCGCTTCTGCTCCGCTGTCAGTTCATGAGGGATCCAACGACGATTTTCTGGATTTGACTCATACCAATCCCCAATAGTCCTCGAATTGTGTTATAGGTAATCCGCGGGTTTTCTTCAATTAACCGCTTAACAGTAGCCACATTATTTTCGCTGACGGTAGTTGAAAGCCGCCCTTCACGAAATTCGTCATGTAAAGAAACTCGACCTCTCTCAAATTCAGCAAACCATCGCCTCACGGTACTCAAACAAGGTGCTTCTCTCCCAAAAGCATTTTGAAGACTAGCGGCACAGTCTTGCGGAGAGAGAGAACTTTTAAAATCATTAAAAATCATCGCTCTAAAATCTTTTCGACTTAATTCCATTTTCGTTGCATACGTAGAACTTTGATGTGTGATAAAAAAACAATTAACAAATGATTTCCCGCCAATTGTTTTTTTTATTACTAAGAAGGTTGCAACGTTTAAAAAAATATAACATTCGAAATTCAAATAGTTCCGATTAGCTAGAAGTGTAAAACTTTTAGTGTGCCCCATGTATTTAATTGCACTAATTTCGCTAAATAGAAGACATTATAAACGTCGACATATATGTTTCACCTACACACGAGGCATTCTCAAGACTGTCTCCAAAGAGAACAGCCGTTCTCTTTAGAGATCATGGACTTTCGCCAGGCAACGCCTGACTCCATTCAGTATTGTCACATTTGTCAAAATATCTTAACTCTCTCAAGAAATAACTGTACGAAAGTAGTTAATTTTAATAGAATTTAAAATTTTACATATTTATTTGTCAGACTTATCATTCTTTTTTAACCAAATTAAAAAAAATGAGAAGGTTCTCAATTCCACTGTAAGTTTTTTTATGCTTGTTACCCCATATCTTTTGATTTTGATTTTTTTTTTAATTGAAAGGAAACAGAAGTTTCTCAAGTTCCATGCAACCAACCAACTTTGGTCCTATTCCGGTAATTTGAAGTCTATTTTTGTTTCAATGGTAGACGTGTGTTTTTTGAAAGATGATGAATCAGAAATTTTAAGAATGTTTCAATGTGCTCGTCACTGTACCTACTCCAATTACTGTTATATGGATGGAAGTCGAACTTTGGTGTCAGCTTGTGACATCCCTCAAAGTAGACAGACCAGCTACGACAAGCAATTAATATATGGAAAATCACAGCGTTATTTTGAGAGATTTGATATGGTGAGACTTATAAAAGTGTCAGAGATACTTAGCACTCAATAACCTGAAGAGAGAGTGACACTACTAACTTATCAATAATCTATCTTTTAGCATTCATGAGACTGGGTGTGATAATAATCAAGGATATGACTTATGTAGAAATCAAAGCCACAAAAAACAAGTCTCTGATGACACAAGCAGGAATAAGACTAGAAGGAATAGTAGGTAGATAATTTTGCTCTTCAAAAAAGGTAGATTTTTATGCGTTATTATCATTCAGTACATAAATCAGTTATTAAATTAAAGACACTTTTAAAATAGTTCGAGTGATTTCTTTAAATAACCCAGTAATTTGTCTGATTCGCAATTAACTATGCGAATTAAATTGTATATGGGAACATAAAATATTACTCGTATCTCTACGCTTATGTTAACTTTAATTTATAGTTCTATCCATATGTCTGGTGGTTACCTATACCTAACCTAATTACTTATTTACCTAATATCTACTACAATACCTTGTTACTCAACCAATATAAAAAAAATACGACTTTTCCTCAAAACTAACTCAACTAGCTATTTTGGAGTTGAGTTTTTGCGGAGCGCGTGGCTGGTTGCCTTTTAGGTTACCTCTGGCGCTGGGCAAAAATCCAGGCCCAAACGCTCAATTGCAATACTGAACAACGTTTCCTTGTCCCGCACCGCGAACTAGTTCAGAGTTACTAGTTCTTTTGTGCGTGAAATTGGGATAAGCCTGCCCTTATCCCAATTTCGAAAAAAAAATATATATAAAAATAATATATATTTTTGGTAGAGCCTCATCTGTCCGGTGGTGCAGTGGTATAAGTATGCGACTGCCGTCCCTGAGGTCTCAGGTTCGATTCCGGGTTGAATCAAATTATTTGTGTGATCCACAAATGTTTGTTTCGGAGTATGGGTTTTTTCTAAGTATAATATTTATGTATTTAGATATATATAAGTATTTTTATCGACTGATAGTGATAGACGACTGTCTAGATCCCATAACACAAGCTTATATTAGCTAAATTTGGACTAGATGACATTGTGTGAGGGTACACTACATAAATACGAATAACTTTATTCCGTCAGTCACAAATACGATTTCAAAATACCGATTTTCATATTCAAAATTCCGAATATAACAACTTCGATTGATCATTATTCCTATTTTGATTATTCCTAAATTTCAATATTTCTAACGTTCATAATAAATTACTACTCTCAAAATACCGAGCTTCAATAGATCGAATAACAAAAAGTCCGATATATGATATTTCGAAACATCAACAATACGAATTCTGATTTCGCTTTCGATTCCAATACGATTTCCCATATTTTTTATATAATACAGATCGATTCCGGCGATCATTCCTCTGTTGTGGTCACAGTTCTAACCTAACCTAACCCACTTCTACCCATTCCAGATACCCAGACCAGACTGCGTGAAGTTGGTTCTGCAGCAATTTCTTTCTGTCACTAAATTCTGTAGAACAAACATGTTGACTTTTAGTTTATTCGAAGTATTGAAAATCGGAATGACATGTTTCGGACCGAGAACCCTTCGAGCATTTGACTCTTCGAACGTATGAAAATCGGAAAACTAACAAATCGCATTAATGACTTTCGGTAAAATAAGTTTCGTGATTTTTAATAATAGAAATTACAATTCTTAGGTATTATGAAATTCGGACTTTTAAAAATCGGAACATCGAAATTCGGAATAAAGTTTTTCGGAGTATTTGGGTGTTCCCATTGTGTGAGTGTGTCCAAAAATATTTATTTATTTATTCAAGTCCTTAGTATTTTATGTATTAAGAGTTCAATACCATTGAAAAGGTTTACCTTCACTCAAACACGAAATCCTCAGTATCTACGAACACCTTATACTTATACACGTAATTACATTCACATATATTATATTACCAGGTCGGTAAACCTAGCAACTAAATAAATTGATCTATTTGTTATAAACGGAGGTTTCCAACGCCAGTCGTACTTCCGAACTGCATACATCATTCGGACAATATCATTAAGACATCAAAACGCTGCCGCGCTGCCAGGGAAGGAAACACACCTTATTATGTGTAGTTCAGGATATACTACTGTGTTATTTTAGTAAAAGGCTTTTAGGATAATGCATGTATCTCTTTCGTTCACACAATTACTGCTCTTTGATATGATTCTATTTTATATTTTTGTCGTTGTATTTGTATCGTTATAAAAAATACAAATTTCAAATTACCTTTTCAATGAGTTAATCAGTCATTATTGACACAAATAGTTGCGGTATGTTAGCGAACGAAAGTTTTAATTATTAGAAAAGGCAGCGAATGAAAAAAAATACCTGAGAATTCTGATTATGAGATAGCCGCGATGATTGTCTTGGATTGCATATTGAAAAAACATGCAACAGAGATAAGGAGTTACACGGTTGAGCGACTTGAAGACTTCGCGGGTGAATACCAACTAATTGCATTTCCTACCTGGTTACTTCACTGCGGTGCATAACTGGTGCATTCGAGTAATTATCTAGCATTATTACGTTTTTGGTACATTGATATATTTGCTTTTAAATTAGTCTTTTTTTACTTGACTGCACCGGAGGGTATAAACTTAAAACGTAGCAGAAAAGATACTAGTTCATCCTAACCGACGCACCACCGGCATCACGCAACTAATCAACTTCAATGGGCAACTATGAGATCCGATATGAAGGAGCATGGGGCAGCCAAGGTTGAACCAGGCTGATCGTGTAAGAAAGTTGCATCCGTTCACTTCTAATCTAAGGAAGTTTGTGTTTGATAACTCTTTCTTTTAGCGACTAGACGTCGAGACAGGATTCTAAGGAGTTTTGTCCTACCTTACATATAATGTAACTAGGTACGTTGGACTGACAAAATAACTTCCTAAATGTAACATTTAAAACGTCTATCTTCAACTACCTATGATAATCAGATAAATGTCATTGAACTAGACCCAAGTACATGTTACTGAGCTTTATTTACGATGTAAGGTGCATTCATGGCAGACAACCCGACTCCCTCATAGTATAGTACTCACAGTATCATCTCGACTTACGGAAGTTGTATTACCGTATCAAACTATTCCTTATACAAACATCTTAGTACCTACGCATGTAAGCACCCATGTCACACTAGAAACGTATGCTTTGCGACAAGTCTAACCACGCGATGAATCTTGCTTCCTTTGTACAGAAACTAGTAGACGCTCGCGGCTTCGCCCGCTTGGCAAATTGTATACACAATAACCTCCATAGAGAACCACTCTATTCATTGGTGAAAACCGCATCAAAATCCGTTGCGTTGTTTTAAATATCTAACTATACATACGGAACGGGCGTTTTATACTATGCTATGATTATGATACACCAAAAAAGAGACAGATATATTATATCTGTAATGTATAAATGATACAAATATATTCAACTAAATGGTATTGTCGTAAGTGCAAATAAGTAATCACTTAATTCGTATTGTAAAAAAAGTTTACTTCGAAAGAGTCCTATTTGAATTCCATTGTGTGACATCCACATTCTTATCGTTGAAATCATGAATGAATTCATTTACTTTAATGTTTAGTTGTTTTCAGACATTGTAAGAAGATAAGTTATGTAACTATGCAGTTGCAGTTTGTTGACTTATGATTTAGAAAATAGTTAAGGAACAAACAAAATAGTCAACAATTAAAATCATACCATGTTTTGTATTCTTTTTCTTTCATTTAGAAAAGTAATTATTTGAAACACGTATACAGAAAATATCGATAAATGTAAACTGTTACCTTTGGCTCTATCTTAATTATTAACTACAGGATGTTTGAAACATAAGTAGGTAGGTACCATACAGTAATGTTCCCGCAATACTTTCCAAATACACTCAAAGTTTAAATACTTGCAGGTCAGTAATAGGTTATTTACACACTCCGACGGGTAAAGGCCGAAATTTTCAACGCACGTAACTTCATTATTTTCATTATTTTTACACTTAGTGTTGATGTTATGTACTCGTATTAATCCTCTTTAACTAAATAGTAGAACCACATTTCAATTAGAGCCTAACCAGTTTAGTACAATGATCTCTAACGAGGAACAACTAATAATAGTACGTGGGCCGTAGAACATTGAAAAATATTGATTAACAGCAAGCTCATTTTTCGTAAGTAGCTTTATTGTTCTCATCGATCCGAATTGTGCTAAAACGCGACTTGTGTTAGCTACTTACCTGATTTGAGATTTCTTTTTGAGATATTGGGGTAGGACTCTGTAAAATAAAGCTACTTACGAAAAATGAGCTTGCTGTTAATCAATATTTTTCAATGTTCTACGGCCCACGTACTATAAGGTTGATTAGCCTACCAACATGAAAGATTAGCAATCGATCGTTGATACCAAACCATTGATTCAAACAGGTTACCTCGTTTTAATAGGTGACAAACGAGAGAATATTCTATTTCTAGCAATATAATTTTTACAACGTTCAGGAAGAACAAACACACATAGGTACGTCACAGAGATGAGTTCTGACACTCATAAAATTCACAAACTTATAAATTGAAAAGATTACTTCGTGACAAATTTAATAATATCCACATAAAAACCACTAAGCGGCATCTTTAGTTCTGATAAACAATGATTACTGTAACATTACTGTGGCCCTATTCATAAATTTTTCCCTATAACTGATAAGGTTCTAAACACGGATTAGGCCACCGGGATCGCAGGATGTGTAAGTAATCTTGTTTGCTCACAACTATCAGTAGGTACCTCATTACAAGTCTTGTAATTTTAAAAGAGGACAAGAACACATCTAATATGTTTTTTGTTTGCATTGTAACTTCAACGTGGTCATGTAATCCTGGTATTACTTGCCATATAAGTTCTGATGAATACGAGGATTAGAAAGAATGCATTATGTTTAATTAGTTAGGCGTATTTAACTGGATAAGCTTTTCATGATGCTTCATGCTTTTGCTCAATCAAATAAAACAATCGTGAAACTTTATAACAACTTTAAGCTCAAAAAATACACGTTAAAACCGACTTCAAACTATCGAAATGGGACCAAATAATTGTCAAAAAAAAAATTCAACATTTTGTTCACCCAGTCGAACGATATGAGGTATAAAAAATAGTTTTTGGTAGTTTTTGGAAGACTTTTGGAAGTGGGTTGAAAGCAGTAAATTTATTTTTTAATTTATGTTCTTCTGAATATATTAAACTCATATACAAACTGTCATTTTGCTGATAGTGGCCAGTAATACTATCATTATATTCGTACTACGTAGGTTAACGTACATACAGCTACAAGTATACTAGATACACTTACCGCAAGTCTAGTAAACATGTTTTCATCGCTAGAATCGCATAATGCAGTCGTAAGTACGCGATATACAAAACTATTCAGTGGACAATAGAGATATCTGATTCGCAACAATGCATATGTATAGGAATTTTAATTGGACATAATAATATGAGACGCGAATATAGCGCTCATGTTATTAAAACTGTTACTAAAATTGTTTATTATTTTAATATAGATTGTCCGGTGTAAAATTTAATCAGATAGTGATTCAAATAATATAAAATAAAAGCCTGATAGAACTTCGACATAAAAGTTTGTAACATTATTTGAAAGGCTCTCTTTAACTTAGTGTTACCTACTATGAGTCATTGACCCAGGCAAAAACTTCTACGCGTATGGTATGATTTTAGTAAATTTCTAGAAGCCAGTGTTTAGTGATCCGTTTGGGTGGAAGTCTTTGCTTTGGAATCAAGTTTTCCAGTGTCTGGTAAGGGGTAGAGGAAAACTTGATAGAGGAGAGAAAGGGTTTACAAATTGCTAACACACTTTACGAAACACAGCATAAGTTATTCGACGTTAGTGTTCTTCTACAGTGAGTAAGCATCAATAATATCAAATAATAAAAATAATAAATCATTTTGGACATACATACTCGTAATATACATAGAAAACACCTAAACTCCGAAACAAACATTTGTGGATCACACAAATATTTGATTCGACCCAGGAATCGAACCCTGGACTCCGGAGTTGAAAGCCGATGCACTACCGACCACGCCACCGAAGTAATTAATAGCCTGGTCAGGCAACAAAAAAGCATGGCTCTACTATGTAAATTCCTTATAAAATTGACTAAGACTCTTATAAAATCATATACTACATGTATAATTACACCATAGCTAAAATCTCCACAAAGCCACATAAAATGACTTGCTAATTGAAATTCAGAGAAAAATTCCTTGCAGCAGAAAATTAAAATTAAATTAACGACGAGTCAATTACAGCCTGGGGAACAAAATGAGGTATGTCTGTTATAAAAAATGAGAGCCAAGGGTTGGCGAATTTCTTTCCGGTTCTGTACATTTGTTTAATTAATCACATTCTTACGAATGAACCCCTGGCTTGTCCGAATGTCCGAATATTTGAAGTTCTTTTGCCTTACAGAATTCTTTATAAAGTCCTTCTGTTACGATATTCAATTTGGGTGGGTTTAAATGTAATATTGATGTTTTAATATCATGATGTTTTCTGGTTGTTGACAAATCAAAATACGAGTACCTATTACACTACCTAATACTAATCAATAGTTACATATATAATACAGATATAAATAGCAAAAACTTTTAAGGGGTCGAATTACAAGTCACTTCGCAATCATCTCATTCATAATTACGTTAGACTAACAGAAACAAGGGCTTTTTTGGAACATAAAATACGTAGAATAGCTAAACACAAATTTTATTTGAAATCTTTATTTCTCTATGAACTATAGAACTATAGAAAGCTCGCTCTTCTGAAACACAATGACACCTACCTTATCACGAATCATATCGTCAGTAACACATAGGTATATTGTAATGTCGAAGAAAACCAAAACTTGTGCTTAGTTTATTTATTATTCTAATGTTATGGTTTATTTTCATGCACGTTAGTATGTATAAATGAGGAGTGAAAATGTCAATGTTAAAATCATCATATCGACGCTTTTGGAACTCAAATCTGCACTACAACTCTAATATCACCTATAAAAATCACCTCAAGGCTAAAATAACTACCAGTCTGGTAATTAATACAGACGTTATAAAACTTGGTCATATTTTATACTACTAGTGCTAGAAACCAAAAAAAAGGAATACTTACATGCCATTGTTTTGTTACTTGTTTATGATTTTTTTAAATAAACTCTAATCTAAACGTCGAATGAATTCGCAACTCCACCGAACAGTGTTTTGAACACGCACGAAAACATAAAAAAAGTGCAAAATCATATCGCTGTTAGATCTCGAATGGTTCATTTTTTATTTCAATTTTAGAGGGTTCGCTAAACGTTTGTAGCGAACTCTATTATTCGGTTCCCGTTGTGACGTAAGCATATTCAACTCTCAACAACCGTTGTTATTAAATGTAATAATGTATATCATAATAAATTCATATCTAGGATCTCAATGAATGCCAATTGCATTATTTTGCGATGCGTGTAAGCCATTACTATTTTGTATTTGTGACATCTGTTTTAATAGTTTGCAATCGACTTTTAAGATTTACTTTCAAGTTTCCTCGTAGTTATATATAAATAAAATGTTTATATTATTCCTTGTGTAAGCTTTTTATGTTCTATTATGGATAGTATCTATAAATTATAAAATCATTAAATTAAACGTAGTCAAATTTCAACGAAATCACGCAGAGCTGTGTAAAGATATAATAAATCTAATAACAAAAAACGATTTATAATGTTTCTAACGATCGTATTACGTCGGTTTCTATTTACCACAAAATGTTTCATTTGCATAATAGCTTTTTTTCCCGCCATTACTATTTACGTTAATATTCTGATTCGTTGGGACGGGGGTCGCACGCACAGAAAACATAAAGACAATTTGTATGTGGAGGCCATTTATGTAAATAGATCCATGATGCCTCTTTCTTACAATATGTACGAGACGGGTGTGGCGTGCCGGTATAGGTGTGCTCTATGTAAAAATAATTTAATTACTTTAATGTATTGTATGCTAAATTTATTCAAAGTCATTTTGCATTTGAGAGAATATAATAATATTATTGAATGAACAGATAATTTAAATTTGCGTTTCAAAATGAAATAAAACATATCAGAACTTAATAACCATTTCCGTTCGTTTAATCAACAAAACATCAGAAAGCAATAAGCTCTATTAAGAGTCAGATAGAATTTCTCATTTCATTCGTCTTAAGTCGTCAGAAACAAAGTGCGGCCGTCGTCGGTGGTGTTATTAACGCGTCTAAATAATTACAGGGAACATCAATCAGAGGGCATATGCAGATAGAGCATTTTGTGCGAGTCAGCGCGCAGTCGGCCCACTGTGCAACCCTTTCTTTGATATCTGTGTGATATTACGAATGAAATTATTAAAACGTGATCCAAAATGGATATACGTAGAGATGGGAAAGGGTCGATAATTTTAGTAAAATTAATTAAATGTCAAGACGAACTGTAAACCAACTTCTACACCAGTACTTTTCTGTCGTAATTATGTTCATTTAAAATTATATATCTTTCAATAACCTTATAAAAGGTAGTAAGTGTAAAAATATGACTATGTTCAGTAATAAGTATGCAAAAAATATATTTAAATAATCCATTCGTTTAAAATTTATTAAAGAAAATATAATCAGAACGTGATGGTGTTTTTTTGAGCAAAATATCGTTTCAATTCACATTTATATTTCTATTATATTATTTTTCTAAATAGGACAGTGACATTTCGTAAACATTATGCCTACAAATGTCTATCGCTTACATTAAAACTACACTAATAATAGAAGACATCGAATACCAATAAAATAATACAATCAATATTGGTCGGAGGTACGAAAGCCTTTGATGTAACGGCTCACCTCGACACACAATGATCAGCATATTTCGTCTAGAACGCCACAAATTGACCGCAATTAAAAGAACAATGACTAGTTTCAATTCCCCAAACTTAATTTCCTCCATCGCAAACGTGTAACTAACCGAAAAACGCATTTATAAATAAATTAATACGCTTTGCTTCACTGGATTGGGTCTATGTGGGTTGTAATTACCAAAAATATGTTGATCATATCAGTCTGGTTTTGTAGGTAAGTTTGAAAGGTACCCGACCTAATAATTTTAATGTGGGTAGGTACTAGGATTACTCGTGTAATCCTATAATCTACTGTAATTTTTATAAATTTCCAGAGTTTTTAATAGGCTACAAAATGTGTTGAAATTGTTAAATTCGTAGACCTATCTACGGAAAAATCAAATGCCTACCTACGTATTAAAATATTACAAGGAAAGCTCGCTACGTTCTTCAAAAATAAAAAACTGCTGTTTAATTTTTAAAAATAATTCTTCATCATTTGAATCTGTAGCATTCGCAGCAACTCGTCTCAAGAAATTATAAAATGTTACAAGTAAGCTTTAGTTAATCCTTTATTTGTAAAAAAAAAATATTTGAAAGTGGAAGTTGGAATCGCCAAAATGGAATTCTATAATATCAATATAAAATGAAATGACAAATGATGAGATCTCACTATACTTACACGTAAAAAATATCGTTTATATCGCATTAATTTTTTCATTTAGTAACGTTTTGCTGCAGGTAAATTTATTTACAGCAAAACGTTACTAAATGAATCATCGTTACGAAACTGATCGTCTGCTAAAGTACCGAAAATAATAATTAGTGATTTGGCCGTGACTTGCGATGCGTGCCCGCTGAGCTATCGCACACGCGTCAATACTGACATCTTTTAGCTATCGTCACCGCATTACATCTAAACAAACCTTTTACCACTCTACAAAGTAGATTAAACAACTTTTTACTTTATATCTCCTTCATAAGGTCCATATACAACGGGACTGGTTACTCCGTTCTTGGTTATCAGTGTTACTCTGTCTTTGAAAGCAGTCTAATTAAGTTTTTTAAGACGATTGAATTTCGTTATTGATTGACAGATGGCGCTAGCGGCTATTTTAAATGAAAACATCGCTTTAGATGTTATTATTAATCTATTGTTTAGTAGATATGTGGTTTAAGAGTAAGAACGTCTCAGTTATTAGTTTTTAAGAAGTTTTTAATAGTTTTTCGTGTTGTGTGGTCACCATTGGCTGGGAGAAGAAAATGGAGACATAATTCGACCGGTGAACCGATTAAGATAGGTACAGATTCACCGGACATTTTCACTCACTGTGTGTCTAATTTCAGCACAGAGTGGAATGCCTGCACCAGAGCCAGAGCCTTGTGAAGTGGCCTACAAGTAGATTAGGTAACAGGTAGATCTTTAATTAAACAATATTAATGTTACTGCGGATGAACTTATCAGTGCAAATCGCAAAAAGAATTGGTCAGTATAGCTATGGAGACTAGAGTGTAGGTACATACACACTGCTACTGTTTTATTATAGGTATAGGTATAGATGGATAGATAATGATAACATTATATCAAACGTCACGTGGGAATTGGGATGCGGGAGTGTTACACGGTTCGATGAAAACAGTATATGCGTGGTTCGTGTCACGCTGCTAACGTCAGGAATCATAAAGAATCCATCAACACGAGCACAACAACGATCACAAAATCCGCCATCAATCATAAACATCAGAAAGGATTAAAATCTACGTTGCACCTTCCGAAGCTCGAGTACCCTTGTTTTTCTCTAACCCGTAAATACTGAGGGGCGTAAGTATGGCCGGGGGGCGGTAAATATTATCAAGGGGGACAGGGGGACTACCCCCCGCACTTGGTTGGGGCACTATCCCTTATCGCGAGCGTTACCCTCGCTGCCGGCGGCCGCTAGACAGCCAAAATGTGGGGCAAATCGATTTCTCTGGCCCATTTTTATGCATCTGGACCGTTTTCGATTTCCGGGTCGAAGTTGCAAAAATCGATACGTAAAAAGTAAACATTACTTTTTTACAAGCTAAAGAACGCAATTGCGAGGTTTTTAAACAAAGAATGTAAGACAAATAAGCAATAAGTTCTGCAGTCATTACATAGATATATGACATCATCTTAAAACAGCGGGGTATTAATTTTAAATGTGTATTTGGTCGTCTAAATTAAATAGTTTTTATGGGTTGTAAATAACTTTAATCGGAGAGTAATGCACAGTCACACAGGTCGGCGAGGTGACTACGATCGCTATCATACTACTTTGTTATCCAACTTCTTAGTTATACACGGCAAACATTAAACATACTGAACATAGTGCTTCTAGCCATTAATGACAGTATTTTCCATATATAGCTTTGTTATTGCCTATTTAATGGCTCAAGATACATTAACAATGTAAGATACATTAACAAATCTTACATCCTTACATATATCACAATTATTACTTAAAGCAT
Organism: Nudaria mundana; assembly: GCA_963556515.1. NCBI lineage: Eukaryota > Metazoa > Arthropoda > Insecta > Lepidoptera > Erebidae > Nudaria > Nudaria mundana. The sequence goes on from OY748293.1 coordinate 9,647,614, forward strand.
CGTATAATCCATACCTACCTTCAGTAATGTACTATCCATAATTCACTAGAAGAATATTCCCATAAAATGTCAAGCTGTTCCCAGCTCAAACAATAAACATTTTACATTTCACAGTAACTAGGTACAAACACATTTCAATAAAAACATTTTTCAAACATATATCCTGGATCTCAAATTTATATCCGTACCAAATAGCATGAAAATCGTTCCAGCAGTTTATAATATACATTCTGAACTTCTGGAGAAATGTAAATATGGTATGCACGCTTGGGATAAGGCCTTAGAAACCTAAATTCACATAAAATTCAAATACAGAGCAAAAAATTGTCGCTGTCTCCCGAAATAGCATAATAATCACTGCTCTGGTTACTAACCCTAATCCAATCAGTTTTTCGTACTTTTTCTTTATCATCCCTCTTTAAGAATTACTTATTTACAGTCAATTCAACTACTCGCAACATTATGACTCAAAAATCATATACCGTGCTCTTTTACCTCTCTACTTTGTGCAGCCCAATAAAAGTCTCTGAGTGCATAAGTTGTTTTACATTGTTAAATTTATTAACATGTGATTTGATTAAAAATGAACAACAGGTAGGTTATAAAAGGCAATTTACTATATTTTAACTGGCAAGCTTCAAAGTATTCGATAGTCTACTAAGTTTTTATCGATGCCCGCTTTTAAATTGTTGCGAATGTTTTATAAGTTTTATTACAAATCGTATATCAACGTTTAACGAGCCTTCGTGGCTGACTTAAGTAACCCTTATCTCATTCTGTTTCTTTATTGCAGCATTTCCTATGTGTCGATTCAAATATGGACCTGAGAACAAAATTGCAGTAGGAGTCTTTACTCTTTTTGTTCAATACATTTACAAGTTTACATTGGTATTGCAAACTGCAACAGCAATTGAAAATCATTCGCTAGTTTGCAATGTTCAATGTCAAGGTTATTGACCCAACAAATTTAAACAGCTTGTTCTAATTAAAAAATTACGACACTATTTACACTATGAGAAAATCGCGAGAGTTCTAATCATAGAAAATCTCAATACTCAACAATTACTAGACAAGCGCAATAAATCTGTTACAACTTATAATTTAGCTGGAGCAATTAGCCGGCACGTCTCAGTCTCACAATGGCGTTTGATCTAGAGAACGAACAAAAACGTCAATTGGCTATATTTTCACGGTGTCGACTTGTCTTGTGGTTGACTCAAAACTATTCATTGGACTAGGAGCCTTTTAGATTACATCTGGTGCTGGGCAAAAATCCCGGCCCAAACGCTCAATTGCAATACCGAACAACGTTTCCTTTTCCCGCACCGCGTACAGAAGAACTAGTTACTCTGAACTAGTCAGAGTAACTAGTTCTTCTGTACGGGAAAATCAAGCATTACTTTGACAATGGCGATATGATCGATGGAGCCACGTTTTTAAGACATGAAGAAGAAACTATTCGTTGGATGTCTTTGATATCGGTGATTGGATGTCATGGAAGCAGGTGGGTACCTAATATTGTATATTACATCAATATTATTCTTGTTACTTCTACCCACAGAGCAACAAATTTCGACCCTGCGGAAGCTTTTTGCCCTTGGTACCACAGAGTCAGATTATACAGGGGTTTCAAAAAACTCTTTCTTTAAACATGTTCTTCTTTTAAATTTGGCTAGCCAAATATTATTAAAGATTAAATATTAATTTACTTATGTACCTAACATAAGTAAATTAATCTTTGAAGCATCTGAAACGGTCCAATTGCTCAAGCTAAAGTTTTGAAATTCTAAATTACCTACTTGTATCTCACTATTAACTATGTTGTTCCTACACCTACAAAATCAACAGAATTCTATTTTCTGCATAGATTTGCTGCACCGTTTTCCTACGTTATAACTGGAGCAGTACTGATTAGAATCTATCATTTTCTCGCGGTGTTTAATTCATCATTTTCTCGCGGTATTACTAAGTGTAACAGTTCATCTCATGATAAATGGCAATGACTCCTTGTTCTGTCTATAATTAAACATGATTAGAGCTGTACACATGGTGAGCCGCAATTATAAGACGTTACAACGGCTACCGACGCACTATTCAACACGCCATACTGTAGTTTCAATCTATCATTCAATATTCAATATCTACCTTAGACGGAAGCGATTTTAATTAGATCTTTATTGCATTATCACCATTTGTGTACGAAGGAATTTGTTTTGACAGTTGCCCATGTTAAAATGAATTATTGAATTATTTAACATTTCAAATCACTAAGAAAATACTCGTAGGACATGCAACGCAACACGTCCTGATGTCACCCGCTTACTTTCCTGAATGAAATGGAAATGGAGACCAACAGGAAGAAAACGCACATTACGAAACCATTCAAATCTACAGTCATGAATGAACCAAATGGGACAGAGACAGCTGAATACGAGTCCGAGCAGTGTGAGTGAGACGTGATTCCAATAGTACGCGAAACAGAAATAGAGAGGTCGAGATAATTCCGTCTAGCCGGGAGGGATTCCCTCGTGTCATTTGTGTGCGTTCGTTTTTCGAATTGTACGGGTGAATTCGAGTGTTGGCGTGCGTTCCGAACGTGCACTCTGCTAACATTCAGAGGGCTCTTTATCGGTGTTCGTTTCAATTCGGAGGCAGTCGCATTCATTCTTTGCTTTCCGTCTGTGGCCCGAAGTTCCCCAGCTACTTGTTGATCATTCGTAATAAATTGCCTCCATGATATGCCCATTGTGGAACAGTTTGTCGCTTTACTGCCTCGAAGGAAATTGTGTTTCCTTGAGCCACTCGAGACTTTATTTGTCGTTTGATTGTGATTGTAATGTTGTTGGATTGACTGCTTTTGTTGTTTTATGAAGATGTGATGAACATAAATGTTTGTGGTTATCGTTATTATTGCTAATAAAGTTTGGGAGATCATTATTAGTATTTACTTACCTACTTACATATTTAAATCGAACTTAGACCTATTTTAGATTAATAAGTTCTCTACAATGAAAGATCTCCGGTATTTGGTGGTTAACCCTGTGGGGTGTGGGTCATCCAGTAGTAATTCTCTTTAGTTAATATTATAGGTACTACATCCTAATACAGTTGAAGAAGCAAACGATAATAATATAAAACATTTAGAAATGTTACCTGATACTATTCATCTGGCGGCAGTTTTAATAGAAATTACAACATTCAGGGCTATATATTAATTTGAACTTAAATTATGAAGGTTTAAAGAAAAATGTCCTAAGCTACACGGTTCTCCTCTACGTAGGTACATCATATATAATTCCTCCTTTTACTTACACCTACGGTAATTCTGAAACTATACTAAATCAGTTTTTATTTAGGTAATTAATTTGGCACCATACGCGTCTCAGACACTGCAATGCAGTGTCTTGGTTTAATATTTCAATGAGAATCAGGGTTTGGATCAGTGCCAGTCGGAGTTGGGACAACATTCATGGTTATAACGTTCCTATTGTCCGTCTAGGAATATACGATTATATAGGCTTTGTAGAGTCCAGAAACTATTCCAGACAAACATTTTAGAGACAGATACATATATATTATATGTATTAGATATGGAGACATTTATTTGCAATAATAATTACAATATACATAATTATGTACTAAAAATAATTAAAACTACAAAATGTATTGCATGTATTGTTGTTAGAGAAGTTTTCCTAACTCAAGGAAAGGCCAAAATAAACTAAATTATTTTTCAGGTATAATGCCACAGGAAATGCTCTCGAGTGCGTACCTAGGGCGCTTGGGGCGTCGCGTGGGCCTGGGCCGCGGATTAAAATAAAGGCAAGGTAAAATATACCTTTGTACAGATTCCGGTAAAGCTAGTGTTGGAATAACGCTTTCAATTAATTCATGTTGATAACAGAACTATAAAATCATCAAGACAATTTAAGACAAGAAAACTGCTTATTAGAATAAAGACAAATGATGGGATGTCGACTACAAGTTCACATTACAAGGAAGGCAAGGCAACCTACCCAAATTTTCCGGCAACTTGCGATAGAGACAAACAAAATAACAAGCTGGTGTTACAACACACCACTGTCTACCCTGCGGCGAGAAGATGTATGTGTGTATTCTTTAGACATAAATTCATGGAATCGAAACATCAACAGAAGGCATCAAACTTGTGACTCCGATTTGATCATAACACAGACGGTAAATTTTAAAACACACGAGTTAGACTCGTATAATTTCACGCCTATTATTCTAATTAATGTAATACAAAACATTGTGTCTAGTCTCATTTAGTTACGAATTAATACTTTGATAAAACCATATCGTGTAACGTTCTTACTTCAACAATTTGGTACAAAAGCCCCGTCGGTTTCTACTAGCTACAAAACTCACGGAGCTTTTTAGTCAGTACATAATTAACTCATATAAATACAACTTAAACAATAAGGATGGGATCTTGTATCTTTTTTGTGACTGATAAATACACGGTTTTAATTACATTTATGTACTAACATGAACGTAGATGTGCGAGAAGAAAATAATACATGGTTAATTAAACAGCACATGAGCATCAGTGGTAAGAAAGGTGCAAAGTATGAATGTAGAGTCTTGAGAAGTCGATGTCGGCCCAAGAAAAGATGGATGGAATGCGTGAAAGAGGATATGACCAGGAAAGGAGTGACTGAGGAGATGATGTGTGAAAGGGATGTATGGAAAATGAAAACATGTTGCGCCCACTCTAAATAATTGGGATAAGGACAGGTAGATAATGAGCATCACTTGACTAGAACATCAGTGGGCTAGGGTCGGAAAATTCTTGATTGAACAAGTTTTATGTTTGTGTAAGTTTAATTACGACTTACCTACTAAGTATCTACATAGGTACATTACAAACCAGCATGAAAGTGCCATCACCCTGTGTATTGTATTCTATGCCTACGGAACTCGGATTGATATTTGTAAATTTGATCAGTAATATATAGGTAACTATCACATTATTAGAATAATTCTAACAAAATTCATTATCATCCTCATCAGCCTATAGCTGCAGCTGTCCACTGCTGAACATAGTTCCTCTGTAATTAGTTTTCATTGTGACCGATCCGGTCTTACAAAACATAGCAGTACCTACCTATTGATATCAACTACCTAGTTTAAATACTTACTAAACTAGTACCTAACTAAATATGTAAAGTCTTATTGGACATAAATACTATTTAAACAGATCCTTTATCTTTTTCATAACACCTATTATATTTTTAACTAGTAACAAACGCTTCGGAAGTTCTCTAACGCACCTACCGGCTCTACAAAGGTAATAAGATAGTTATTTCAGTGCTTTGTTTATTTACAAAATATCACTCCGTTTGAAGGCGGACCATCAAAATGAGTCGTAAACCTGAAAATTCCATAAAAAGTCGTGTTGATGAACTCTGTAATTGTAACTAGCTCTTTGTAGCAGAGACAATGGACGGCACCCTGTGCTTTGAAACTATTGGCTATAGGTATCTTTGTAGATAATTAATAGGAAGGACAATTAGAAAAATGTCTACTTGAAACTCGGATACATATTTCCTTTATTGGGCAAGTAAGCAACGTGGAAAATTTTGCTTTCGTCTGTCGATCTATCTGTATGTGTTCCGCATTTTTTATCTGATCTATAGCACAAGGGTTCCTTGATTTAATTTTTTTTATCGTGTGCTTTTTAATTTTATGGGAAGTGGGGTAAAATGCCCAAATAATGATTTGCGAAACGTTTCGACGATATGGGCAACCGCTAGTTATAATGTTTTGCGAAAAGTTTCGACGATATGGGCAACCGCTAGTTTATTTTGTAAGAAAGAATCTCCTAACATTTTTTCCACAATAATTACATTCAAAACTTACTGAAATATTATTATGTAATTTGTCATTCTACTAAACGTGAGTTTGTGAAAATGATAGATAGAAAACTCTTTATTGTACACCAACATAATAATAAACAAACAAAGTTAATAATTGATTATAGCAATTAATGTACAATGGACGACCTTATCGCTTAAAGCGATCTCTTTCAGGCAACCTTTGGATGGACTGGAATGAGGTTACGCATATGTGGATGATGACGCAATTACAAGAGTAAATTGAGTACAAGTATAGGTCAAATGGAAATTATACACAATACTGTAAACAAAAACATTCTATTGAGCGGTAGATGACAAATTATGATCTTTCAATTTCGTTCGAAAAGAGTTTATGGTTTGAACTATCCAAAGGTAGTAAAATGTTGTGATGAGATGTAATTGGCACATATATAGGTATAGTTACCAATTCCTGGATTAACAAATTATGTAGGGACTTTTTATCCCGATAATGTTTTACCGTGGGAATTGGGAACGAGAGAAACCAGTCTCGGGCATCAGTACCTACAATATTACTGCAGATTTTAATTGAACGCCCAATATAATATAAGTACAAGATATAAATGACAATAAAATAACCCCAAAACGCTACTAGAATTGCCTCTCACGGATTTATTATTGTAAGATTTAAAAAGGATGTTAAAAGGATATTTGAAAGTGCATTAAATCACATAAAAGAGTTGAAGAAGTTAAGTCAGGAACACCCTGGTTCTTCGGTAATCCGATACGCACTCGTTTATCTACCGTCGAGCAATTATTGAAGCGTGAAAAGGAACGTCCTCCTATTATTTACACTGCGTTTTGTTATGCGGGCGTTCCGTTTGCGTTTTATAAAATATCGCATTTCCAACTGCATGTAGAATGCATTAAGTTTATTTGAATCAATCTTTAAATCTCTATACACTTTTAATAGTAACTGAGATAAGTAAAGAATTTAATTATTAAACTTGTATTATGTCCCTACTGAGTTGAAAAGTACTCCTCTTCCTTCCTTCCTTGCAATGTGAAGTGCCTCTACTTACCTATGGATTTTAGTCTGGCGATATTAGACCAAATAAATGGTTAGTCAGGGAAATCAACAAAATATAGATTTGGGCACTAAAGCTTTAAGACTCCAAAGAAGCAATGCTCTCAATCTTGGCAGGAATAATTATTAGTACCTACCTACTGGCATACCTAATATCGGCGATTATAGAACTGTGACCTATACGCGACGGGTTATTTAAATGTAAGGTATTATAATTAGGGTAAAGGTAGACTATGGTAAATAAAAATAGGCTACATTGTAACTTAGAGCATCATTATTATTAATACAGGCAAAACTAATCACATAATCATCATCATCCACCGAGCCTTTTCCCAACTCAGTTGGGGTCGGCTTTCCAGTCTAACTGCGATTCGGCTGATTTTAGATATTTTCCGTGAAGCGAATGCTATCTGACCTCCAGAACCCATGGGCGATATCGAAGTTCTGTAGTTAGACAGGTCGGATTTTAGATTTAGAGCTCCAACTACCCGTAACGACTGATAGATGTTTGTATGAAAACCAGGACCGACGGCTTAACGTGCTCTCCGAGGCACGGAGGGGTCTCAGTGTCTTAAGAAATGGTCACCCATCATAAGACCGGTCTGACTAGATTTTGCTTAACCTTTGCAATGTGTTAACATTATCGGTTACCGCGAGCCCTTCCCTATCACATAATATCCTTCTAAAACAATTAAAATATTGAGTAGGTTAATGTCGTCAAGTCTTAAAAGAAACTTAATTATTAACATGGTTGCAAAACAAATATAACCTTATGCCAAGTCTAACAAGATATGCGATATTTTTTCCCGATTGATATGCTGGCATAGGAATAAAAAAACCGGCCAAGTGCAAGTCGGGCTCGCGCACGGAAGGGTTCCGTACCATTACATCTTTAATATTGGCAAAATAGCCTCCTTAAATATTGTTTTTCTTCTGTTTTTTAGTATTTGTTGTTATAACGGCAGAAATACATCTGGGAACATTTAAACTTTCTAACTATGACGGTTCATGAGATACAGCCTGACAGACGGACGGAGAGCGAAGTCTCAGTAATAGGGTTCCCGTTTTACCCTTTTGATACGAAACCCTAATCAAAAAGAAAAATTAATGTTGGCAACAAGGTTTCTTGTGGCATGCATTAGTGAAGTCGTAATAGTGGAAACGTGTCAATACAAATTAGTATGATTGAACGACAGCCGGCGGTTCGACGAGCTCTCTTATTTAGATATTTCTTTCTTTACCTGTGTTTCTTATGTTTATTTAGTTTTGAACGCAAGTCTCATATTTAAATTTAAAATTCATTTAATATAAACTTTTGAAATCGTACAATTTTGATAGTACGATAGCGATTTTTATAGTTTAATAGGTATCCTATTTAGGGAATATTTTTATTAGTGCCTAATGAAACCTATTGTTTGTTATCTAAGTACGTACCTACTAAACAACAGTACTATTAGTAAAAGGAAAATGTTAATTAGGCTGTCAAAGTACCTAAGTAATGGTCGATAACAAATAACTAGCTACCTACCTCATAATTGTAAATAAAATCCCAACTTATAGTAAAGTAAGTAAATTAAACATAATAAACCTGTGTTTAATTAACTAAACTTTAAAGTAAGAAAAATCTAAGTAAAAAAACAGTAAAACTACATAATAATTGTAATAAATAGTAACTAAGTTTTCCTAGGTACTTGTTATGACCTCATTACGTACAAAGAATGATACGAGTATCTAAAATTATCTGAAGACACAATGATTTCATGTTGTCAAATAAAAATGTGACTCACAACGTCAAGGTAGGCGGTCAGCTCCAGAACATTTCCGTTCAACAATAAATAAACAAACATTAAATATTACAACGCACAAAGCGCTAATACGAGCGAAAAAATTAAAGTTTACGCCTCCCAGATGCACGATTCCCGCTAACATTACATTTTTAAAAACACATTCGGGGAAGTTAGGGAAATGCTGATATAGGCCTACACGGACACCGCACTAACAGCGCTCAACCACAACAAAACAAGATTTTTTAATCTAACTTTACCGTTTGTAAAAATTACTATTTAAATATTAAAGGCGCAGCCGCTAATTAACTGAGATTTAACCCTTCCGTCGCCGGCCGAAGCGCGTTTTAATATTTAAACCCGTCGAAATATTTTGCGCGTATTAAAACGTGAAAAATTAATGGGGAACGCGTCGCTCCCAGCGGATCACTAGAAGTAGCCTCCGTTGCCTAGATTATCAACGATTATCAACAAACTATTTGACCTTGACTTCTTCCTAGGTTATAATATTTGTACCATAAAATATATATAGACCTAAATAATTTATTTGGTCTAATTAACTTATTAAATTATATATATTTTTCGGTTAGGCCTATCCAAATTCTACAGACACTTATATTTTATTTTCTATCCAAGAATGACAAAGTTTAAACTGAAATATTATGAATTTGTTCTTAACTATTTAATATACCTATTAATTAGATAAAAAATAAGTAGGTCCTATCCATAATTATGTTTTGACATGTAGGTAAAAATAATAGGATCTCAACAAAAACAATAAGAAGGCAACCTAAAAAATAAAGCCAGTCAAGAGTAAAAGTATATAAAAATAAATCGATTTCCCTCTTCTTTTATTCGTGAATTAGACAGGAAGACGAATATGTAGGACTAAGTATGTACGCCACAATGAGGTACCAGCCAAACAAAAACAATAAACACAAATTGGGATTGTATATTATAGACGTACCTTGCAGTGGTGCAATCCCTGTAGAGCACGTCGAAATCCTTGCAGGAGAGCAGCTTGCAACGGTTAACACCGGGCTGGATGGCGCCGAGTCCGCGCAGAATGCGAACCTGTTCCACATTGCACACGAGCGGCACTATGTCCAGTCTTTTTAGCTTTGTGTACACTGTGTGCAGACCACCCACCAGATGTTTTAGAAACAGTTCAAATGCCTGAGGTAGGCAGAGCATCGTGTCGCCCTGGATGATGAAGGCGGCGACCTTGTGACCGCGGTAATCCACCAGCTTGCACTCGTTGGCAGAAGGGTCTGAGGTTGAAATCGGAGGCGGACTTCCGTAGCGTGGTGGACCGTGGTGATGGGCAGCAGCCATCAGCTCGAGAGGTGAGTGGTGCATCATCTGCAGAGAGCCCAGGAGACCGAGTCCTGGTGGTGGAAGTGACAGTCGCGGCGCCATCAGGTGTGGTGGGCTAAGCCCCCGTGGCGGTGAGGCGGCCTTCACTCTAGGTGAGCCCCCGGAGGAGCCACTCATCTCGCTCGCGGTCGAAGCTGAGTCCACGGCGGACTCCATACTCGCGACGTCTGACTACGCACGCATCACACACCCGTCGTGCGCGCTGTTCCGCGCAACAATAAATAAAAAGCCTGTGTCGTGGGAAGGCGCGGCCGCACACGCGCGCCCGCCCCAATGTCGCGGTGCTATTGGCGGCGCTCTGCTGCAGCCTTGGGGCTATTGGTCTCCGAGTGTATCGGTGAGTCTCCGCCTCTTTTTTCGTTGCGTTGCGTTCGAAACGCGCGAAGAAACGTTTCTGTTTCTTTTGGGTGTTGTGTGAAGCGGTCGCTCGCCTCGCCACCGCCACCACCGGGGGTGTATTGATAAGAATGTCACCGGTAATCAATATGAGCCTAGATGCGGACGCGGACACGCGCGCTCTCCGCACCCGTACTACAGACACTTCGACACTCACAGAGAGTGGCTCTAACTATACAGATGTTCTACTAATATTATTTTATACGAGTACCTTATATTTACATAGATATTTTTATTGTCGTATAGTTTTAGATGGAAACAAATTGTAATAAAATTACTCGGTACTTGACATGTCTGACTCGTCACAACAAAGAGTTATATAAGGGATTTAGTTTTTCGCTTAGTTGTTGAACAATTTATTATTAGATAGAAATTATAGTTTCTCAACGACGTGTATCCATCTTACCCGTCATTACCCTAATGTCGCTGTATACAACTAAGTATGAATTGTTTCATAAACTTTTTATAACTTTGTTCATTGAAGTAACGAAGATTAGGAATACCTGTACTTACTAGAAATATTGAACTTTTAATTTCAGTATCTATTTAAGTACTTACTTCTTTATTACTTTCTCTTCAGCACTTTTGTTTAAGTAGGTACATAGTTAAGTAATTAAAATTACGCAGTACTTACATAAATAAATATTTATAAAAGTAAGTAAGTACCTATTTATTTTGTAGATATTTATTATTTTATTTTGTTTTGACTTTGACTGGATATTAATAGAGAAATTATAAATAAATCACAAAAACATCGGCAGGACTGGAACCCTATTGTGATTTATTAATAATTTCTTTCTTAATATTTTAAGAATGGTTTAAGCAAACTCATTGCTTCGAAATACAAAAAAATATATTTATTTGGTTTAAATATCGTTGTAATACGATCACTGATACCGTTAGTTCGGCAGAACTCCGGTAGGTGGATCCAACGCTAAACTTAATAGCGCGATCTAGAATTTACTATGATACATGGGGCACACTAAAAGTTTTGCACTTCTAGCTAATCGGAACTATTTGAATTTCGAATGTTATATTTTTTTAAACGTTGCAACCTTCTTAGTAATAAAAAAAACAATTGGCGGGAAATCATGTGTCAATTGTTTTCTATCACATGTTCTACGTATGCAACGAAAATGGAATTAAGTCGAAAAGATTTTAGAGCGATGATTTTTTATGATTTTAAAAGTTCTCTCTCTCCGCAAGACTATGCCGCTCGTCTTCAAAATGTTTTTGGGAGAGAAGCACCTTGTTTGAGCACCGTGAGACGATGGTTTGCTGAATTTGAGAGAGGTCGAGTTTCTTTACATGATGAATTTCGTGAAGGGCGGCCTTCAACTGCCGTCAACGAAAAGAATGTGGCTACTGTTAAGCTGTTAATTGAAGAAAACCCGCGAATTACCTATGAGACAATTCGAGGACTATTGGGGATTGGTATGAGTCAAATCGAGAAAATTTTACAAGAAAAATTGAAAGTTCGGCAACTTTGTTGTCGGTGGATCCCTCATGAACTGACAGCGGAGCAGAAGCGGGCTCGCGTGGAATGGTGCTCACAGATGCTACTGAAGTACGACCACGGACATTCTAATGCTGTTTATGACATTGTCACAGGAGACAAAACGTGGATTTATTGTTTTGAACCCGAAAAATTGAAAATGAGAACAAGCCAACAAAAGTGAGGCAGGCGAGAAACGTTGTTAAAAAAATAATCGCGTTGTTTTTCTCAGCTACGGGTCCCATCTGTACAATTCCACTTGAATATCAAAAGAGTGTTAATGCCGAGTGGTATTCTATCATTTGTTTACCGAGGGTGTTAGAAAAAGTTCGCGAAAGACGACCCAAAAGCCGCGTTCTCCTACATCATGACAACGCTTCTTCACACACGGCCAACAAAACAAAGTCATTTTTAGCTTCCGAAAAAGTATAACTCGTCACCCATCCTGCGCATAGCCCCGACCTAGCACCCTGTGATTTCTGTATTTTCCCCAAAATCAAAGATTTGATGAGAGGTTTCACTTTTACCAACTCCGAAGAGGCAGTGATAGCGTTCATGCCTACAGATCTGTGGTCCTCCTGTTATAAAAAATGGTTCGATCGCATGAAACATTGTTTAAAATGTAAAGGAGAGTATTTTGAAAAGCAATAAACATAATATTTTGGTTTTAACATCTTGTATTTTTAAGTTACGCAAAACTTATAGTGTGACCTACGTATACTTTTTTTTTTTTTTTTTTTTTTTTTTTTTTTAATTCCGCGGCCCAAGGCCGCGGCCGCTCTAACGTCCGTTGCCGGGCGTCCCTGGTTACTAGCAGAGGGTATGTCCAGTGGCGCCCGGCGGACTTTGACCACCCCTGTGGTCTCTGCGGGTGTTTGGTCGGGACGAGAATCCCGCGTCATTGGGGTCGGGTTTTATCCCGCGTCAGTGAGTGAATCTGGTTGCGTGCTATGGGGCAAAGGCCCCGCAGCACGCAACCCTTCTAGCCTGCTTCTGTAAGGACGGTGGGTGGCGATCCCGCCGTCCTCAGGCCCCGATCATGGAGGACGATAGTCTTGGGCGTAGTCGCGTAGTCTGGGGCGGCCTGGCCGCCGACTACGGAACTCGGCGGGGAGGGTACGCTCCCTCTCCCTCCCGGCCGCCTCCTTCGCGAGCATGACTTGCTCGCAGAAGGACACGGCCGCGTTCCACCTACTCCCGCTGGATACCATGGCTTGAAGCATGGTCCCCAGCGAGAGGGTATCCACGCCCAGACCCACTACGAGGTCCCGGCGCTGACTCGCCCACGCTGAGCACTCCACCAACGTGTGGAGTGCGGTGTCGTCGTCGGAAACCTCGCAGTGTTGACACCGGGGTGTGACCTCACGATGCATGCGAAACAGATAGCTACCGAAGCATCCATGCCCGGCAACCATCTGCGTCGCACGGTACGTGAGGTCACCATGCTGCCTCTGCAGCCAATCGTCCATGATCGGTCTCACCGCCGCGATGAAGATGGCACCCCCCTTGGGTTGCTCAAGTCGCACCCTCCATGACTCCATGAGATCCTGGCGGAGTTGGGACCGCTGGTCCTCGATTTCTCGAGACGCAGGCCTGTGGTCCCGCTCCAGCGCCTCCTTGCGCCATTGGAACAATGACGCAAGGGCTCTCGCTTCCAGGTCCCATGGAGGGGTCCCGGCTAGGAGACATGCAGCCTCTCCGGAGATCGTGCGGTACCCCCGTACGGTTCTGACGGCCAAGGTTCTAAGTGGTCTGTTTAACAGAGTCACGTTCCCCTTGACCGCCAACCTATCCGCCCATACGGGAGCCCCGTATAGGGCCATACTCCGCACGATCCCCAGGTACAGTCTCCTGCAGGAGGCGTTGGGTCCCTTTAGGTTGGGCATCAGTCGCGAAAGCGCGACCGATGCCTGCGTCACCTTGGGGACCAAACTTCGGAAATGTGGTCCGAAGTTCCATCGGCTATCAAGTACGATCCCTAGGTACTTCATCGAGGGCTTGATGCCGATGCTAACGCCTCCCACATTTATGCTGGAACCTTCGGGTGGACCGTTCCGAGGTCTGTGAAAACACAGAACCTCGGACTTGTGCAAGGCCACCTCCAGTCCCAGCTGCCGTATCCGACCCACGACTCGAGCAACACCCGTCGTGACCTTGAGTGCTGCCTCCTGGTACGTTGCACCCCGCGCCGTGACGAGGGTATCGTCGGCGTAGCACGTTACGCCGACACCCCTAGGCAACGCACCCCGCAGCACCCAGTCGTAGCCGATGTTCCACAGAAGCGGCCCCAGGACCGACCCCTGCGGAACACCGCACGACACATCTCGCCGAGCTGGCCCGAGCCAGCTGGGGAAAGCTATGGCCCTCTCCGAGAGATAGGCCCCGACAATACGACGGAGGTAGAGAGGCGTTTCGTGATACACGAGCGCCTCCCTAACGCAGCTCCATGGCAAGGTGTTGAACGCGTTGGCGATGTCAAGAGACACCGCCACCACCACCTTGCCCTGCGAGACTGCTTCCTCCGTCAGGCTCTTCACGCGCATGATCGCGCTCACGGTGGAGCGTCCCCGACGGAAACCGAACTGGTTATCCGCCAGGTCTGGCCCCACACTCGTGAGATGCTCGACGAGGCGTTCCGCGATAATTCGCTCAAAGAGCTTACACACCTCGTCGAGCAACACGATCGGCCGGTATCCGGACGGTGAGTCCACCGGCCGCCCTGCCTTACGGATCAGGACCAGTTTCCCCGTCCTCCACACCTTGGGAAACTGGCCCCTTTCGAGGCATGCGCTAAAGAGCCCCATCAGTCGAGGCCCGAGTTCTTCGAGGGCCAGGACCCATGCACGGCCAGGAATGCCGTCGGGTCCGGGGGCAGTGATTTTCCGGCGTTTAAGCCGGAGTACTGCCGCACCTAGCTCCCCCACCCTGACTTCGGGTACGTCGTCTTCGCTGGTGCTATCCGCGTCGGGCAGAGACGGAGCCATGCGCGGAGGGACGTGCTCCTCCGCGCTCGTCGGAAACAGGGAGCCCATGACCCGCTCCAGCTGCTGCGGCTGGAGACTCTGGGTCAGTGGGGGCGCCCTAGGTCGGAGTTTCTCCCTGACCTGTAGGTACGGGCGCCCCCATGGGTTCTGCTGCAGGGTCTCCAGGAGCTCCTCGCGGGCCGCCGTCTTGGCCCGCTTTATCGTCTCCTGGAGATTACCTTTAGCCTCCCTGTATGCCTGAAAAAGCTCCGCCTCTCGGGCTGCCGCGTCGTCTGGGCGGCGACGCCTCCGGCGAAACCTGGTGTACCGGCGGCGGGCGGAGATGCATGCTGCGCGCAGCTCTGCAATCTCCGGCGACCACCAGTACACCTGCTTCCTGGCCGGTCTGGGTGTAACCCTAGGCATCGCCGCATCACAGATTTGCGACATGGCTCTCCTGAACCACTCCGCCTCGGCATCCACATCGGCAGGCCGGTCCGGCGCTGGAATCCAGGCCTGCACGATGGATGCCTCCAGGAGAGCCTCCCGATCCAGATGGTGAAGTGCCCAACGCGGATCCGGGGGATTTGCCACCGGCTGTGGGAGGTCAGGTGGGGGGACGACATCGAACCGGATGTACCGATGATCCGAGTGCGTCTCCTCACCCTCCTCCACGCGCCAGCCTGTAATACGGGCGGCGAGGTCAGGGGATGCGAACGTTACGTCCACGATCGATTCCCCCCCCCGCCGCCAAAAGGTGGCGACATTCCCCCGGTTGAGGACCTCCAGACCACGTGTTCTGGTCCAGTCCTCAAGAAGCCTCCCCTTGTCCCTGGTTTCCCGGGAGCCCCACGCCTCACTCCAGGCGTTGAAGTCTCCCAGGAGCAGGACAGGGCGAGGACGGCACGCAGCGAAGACGACGTCGAGCTCAGTGAGCCATAGCTCAAACTGAGACTCGTCAATGTTCGGCGAGATGTAGGTGGCCACGACTGCCAACCCATCATAGTCCGCCGCAACACACCCGCGGCCCCTTGCAATGATCGCAAGGCGCGAGTTGTCTGCGGCGGACCCCCCAAAGATACAACAGGCCGAGCCGTCCTCGTCCACCGGGCTTCCCGGGTGGACGTAGTACGGCTCGGCGACCACGGCTAAGTTTATGGACCACTGCCGGATGCTCTGGTACAGAAGATCCTGAGCAGCACGGCAGTGGTTCAAATTCACTTGCAGGATACGGATACGGGCGTCAGACATTAATTGACGTCCATAACCGCATCCCGCCGCGAAACAACTGGCCGCGCAAGGGCGGCACCCCCACCGCTCTCAGCGGACGGACGAGGTTTTGGCCTCGAGGCGGCGCAGGTTGTGCTGCCGACCCGGTGATCCGCGGTCTTGCCCTCCGCCTCGCATCTAAAGCAGCGAGGCGGGGCGTCACAGGCACTTGCCTTGTGACCGGGCCGGCTGCAGCGGAAGCACCGATCGCCCACGGTGACTTCCGCTGTACACTGCACTCCTAAGTGCCCCACCACCATGCACCGGAAACATCTGGTTTCCCGGGCACGAAGGAGGTGCACCTGCGCCTTTAGGAAGCCCCCTACGAGGAGGCTTCGTCCGTCCGCCACTTTCAGTGCCGCCGCGACGGGGCACTGGACGACTGTCATCCCGTGACCAGTGGAGCCGAAGGAGATATCTCCAGCCTTCACCTGGTCACGGGGGCAGCCGCCCGCCTCCACGACGGCGGAGACAACTTCCTCCGTCGTGGCCGCGTCATCCAGACCCGTGATGCGCAATGCGGCGCATTTGGTGGGCCTGGTGACGCGGACGGCTTCTTGGTCCAGCGCGTCCCTAAGCTGAGCCGCTAGGGCGTCAGCTTTAGGGCCGCTGGAGGCGCCGGAGACCTCGAGGAGGCGAGCCCCGGTGCGTGTCTTCTTGCACCGGAGCCCCCCCTGTATATCGAGGGCCGAGAGGTTGACTGAGGACTTCACAGTCCTCAGTACGTCGGCGTACCCCACCCCCTTCTCCACACCTACCGTCGTCACCGTCAGGACGACGGCGGTGGAGCGAGGAGGGCGGGGCCTCTTCGGCGCCTTCGCCGCGGCGGCTTTGGCCGCTTTCTTTGCGGCCTTCGTCTTCCTCTTCTTGGCTCCCACTACTTCCCATCCCTCCCGTCTGGAGGGGTGTAAGGAAGCAGCGGGAGCGACGATAGAGGAAGAGGAGGCGGCAGGGGTGCCACTCTTCTTGCCGCGCCCCTTGGCCTTCCGCGCCTGGGCCGCGGTCTCGGCCGGTATCCGGCTCACCGAAGCGGACGGGGGCGGAGCGGGGCGGCGGACAGCGGGTGTGCCGCTTGGACCCGGAGCGGGAGCACCGCCGACAGCCGCCGCGTATGAAAACGCGGGACGCGCTAGCGGAGGGCGGTACGCCCGGTCCTCCAGGACCGCGAGGCGCCTCTCGATCGCCGTCAGGACCTGCACCGTAGTCGGTACAGGCTTCGGCGGCGAGCCGGGCGCCATGGTGGGCGCGGTCCTAGGCGCCGTCTTCGGCGCTGGTCCAGCCGTCAGAGGAGGAGGCGGCATGGGACCTGGAGGTGCCTTGACCGCTTTGGTCAGCTCAGCGACCTCCCGACGGAGATCTTCCATCTCCTTTCGGGAGGCAGTGAGCTCCACCTCCAGGCTCGCAACCTGCTTGCGGAGCTTCGCCTCCTCCTCTGTGACGCTCCGCTCGAGGAGCTTGTCGAGGGAGGATTGGGCTTCATCCACCAGTGAAGCCACAATCTTCTTCCTCCCCGACATGTTTTTACTCCCCCGCATGGCCGCGTTCATGCGGGAGAAAATACTCATTATCTCCCGCGCGGGCGGCACACCGAAATCCCTGCGACTGCGCAGGGACGGCACAGATGACGGGGGTGGTGTTGGCGGGCGCTTTCTGTAGGCGTCGAGACGCGTGCGCACCGTCTTCACCGGCACCTCCTCCTCCGAATCGCTGGAGAGGAGGGACCCCCACCCAGAGCAACTAGTGCTCCGGTCGCGCGGCAGCCCCCCCTTCTCGAGGGTCCTCTTCTGCGAAGAAGAAGGGCCCTTACCCCTCACACTACTGGGAGCTGACCCATCGTCAGTCCCAGCAGCAACATTTTCTTGGGGCGTCGACGTCGCGCTGCAACTAGGCGGCGCGACGCGAGCCCCCAAATCTAAAGGCATCGAAGTCCGTTGTTCGCGCAATATGTCGTCGGCTGAGACTGCCCGGGGAAGGGCAGTGTCAGGACCGGGGGTCTCTTCAGGCTTCATAGTAAGCACAATTCCTTCTGTGTTGGCCACTCAAGTTTTGATTTCGACGTTCGGTCACCCAACTTGCCACTGCGTTACCGTGGTCAAGTTGGGGTCCAGGGCGGACGGCGAGGACGTAGTCTAATCTCTTGGGGCCCCGCCCCTACCTACGTATACTTAAAGCAAAACTTCGATGTTGTCGGTATTGGTCATCGTAGCTCAGTGGTCAGAGCATTCCCCCTGTTAGGGAAAGGCAGTGGGTTCGAGTCCTGCCGATGACACCAGTTTTATATCAGTAATATTTTAAGAATAGTTTAAGCAAGCTCATTGCTTTGAAATACAAAACAGTATATGAGTGGATAGTGACTTTAATATTTTTACAGTTCGATTGGTTTTCACTTCAGCATTCGGAAGTTCTCGAAAATCAATGATATTCTAGTTATAAAACATCAAATCATGAGATACATTGCTGCATATTCAAAACAGCCCACTAGAATATTTAAGTCTAAAACAGTAATGAAACTCACTTACCAAATATATTTTTTTGCAGCATGAATGATACGTAGACAGATAGAAATGGTTTGTAGCATCTTGCTGGATACGTTGTGTGTGTGCTACTATGAATGTACTCGTAGTTACTGATGATTGGAAAAAAGTGGCCTGGAGTTTTTATTGCCAGGTTCTTTTCTCTTTGGCTCCACCCGTTGCTTTGGGAATCTGGCTTTAAATGTAAATTCTTATGTGCTGACGTTAATAAGTGTTATTTTATAAACCTATATTAATAAATATTTTTAAGTTTGAGTTTTACTATTGGAAATAGGATGTTTAATAATCTCAATAGCCTTCCCGTACCATGCGAGCAACATGATTGAAATCGCTCTAGTAAGTTTTGAGTTTATGTGTTACAAATATACAAAAGTACAATTTTTTTTTTAATATTTAGAATAGACTAATATTTACTTACTACTTATAGGTAAGTACATTAAAAACTAGTCTTATAATATTGTTCAGAAATAAGAAGAAAGTTGTCCCAATTAATCTTTTCTTTTTTTTTTACCGGCAATTCGCAAACAAGAAACTTGTCCCAATACTTTATTATGAGCCTTATTACAACACAAAAGGATTTAAGTGTTTGAAACAATAGAGATCTTCAACGTTCCTCTACTTGGACCAACTTAGTGCTACTGAACGACATTCAACCCATAGCCACTAAACCGAGGGAATATTAAACTTACTAGTATGAAAATAAAGCAGTTTTTAATTTATTGCGTTGTAGAGTCCCTTGGCGTTGTTTTCATTACTTTAGAGAGTTTTTCAATTATTATTCTTTGTGATTTGTATTGAAACCACACCTAGATTATATGCTATTGTTTATTGTAAGTATAATTACGTACTTTATCACTACATATTATAAAACAATGTCGTTTTCGTCCATATGTATGCTTAAATCTTTAAAACATCGCAACGGATTTTGATGCGGTTTTCACCAATGAATATAGTGGTTCTTGAGGAAGGTTTATGTAAAAAATTTGTCAAGCGGGCAAAACCGCGGGCGTCCGCTAGTCATAACATAGTATAAAACAAAGTTCCGTATGTATGCTTAGATCTTTCAAACTACGCAACGGATTTTGATGCAGTTTTCACCAATAGATAAAGAGGTTAAAGAGGTAAAAGGTGGCGAAACCGCGGGCGTCCGCTAGTATATTATATAAAGAGGGGGTTGGAAACGGTAGGGTGCTATTTTAAAGGACCCTATCTACATTTCCAGGACGCAAAACATCCTCACTTAGGCGCGGTGCATCTGCTGACCAGAAATAGGAGGCTCTGGCTTTACCCAAAGTTCCTATAAACGACAATAGACTCGTCCCCTATTACGTAGAGTGACAGGTGAAACGTGTATGTAATAAATGCCTCTATCCACCCCTTCGGGGGTAAATGGTATTTGGAAACTACTGAACTTGACTGCTTCGGTGGAGTGGTTGGTAATGCATCTGCTTTAGACGCCGGAGTCTCGCGTTCGATTCCCGGTCGGGACAAACTTTTTGTGAAGACATACGTTTGTACCGAAGTCTGGATGTTTCCTATGTATAATATGTATGTATTTCCAAAAAAAAATGTATATAGGTATTTATATCAGTCAATCTAGTTCTCAAATCACAAGCTCTGCTTAGTTTGAGACTAGATAGCGTTATGTGAATTGTCCTTACATTTTTATTATTTATTTAAAAAAATTCTCTAATGCCTTCCTGTGTAGCTGATGCAGGCTACTATTTATCGCGATAAATTATATTCAATTGAAACCAAAAAAAACGTACGTAGAGTCGCCGGTATCAGCGAGTTGTATACTGAAGTTCGTGTAGTGGGTATGATTAAAGTTTGGTAGTTCTTTTGTTTGACAAGTAGGAGTTTGACAAGGAGTAAGTAGGTACTTGTTGGGACTGTGTAGAAACTGTTACAATACAAGGTAAAAATCTTAAGAGAGAACAATGGCAAAGTGCCTATAAGGTAGGTACTTAAGATTTAGGTGTAAGTACAAGCATATTATTTCTGTAGTTTCTGGGTTCCAAAATTCCATGATTTTTAATAATTTGATCTGTCTAATACTCATTGCTTTAAAAACAAATCCTATTCATCGCATAAAATGTCGGTAATGTGACAAAAATAGTTAATTTAGTCATGTGGCCGTGTTTTTTTGCGATATCATTCATCAAACCAAGTCATCGCATGTGCTAGGCTGGCTGGTATCACCAGACGTGGGTAAGTATCACTAATCAAACTTTATAGTCTCATCACTGCGGTAGAGATAACTATGCGGGTGGCTTTTGGTATATAAATCTACTATATTATACAAAGACAATTCAACGCTGCAATTCATTGAATTTAATTAAGTTTACCATAATAAAACAGCACAATTTATAGCGTAAACACATTGGTTCCTTAGTTTAGGGTACAAAACGTGCAACAAATTTATCAAAAATAAAACTTATAAGTAGGTACGTACGCTATTTAAACGGATTTTTTCTTTGGCTGTCTTGCTTGTATTACAGATTTAAAAATACTATCCTTGTATGTATTTGTTACGACTAGACTAGATCTCAGAACTAAGAACACTATAGGCCCCTAGTACGTACCTACTACTAGATTAAGCTCAGCTTAGGGATTTTCTTTTGGTTAATAAATAAATAAATATATATGTTAGGACAATTCACACAACGCCATCTAGTCTCAAACTAAGCAGAGCTTGTGATATGAGTACTAGATAAACTGATATAAATACTTATATACATATTTTTTTTGTAAATACATACATATTATACATAGGAAACATCCAGACTTCGGTACAAACGTGTGTGTCATCACACAAAGTTTGTCCCGACCGGGAATCGAATCCGAGACTCCGGCGTCTAAAGAGGATGCACTACCGACCACGCCACCGAAGCAGTCATGCAATGGTCGCTTAACATCCATTGCCGTACGTCCCAGATACACGGAAGGATAACCTCAGAGCACCCGCTCAACCTGGGGTATTAATTGATTAAATTAGTTTTAATGGATATAGGTTCATATGCTTGTTTTATCAAAATCAATTATCAGGAAAAAGTTGTGGTAACAAAAGCTGAAGCCTCATCATATGGTTTTCGAGTAAGTCCAGTATTTTTTTAACATTTTCGTCAGTAGTGGACGTCGAAGGCCTTCCAGAGCGGGGTTCGTTTTTCACACTCTCTCTACCACGTTTGAATTCTGCTATCCATTTTTTGACGGATGAATATGAAAGAGCGCAATCCCCTAATGTACTGACCATATCATCATGGATGGCTTTTGATGACAGCCCCTTCTTATGGAGGTACTTAATGACGACACGCTGCTCGATTTGCTCCATTTGCGGAAATGATGTCAGATTGCTTTGTTAATAAATTAATAAAATTAAAACAAATTATCGTACACGTTTCAAACTTCCCACAATTAACAGGTCTGAACTGAACTAAATAATGTGGGTAGATTTGATTTTTAGAACTAAATGGATCAGTGTTAGGACTGTTAGGTCGACTACTTTTCAATCCACCCTCGTATATAGAGCTAATAGCTCCATGTATAAGGTCAAGTACTATTAATTGAGAGGCAGTAATAGTATGTATTGATTTATAATTTTAACCGAAAAATACAGCAAGCATACTTAATAGGTTTTTTTTTTAAAAGAGGTATGTATATAATCCCGTAAAAGACCCGTTTGTGTTAAGTTTATAAGAATAATAGGAACAGTAACAAACTAGGAGTACACAAGAATAATACGAACAGTAACAAAGTACAATAACAAAGTATTCTCATTACCTTATATTCTGGTAGTTTATGTACATAAACTACCAGAATATAAGGTAATGAGAATCGGACATAGAAGACTTTATAAACCAACTGTTAGTGTAGGTATGGACATGAAAAATAATAAATACCTTTTTGCTTTTTAGGGTTCCGTAGTTCAAATCTCTGAACCCCAACCCCAATTTAAAAGCACCACTGCAGATATACGACATGATCTGTCATGTCACAGATACATGGGGCACACTAAAAGTTTTGCACTTCTAGCTAATCGGAACTATTTGAATTTCGAATGTTAAATTTTTTTAAACGTTGCAACCTTCTTAGTAATAAAAAAAACAATTGGCGGGAAATCATTTGTATAATTCTTTTATAATCTATGGTCAGCTGACATTCACCCGGCGTCCGAAACACCTGTGTGGCGCCACTTATCATACTACGTCCACCATCTTCGAGACGTTCAACCTATTTTTCTCCACAAAACAAAAAGTATAAAATCCAAAAACTATTAAAAGTGAACTGTGTGTGCGTAATAACAACATCCGGGACCGGCCATCACAAATATTCAAGAGACACAGGATTTCAAGGAGTATGGGTGAGTCAATCTTACTGACCTCATTTTAAAAAGTCAAATTAATAATTAAATGGGCTATCGTCATACATTTTGGTCCAATCGAGCCAGGATCGATCAGTTACGATATCAACACAACTGAATATCTATGTATTTACATGTATTTATCGATATAAATTCATTATTTCATCAACTTTCATTATAAAACTATTAAGTAGGTACCTACACGGGTGCGACATATTTGCATATTTCTATGACAATTCCTATTGTAGGAGTCTAAAACCTGTGTAAAACATAGAAATATAAACATCGTATCTCAAATCAGTGTATATTTTAATGCAAAACACAGTACTTTAAGTTTTCATTTTACAAAAATATCTGCGATCACGATCGTGACCGCCATTGTTGTTCATACTTTGCAGTTTCGTAATTTTATTTAAAATGACTAAAAACGACGCGACTGCAAGTACTTGCGAATTAGTTGCCGCTATTGATGTTAAGTTTCACAGTTTAGCGGGTTCGCATATTACAACAAAAGAAATGTGTTTCATGAGATTGCAAAAACTATTTGATGTTTCTAAAAAAGTAGGTACAAGCGCCGAATCAGCCGATGAGTTTTGTTCTCGATATCAGAACATGCCGCAGTGGCGCGAAAGGTTTGAAAATAGTGTCATTGCTATAACAGCTATTAAAAAAAGTCTGTATGCGAGTTATGTACCGTCCTACAATGATCTAAGTAGCTTTGATACTATGTACTATCACATTCGTAGCGTCTATGAAGGTATGTTTGGTTCCAGTGAATCAAATAGTGATCAGTTGAATAAAACTTGTAAAAGTGAAAGTCAGTGCGCGAAACCTAGACTACCTAAGTTGGAACTATTTCCTTTTGATAGTAAACTTGAAAACTGGCCTACTTTTCGAGACACATTTCTCAGCTTAATTCATAGTAATAGTGGAATAGCAAATATCGAGAAGTTCTACTATTTACTTTCAGCGGTGAGCGGTCCCACATTAACTATCGTGAAGTCTATGCCAGTTACGTCTGACAATTATCCTATTGTTTGGTCTACTTTAGTGAAGCGATATGTCAACAAACGTGCATTAGCTACTAATTATTTAGATAAAATATTTAATTTTAAACCGTTAGTTACCGAATCTGTCACGGGACTTAACGAATTCTTACAGACATATCAAGAAAACGTTAAGGCCTTACAGCTGCTCAAGGTCAACGACCTATCGGGATTTATATTATTTTATGTCGCTTTGCGTAACTTGGACTCCGTCGACGCGCGAGTTAGAAAAAGAGATAGGACAGTCAGAGATACCTACTTATGAGGAATTAATACTATTCATGGAGAATTATGTACGTGTTCTCGAGATGGCTGGACACATTCCTGGTTCTTCGAGTAGTAGCCAACCGTCTACCACAAAACCTAAGAAAATACAGCGAACGACCTTGTCGTCAGCTGTTACAAGTACAAGTACAGACAAAAGTGTTATGTCAATGAAATCCATTAAGTGTCTGTACTGTACAAAGATGCATTCTATCGATGCACTGACTACATCGACCTGATAAAATGCAGCGACTCGATAAAATTAAACAATTACGTCTATGTGAGAATTGTTTACGAGAACATTCGATCGACAACTGTCCGTCTACGGTACGATGTACAGTGTGCAAAAATAAGCATCATCACACATTGCACATAGATTCTCTTGCAAATTCGAATACTAGTGCAGTAGCATTGACGTGCTCGGCTAACTTGACAGTTTTGCTCGGCACCGCAGATTGTTGGGGCCAGTTCCACACCGTACGTGCTTTAATTGATAGCGGCGCCATGACGAGCTACATAACTCAAAACTGTGCAAAACGTTTAAACCTGACGCGACGTCAATGTCACTTTGAACCCATTGGGCTGGGTGGTAGTTTGGTCAAGGATTTCGGTTTAACTACATGCAATGTTAAACCACGACATTCTCTTGGTCCTGTACTGAATACGGACGCGGTGATAGTCGCCAGTATAGCTGGTAATTTACCAACGCTGCCACTACCCGATAAGATTGTTACAGAATTTCAACATATAAGGTTAGCTGACCCAGGGTACTATCGACCTGCGGCTGTAGATATGTTACTCGGCGGTGATCTGTTTCCATATATTTATGACGGTCAAAAGATACTTCCGCGAGAATCTGGTTTACCTGTTGCTATGATCTCCATTTTCGGTTATGTTCTTGTGGGGCAGACAGACATCTGTCACTCCAGGGATCCTACAACTACCAACGCGAATCGCTCTGACTCTTTCTGCGCGTTTTCCACAATTGAACAAGTTATGCGATCGTTTTGGGAAACAGAAGAAGTACCATCTAACGTACCGCTAAGTCCGGAGGAAGAGTAGGCAGAACACTTGTTTGCGAAAGGCCAAAAAACAATCCTGCCGATATCTGCTCTCGTGGAGCTTTATCATGTAGGCCAGTGTAGGCGATCTAGATCGAGCCAGTCTGGTCCTGTGAACCATTCTCGCGTGGCCAGCAAGACTGACGGTAAAGCTCCACGAGAGCAGATATCGGCAGGATTGTTTACCCCACTGACATGAAACCAACACTCACAGGGTACACTGTCATTAATTTTAGACACCCTAGTAGAAACAAATGTTTTAAGTGTGTGACTAGGTGTATTCAACGAGTATTTTTTGATTGGTTGATCTAAAGAATAGCGCCACAGAATGTATTGATAAGATCGCTGGTCAGGGCCCACGATAATCTGGCGATACATTTTACAGATGTCTGCAGACAAATAAACCTCGTGAAGACGAAAGTTAATTAGAAGCTGGTTGATATCTGCCTGCAGTTTAGGGCCTGGAAGTACGACTGAATTCAGCTACAAACTGTTAGATGAAATACCACACGATGAGACGTAGTGGAACTGCTATGCTTAATGATGCAAAAATGCGGTATGATGTATTTCGATACCACCTCCCGGGCATCACCAAGTGAACTCGAGACCTCTGTGCGCGCTGTCCAGAAACCCGACCGAATTGCAAGTGTTAACACCGGCACATTTCCTCATAGGTAGAAAGCTTCTGTCTGTATTGGAGAACAGTCTTACAGATCTTTCTGGCTCTGGACTGAATCGATGGCAACTTGTCCAGCAGATGTCTCAATAATTTTGGAAACTCTGGAAACAAGATTACTTACATACTTTACAAACACGCCAAAAATGGCATAGTTCTTCAAACAATTTACAACTCGGTGATCTTGTTCTTATAAATTCAGATGCCCCGCCACTCAAATGGGCACTAGGTAGAATTACGAAACTGCATAGTGGCCCCGATGGCGTGGTCCGTGTAATTCGTTTAAAAACATCGAACGGCAACGAACTAACTCGTCCAGTTTCAAAAGTAAGCCCGTTGCCTCTCGATCACAACTTTTAACTAAACTATAATTCCTTACTTAGATTTAGTTTAATTTATTTTTATACATTATACAGTCCATTGTTCTAACTTTAATTACACTATATCTCAATATATAATTTATCTAGTCAATTACACATGTTATACACCCTCCTACACTCAAACTAGTTAACAAATTCTACCGAACTTGGTATCGTAACTGGGAAATCCTTGCGGATTTCGGTGGGGGGAAATGTATAATTCTTTTATAATCTATGGTCAGCTGACATTCACCCGGCGTCCGCAACACCTGTGTGGCGCCACTTGTCATTCTACGTCCACCATCTTCGAGACGTTCAAACTATTTTTCTCCACAAAACAATAAGTATAAAATCCAAAAACTGTTAAAAGTGAACTGTGTGTGCGTAATAACAGCATCCGGGACCGGCCATCACAAATATTCAAGAGACAGGATTTCAAGGAGTACGGGTGAGTGAATCTTACTGACCTCATTTTAAAAAGTCAAATTAATAAATGGGCTATCGTCATACATCATTTGTCAATTGTTTTTTATCACACATCAAAGTTCTACGTATGCAACGAAAATGGAATTAAGTCGAAAAGATTTTAGAGCGATGATTTTTTATGATTTTAAAAGTTCTCTCTTACTGAATTTGAAAGAGGTCGAGTTTCTTTACATGACGAATTTCGTGAAGGGCGGCCTTCAACTGCCGTCAACGAAAATAATGTGGCTACTGTTAAGCGGTTAATTGAAGAAAACCCGCGGATTGCCTATGAGACAATTCGAGGACTATTGGGGATTAGTATGAGTCAAATCCAGAAAATTTTACACGAAGAATTGAAAGTTCGGAAACTTTTTTGTTGTTGGATCCCTCATGAACTGACAGCGGAGCAGAAGCGGGCTCGCGTGGAATGGTGCTCACAGATGCTACTGAAGTACGACCACGGACATTCTAATGCTGTTTATGACATTGTCAAAGGAGACGAAACGTGGATTTATTGTTTTGAACCCGAAAAAAACAGCAATCTTGTGAATGGATGTTTGAAAATGAGAACAAGCCAACAAAAGTGAGGCAGGCGAGAAACGTTGGTAAAAAAATGATCTCGTCTTTTTTCTCAGCTACGGGTCCCATCTGTACAATTCCACTTGGAGATCAAAAGAGTGTTAATGCCGAGTGGTATTCTACCATTTGTTTACCCAGGGTGTTAGAAAAAGTTCGCGAAAGACGACCCAAAAGCCGCGTTCTCCTACATCATGACAACGCTTCTTCACACACGTCCAACAAAACTAAGTCATTTTTAGCTTCCGAAAAAGTACAACTCGTCACCCATCCTGCACATAGCCCCGACCTAGCACCCTGTGATTTCTGTATTTTCCCCAAAATCAAAGATTTCATGAGAGGTTTCACTTTTACCAACTCCGAAGAGGCAGTGATAGCGTTCAATCAGCACGTTGAAAACAAGCCTTCAGATCTGTGGTCCTCGTGTTTTAAAAAATGGTTCGATCGCATGAAGAAATGTTTAAAATGTAAAGGAGAGTATTTTGAAAAGCAATAAACATAATATTTTGGTTTTAACATGTTGTTTTTGTAAGTTACGCAAAACTTATAGTGTGACGTACGTATAAGATGTGATTATTAATAAAAAGCAATATTATCTGAACCTAACGTCCTAGTAATTTCACATAAATGTATTATTATCATTAAAAAGAACTTACACTAACGTGTTTCATTCAAGTCACTCAAGAACATAATTAATTACAGACACCGATTAAAGATGTCGAGACAAATCAAGATTATAGTACGTTAGTAAGTACCCCTATTACTTATCTACGAGTATGTTGACTTTGAACAAACAAGGCACATAGGTACAAGTAGGTACCAACCATCACCGTAAACTATGCTTTAATAAGCGGAATATTTTACCTACTGGATAATCCTTTAGTTCTGATTATCAAAATCAACAGATAAACAAACTAATTACCACTGGCAACCTTACATTGCCTCTAAAATAACATAGGTACTAAACTACGTACTCTGAAGTTTCACAACATATTTGTCATATATAACTTCTATGTGACACATGATATCAGTAGAAAATGATAAGGATGTTTTATTCTATCTTCGGGTTTCCACAAAAGAAGTAGCTAAGTACTTAATTATACAAACATTGATCTGTGTTTCAAGACTTTGAGACACCTAATCGACTATCTAACTAAGGCGACCCATCACCCATGATAGATGTTCAGGCGTACAAGACTTCTCGAAATTCCTACTCGGTTCAAAATCTCAATAAATCATCTTCCATAGAAATAATAAATTAGGTACATAGGTAAATACGAACAAAATAAATTTCAGATATCCGGCTCGAAGGACCATAAAGGTGTAACAAACCCGTACATCTTTATGGTCCCGTACAACTTTAGAAAATAATTGAAACTGAAGGTCTAATAAAACTGAATACCTACTTATATTTAACTGATAGGTAACTGATTAAACTGTACCTATATGTTTGAAAGTAATGCTATCTGTCAGACGCAGTATGAATGTAGATAGATTTGATTACGCTTTATACTCGTATAAGCAATGGAAAGAATGATTCGCTCGCTGGTTGTGCAAAACGCGGACATGCAAATGTGCAGTATTGAATTATAGCTACACCGTGAATTACACATTGCTATTTTAAATGAGCCAGGCGCTTTGAATGTGTTGATTGATCCTACACGTCAAGCCAACGTGCAGTACCATAATAAAACCCAAAAACATCACTGTTAATTGCCGACCTGAAATAAAATTAAATGAAGAGATACAGGGGATTCACCCACAAAAAAGGTTATAGGAAACGAATGGTCTTTACCGAACAATAAATCGAGCTCAACATTGGAAAGCTGCAACAGACTGCGCACTCTCGTTAAACTTTATTTTTATATTAAAGCCGTAACTTTGCTATGCGACGCCCAACAACTTTAATCCCTGCTATGAAACGTGAAAATTTTGCATAGATATTAATATTAAATCGAATGGTACGGATGTTGATGGTTCTTTTAAAAAAGTACAAAATTATTTTTCTTTTGCGTTCACGGTGAAGTTTTGATGACAACGTAGATTTGATTACAGAAGAAACTGATCAGTTAACACAATTAGTGTTGTTGTTATTTTGACTATTTTTTTTATTGTGATTGTGTAGAAAATGATTTTAAGTTTCCTATGATCTCTGAACTCCCCTGAGTCGAAAACAATGAAGGATGTATGATGTAGGTATGTAAGTATACACGGAGAGCTAAAGTCAAAACCATTCGTCTGATTTCGCTAATATAAATAACTAGTGGTCGCCCGCAACTTCGTCCGCGTGATTATTGTTCCCGTCGCCGTATCTTTATAAATTGTAGCTTATGTGTTATTCTGATGTATAAGCTATATTATCGTAAAGTTTCATCAAAATCCGTTCAGTAGTTTTTATGTGAAAGAGTAACAAACATCCATACATCCTTACAAACTTTCGCATTTATAATATTAGTAGGATAGTGAGACAGCGGACGGGAATACTCATTGCCATAACTTTTCCAGTGGCGGTTTAAACAAAGTCTTAATAAACATTTCATAAACACTCTCTTTTCAGTCCTTCATTAAAATTAAGTCATCTAAAGTCGAATAACACAGGTGGAACAACGAGAAAACCGCAAACCAAAACTCAATTAATTACGTTGGTTTTCACCGCACAAACCCAAAGTGCAGTAAATAATGCAACCAATAGGTGCCCGTGGCCGCTGGATTGGCGTTTCGTACATACTGTGCTCTAACTAGGAAATTAAATTTGTCCACAATGCAAGGTGCCACCGGTGCGCCTTCGATAATTAATGTTTTGACTAATTTGCTTTCGACGCCGCTTTGTGGGAACTTCTGATGCAATATCTACCAAAACTTAATTCGATTTCATTTAGGAACATATATTTTGTACCTGATCTACACATAAATTGACACATAAATTGCATAATTATTCAGGATTAATATTTATATTTTTATCGATATAATTAATATTTTAATCGCCTCTGCCTGATTTAATACCATCGCAGCTTCGGCTTGCTGGTTGTTACGCAAGGGGCCACTGGAAATACCTTCTGGTGCGTACTAGAGACGCACAGTAACGGACGCAGGAGTGACCGCGGCAGTGTTTGGCCGCGGAATAAAAAAAAGAAAAAAAGGGTGTAGATGCACTTCCCGCGGCGCCGCCGGGAGACATTGTAGAGTCAAAATAAAATCAAATATAAATAAATGACAATGTAACAGATTTTGTGCAATGGTTTATTAGCATGCATTTATAAAGAAGCTCTACTTTTAAATAAATACCAAATATTAAAGTTGCTAGGATAATAATATTTTGACATAATAAATTTTTTGTGGTATCTGTATTTTTTATTAGAAAATGGATAATTGTTTAGTACAAAAGGTTTTTTATTTGCAGTTAAATACTACTCTTAGTTAACTACCTAAATAATTCTATAATTATGAAAATCACAAAACAAAGTCGCATCCGTGCGTATGTAGGTATGCTTAGATCTTTCAAAGTACGCAACGAATTTTGATGCGATTTTAACCAATGGATATAGTGGTTCTCGAGGAAGGATTTTGTGTAATGTGTCAAACGTGCGAAGCCACGAGCGTTCGCTAGTACAGTATACAGGGTGAATATTTCAAGTGGGCTTGGAAGGCCAAATCCGGAACTATAAGGAATAGTGAAAAATGCTCAAAGGAGTCACGAGCCCGATTTTCATTACATTTTTTAAAAACCTATAATCCTAGCTGGGAGTCGAACCCATTGATTTAGAAAAAAAATCACACCCTATATTATTACACCATACGATAGTGTTGCTGTTAAGGATCAAATTCTGGGAAGTAATAATATGCGGCAAATTTAAGGAAAACTTAGAATTTTAATAAAATTCATATTTCATGTCAATTTTGAGTCAATTTTGTTCGTAATCACAGAACTGACTAATTCGTCTTCTAAATTATGCTCGTGGGCAGGAAAAATCCATCCTGTATAGGAAGTTTACTTTACATAAAAATAACAAAACCTCATGAAGTGCTAAGAGTGAGATACTCTACATTTAATTAGATTGCGTGAAAACTGGAAAAGCGTGTAAAGGTTCTAATTTCTATCAAGCTTGCTAAAACCTGATTATTTTTAAGTCTTACTGTTATAAGTAGGTGCAGCAGGTATAGTTTCTTTATGCTTTAGGTACCTGCATTTTGCAGTCTCTGCAAACACAGGAAAGGAACTCTTACAGAATATGTAATGTGTATGTGTATTTGTGTTCCACCAGGTAATGCAGTTTCAACACCGCGTCATCGTCAAGTGTAAATGCTCGTTTGCGGGGCTTTGAGTCGCGTTTCTTTTGATGTAAAAATCACACGTCTCTCTCACAAGTGTCTGACAATATTGACACTGTAACAACGAGTAACCGACATACGGAGCCGATTTCATGCTTTTTCATCTCGAATAAATCTTATATTTAACATAATAAACTTTGTAAATTGAATTGATTAAATTCCTGAATTGAATAAAATAAATTTAAGACTTTAATCTCCGACACAAATTAAAGGCTTGTTAATTACGTGAGAATCCCATCTCATCCCATCCTAATCTCATTTTAAAACCTAATAGGCATTAAACAATTTAATTGCGTTTTTCTCATGAATTCCTCATGAATTCCATGAATCCCAAGGAATCATCATCCATCAGTGATGCATTTCTACGAACGGAACAAACATATAAAAGTGTGAGAATGAGCTTTGCAGTATTTTGTTTTATATAATACTTTAAAGATAATACTTTAAAGGATCTACATAACAGTTTCAAAGCAAGCAGGTCAAACGTTCATTTACGCTATTGGCTTATCTAGTAACACTGACATCCCAGAATAGTTAAGCTTCACACTCGTAAGGGGTAGACTTTATTTTTTTTTTCAGTTTGTAATCACTTCACGCTCTATCTGTCTTTTGATCCAATGGCTGTGAAATGTGGTGTCGGCGCATTTATTTTGCACTCTCACCTTAGTGTTGCATGTTTATTTTGCATTCTCTTGGAGTTGCCAGTTATTCGCCAGCGCTTTGAAGTCAAAGCTCTTTTGACTTTGCAGAGGAGCCTAGCCGCCGCTGACCGCAGTGTGAATGATACTTTTTACGGTGAATAGTCTCGTGTTTATTTTTTAGTGGTACCTACGCTATGTTTTTTGTAACCTTATGTACCCACCATCCGTTCTGTGTGAAAGTATGAGACGAACGGCGGGCTATTGATACACGTTTCAAAGGATTTCAGTGATTCGGTGTGACTACAAGTATCTAGTAGGATAGGATCTTAGTAGGTAAGCAGAAAGTACCTACTTAAAATATGTGGAATTTGATCAGCCATGTGATTTAAACCTATAGGTACGTAGTATACTAACTGAGCGAGTGTAGTGAGCGAACCGCCTACATTTCGAAATTGGATAATTTTGCTTTCGTCCGTCTGTCTGTCTGTATGTGTGTTCCGGGCTATCAGCCACAGTTTTTATAAGATCTTCCCGAAACTTGGCCCAAGTGTTCCTTGATTTAATACTTGGGGATTGGGGGGAAAAAGTTCAATTAATGTTTTTAATGCTCGCGAGGTCTACTGTTCGACTAAAGGGCGACCACTAGTTTAGAAAACTCTTTATTTTTAAAAGAAGGAAAGGGGAATGATATTTAATGTGTTTAGATGAAAATTATTCACTCTCACACGTATTGACTTTGGAGATATGAGTACCTTGCTACAGTTGACAGGGGTGGGTGGACGCGTGATCCCGCGAAATATGATACAGGGGTGTCAATTATCAAAAGTTTATATTTTATTTTTTTGGGAAGTCATATTTATATTATTAGGTTTTTTACAAGAGATAAAATCTTACTAAGTTAATATCGAAGTAAATATTGAAAATTTCATTCATTCAAGTAAAAACGTAGCCAAAACAGCGTAAAACAAATTGTGACAAGTAGGTATAAATCAGTTTGCATAGGTATAATATTACAAAACATCGTGTCTGTCTGTCTGTGTGTTCGCGATAAACTCAAAAACTACTGCACTACTGATGAAAACAACATGAAAAGGACGACTTGAAACTAGAGCCATTTAAAACTTGATTTCGATATAATCTAGGTACACTAGCGTTTACCTACAGTACCTATTGACGATCCTTAACCGTCTACCATTATTTATTCGAAAGAAATAAAATATTTTTCTGCTAACCCTACGTATAATACGTGTTTGGATACGCGGAGAAGTCGGATGTCAAAGCGTGACGCGATTTGAATGTACCTTCATGGTGGTACGTATTAAATAGAATATTTTTATCGCGCACACGCACTCTGCGCCTGTAAATATTGTGTCATTGTAATCTAATGCTCCTCAAACGTATCTATTCAAGATGTTCCAGCATCTACGTAAGTCGATTATCAAAGGTTTAAGTACGTATCCATAAATCTATATACATACAGATAACAGATAAATAAAAATGAAGTGTCTGTGTGTAATTTCAAATTTTACTCAATGCATACGATAGTGATACACGATACAGACACAAAAATGCATTTTTTTTTTATTTTTGTCTGGCTGTCTGTTCCCGCTTATCTCTGGAACGGCTGGACCAATTTTAACGGCATAGATTTTAGAGAGGGGGGGTGCTTTGTATTCGCAAAAACAACCTCTTCAAAGCTACTTAAATCAAATACTTAAATCAAAAAAAATATCTTAGTAGCAACCTCACAATGTTTTTAAAAGATCTATCTAATGTTACCCCTCACGACGGAATAGACGCGAGAAAAAAATATCATTTCCACGTTACGTGTATGGAAGGTACCCTAAAAGAAAATATTTTACAAAATTGTATTATAGCACTTTATCGGCATAATAAATATATACATATCCATGCAAAGTTTCATGTTTCTAGCACTCACCGTTTGGGAGGAAAGTCAAGGAAGGACAGACGGACGGATATGACGAGAATTTTACTACGGAACCCTAAAAAACAAAAGAATCCAAGACTGCAAAAGCGATTGTTACATTTTAAATAAACACGGAGTAGAACGACAACCCTCTTTTTGATTCGATAGTGGATAGATACAATACACGACGCGTCAATCCATCAAACCGTTACCAGGTGTCATACTTGGACCTTTTTGTAGCGTTTCTGGAGGAATTGGAGAAAATAAATGAATAAATACATAATTATAGTTCATTAGGGAACACCTCCTCGCTATAATTGCGTAACTCACAGAACCCATCCGTGGCACAATGATGTGGGTTTTATTCTTGCCTAGTTTTTTTTGTTTAATATTGTGATAAATATAAAGCATGTAATTGATTTTGTCCCAAATAAATAAAATAAAACTCACAGTAGGTACCTACAGTACTTAAGTCTTCTGTATCTTCTGGGAATAACTAAGGCAAGTTTCTATACGTTGTAGGAACAGAAGTCCCAATTTTTCCAGTCCTACTCCTAATTTCCAATGGGCACACCAAAGGATATCTACATAAAACGTTACACATTCTGTTGGTTTGTTCCGGCAGGTTCCATTAGAGTCTAATGGAATCAACAGATCTAAACAGATGTGACGAAAAAACAGATAGGTATCCAAAGTTTCACATTTATTACTCCAAAAACACAAAAAAATATTCGTAGGTTAAGGTTTTCTTTATACTGTGCTAATATTAAAGTATCTCCTTCTACATAATTAACAATATTGTTATCCAACTGCTACAAAGGGTTACGTATATACAATATGTTTTAATACGGGAATTTCGCCGATAAACACGTCTCGTACTGACTTAATTTAAATTTTTGCAACAATTTCGATATTTCGGATTGGGGAGGCTTAAATCTTTGATTGATCACATGCAGTTGGCCACCGAGCTGTCATCTACTGGGTGTTGGAGACAAGCACTGAGCACACAACTGCGGGGATGTTTTGTTTACTTGAATAGATCTACTGTGTGGGTTATATTGAAATAAATTATTTATAATGTAACTAGGTATGAATAAAATGAATGTTTTGCTTCTGCTTACGAACTACTTGTAACTTCTTTTTCACTCGCCTCATTCTCTGTTTCATACGAGGTAAAAAGAAGTCTTGTATCCCAATAACAAGCTAACTATATGTCTATAATAAGTTTCATTAAAATTAGTTTATTAGAGCCGTAGAAATAAAACATATTTTCGGACGCAGAACCTATTGTTTTATGTAGGTGCTTACAGCTTTTATTTAAGTTTATCAGGCCGTAGAGTATGTAGGTATACTCTTAAGTGATATTTGTATCTAAAATAAAGAAATAAATTCAATTTTATATTGTTTGCGAAAAACAACAGAAGCACATAAGTAGTTACAGTAAACACTATAAATCAACAACAGGAGCCCAATGTATCCAAACGAAAGATATTTAAAATTCCCTGAGGAAATGGCTACTCGAAATGCGTAATTCGACATAGCTTCCCCGGTCACCGGCTAAAATGTAAAATGGCTCCCTTGCATTTTTTCGTAAGTGCCATAAAGTATGACATTTATTACGGTCAGATCTGCCTCAACCACTATTGATAGGCAAATGAGAGAGTTTTTTAAAAGAAAAACGGTGTCTGCTTTTTATGTGTTCTCTGGATAAGGATGTTTAAAGAAGTTGCGACTTGCTTGTTGGTAAGTAATGGTCGATTTCTAAATATGTTTTTTGTATCCACTGTGCTCGATAGTATGAACTTTGTGTAAAAACAGTAGCAAATTGAGGTCAGAACTTGATCATAAATATGTAGGTAGATAGATACGTAGTCACCAAATACTTACGACTGGTTTTATTTAAGTTGTGCTGACAACGCTAAGTATGTCCTACATATACCTAGATATCATGTAAATCTATGAGGCCGTAAAGGGTGGCCATGAGTTTTATTGCCAGGTTCAACCTATTGTCTTGCGAATCTGGCAGTAGCTTTGACTTTCATAAGTGTTACTTTGTAACGTAATTAAGTGATTTTTCATTTCCTTCTTCTTTCTTTGTTTTCCCAACTTAGTTTATTTGCAATATTGTGAGCATTTTATCTACATTCTATTTCCCTAACTTATAGACATACAACTTGCAATTCATTGCAGATGTCATGTTCAAGTAATATTAATTAGGTTTACGACCGGCATTATTTCATAATCATCATCATCATTTCAGCCTATCACTGTCCACAGTGTCCACTGCTGAACATCATCATTCACCTAGCCTTTTCTCAACTCACTTGGGGTCGGCTAATTTTACCCAGATAATTATCCCAGAGTCTGGAACTTGTGCCCGGTAAATGGCAATAGGCTCGCCCCCTATTACATGGGACCTAACATAGCTGGCGAGATGTGGGTGTGTTTGCACACCTCTGCCTACCCCTTCGGGAAAAAGGCGTGATGCTATGTTATGTTATGTTTTGGGGTCGGCTTTCCAGTCTAACTGCGATTCGGCTGAAGTTCATTATTTTCCGTGAAGCGACTGCCATCTGACCTCCACAACCCATGGGCGATATAGAAGTTCTGTAGTTAGGCCTCTCCAATGAGTTTCCAGTGTGCCCGGTCGTTTTCCACCTGCATCCAACGAGTCCCAGTGGATTTTACTAGGTCGTCGGTCGGGTCTATCTGGTAGGCGGTCTCCACTCGAGAATCTCTTTGCCCCATCGACCATCGGAGCTTCGTGCCATGTGGCCAGCCCACTGCCATTTCAGCTTCTAATCCTTTGGGCTATGTCAGCAACTTTGGTTCTTGTACGCATCTCCTCAATAGCAAAGCATAGCCCTCTCCATAGCTCGCTGCGCGACATTAGCCCTCCCAAAGAGATCCTTCGTGAAACACCACGTCTCAGAACCGTAAGTCATCACTAAGGCATTATTTAGCTACCTAAATAATGCCTTAGTGATGACTTACGGTATACAATTAAGACTGTCATCTCAACGCAATATCAACTACATCTTTCAAACGACATAATACCTTAGTACCTGTACCTACTATGACCAATATCTAATAACTTTACTAAAGATAACTAGTCCAACTACTATACATGTTGCCTAAAAATCATAGACGATTTGGTAAAGTTTTATATTCATCTAGGTCGTTTACAATAAGAATTACAATATACTCGTACAAAATATACATAATTATAGACTAAAAATATTTACATTACAAAATATCGTTTAAAAAATCTTCCGCGTCATTGCCGACTGGGAAGGTTCCCAGAATGCTGGCTGTATTGCCACGTTGGATGGCGATACTTATTCTTTGGGCCAGAAAATAGCCAGCCTTCTGGTCCTGAGAAGCATCGATTAGGCGTTTAACAATGTCTCTATAAAGGCGGCGAGCACTCGGACCCCATGACCCCAGTGTCTCAACTCCAAACGGCTCAAATCTGTAATCACCTGCTAGGTTAGCATATTTACGCCGTTTATGGCCTTCAGCCGATGCAGCAGCAGCGCCGGCACATCCGGATGTGCTTGGAAGGTGTGAAGGTGCTGTAGCGTCCCACACCAAAGGCCTTCCCATCTTCCACGGTAGCAACGACATACCGTCCGGTCTCTTTCCATCGCTTCGTGCTAAACCATTTGGTTCACGTACGGCCGGAAGACCTGCGGTGGAAAGAGCCCTACGAATTATGTCTTTTAGAATAGCGTGCCGAGGTATACGACCTGCGCTTCTGCTACAAGAAAGGCCACGGTGTCCCAGATTATCGACGGCCACTCCACAGGTGCAATGATGCGGGGATACACAAGGTGTACCCAGGCGAAGGCAAGTGGCAATGCGGAAGGTTGTGTCGTCCAACATTGTACCGATGTTGGGCGATGTGAGCGCCTGGATCCATAACCCTGACTCCCATTCTCCAACAGCTAGTAGGCGTGCACGCTCTGAAATATTGACAGAAGTGTCAATTAGTGTATTAATTCTCAATATACAGAGCGGTGAATCCCACAGTCGCTGTGAGCCTAGGCGTGAGGGCAGGTCAGTGTCGGGGCAAGACATCCTCCAAGCATTTATGGCATCGGTGTTGCAACGCACCTCGGAATCAATCAGTGTATTTGACAAAATTTTCCTGACTAATTCTTCGGTGCTATGGACCGACGACAGAAATGCTGGCAGACTGACATCTGTGACTCTACGAATACCTAGCCCGCCCAAGCGAACTGGAAGAGACGCTTGGACCCAGGCCCGGTCATTAATATTTACATTTAAAATTTTACACAAAGAATTTTGTATTAAGTTGTCTAGTCTGCCCAAAATTTCTACATTTTTCCAAAATTGTCCTGAACGGAGGGCATTTGTAAATTTGGAGACCGGCAAGGTACAAGTCCCTTGTTTACAGAATTGAAGGCGTTTTTCAGGTCAACTTTCAAGATGACCTCTCCATCTTCGCTACTGTCAAGGTATGTTGCAAGCGCATGGATTGCGGCCTCACAACCTCCTTTGGAACCAAAATCTAATTGAAAGGGCTGAAATTTGGTAGTAAGCTCCGTAC
The DNA here is from genome assembly GCA_963556515.1 of Nudaria mundana. Taxonomy (NCBI): domain Eukaryota; kingdom Metazoa; phylum Arthropoda; class Insecta; order Lepidoptera; family Erebidae; genus Nudaria; species Nudaria mundana. The sequence continues at coordinate 9,686,636 of OY748293.1, forward strand.
AATAAAAACGACAACAAATTTTGACTGCCAAACGCCGCAAAGTGCTACCTACGGCAATGGGACGAATGCCACCATCCTTCTTGTGCAGGGCACATAAATTGGCCCCATACAAAATATCTGTGATGCCACTGTCCACATTGCCTGAGAGCATGAGGTTGACTAGAGCTGTTAGCTCCCTCAGAAGTGCATCACCAGCTTCCTCAGTGCTCGGACACAACAGATCCTTAAGGTGCTGTGGTGTCAGACCGTCAAGTCCACCGGCTGATCCAAAACGAAAGGAGTCAACAGCTGTGCGCACATACTTGGCAGTAGTCTCAAGATTTTCTGTATCGTTGTTCGGAGGATCAGGGAAAGAGAGGTCAGCTGCGGATGGTGGGTGCTTACTCTGCAAGCCCGTCAAGGTTTCTGCAGAAAAAGGAGCCAGCCAGCACGTCGCTACTAAAAAGTAGTCTTGCCGCCCCACTGATGTCGGCTTTCCTTACTTTATTCTCTACAAGTTTTAATTTCTTGGCCTTTTTTTTTTTTTTTTTTTTTTAATTCCGCGGCCCAAGGCCGCGGCCGCTCTAACGTCCGTTGCCGGGCGTCCCTGGTTACTAGCAGAGGGTATGTCCAGTGGCGCCCGGCGGACTTTGACCACCCCTGTGGTCTCTGCGGGTGTTTGGTCGGGACGAGAATCCCGCGTCATTGGGGTCGGGTTTTATCCCGCGTCAGTGAGTGAATCTGGTTGCGTGCTATGGGGCAAAGGCCCCGCAGCACGCAACCCTTCTAGCCTGCTTCTGTAAGGACGGTGGGTGGCGATCCCGCCGTCCTCAGGCCCCGATCACGGAGGACGATAGTCTTGGGCGTAGTCGCGTAGTCTGGGGCGGCCTGGCCGCCGACTACGGAACTCGGCGGGGAGGGTACGCTCCCTCTCCCTCCCGGCCGCCTCCTTCGCGAGCATGACTTGCTCGCAGAAGGACACGGCCGCGTTCCACCTACTCCCGCTGGATACCATGGCTTGAAGCATGGTCCCCAGCGAGAGGGTATCCACGCCCAGACCCACTACGAGGTCCCGGCGCTGACTCGCCCACGCTGAGCACTCCACCAACGTGTGGAGTGCGGTGTCGTCGTCGGAAACCTCGCAGTGTTGACACCGGGGTGTGACCTCACGATGCATGCGAAACAGATAGCTACCGAAGCATCCATGCCCGGCAACGATCTGCGTCGCACGGTACGTGAGGTCACCATGCTGCCTCTGCCAATCGTCCATGATCAGCCAATCGTCCATGATCGGTCTCACCGCCGCGATGAAGATGGCACCCCCCTTGGGTTGCTCAAGTCGCACCCTCCATGACTCCATGAGATCCTGGCGGAGTTGGGACCGCTGGTCCTCGATTTCTCGAGACGCAGGCCGCAGGCTCCAGCGCCTCCTTGCGCCATTGGAACAATGACGCAAGGGCTCTCGCTTCCAGGTCCCATGGAGGGGTCCCGGCTAGGAGACATGCAGCCTCTCCGGAGATCGTGCGGACCGTATGGTTCTGACGGCCAAGGTTCTAAGTGGTCTGTTTAACAGAGTCACGTTCCCCTTGACCGCCAACCTATCCGCCCATACGGGAGCCCCGTATAGGGCCATACTCCGCACGATCACCAGGTACAGTCTCCTGCAGGAGGCGTTGGGTCCCTTTAGGTTGGGCATCAGTCGCGAAAGCGCGACCGATGCCTGCGTCACCTTGGGGACCAAACTTCGGAAATGTGGTCCGAAGTTCCATCGGCTATCAAGTACGATCCCTAGGTACTTCATCGAGGGCTTGATGCCGATGCTAACGCCTCCCACATTTATGCTGGAACCTTCGGGTGGACCGTTCCGAGGTCTGTGAAAACACAGAACCTCAAACTTGTGCAAGGCCACCTCCAGTCCCAGCTGCCGTATCCAACCCACGACTCGAGCAACACCCGTCGTGACCTTGAGTGCTGCCTCCTGGTACGTTGCACCCCGCGCCGTGACGAGGGTATCGTCGGCGTAGCACGTTACGCCGACACCCCTAGGCAACGCACCCCGCAGCACCCAGTCGTAGCCGATGTTCCACAGAAGCGGCCCCAGGACCGACCCCTGCGGAACACCGCACGACACATCTCGCCGAGCTGGCCCGAGCCAGCTGGGGAAAGCTATGGCCCTCTCCGAGAGATAGGCCCCGACAATACGACGGAGGTAGAGAGGCGTTTCGTGATACACGAGCGACTCCCTAACGCAGCTCCATGGCAAGGTGTTGAACGCGTTGGCGATGTCAAGAGACACCGCCACCACCACCTTGCCCTGCGAGACTGCTTCCTCCGTCAGGCTCTTCACGCGCATGATCGCGCTCACGGTGGAGCGTCCCCGACGGAAACCGAACTGGTTATCCGCCAGGTCTGGCCCCACACTCGTGAGATGCTCGACGAGGCGTTCCGCGATAATTCGCTCAAAGAGCTTACACACCTCATCGAGCAACACGATCGGCCGATATCCGGACGGTGAGTCCACCGGCCGCCCCGCCTTACGGATCAGGACCAGTTTCCCCGTCCTCCACACCTTGGGAAACTGGCCCCTTTCGAGGCATGCGCTAAAGATCAGTCGAGGCCCGAGTTCTTCGAGGGCCAGGACCCATGCACGGCCAGGAATGCCGTCGGGTCCGGGGGCAGTGATTTTCCGGCGTTTAAGCCGGAGTACTGCCGCACCTAGCTCCCCCACCCTGACTTCGGGTACGTCGTCTTCGCTGGTGCTATCCGCGTCGGGCAGAGACGGAGCCATGCGCGGAGGGACGTGCTCCTCCGCGCTCGTCGGAAACAGGGAGCCCATGACCCGCTCCAGCTGCTGCGGCTGGAGACTCTGGGTCAGTGGGGGCGCCCTAGGTCGGAGTTTCTCCCTGACCTGTAGGTATGGGCGCCCCCATGGGTTCTGCTGCAGGGTCTCCAGGAGCTCCTCGCGGGCCGCCGTCTTGGCCCACTTTATCGTCTCCTGGAGATTACCTTTAGCCTCCCTGTATGCCTGAAAAAGCTCCGCCTCTCGGGCTGCCGCGTCGTCTGGGCGGCGACGCCTCCAGCGAAACCTGGTGTACCGGCGGCGGGCGGAGATGCATGCTGCGCGGAGCTCTGCAATCTCCGGCGACCACCAGTACACCTGCTTCCTGGCCGGTCTGGGTGTAACCCTAGGCATCGCCGCATCACAGATTTGCGACATGGCTCTCCTGAACCACTCCGCCTCGGCATCCACATCGGCAGGCCGGTCCGGCGCCGGAATCCAGGCCTGCACGATGGATGCCTCCAGGAGAGCCTCCCGATCCAGATGGTGAAGTGCCCAACGCGGATCCGGGGGATTTGCCACCGGCTGTGGGAGGTCAGGTGGGGGGACGACATCGAACCGGATGTACCGATGATCCGAGTGCGTCTCCTCACCCTCCTCCACGCGCCAGCCTGTAATACGGCGGGCGAGGTCAGGGGATGCGAACGTTACGTCCACGATCGATTCCCCCCCCCCCCCCACCCCCGCCGCCAAAAGGTGGCGACATTCCCCCGGTTGAGGACCTCCAGACCACGTGTTCTGGTCCAGTCCTCAAAAAGCCTCCCCTTGTCCCTGGTTTCCCGGGAGCCCCACGCCTCACTCCAGGCGTTGAAGTCTCCCAGGAGCAGGACAGGGCGAGGACGGCACGCAGCGAAGACGACGTCGAGCTCAGTGAGCCATAGCTCAAACTGAGACTCGTCAATGTTCGGCGAGATGTAGGTGGCCACGACTGCCAACCCATCATAGTCCGCCGCAACACACCCGCGGCCCCTTGCAATGACCGCAAGGCGTGAGTTGTCTGCGGCGGACCCCCCAAAGATACAACAGGTCGAGCCGTCCTCGTCCACCGGGCTTCCCGGGTGGACGTAGTACGGCTCGGCGACCACGGCCAAGTTTATGGACCACTGCCAGATGCTCTGGTACAGAAGATCCTGAGCAGCACGGCAGTGGTTCAAATTCACTTGCAGGATACGGATACGGGCGTCAGACATTAATTGACGTCCATAACCGCATCCCGCCGCGAAACAACTGGCCGCGCAAGGGCGGCACCCCCACCGCTCTCAGCGGACGGACGAGGTTTTGGCCTCGAGGCGGCGCAGATTGTGCTGCCGACCCGGTGATCCGCAGTCTTGCCCTCCGCCTCGCATCTAAAGCAGCGAGGCGGGGCGTCACAGGCACTTGCCTTGTGACCGGGCCGGCTGCAGCGGAAGCACCGATCGCCCACGGTGACTTCCGCTGTACACTGCACTCCGACGTGCCCCACCACCATGCACCGGAAACATCTGGTTTCCCGGGCACGAAGGAGGTGCACCTGCGCCTTTAGGAAGCCCCCTACGAGGAGGCTTCGTCCGTCCGCCACGGCGGAGACAACTTCCTCCGTCGTGGCCGCGTCATCCAGACCCGTGATGCGCAATGCGGCGCATTTGGTGGGTCTGGTGACGCGGACGGCTTCTTGGTCCGCGTCCCTAAGCTGAACCGCTAGGGCGTCAGCTTTAGGGCCGCTGGAGGCGCCGGAGACCTCGAGGAGGCGAGCCCCGGTGCGTGTCGTCTTGCACCGAAGCCCCCCCTGTATATCGAGGGCCGAGAGGTTGACTGAGGACTTCACAGTCCTCAGTACGTCGGCGTACCCCACCCCCTTCTCCACACCTACCGTCGTCACCGTCAGGACGACGGCGGTGGAGCGAGGAGGGCGGGGCCTCTTCGGCGCCTTCGCCGCGGCGGCTTTGGCCGCTTTCTTTGCGGCCTTCGTCTTCCTCTTCTTGGCCCCCACTACTTCCCATCCCTCCCGTCTGGAGGGATGTAAGGAAGCAGCGAGAGCGACGATAGAGGAAGGGGAGGCGGCAGGGGTGCCACTCTTCTTGCCGCGCCCCTTGGCCTTCCGCGCCTGGGCCGCGGTCTCGGCCGGTATCCGGCTCACCGAAGCGGACGGGGGCGGAGCGGGGCGGCGGATAGCAGGTGTGCCGCTAGGACCGGGAGCGGGAGCACCGCCAACAGCCGCCGCGTATGAAAACGCGGGGCGCGCTAGCGGAGGGCGCTACGCCCGGTCCTCCAGGACCGCGAGGCGCCTCTCGATCGCCGTCAGGACCTGCACCGTAGTCGGCACAGGCTGTGGCGGCGAGGCGGGCGCCGTGGTGGGCGCGGTCCTAGGCGCCGTCTTCGGCGCTGGTCCAGCCGTCAGAGGAGGCGGCGGCATGGGACGTGGAGGTGCCTTGACCACTGTGGTCAACTCAGCGACCTCCCGACGCAGATCTTCCATCTCCTTTCGGGAGGCAGTGAGCTCCACCTCCAGGCTGCTTGCGGAGCTTCGCCTCCTCCTTTGTGGCGCTCCGCGCGAGGAGCTTGTCAAGGGAGGATTGGGCTTCATCCACCAGTGAAGCCACAATCTTCTTCCTCCCCGACATATTCTTACTCCCCCGCATGGCCGCGTTCATGCGGGAGAGAATGCTCATTATCTCCCGCGCGGGCGGCACACCAATATCCCTGCGACTATGCAGGGACGGTACAGAGGACGGCGGTGGAGTAGGCAGGCGCACTCTGTAGGCGCCGAGACGCGTGCGCACCGTCTTCACCGGCACCTCCTCCTCCGAATCGCTGGAGAGGAGGGACCCCCACCCAGAGCAACTAGTGCTCCGGTCGCGCGGCGGCCCCTCCTTCTCGAGGGTCCTCTTCTGCGAAGCAGAACGGCCCTTACCCTTCACACTACTGGGACGGGGCTGACCCACCGTCAGTCCCAGCAGCAACATTTCCTTGGGGCGTCGACGTCGCGCTGCAACTAGGCGGCGCGACGCGAGCCCCCAAATCAATAGGCATCGAAGTCCGTTGTTCAAGCATTAAGTCGTCGGTTGACACTGGCCGGGAAAGGGCAGTGTCAGTACCGGGGGTCTCGTCAAGCAAATCCATCGCAATGTTGGCCACTCAAGTCTCGATATCGACGTTCGGTCACCCAACTTGCCACTGCGTTACCGTGGTCAAGTTGGGGTCCAGGGCGGACGGCGAGGACGTAGTCGAATCTCTTGGGGCCCCGCCCCTAATTTCTTGGCCTTAGAATAATCAGGGGCCGGAGTGTGGAATGAATTTGAATTTAAAATGCCAAAATTGTTTGTACAATTTTCTTTGATTTGGACCGTCAAAGATGTCAACGGCCTTTTCTTTACGAGTAGGATTCTATAAGGGAAGGTTAACATTTGTTCCCAAGCGCTAATGGTATTTTCCCGGACTACTTGACCGATACAGGAGGCTAAACATTGAGCCACAGAGGGTCTCGCACCTCGGGGGATCCTTTTTAGAACTGGAATAAAATTTTTCATGGTAGGTACTTAACCTTTGCCAAAAGGGAATTTCGATATTTTCAGAAATATCTTGTTGATTTTGAAAAATTTGGGATATCGTAGACGCGCTTGAAGATACATTTTGTACTTTATGAATTTTTCCAAAATGTACTTTCAATCCGCGTTCACCTTTAAAAAAACGGACTTGAGGACAATGTGGGCACCGTACAAGACCACTTGATGCACTTGCAAGCTCACCTGAATTTACATCCGCATTGCCACATCCATTATTTTGTGCTGCTTGCATTTATTTACACTATTCACTATAAATACACTAAACATAAACAGTAAACACAGAAAGCTTTAGTTTGGGCGCTTTCACACTACCACGATATCGTGACGATATCGTGCATTTTATCGTGGCGATATCGTAGCGATATCGTGACGATATCGTGACTAAACCAGGAGTCACTGTGATTTCACCGTGATTAATCACAGCATAATGAGCATATAATTCGTCACTGTTCGCATCTGTTATCTCGCTCAATTTAGTCTACTAATATTTTACATATTTAAACTGCAACAAAAATGTTGTATTACCAGGATATAGCCCCCAGACCTACTCATAGAACCTAGATATGTAGGGGAACATAGAAACACGTCCAACTGTCGCCGGTAATATCATAGTTTTTGGGAAGTGGGATAGGAATTGGGATTTTCTTTTATAGGTAGAGATGGAGTTTTGTCCCAAAAACTTTAATATTACCGGTGACAGTTGGATGTTTTTCTATAAGTAGGTCTGTGGGCTATATCCTGGTAATGCAACATCAATCACCCCCCACATTTCTTAAATTGCTTAACAACACATATTATTAACGAGGAGAAACATATTTCTGCAGGAATTAAAAGAGAAAAAAAATGCAAATTAATTGTTTCAATTCAAATTTTGTGCTAAAACGCGACCAAATATATAATATCTATGTATTTACAAAAAAAAAATATAAGTATCACGCACAGTCACCGGGCTTGGAACCGACCGATTGCAGGTAGCACATACAAATAATACTTAGTATTTTATTAATATTCAAAGGTATTACACATTAGGTTTGCATTAAAGTGATAGTAAATTAAATTTATTAAGTTATGTTACTGCTGCTACCACGATATCGTCACGATATCGTCGCGATATCGCCACGATAAAATTTGATAAAATCCACGATATCGTGTAATGTGAAAGCGCCCTTTGTATGGGTTCGACGCACTGTCACGATCACGAAGCGCAGCGCTGCCCCGGCGGCACCGAAGCGGTGGCGTCGTCGTCACGCGAGGAGGTAGGCGGCTGGCTTCGCGGCACCCGCATCAGCACCTATAAGAAAAAAGTTGTTAGAATTCAGAGTAATAAAATAATGCGTGGTCGATTTGGAATAAAAGTAAATTTTATTATTTCCGAGAAAAAATTTGTGGTTTTGAAACAAATATAACCTAACTTACATACCTACTTTAATTCTTATTAGGTAGGTACGTAACGTTCCAAAAGAATTTCAAAATTGAGCTATCATTGACGATAAGAGCAATAACTCAAGGAATAGGTCAAGCACAATAGTGAGTGCCACCGATAATCGTATATTAAGGCCCTTATCCCTATGAGCACCTTTGCCACAATAGAATGGAATATAATGTCGAAAAGTGGCCACATAAAAATGACATACGGTTGCTGCGGAGGTTTAGATGGCAAAAAAATATCGTGGTGTAATAAATTTAAGTAATAGAGATAATAAAAAATATGTAAGTAGATATTCTCACCACGTTAAAATATGAGCTGCAAAAGTAATTTCTTTGAGCTGTTTGTCCGATTTTTGACATTGATAACAAACCCTCTTTTCGATATGGGCGTAAAAACTGTTTCTCCCATCAGGCGGCAAATGCGAAATCGTAATAAAACTCTCCATATCATATGTAAAGTAGCCATAATATTGAAAACTTCCAAAGTCCATCAATAAATGTGACGCTATGGGGGGGAACGTTATCGGCGTTAGTGAAGATGTTTATATGCTATCGATAGATATGGTAAGATAAATTCTAAATTCATAGAATATAATCAAAAAATCTACGTGAACAATATATATATAGGTAATTATTGAAAAAAAATTGATACAAATACTGGCATATTTGTTTAAATGTTACAGAAATGGTAAATGCAGTCAGTGCCAGACACTTTCAGTACCTACTTAAATGTCTTAAGTTATGTTAATTATAGCACAGAATAGGGAATAGTACATACATACAGAACTTGCACTCCGACGTTAATTAAAGCACATTCTTTTGTTTACAGAGAACATAATTCGAACATTAGGGTTGTCAGGAAAGTGCCAGCATAATTTTACGAATAATTATGACGTTAATGCCTCAATATCAACTCTATGGTCAATGCCGTATCACAAACAAGAAACAATTCTTTCTGACTTACAACTTCAAGTAGTCGCTAACGTCACGTATTTTTTGCGATTGTTAGGCGTGTGACATACGCCTGATTATGGTAACAAAATAGTATCTTATCTATCATTAATATGATAATGTAACGCCATCTCGTAGCGAGTAATAAGACTACCAAACTCGGCGCCATCTAGTAGCAAATCGCAGTACTACTACGTAACGTCTTTCGGGAATGTTCTGTCAAGGTACTTCTATGTAACGTGTTATCTAGAAGCATCTCGAAGGTGTGGAATGTTCGCGATATTTCTTCCGTGAAAATTCCAGAGTAATCTAGAGTAATGACCGCACTATAAAGGCGGAGCACTTCGGTGGCGGATGATCAGTATTTCCGGAGCGATAATACGAGTTATACCTGCGAGTTCAAGTGCGATTAAAAGTGTTCAGTGAAGCTTATAGTAAAGTGTAAATTAGTGGTGTAATAAATAAAGTGTTTTGTGGTAGTTTGATCGGCATTTTCCATTCCGTAGAACCCCGGCTCGTAACAATTGGTGTCAGAATTGGGGATTTGGACAATGCCGGTGTTACCGAAAGAAGACACAGAGGGCGTCCGTACCAGGGGTCAGCGCCAGCAGGAGTTGGACAGCAGGCGCTTCGGAGGTAATACGCCGGAGAGGTTGGGTGGTCAGGTGCAGCCAACGGTGGAAGTAGGCCCGCCCACGGTATCTCCAGCGCCAGCACCTCCAGACTTTGCTGCGCTGATGGCGATGCTACAGGAGCAAGCCCGTCGCCAGGAGGAGCAGGCCCGCCACCAGGAGGAGCAAGCCCGTCGCCAGGAGGAGCAGGCCCGCCACCAGGAGGAGCAAGCCCGCCGGTTGGAAGAACAGCTGCTGCGGGACAAGGAGGAGCAGGCACGCCGCCAGGAGGAGCAGGCACGCCGCCAGGAGGAGCAGGCACGCCGCCAGGAGGAGCAGGCCCGCCGGTTGGAAGAACAGCTACTGCGTGACAAGGAGGAGCAGACACGCCGCCAGGAGGAGCAGGCACGCCGCCAGGAGGAGCAGGCCCGCCGGTTGGAAGAACAGCTGCTGCGTGACAAGGAGGAGCAGGCACGCCGCCAGGAGGAACAGACGCTCCTCATGAAAGATCTTCGAGCGACTTTTGGCAAGGAGATGAATGTGATGAAGGATCAAGTTCATCATGTTGAGAACCGCATCACGGAAGCCGAAACTCGGATTGAAGATGTAAAAAACCAGATTACAGATGTGAGGAAAGAGCTGGGAAATCTGAAAGCTGGAGATGGGATTGCGACTTCCTTACCTGCCGTACCTTCAGCGCGTGGATTTAAAGTACCGCCATTCGATGGGACATCTTCATGGTCAGCCTATAAAAAGCAGTTTGAAGCCGTTAAGAAGGCAAACGGGTGGAGCAAAGCCCAGGCCATGACTGCGCTTACATTGGGTTTGCGAGACAAGGCGTTAACCATCCTAGAAGCTCTCGGAGACGATGTTTCCTACGAGCAGCTACTAGAAGCCTTGGAAACCAGATACGGTGACGCTCACCTGGAACACGTGTATCGTGCGCAGCTGAAGGATCGTGTCCAGCGCTCTGGTGAAAACTTGCAACAGTGGGCCCTGGAAGTTGAGAAGCTGGTACGGAAGGCATACCAGTCGGTACCTGCGCTCATCGATGGGAATCTGGTGCAAGTATTCATCGACGGCATCCACGACCTGGAAGTCAGGGCCGCTGTCAGACTCGGGCACCATGAGACTCTCAAAGACGCCTTGGCTCATGCTTTGGAGGTCGAAGCCGTACGGAAGGATCATCGATCTCACCGTGTCAGGGAAGTTGTAGCATCACCGGCTCGCGACCGTTTCACGAGGTATAGCCCTAGGTGCTACACATGTGGTGAGAGGGGCCACCTTCGATCCAGTTGCCCAAAGCGGACTGCTGAAAGAGAAGAAAGTCGTTCCCAAGAGGATAGGGTGGCTAATGTCACCGCCCAGCAACAGGAGGGAAACGAATAAATACCAGGACTGCGGGGCGGGTGCTGGCTGATTTTAGAAGAGCCCCAAGGGTTTCGATCTCACAAACCCAGGATGGGAACAGCCTGATCATCAAGGGCGAGGTAAATGGAATACCATGCAAGCTGACAATAGATACTGGAGCATCTCGCACGGTTGTCAGTTCCCGACTTGCAAATCGGTTCCTTGGGGACTCTGCAAACCGTGACCGCATCAACTTGGTAACGGCCACGGGTCAGCGCATACCCGTCCGAGGAGAGAAAGAGATGCAGTTAAAGTTGGGCAATGGAATTTACCTGCATAATGTCATCGTGGCTGACATAATGGACGACTGCATACTGGGCTTAGACTTTATGAGGAAGAACTCTTGTGAGATCGACGTCAAGCAAGGAGCGATGAAATGTGGTCAAGAGGAACTTTTCATGGAAGGAGCGTTATCAGGAAAAGTGTACAGCTTGAAGAAGGTCGTGCTTCCTGCCAGATCAGAAACGACTGTACCAGTTAGTCTCCCTCAGAATTCTGGGCGAACACATCGATGTGTACTCATAGAAGGGATATACAATGAACTTCCATGGAAAATGGCCCGAACTCTGGTAAGAGCCAATGAAGCCTCAGTGGTACGTGTGCTGAACCTTAGTGATAAGGAACACGTGATAGAAAAGAGCACATTGATTGGCACTTGCGAAGAAGTAGATTGGATGCGCCGATGCCAAGAGTTGAGTACTGGGAACATCGTCAACAAGGACGCTAGAAACAACGTGTTGACACTTTTAGAAGACTGTCGTAACATCTTAACGAAGAATGAAATGGACAAGGCTAAGAAGATGTTACTCAAGTACGCCGATATTTTCTCTTCGAGTGATGCTGACATTGGGAAGACTGGATTGGTTCAGCATAGAATCAATACAGGAAATGAGGCACCCATCCGTCAGCGACCAAGGAGACTGCCAGTAGCACGAGAAAAGGAAGTTGAGACCATGATTGAAGGAATGGTAAAAGATGGTGTGATAGAACCATCGTCAAGTCCATGGTGCTCACCTGTAGTGCTGGTGAGGAAGAAAGATGGCAGTATGCGGTTTTGTGTCGACTATCGTCGTCTGAACGACGTTACGAAAAAGGACAGCTACCCTTTACCAAGGATCGATGACACGTTGGACATGCTGACAGGGGTGAAGTGGTTTAGCACGCTAGACCTGAAAAGTGGCTACTGGCAAGTTGAAATCGATCCGAAGGATAAAGAGAAGACTGCATTTTCCACAGGAAAGGGTTTGTGGCAGTTTAAAGTTATGCCATTTGGTTTATGCAACGCCCCGGCTACTTTTGAAAGATTAATGGAAATTGTACTCGCCGGATTGACTGGGGACGCCTGTCTTGTCTATCTAGATGACATTATCATCGTGGGCCGTACGTTAGAAGAGCATCTTCAAAACCTGGAACGCGTGCTTGTAAAGATCCGAAGCGCGAACCTGAAGCTCAGCCCGAAGAAGTGCTCATTCCTCAAACGGCAAGTAAGCTTCCTAGGCTACGTAGTGTCTGAAGATGGTATCCGCACGGATCCAGAGAAAATCATCGCCGTCAAGGATTGGCCGGTTCCAAAGGATAAGACGCAGGTCAGAGCATTTTTGGGTTTGTGCTCATACTACCGGCGATTCGTCCAGAACTTTGCGGATATTGCCAAGCCCTTACACAAGCTCACGGAGGAGAAGCGACAATTCTGCTGGGACGGAAGCTGCGGCATCGCATTCCAGGAGCTAAAGAATCGTCTGTGCAATACACCTATTTTGGGTTATCCTGATGCGGAAAATGAATTTATAGTTGACACAGACGCAAGTGATATCGGACTCGGAGGTGTGTTATCTCAAAGGAAAGGAGATCGAGAGGTCGTTATAGCCTACTTCAGCAAATCCTTATCGAAACCTGAAAGGAATTATTGCGTCACGAGGAGAGAATTACTCGCCGTGGTGAAGACATTGCAGCATTTCAGCAAATATTTACTAGGGCGAAAATTCCTTATACGTACCGACCATGCTGCATTGAAGTGGCTATTACAATTTAAGAATCCAGAAGGACAAGTCGCCAGATGGATTGAGCTATTACAGGAATATGACTTTGTAATCGAACATCGCAGTGGGAGATCCCATGGCAACGCAGACGCATTGTCAAGAAGACCTTGCCCTGAAGACTGTAAGCACTGTGCCAAACAGGAGATAAAGGAAGCCATACCTGTGAAGATGCTTAAAACGGATCTGAGCGACGAATGGAAAGAAAGCCTACAACATGCTCAACAGGACGACGCAGACATCAAGCCAATATTTGAGTGGATTAAAGCAAGTGCTCCTAAACCCATGTGGAGTGACGTCGCTTCAATGAGTTCAATCACAAAAAGTTATTGGGCGCAATGGGACAGTTTAGTTATTCAGGATGGAGTCTTGTGCCGCAAATGGGAAAATGCTCGAGGAGACAGCTGTCATTTGCAAATGGTCGTCCCTAAAGTTAAGGTCCCAGATGTGCTACAGCTCTACCATAATGGATGTTCAGGGGGCCATATGGGAGTAAAAAGGACTCTGTTGAAGATACGTGAGCGGTTTTACTGGATCCACTGTCGCGACGACGTTGAGGACTGGTGTCGCAAATGTACGAGTTGTGCTGCTGTGAAAGGACCTCATACACGGAGCAGAGGTGCACTGAAACTGTATAACGTTGGGGCACCATGGGAAAGGATAGCCCTAGATGTTGCGGGACCGTTTCCTGAAAGTGAAAGCGGAAACAAGTACTTCATGGTTGTGATGGATTATTTCACGAAGTGGCCAGAAGTCTTCGCTATACCTAATCAAGAAGCTACTACGGTCGCAGATAAATTAGTTCACGAAGTCTTCTGTCGTTTCGGGGTGCCTCTAGAAATCCATAGCGATCAAGGAAGAAATTTTGAATCTCAGGTGTTCCAGGAAATGTGTCGGGTCATGGGTACTCACAAAACCAGAACGACCTCTTACCACCCGCAGTCAGATGGAATGGTGGAGCGATTTAATCAGACATTGGAGAGATATCTGGCAAAAGTTGTGGAAAGCAGGCAAAAAGATTGGGACAAGCACATCCAACCGTTTCTTTTGTCTTACCGAAGTGCGGTTCACGAAAGCACGTCAGTGACACCAGCTTATGCGAACTTTGGAAGAGAATTACGGTTGCCTGCCGACTTACTAACCGGTATACCACCTGACGCTCCACGCAATATCACTGATTATGCGAATGACTTGCGCAGCAGGATGAATGACATTTATGAGCATGTCAGACAATCAGGTCAACAAATGTCTGAAAAGATGAAGACCCGTTACGATCGAAAGACAAACAATAAGAGCTTCGATGAAGGTTCGTTAGTGTGGTTACATAACCCAGTCCGCAGTAAAGGGAAGTCTCCTAAGCTGCAAGCTAAATGGGATGGACCATACCGAGTTGTGACTAAGATTAACGATGTCACTTACCGAATACGGAAGAGTCCAAGAAGTGCGCCAAAGATAGTTCATGTGGATCGATTGGCGCGATATTATGGGCCTGACAATGCTCGGGACGAGCATGTCTTAGGAGGGGGCAGTGTAACGCCATCTCGTAGCGAGTAATAAGACTACCAAACTCGGCGCCATCTAGTAGCAAATCGCAGTACTACTACGTAACGTCTTTCGGGAATGTTCTGTCAAGGTACTTCTATGTAACGTGTTATCTAGAAGCATCTCGAAGGTGTGGAATGTTCGCGATATTTCTTCCGTGAAAATTCCAGAGTAATCTAGAGTAATGACCGCACTATAAAGGCGGCGCCACTTCGGTGGCGGATGATCAGTATTTCCGGAGCGATAATACGAGTTATACCTGCGAGTTCAAGTGCGATTAAAAGTGTTCAGTGAAGCTTATAGTAAAGTGTAAATTAGTGGTGTAATAAATAAAGTGTTTTGTGGTAGTTTGACCGGCATTTCAATTCGGTAGAACCCCGGCTCGTAACAATAATATAGACGCCCGTTTTCTCTATGTGTCGAAAAATAAATCAGCCTAGTGACACAATCTGACTCGTGTGTTATTAGGTTATGGGCCCACTTACATAACTCCTTTGTTAGATGTCAAAGATTGAAAGTATTTACCTAAATAATTTTTCAATTTGAATCGCAAAAACAATATTCTTAGGCCGGACTCGCACCGGCCAGCGGAGGCTGTTCCCTTTCCAGAAAGAGTACCTATCTAACTTTATAACTAAGTATAAAATGTTCTAACCACATGTCTTTTAGTAGGTATCATCGACATTATGCATTACTTAATCCGTGAAGATTATTATAATATCGATACGGTACTCGACAATCGTGACATCACTCGACTTAAAGAATCGAGGCGTCAAAACGCGCGACCGCAACTATCAAAGAGAAATCTTTTCCGTGTATCAATAACGACGATCGAGCTGTCGACTAGACACATTGTGCTCCTTTATGACGTGACGTGACGTCACATTACTATCCTGCTTTTTAGGGTTCCGTAGTAAAAGTCTCGGACCCCTTATAGTTTCGTCAAGTCTGTCCGTCCTTCCGTTCTCTCAAACATCCGCTTTCCTCGTAAACGGTTAGTGCTAGAAACATGAAACTGAGCATGGATATGCATATTTCCTATTACAAAGACCTAATATAAAATATTTAAAAATATTTTTTGTTGGGGTACCTCACCTACTAGTAAAGAGGAAAAGATATTTATTTCTCAAGTCTATCCCATCGTGTGGTGTATCATTAGATAGATCTTTTAAAAAAGATAAAAAGGAAAAACACGATAGGCTGCTACGATGATTGATTTTGATTTAAGCATCTGTTTGCGAGGTTTTTAGCTTTGAATAGCATGTTTTTGCGAAAACAGTGCGTCCCCCCCCCCCCTCCCCTCCCCGTCTATAATCTAAACGGCTGGCGTGAAAAATCTGAAAATATTCATGATGGTAGTACGGACTACCATCACAATTTTTTTCAGATTTTAGTACTGAACTTTTAACGAAAACTATAGCGGATTAGATAGCTCTGTTATTTCAGGAGTTATAAAGGCTATTATGGGTTACTAAGGAACCCTATTCTATGCGTGGCTTTTTTATATTTATTTATTTTGCTAAACAATAAATCATATACATACTCCTACATTTCTTCTGTATGGTAATTATCTTCTTCTCCAGAATCATCGTCAGTAGCAACAGCAATTGCGTTATCTGATGGTTCAAATAAGATGCATTCTGGTACCGGACCATCACCATTCTCTAAATGCATTTATAATTTGATATGAAAATATGAAACGAAAGAAAATACTATTTATTGTTTTACTGAAACCACGTAGGTGGCTGACCCATGTAGGTATGGGTAATTATTTTAAAACTTTTTAAGGACGCTGCAGATTTTTTATTATGGTTTCTGTTGTCCTGGGACCATATTAAGTCATACTTATTTATAAAAATTACAATTTTCTAAGAAAAAAATAGTTTCAGGCTTATTTGGGTTTTGTAGGTATGAATTTAAAAATTAAACTATTCATAGGTAAGTACATAATCAGTGCCGGGACCTCGTAGTGTCTCTGGGCGTGGATATCCTCTCGTTGAAGACCATGCTCAAAGCCATGGTCTCCAGTGCGAGTAGGTGGAACGCGGCCGTGTCCTTCTGCGAGCAAATCATGCTCGCGAAGGAGGCGGCCGAGAGGGGGAGGGAGCTTACCCTCCCCGCTGAGTTCCGCAGTCAACAGCCAGGGCACCGCAGACTCATCTACGCCCAGAACCATCAACCTCCATGATCGGGGCCTGAGGACATACCGACCAAACCCCCGAAGAGGCCACACATGTAGCCAAAGTCCACCGGGCGCCACTGGACATACCTTCTAGTGTCACCAGAGACGCCTGCAGCAATGGACATGGGAGTGGCTGCGGTCTCGCGGAGTTAAAAAAAAACGTTAAGTACGTAAATTAAAAGTAAAAAATTCTTTTTAAAAACAAGCTTTTATTTAAATGCGCTAAAAAGACGAAAATAAACTTTAAGTTTAAAACTTTTACTATCAACTAATAACGTCATTACACAATTTACATTACATGTTATGAAAGCTTGTAACGGAACAAACATATTACATACACACATTGCAAGCTAAATAAAAGCTCGTTATAGTTATTTACTGTTTTGCTATTTTATTTAGTTTTAGAGCATTAAAAGCTGTAGGTGAAAGTATCGGGTTATCAAAATATAACATTAAAATCCCAACAATAGCCCATCTTCTCGCTGTGGTTAGGGCGTGAAATTATTTTCTTGGCGTATGCAGATTATAGGAGGGTGACGGGGTTCGCGGATTAGTTCCGGTTTACTTTTTATAGGATTCTGATGATAAATGTTACTATTGGATAGTATAACGGGTGGTGCGTGTAACGTATCTAAATAAGCTTTTTGAAAAGCTTCTAATATATTCATCCAATCGATGTAATTGGATAAAAATATCATGACGAATAAAGATGATGTTTTATTTACTTCTCTTTACTTACTCTTACTCATTTACCTACATTAACATTTTGTCTTAACAGAAATTCTAGAGGTCCTTACAAACTCTATTAGTGTGTGGGTCCCTTAAGTCCATAGTGTTTTGTCAAGGCTTCTTTTTTGAAGGTTATCACCGCTTTAAATGACAAGCGCGTGGTGCACCTACTGTCTAAGGAAAGGGATCCCTCGTTCCTAATTCATCGCCTCCTCCTAGCTAATAAGATCAAAAACCATCTGACTACTTAAATCTCTTTCTTGGGTGAATAAATGTGGGCTCAAACTAATTCGACAATTATTATTGAAAGTTTTTTTTTTAGGGTTCCGGGTAAAACGGGAACCCTGTTACTGAGACTTCGCATTTTCACAGATGATGTAGGATTTCTGTTGCTGCTCATACATATCTAAGCTCTATTTCGTGTCAATCCGTCGTGTAAAATATAGAATTGATGGCGTATTTTTAAAAGTAGCATTTTTTAGATTATATTAGAACTGTGTGGGATGTATGAGAAAATGTGACTAAAGTAGGTACCTAGCATCAATTTATCACGTTACAATCGTTCACAACGTTAACAGCCAACATGTGTCGCCACCCTTCTATCACACACGCTATAGCTAACGGTTTAGGAGTCAGACAAAAAACGAGGAAAGTCTTCGGGCAGACGGGACGGACGATTGCCGATCCAGAATATGATTTATAGATCTCACGTCATCGGCAATGAGTTTTCTATATGTCACAGGACGTTTCACCCACACCAACTGTCGTCGGAGCGGTAAAGAAAATTGTAAGTTGCCTATATTTTTTAGTTGTTATCAGGTTCGCTGATGGTTCCACCAATGTGTTAGGTTCGATTAGGTTTACCATTTAAAAATAAAAAAATGCATAGTCCGAGACGCCCAGGACTTTAATTGATATTGATAGCGACTGGCACGTAAGATTTTGTTGCCTTTAATCAACATTTCATCACAAGGCGGGTTTAAATTATTTTTTTTCAAAATTATAATATTGCTGCTATTTTTTATTAAATTCATTCGGCCATTTTGGACATAACCCATGATAATGTGTATCCGGTGACGGCAATAGGCTTGCCCCCTGTTACGTGGGACTAGAAATACTGGCAAGTTGTAGGTGGATATAGGCGTGATATGTGTGTGTACAGAATACCTACCTACCTCGTAGATAAAGTATAGCTACCTAAGTATTCTTGATGTAAGAGCCACCTTTATAGTAGGTAGCTAACAGTAGGTAGGTACGTAGGTACCTGTGTGTGTGACCTATGCCTTCAATAAATTGTGTAAATTTTATTTATCAAAACATCCGGGTTCGAGCTGAGTAGGCACAAGTTTTTTTTTAAATGTTTGAATGCAGTTTTTATTTTTATTAAAATCGAAGACAATGTTTCCTAAGATCAGATCTTCGTGTGTTTCATACCTTCATACTTTCTCATTGGGCAAATATCCCATAATGATAAAATTGAATGTTAGGTACATTCTGTATACGCTTCGAGCTGTACCTACTTACCTACCTACCTACTTGGTTACCAGCTCATCATATCAGACTATAGACCAACGCGGTCGTCGTATACGATGTCGCCGTGTACGACGGGACAAGGCATTATGCATTTTCCCGATACATAAAAGTCTGACATGTTTGGTGCGGGGGGGTCATCGACACGCACACATTCTCAGACGCTCAAACCCAATCGGGTGCCACTACGAAACTCACA
This sequence comes from Nudaria mundana, assembly GCA_963556515.1. Taxonomy (NCBI): domain Eukaryota; kingdom Metazoa; phylum Arthropoda; class Insecta; order Lepidoptera; family Erebidae; genus Nudaria; species Nudaria mundana. The sequence continues at coordinate 9,705,614 of OY748293.1, forward strand.
CATGACAATAAGAATAACACATTAACATTTTCACAAACACATACATATACATTTTGTATCATAACACTATAATGACAAGACAAAAAGTTACCGCCCACTTTTGATTAACAGTGTCGATACACGATATCGATAAATTTGATAAATCGACTAGGAAAATCAGGTTTCAAAAATGTCACAAACGTGGATGTCGTTTAAAATAACAAAACTTTTTACTATTCATAAACATATAAAAAAGTATTATTTTGTAAAATTACAATATTTACAAAGTTCGTGGAACAATTCATTGACGTCGTCACTGACTGAATACTTCCCAGAATGCTGGCAGCAATGACCACCCTGGAAAGTAACGTTCAAGAAGTAAGACCAAAAATATTAACATGTGTGGGTCTTACGCCTACTGCAGAACTTTCTGCAACCACCAGTAAAATTCATAACCTTGGTTGTATCCAAAACTTTTGTAGGATCATTTTGGTTTGTGCAAATATTATAAGTTCTAATATCGCAAACACCGCTCGCCACTGTACCCGTTGCTATTCAGAGGGACATTTCCCTGGATATCTCTAGCTAAAAAAATGATTAAGATTGGATTTTGGTATGGGTATTGACCAGTTACAACATTTTGTACGATATAATATAAAATGTGTGACTGTGATTGAAGGAGAAAAAGTGGACCAAGTGAAAGAGTTCGTGCATTTTGGGTCCAAGTTTACAAGGGGTAAAGGGTATTATGACGAGGATATTAAACGAAGAGTTATGGCAGGGAATCAAGTGATTGGGTAACTGTATAACTTTATGAACAGCCAGAAGGTTCGGTTGGCTGTGCGTAGAGGAGTGCTTGTCCCTACACTTTTGTACGGTAGTGAATATTTGGGTGTGGCAGAAGAAGCATGAAAGTAAAATAAATGCAGTGTGGAGTGAAACTGAGAAGTTTGAAAAGTATGGCTAAAGTGAGGAACAGCCGCGTGATACGGGAACTATGCGGTGTGTAGTGATGGTTCGGGCAAGTAGAAAAGATGGATGAAAGGAGGTTGATGAAACAGGTCAGTATATATGGCGGGTGTTGATGGACAGGCTGGTAAGTAGAATACCATAGTCCAATGGAAAAGACACCTAACTGTAAGTTTGAAATATAAAAATAGCGGGCTGAGTTTATGAGGCCTAGGTCCGTATTGCTAATGTGTATTAACAAAATGTTCACGCCGGCAAAGTCGCGCTAGATAAAAAAGACACAATTATTAATAGGTACCTATTAAACTGAATGATAGAAAAGTAACATTATGGGTATTTACGTTATTCTCAGATCAGTAAAAATACCTTTAACTAGCTTTGTAGGTAGGTACGAATAACCTTTCTTGTGAACCACTTCATCCATTGGTGAAAACCGCATAAAAATCCGTTGCGTAGTTTTAAAGATCTATGCTTAGGCATAGGTACATACGGCAAGAAGCGACATGGTTTATACTACGTTAAGATTACAATAATGACTATATTGAACCTCTTTGCATTTGTAATTTTTTATCGATATCTAAGTTGGTACATAGTGTTGTCATGGCGACATATAACAAAGTAATTGTCAGGATTACTGTTAGCATGGCATCGGATGAGTTTGTCGATAACCAATGATATCGCAGAAAATTCCGAACGCGTGACTCAATTAACACATTTTTTGAAATCTCCCGCGATATTATTGGATAACGACAAACTCTTCCGAGCGCCATGGTAAGGGAGAGTGACAACACTTATGTCAGTCGTTCGACCGATAAGCGGACTTAGACACCATGTTGATAGAAACATCCAAATATAATACTGTGATTATTGCAAATAAATAGGTTTATAAAGAAATTAATAATATAATTTGATTAAATATTAGATAGAAATTAAAGGTAAAAACATCTTCTTGTAAACTTGTTGTAGCAGATCGCTTTTACAGCAAAAAAAACTGAACATTTTAGTGTAATGTCATATCAGCCGCGTAACTAGATTTAGTCTAGTGAGTTTTCAAGACGCTAAGTTGTTTTATTCCTAACTTATGACCCATAGGTCATAATCATGTGAGCGAGGGGAACGCCTGTTATGGCGGCGGTGTGTATCAGACTATTTTAAACAGTGAGTTTCTAAAATAACATTTTGCGTCTTAAAGGTAGGTAAGTAAGTAGATAGTTGCTCTGAGATGGAAGAGATTTCAGGAATCGTGAAATCATTTTAAAATGTAAGCAGATACCTACTGTAGGTGGTAGCAGATTGGTACCTACCTACATACTATCGTTAGTAGGTTATCTGTATAAGCTACAAGTTATTAGATACCAACCTAGTTTAATATCGTTAGTATTAGAGTTTTTGGTGTAGGTAATTCCTAATTTCCTACCTGTATTTTTGCAATCTGGCATTTTAAAAATCTAGCTATATTTACACGAACAGAATATTTATATCAAATCGAACAATAATCACTCATATTGTCAGTTACAATACAATTTGTTTGGAAACTCGACGCGTGAGAGAAATAATAACAAATGATTCGCACCCTTAACACCGCCTGGCGTTGAAAGATCACGCCTATTGCTCTCTTGCTGATGAAAAAAGTAGATAGATATCTATAAATAAGTAGTAGGTATGTACCTTACCTACTATTATAAAGGCAGGTCTTATATCAAGAATACTTAGGTAGCTATTTTTTATCTACGAGGTGGGTAGGTATTCTGCACCTAGGAGGTAGTACAGATAGAACCTACTTACATACCTAATAATATAGTTAAAAATTGTTTCTTGGGATTAATTGAATCAGGTAGGTATCTATAAATTATAATTTTATAGTCAGTAAGAATAGCCGACACCCGAATTTTTTTCGTATGACCCTATTTTTTACAGGGTTTTTTAAAACAAACAAATTATTTCCCTGCAAATACCCAATTAGTCACTAAAATCATTTAGTCTCAGTCAAAGATATTCAATATTTATCGACTGCTTCAGTGGGGTGGTCGGAAGTGCATCCGCTTTCGACGCCGGAGTCTCGGATTCGATTCCCGGTCCGGACAAACTTTGTGTTATGACATATACGCTTGTACCGAAGTCTGGATGTTTCCTATCTTTACTTCCATACCTACTAATTATTAGTGGTCGCCCTATGGTCGAACAGTAAACCTCGCGAACTTTAAGAACATTTTTTGAGATTTGCCCCCATCCCCCTCCTCAATAAAAAACTCACACTAAAAATATTGTTCCTAGTAAAGGAACACTTGTGTCAAGTTTCGTATAGATCGGATAAAAACTGTGGCTGCTAGCCCGGAACACACATACATACAGACAGACGGACGAAAGCAAAATTGTCCAATCTCGAAATGTAGACGCTTCGCTCGCTCGGTGAATTATAAAGCTGAAGAGTTTGTTTGTTTGTCAGTTTGTTTGTTGAAAAAAATATTTTTGAGTTGAAATGTGCATTTGCTATGATAGCCAAGCCAGAAATATCATTAAAAACACAATTGCCACTTCGTTGAGTCAATGTCAAACTTCACTTGTGTTCAGACTTCACTTGTGTCATTAGTGTTTGCCTAAATTTGCCTTGCCTGTCTGCCTGCCCGCACTCATTCATGCCCACTTCATTTTCCTCTGATCCTGGACTCCTGCCTGCCTGCGCCAGCAAGCGTGCTTGCGGCCGGCCAGCCCGGCTGAATGTTTTCTAATCCAGAACGATGTATAAACTGTAATCTAAGTAGAAGTGTTGTGAGTGTGTACTTCTATTGTTCGCATCACAAACGTTAGGATTTCGAAGAGCACAGTTGTCGCACGTATAGGTGCGAAACACTCTTTCAAAATGAAATGGACAGCACATCTCGAAGGAGGGCCGATGAGAGTCAATCATGCGGCTGTATGCATTGGCAATAAAATATTTTCCTTTGGGGGATACTGTTCAATTGAAGAGTATAAAGATTGGGAAGCCATACCTGTTCATGTTTTGGATACGGACACTCTGAGGTGGGCTGCAGTAAACTATAGGAAATCCGATACGGTGCCTTTCCAAAGATATGGGCATAGTACAGTGGCATATGGTGATATGGTAAGTATATTCTTACATACTTAAAAAGTTAAAACCAATTACTTAAATACATTATATTCATAAACAAATAGCTTCATTAGGTGAGATGATATAACAATCATATAATTCAATGTTTTGCCTATATTTTGAAGATAAATTTGTACTATGTACATACTTACTTTAATATACCAGTAGACATTCTATCTGTCTGCTACAAGACAGGTTATATTACTTACTTGAACTGTATTTTGTGCATTTTGTATTGTTTGACATTCCAAACACTAACAGTATTATTTTGTGGCACATAATCAATCATACCCAGTAAAAAAAAAAATTGTGAATCCCCTTCTAAAATGACTAGGTGTATGGTTTGTTTTGTCTATACATACTATAATGTTTAAACTATTGACCTTATCTGATAACATTAAAATATTTTATAACATAAAAATATTTGAATGTTATCAGTTAAGGTTAATAGTTTGGACATCCACTTATGAAAATGAGATGTAATCTTATAACTTGATATCATGGGGATACTTCTGGCCCATCAAACTTGTTTTCCAACAATTTTCCTTCATATTGTAGACTAGCTGTCTGGGCGATCTTCGTACCGTCAAGTAGTAGTCTTATTTATGGCTTTATTTTATCTAAACCACAGTTAATTTATGATAGTTAATTTATGTTTATTGTTGTTGATAGTTCATAGTTTGCCGTGTAGCCCCCTTGGGTAAAAGCCTCGTCCATTCCTTTCCACCTTTCCCTGTCCATAGCAGTGTGCATCCAATCCTTTCCTGTTTTGCTTGTTATGTCATCAGCCCAGCTTTTCTTTTGCCTGCCTGCATTTCTTTTGCCCTTTGGGCCTTTCTATTTTGTTGTTTGGTAAGTCAATCGCTTGTCTAATAATATTCTAGTCTACATGATAAATATTATTGTGATCAATTTCATAAAGTTAAGTAAAAGTGTAGTTATTTATCTAAAAGCTTTTATTTTTATGAACTTATTTTTTATATATTCATCAAAAAACAAGACCCGGAAAGTGAACTTGCCATCAAGTCTCCTCAATTACCTTGAATTTCAGGTAAATAATTACCTATAATTTAAACGCCTAAATTAACTGTTACAATACAATTGTATTGTTAAATAATAACTTCCTTACTTAATTGATGTAATTCATAACCTTGGTATTTTAATCATGATTTATTGTAGATTCCAGCTACATTTTCAATTTGCGTCACGGCAATCAATGTAATTCGTCATTTCTTTGTCCAATTATCATCATCCACCAACCATTCTCAGTTGCGGTCGACTTCTCATTGATATTTTACATGAAACAACTGCCATCTGACCTCCACAAATGGGCGATATCGAAGTTCTATAGTTAGACCAGTCGGATTTTGTATTAGGGCTCCAAATACCCGTAACGATTTCTTGGTCCAATATCCGACGGTAAATCCCACTTCAATTATCTTGGGTCTTGTACCATCGCTCTCAACTAATCTACTTTCTATCGTCGCTGCGTCGCGTCGGTCAGGATGACGTCAAGAATAAAAATAAACCATATTGCACAAAAACACATATACTTTCCACTGTTATAATATTATTTTCACTGACTGGTTTCACCTCACGGCATCATCAGAGATTTATACAAAATAAAGGTTTAATTTACATAAAAATATTTTACTACATATTCATCAGGACATCAGAACACAATATTTGTGCAATATGTGTAGCAGATTCCACCAACTGCCGTCAATCGACAGTATAAATAGTTAAATTAAACCCTTTGCTATTCGGTGCCTGGTGAATGTAATACGTATGGATCTTAGAAACATCTGATTCTACACTCTAATTTTTTTAAGTTAGGGATAAATCGGAGGTAAGTAGTATTTGGGACAGATGTCAAGTTCGCAACCTTTTCATATCTTAAAGTGTCTGATGTCTAAGAAAATTGACAATGTTTTTCAGGTATATATGTGGGGCGGAAGAAATAATGCGGTCGCCTGTGACACTCTCTCCTGCTACAATACAAAAACATTAGAATGGTCAAACCCATCCGTTACCGGCATGGTCCCTTACGCTAAAGACGGACACTCTGCATGCGTGATCCAAAATAAGATGTATATTTTTGGAGGTTTTGAATACCTTACGGATCAGTATTCTCAGGAGGTTCACTGTTTGGATCTCCTCACTATGAATTGGACTTTCATTGACGTCACTGGAACACCACCATCACATCGAGATTTCCACACAGCTGTTGCTGTTGGCACGAGAATGTATATATATGGAGGCCGCGGAGATTTGAACAGCCCATATAATTCCCAAGAGGAAGTATACTGTTCTCAAATTTATTATTTAGATGTAATAACCCAGGTGTGGGTGGCCTTAACCCCCGACGGTATGTGGCCACAAGGACGCCGCAGTCATTCAGCTTGTAAGTTATTTTATTTACCTACTAGAAACATAAAATTTATTAACAAGAGGGTAAGCTTATTGCTGTTACGGAACATTTTGGTGTTTCAGTACAGTAGATTCTGAGCACTGGACGCAATTCCTATGATCACATTGAGATAAACACCCAAAGAGTCAAAACCGGTCGAGTTGCTTAACACACTTTATCTATTACGTATCACTGACTGTACCAGGCTATGAGCCCGCTTTATGGTTGTCATTATCACAAATAATTTCATATTTATCTTCATTGCAGGGTTGTATAAAGACCACATGTATATCTTCGGCGGATTTAATGGCAACACAAAGACGCATTTCAATGATTTATATAGGTACTCAATAACAGATAACGTTTGGGAATATCTGAATGCGAGCGGTACTGTGCCCTGCAAGCGGAGGCGCCAAGCTTGTATTCTCTATAACGACACCGTCTACTTATTTGGTGGCACAAGGTATGGCAAAATATGCTGTAAGTAGGTACATTCTATTATAAATATCCACAAGGGATTCCTTCTAGGTATAAAGACGTATTGCGAAGCGTTCCACATTTCACGTATTAGTTAGTGCAACGCAATCGTGACGAGCGTATTGTAGTTTTCTGTTAACTTCGTAAAGATTGGCCAGCTTCGCCAGTCTGTGCACAGCGTACAGGCGAGGGTGACTTGGGCCACGGAGATGTTAGTTGGTAGGACACTTTAGCTCCCAAATGTTTATATTTCTCTTGACCACCAATACTGCAGACTCGGCGACTTTGTATTTACGAGGGTGGATTGAAAAGTAATCGGCCTAACCAAGAAAATAAATAAATTTTATTTTTCAACGTAATCACCATCAAGTTCAATGCACTTTTGCCATCTTCCCTTCCAAGCATTTAACCCGTTGAAAAAAAATGATTCTTCCTTAGAGTCAAAATATGCGTCTACTGCTGCGTTGACCTCGTCACACTCGTCATTTGTCAAAAATCTTTGACCTCACAAGTGCTTTTTTAGGTTAGGGAACAGAAAAAAGTCTGACGGTGCCAGATCAGGTGAATAAGGTGGATGCGGTAACAGTTCAAAGCCACAGTTGTGAATTTCTGCCATTGATTGGACAGACGTGTGAATACGAGCGTTATCTTGATGAAACAGGACTTTTCTTCTGATCATTCCTGGACGTTTTTCTTTTATTTCCTCTCGTAAACGACTTAGTAAGGTGCAGTAATAATCAGAGTTTGAAGTCTGACCACTTTCAAGATAATCAACCATAATCACATCCTTCGAGTCCCAGAATACTGAAGCCATCACCTTACTTGTCGACAAAATCGACTTAGCCTTTTTGGGGGGTGGTGAACCAGGTCGTTTCCACTGTTTTGATTGTTGTTTTGTCTCCGGTGTACAGTAATGAACCCATGTTTCGTCCATAGTAACAAAACGATTCAAAAAATCACATTCATCATCTTCAAATAACTCCAAACAGTCGCGTGCAATAGTCGATCGCATCCTTTTTTGCTCAACTGAAAGCAGTCGCGGAGTGTCCCTTCGTCCAGCATACTCACCATGGAATCCTGATATTTCATGAATGCCAAAAAATTGTGCTGAAATAGTGCTAATTAGTGCCCAAAGGAAAAAAATAGTGCTCTTATACTTAAGAAATTACAGCCATAGTTCGATGAGTATGCTGGACGAAGGTTTCGCCCAGCATACTCACCTCCGTTTGTAGAATCTGCTTCAACCATAATTCATACTTAAAAAAATTGTGCCCAAATAGTGCCAAATGGTGCCCAAAAAGAAAAAACGGTGCTCTAATAACTCCGGAGTTATAGGCTTCGTTAAGTGAGTATGCTGGGCGTAGGTTCTACGCACAGCATACTCACTTTACTACGCGAATACCGAACGAGCTATAGGTACAATTTACGGCTTAAAAAATTGTGCTTGAATATTGCCCAATATCAGTCCAATTTTCGCTTGACTTTTGACCTAGAACACCATTAAATTTAATTGTAAACTTTTACATAACATTAGACTTAGTACAGTCGAGTTCAAAACTTTCTAATAACTTACATTTTGTATAACAATTTTTTAACCACCGACGCAAAAACGACGGAAATTTGACGTGTCTGTGTTTATGTTTATTTATTTATTTATATAAATCTTACAAGAAAAACACATACATATGAATTGCAATAATACGATGCAACAAAAACTCCTTCGAGTATTACCGTGCATTCGGGTCGTCAATCTTATTAATTGTAATGTAGGTATTCTAAGCACAATTTTTTGGGAGGTAGAAAAATATAAAGTTGGCCCATATCGGTGACGAGTGAGTCGACACCACACTGGACGCAACCGCCGCCGCCACTTCGAGCAACAGCCACACATAGATGTAGGTACCATAGTACAGCGCATAGCTGTGACTATACAGGATGCTCCATCACTAAAAAGTCACATTCAGTAATTATTTATTTTAATTTGCAAGAAAATATTTTTTGAGATATCGTTTTAAATTTTTGTTGGTGATTCTATCTTTGAGGGACAGGAAGTTGGTTTATTAAATGGGGTACATACTATATATTTAAGTGTTCTTTTCCCGTACAGGTTCGTATAGCGAGGTAGTGAAAGTTTCTTATTAGTGACACAACGGGTTACATGATTAGTGTCCTCCGATGATTTAGGGTTTTTAAAATTCTCATTGAAATACTCTTCGTTAAGTATGTTCAATTTCACTTTCAGAGTTGATGATAGTCATTTGTGTAATTCTTTTTTATATTTTCAGGAACAATTTCTTTTAGGATTCTTAATTGAAGTACGTATATTTGGTCAAGGTGTCTTTTAAATGTCCTTCCGTACTTTGATATCATTCACCGAGGCTTTTCCCAACTCAGTTGGGGTCGGCTTTCCAGTCTAACTAGGATTCGGCTGAACTGATATTTTCTGTGAAGCGACTGTCATCTGACCTTCACAACCCATGGGCGATATCGAAGTTCTGTAGTTAGACCGGTCGGATTTTCGATTTAGGGCTCCAACTACCCCTAACGACTGCCATATAGATGTTTTTATGACAACCTGGACCGACGGCTTAACGTGCTATCCGAGGCACGGAGGGGTCTCAGTGTCTTAAGAAATGGTCACCCATCCTAAGACCGGCCTGAGTCGATGTTGCTTAACCTTGGCAATGTGTTAATATTGTCGGTTACCACTAGACCACGAGCCCCTCAAGTCCAAGTCCTTCCGTAGCTTGATAATCCATATGAAATTATGGATTCTGCTAGCGATTTATAGAGAAATCATTCTCTATAAATCGCTAGCAGAATCCATGATTTTATAAGGAACTTTATATTTAATTATAGAAAATTTTGCTAGAATTGCTCTTAGTTTATTACACACTAGGTTAATATGATCTTTCCAGTTAAGGCGGTTATCCATCGTTAAATCGAGGTACATTTGATTTTCGACGTGTTCAATAAGGCCAGTTAGTATTTGAATTTTTTTAGATTATTCTTATGTAAACATTCGTGACAGTGTGCTATAAAATTGGGAGTAAAAGGTTTTCTGTTTTGGCTGGAGCTAATATACATAACCTTAGTATTTTGTGCATTCAAAACCAGCCCAGCATCATGTGACCATGTTAAGTCTCTCAAAGTCCCCTTGAAGATGATTTTGGGCCTCGATAACACTAGTCCCGGCGGACACTATGCAAGTATCGTCTGCACATTGGAACATGTGTGTGTCTGTGGCATCGTAGCTCCCGAAAGGATGATCCGATTTGGAATTTGTTTTTTTTGTAAGGTGAATTAGTCGGGATGTGGGGTATGGTTTTAACATGTTGTTTTTTTAAGTTCTTTTAAGGACTACCTCGGTGGCACAATGGTACTATGTACGGACTGCCACGCTCGAGGTCTCGGGCTCGATTCCCGGGTCTGGTGGATAATGTATAATTCTCTTTAGAATTTTACCCAGATAATTATCCCAGAGTCTGGAACTTGTGCCCGGTAAATGGCAATAGGCTCGCCCCCTATTACATGGGACCTAACATAGCTGGCGAGATGTGGGTGTGTTTGCAAACCTCTGCCTACCCCTTCGGGGAAAAAGGCATGATGCTATGTATGTTTTTTAAGTTACGCAAAACTTATAGTGTGACCTACGTATTTCCTTTTTACAAATTTTCAAGATCTCAAATAGATCTAAAATAATAAAATAGGTAAGTACCTATTTTATTAATTTTATTGACTTCAATAGACTATTAGTGCCCAGACATTTTTTTTGGGAAATATTTCACCCTACAAGCAATGAAGTAATACGAGTAGATTTGATGTACGCTTACAATTTCATTTATTTATAAAAAAAAACAAAAATAATTAATAAAAATTAAAATAAATTGAATTAGCATTTAATCGACAGTTTTTGATATGTGAGAAAATACCAAATAAAATAAAATAAAATACTAAATACCACAATCACATAACCGCCCACAATAAGAATTTTTAATATGTTTATCTTAAAACATGTGTGAACAACTGTACCTCATTTAACGTTAGTATGTAGAAGTTTACAATTAAATTTAATGGTTTTCTAGGTCAAAAGTCAAGCGAAAATTGGACTGATATTGGGCACTATTTCAAGCACAATTTTTTAAGCCGTAAATTGTACCTATAGCTCGTTCGGTATTCGCGTAGTGAAGTGAATATGCTGGGCGTAGAACCTACGCCCAGCACACTCACTTAACGAAGCCTATAACTCCGGAGTTATTAGAGCACCGTTTTTTTCTTTTTAAGTATGAATTATGGTTGAAGCGTACACAGATTCCACAAACGGAGGTGAGTATGCTGGGCGAAACCTTAGTCCAGCATACTCCGATGAGTACGAAATTAGTAAGTAAGTAGTAAGAAATTACAGCCATAGTTCGATAACTATGGCTGTAATTTCTTAAGTATAATAGCACTATTTTTTTCCTTTGGGCACTAATTAGTAGTACATTAATGACGGCACGCTGCTCGATTTGCTCCATTGGCGGAAATTATGTCAGATTGCTTTGTTAATAAATTTATAAAATTAAAACTAATTATCGCACACGTTTCAAACTTCATACAATTAACAGGTCTGAACTGAACTAAATAATGTGGGTGGATTTGATTTTTAGAACTGAATGGATCAGTGTTAGGCCGACTACTTTACAATCCACTCTCGTAGATTCCAGATTCTTACTAAGTCCCAAAATTAATAATAAGTAATATATGGTTTCTTTTCCAGCCCCTGCTTACACTACAACAGAACTGTGTTAGGAAGTTTGGACAGCAATCCGGAGCGCTTGGTAGACAACAGCGATCTACACCTGCTGGAATATTCACCTTCACTCAAAACTCTCAGTATAATGGCCGTGTTGGAATACGAGCTCGATCAGAGCTGTCTGCCTTACGACGTCATGTGAGTATAAATTTACTTAATCTAGGATAAAACACTTCTAGGCTTATTCCAAACAGCTACTACCTCTTGTTTAGGCCGAGAGGCGATACCCCTTAGCATAAATTAGGTCACTCTTTTTTTTTTCATTTGAAACGGTACAAATTTTGAAGCGTGAAATTTTGAAGCAAGAATTTTCTCAGACTGAATATATTTTGGACATTCTCACATAATACCTCTCTCTATAACTGATATACATACTTATAAATTTCAAAATACCATGATCATGCCAATGTCTACCAGGTTTCCGAACTCCATTGTCAAACTAAACAGAACCATATTTCTTAGAGGATTAATTAAGTTGCGGTCATACAGTCTTAATATAGGGGTAACTGACAAATGTTTGTTCTGTAGAATGATCGAGCAGCGCTCATAAATAGTTGAGCTCGTCGCACTGTAAAATCTATAGTTAGGTTCCTAGGAATTGATCTGGGCAAAAGATGTTCATAACAAAGTATGTAACTTATCTTTTCAGATTGGACATCCGCTTAAAGACGGTACCAAATCAGATCAGCAAACCATTTTACCATGGACGTGTGGGTCGGAGACCGTGGCTTTGTTGACCACTTCTCTAAACTTCAAAGTCCTTAGCAATGGCTCATTTGGTTTACTTACGCCGGGATAAGGAGATTTAACTACCTCGTTAGAGGCATATTATATCTCTATCCAATCTGGCAGTGGTTGCATGGGTCAGCATAGCGGATTTGGCTCTACACAGTCCCAGAAATGGTACAGATATACTTGTGTTGCTCTCAGCATGCTCTGTGTCTGCTTTTCGACTATGGCTTGATAAAGCCTTCCTCGCGGCGCATAGACCATGCTAATAAATATAGTGAAGCTGTGTTCATACCTTTCGGACGTCCATGCATAGACATACTTGCGAACTCTCATTGGCGGATTTCCGAATCCGTCTGATTCTCAGGGGTGGATGGAGTCTAATTGGTCCGATTCCGGAATCAGCCCACAAGAGTTGCGTCCGACAAAACGCGCGTCATACAGGTCTGTACATGGCTAATGGACTGATTTTGAATATACTAGCATAGCAAGGTACTTATACACATCTATATAAATAAAAATGAATCGCCGCCGCCCTTTTGTCTCAATAAAACTTTAGAGTGCCTGGATCGATTTGGCTTATTTTGTTCTTGAAATAATCGTGGAAGCTTAGGTAAAATTCAAAACTAAAATTTCAGGCGTTACGAAGTTCGCCGGGACAGCTAGTGCTTAATACGAGGGTGGATTGAAAAGTAATCGGCCTAACCAAGAAAATAAATACATAATCAATGAAATATTTTTTTATTTTTCAACGTAATCACCATCAAGTTCAATGCACTTTTGCCATCTTCCCTTCCAAGCATTTAGCCCGTTGAAAAAAAATGATTCTTCCTTAGAGTCAAAATATGCGTCTACTGCTGCTTTGACCTCGTCATTTGTTAAAAATCTTTGACCTCCTAAGTGCTTTTTTAGTTAAGGAACAGAAAAAAGTCTGACGGTGCCAGATCAGGTGAATAAGGTCGATGCGGTAACAGTTCAAAGCCACAGTTGTGAATTTCTGCCATTGATTGGACAGACGTGTGAACACGAGCGTTATCTTGATGAAACAGGACTTTTCTTCTGATCATTCCTGGACGTTTTTCTTTTATTTCCTCTCGTAAACGACGTAGTAAGGTGCAGTAATAGTCAGAGTTTATAGTCTGGCCCCTTTCAAGATAATCAACCATAATCACACCCTTTGAGTCCCAGAATACTGAAGCCATCACCTTACTTGCCGACAAAATCGACTTAGCCTTTTTGGGGGGTGATGAACCAGGTATTTTCCACTGTTTTCATTGTTGTTTTGTTTCCGGTGTACAGTAATGAACCCATGTTTCGTCTGTAGTAACAAAACGATTCAAAAAATCACATTCATCAGCTTCAATTAACTTCAAACATTCGCGGGCAATAGTCAATCGCATCCTTTTTTGCTCAACTGAAAACAGTCGCGGAACCCACCTCGCAGACACCTTGTGGAAACCCAACACGTTGACTATTATGTTTTGAGTACGTTCATAAGAGATGCCTATAATCTCGGCTATCTCTCTAATTTTTAATCTGCAGTCTCTCATAATTAAGTCGAGTATTTTTTTTACATTTTCGTCAGTAGTGGACGTCGAAGGCCTTCCAAAGCGGGGTTCGTCTTTCACACTCTCTCTACCACGCTTGAATTCTGCTATCCATTTTTTGACGGATGAATATGAAAGAGCGCAATCCCCTAATGTACTGACCATATAATCATGGATGGCTTTTGATGACAGTCCCTTCTTATGGAGGTAATTAATGCTCCTCGATTTGCTCCATTTGAGGAAATGATGTCAGATTGCTTTGTTAGTAAATTTATAAAATTAAAACTAATTATCGCACACGTTTCAAACTTCACACAATTAACAGGTCTGAACTGAACTAAATAATGTGGGTAGATTTGATTTTTAGAACTAAATGGATCAGTGTTAGGCCGACTACTTTTCAATCCACCGTCGTAATTGTGTGTGTGTGTTATAAAGTGGTTAATAATGTTACAAAGTAGCATCCTTTAGTGCTAGGTGAGATGATGAGCATGTATATCTGAACCATGACTTCACCATTGAAATCTCTTAAATATGAGACTTTCACTTTTGGAAAGCTCGTTATGAAGAGGTTTCAGATGTCTGGAAACTGTAGGGCCACTGCTGTGATCCTAAGATGCCTAGACGTAGGCCCAAGTCTTGTACTAGCCTTAACTTTGACCATGGCTTCCCAAACCCAAATACCTTGCGTAATGGATATGGATGGATTCTCGAACGGCAGTTGCGTCTACATTACAGCTAGTTTAGTGTAGTGGTCCCCTGAATTTATAAGTATCTTGTAATTTCAGATCAGACATTCAGATACTGACAGTACCAAATCGCATCAGCAGACCAATAAACCAAGCTGGTTAAATTAGAGACCTATTATTATCTGCTGTCAAAGTGCATCTGTGACAGCCTTTATTATATTAAGCCATGATATTCCTCTACTTGTATGTGTTAGCATGAACAGTATCTGCTGTCAAAGTGCATCTGTGACAGCCTTTGTTATATTAAGCCATGATATTCCTCTACTTGTATGTGTTAGCATGAACGAAATGTTTTATTGTGACTGTAGCACTTAAAAATTGTTTAAATATAAATGTGATCTGACATGTACAGAATAGTGAGGGATATAAAAAATTGCATTAAAAGAAACAATTTAGGACATATAAATACGTTTTTTATTCATCTTCCTTAACAACATGTCTTTGACGTTCGGGTACGAAAGGTACAGATCCAGGTTTGCTATGAGCTCGCCGATTACCCTCCTTGCGTTTATTTTTGTCTTTGATAGTTCTGATCTCTTTCTGTGCATTCAGTATGTGTTTAGGAACATGTCTATGTCTCGCAATGCGTTTCACTTGTGGATGATTAGCGAATTTCTCTTTCAGAGATTCTGAATAATTCAATGCAAGCCTCTCACGGGGTTTCAACTGAAAGAATAAACATTTTTTTTTTATTTTTTTTTTTTTTTATATTTGGTTCGCCAAATTGACGCCGCCCGCCTGGTGGTAAGTCGTGACGACGTCTAGCGATTGTGGGCCACTCTCACAGCACACATTACTATTGAGAGTGGCCCTCAACTTGACGACCTACTGATGTGCCTCTTCACGCTCCGCTTAAAGAACCCAGGATTATATGTGGGAGGAAACACGTGCACAGGCAGGGCGTTCCAGGCCACTATCGTTCGGCAGAGAAACGAACGTTTAAAACGTTCGGTTCTCGCGAACATGCTATCCACTGTGTGGGGGTGGCATCTCTGCCCGGCACGAGTCGTTCGGGATCGGAAGGAAGAGGGTGGGATCAGATTGAAGAGCTCTTCAGAACACTCGCCGTGGTAAATACGGTAGAATGCGGCCAAGGAAGCTATTGTTCGGCGCTGAGCTAGCGGCTCAAGGCTTCCCGTTACCTCCGGACAACCAATAATACGGATAGCCCGTCGCTGCATAGCGTCGAGAGCGTCCAGCAGATACTTCGCGGAGCCGTCCCAGAGGTGAGAGCAGTATTCGACGCAGGGTCTAATCTGCGTCTTGTACAGCAGACACCTCTGGTCCGGTGTAAAGAATCTCTTTACCTTATTTAAATTATGAACTGCTTAATGTTGATTGCTGAACTGCATTAAAATTAAGGTTACAATACAGCCCAGTCTGCACAGACTGTAGGTGCGTAACAATGGGTTCTAGTTATTGGAACTTCAGATTACAGTGGTTGGGATTGGGACATATTATGGGCTATGGGGCTGACAAAACTACTGGCACAATGAGCGTTTGTGATGCACCCAGGGGATATATTTATATGAAATATTATATTTAATGAACAAAAATCGCAATATACGGCAATAGGCTTGCCTAGGCGGCAACGTGGGACTAAAAATACTGACAAATTGTGGGTGTGTGGTACGCCTCGGGGATATAGGCGTGAGTGTGAGGCGTGTGTGTGTGTGTAAACAAAAACCGAATTTTACTTACTACACCAAGTTTTTCAGACGCTCTTGCTTTCCACATTCTGATATTCATTTCATCTGAACCTGACAAGATATATTTGTTGTCTAAAGTCCACTTCACACAAGTCAGTCGCTGCATTCTTTTTGTATGATATACATCTCTAGAGTTTCCTTTTAGACTTTCAAATATTCTAACAGTTTTGTCGTAACTACCAGCCACAAACTCACGGCCAGTAGGGGCATAATCTACATCAATAACAGCAGATGTATGTCCCATGTGTACATTAATTGGTTGATTTAGTTTTCTAACATCAAAGGTGTATAAACTGCAACAAAAAGAGCCATTTAGTAATAAACCTTTAGAGTAAGGCAGTTGTCCCGCTAGGGTTAACAGAGTTAACTGCCGTTTTCTCCCTCAAGGTAGGTATGTACAATAGATTATAGAGGTAGTTTTGCAATCACCAGTAATTACAATCATTCCATCAATCATGCGAATGTGATAACAATCTTTGCATTTACAATCCCTCATATGCATGTCGTGCAAACCACTGGGCAGTACTCAAATCTATTATACTGTGGCGAATACCTTATCTCTGACGTCATACGTCTAGATACTACAAGAAGGCGCGCCCAGAACTTTTCGAGTACCTACCATAATATTCCACCTATAGCTAGATGTGCACAAGCACTTCAACAAGTAAACAACTCGTAGGTACAACATAAGTATAGGTATTTAAACTTGTTCCTATTGTCTAAGCCACACCTACCTAAACCAGTTTTGTATCATCGGGAATATTCTAGTACTATAGGTACTTGTTACATTATTATAAAAGCGAATGCATGTCAACAATAAATATTCATTCATCCACATACTGTGTTACTGTAAACGTCCCAAATATACCTCCCAACAACCACTACACTGGTGACCCCCGACGTTCAAAGATATCAAATAACTTGCTGAAGTTCCCGACGTCACTGGTGACCCTCGACTTTACTGGTGACACTCGATATCAAGCAACCAGTGCTTGAATACATTAATAATCATCATCGGAGGACTGTTCCCGGTTGAACCACAGTTACAAGCCGCATCATCATCATCATCTGAGCGCCGTTCCTGGTTGAACTACAGTAACAAACCGCGTAATTATCATCATCGAGGGTTGTTCCCAGCCGCAGAATGACGGATCCATCCGGACAGCCCGGTACAGCCGCAGCTACGATTACGGATGTGGTGTTGGGAGAAGCTTACCGAGTAGGAGTCAAGATCCCGAAGTTCAACCCCAATGACCCAGAGCTATGGTTCGCGCAAATGAAGGGACAATTCGTGCTGTCCCGCATAATCGCCGATGACACGAAATTCAACTACGTCCTGGCTCAACTCGAACGAAAACTTCCCAGGCAGCCATTAGTGGCGGTAAACGACTGCCTTTCTATTTCGAGCCGCCTGTTCATAACGGATCACAAGACGAAGATTCAATACCTCATTGATACGGGTTCAGACCTGTGCGTCTTCCCACGATCCGCTGTTCGGGAGCCACGTATGAAAACCCCGTATGAGTTGTTCGCTGCCAATGGAACAATCATTGCCACCTACGGTGACTTGCCACTGACATTAGATTTAGGCCTTCGCCGCGCGTTCACATGGCGTTTTATTGTGACTGACGTCACAAAGCCAATCATCGGCGTCGACTTTTTAGGCTACTACAGTTTATTAATCGACTGCCGCAATTAACGTCTGATTGATGGAATTACAACACTAACAGTTGCTGCTCCACATCAACCTCCAACTGAGGGTATTTCATCCGTCCACACTGTCACTGTTAACACTGTGTACCATCGTTTGTAGAGACAGTACCCGGACGTCACGCGCCCTGCTGGTAAACCCAAGGTCGTGAAGCACTCAACGGTGCACCATATACGCACCACTCCTGGCCCACCAGTAGCCAGCCGCGACGTCGCTTGGATCCAGGACGCCTAAAGATTGCGAAAGCTGAGTTTGAGAACATGTTACAAAACGGTACCGCACATAAATCCGATAGTCCATGGTCTTCACCACTCCATTTGGTACGCAAGAAGAATGATGGATGGCGACCATGTGGAGACTACGACATACCGAAGACTGCAATAACGAGTCCCATGGGATGTACGAGTTCCCATTTATGGGATTCGGGCTTCGCAACGCCGCCCAGACGTTCCAGCGCTTCATGGACGAGGTACTCAGAGGCCTGGACTTCTGTTTCGCATACATAGATGACATTTTGGTCAGCAGTAACAGCGAAACTCAACATCAAGAACACCTAAGACAACTATTCCAGAGGCTAAGCGACTACGGTGTACTCATTAACACTAGCAAGTGCGTCTTTGGGAGACCAGAAGTTGAATTCCTGGGATACAGAGTCTCCGCAGCAGGCATACAACCGCTAGACAACAAAGTCAAAGCCATATTGGACTTCCCAATACCTAAGACAGCTAAAGAGCTACGACGTTTCCTGGGTATACTTAATTTTTATCGACGCTCCATCCCAGCAGCTGCAGCCCTTCGAGCTCCACTCAATGGGTTACTAACTGGACCAAAGATCAAAGGATCTCACCCAGTTACCCTAACACCAAACCTTTTGGACACATTCCAGAAGTGCAAGCAAAGTCTGTCTGAAGCCGCACTTTTGGCACATCCCGATCCAAAAGCTGAGCTCCAAATCCAGACGGACGCATCTGATACAGCAATGGGCGCAGTCTTACAACAACGTAAAGGTCAAGATTGACCTCTCGCGTTCTTCTCAAGAAAACTCAGTCCATCCCAGAAGAAATATAGTCCGTACGATCGAGAACTCTTAGCTATCTACGAGGCTATACGCTATTTCAAGTTCATGATTGAAGCACGAGTTTTCTCCGTTGCCACTGATCACAAGCCATTAACGTTTGCCTTCAAAACAAACCGAGACAAATGTTCTCCAAGGCAGTTTCGATACCTTGATTTTATCAGTCAATTTACAACTGACACCAGGTATATCAAGGGAGAGAAAAATGTAGTCGCCGATACCTTATCCAGAATCGAAGAGCTGACACAGCCTTTAGACTACAATGCATTAGCTAAGGAACAGCTAACAGATTCCGAGCTACGTGCCTATCTTGAAAACGGTTCGTCCCTGCACCTGAAGAAAGTCAGACTGCCAGGTTGCAACACCGAAGTCTATTGTGACGTATCTTCAACGACAAGGCCATTCATCACGAAATCGTTTCGGAAGCAAGTGTTCCTGTCTCTGCACAACCTGATCCATCCCGGTGCGAAAGCTAGTGTACAACTAGTGACGCAAAGATTTGTTTGGCCAGGCATAAAACGCGATTGCAGACAATGGGCCAAGCAGTGTGAGGCGTGCCAGCGAAGCAAAGTAGTTCGCCATACATCAGCTCCACTACGTGCCTTCGACACTCCATCAGGTCGCTTCCGACATATACACCTTGATCTCATAGGTCCGCTACCCTTGTCGTCCAACTACAGATACTGCCTCACTATAGTCGACCGCGCAATACGCTGGCCTGAAGCATATCCGCTGCAAGATATCACAGCTGAGACCATTGTGGACGCTTTAATATCAGGATGGATAGCACGCTATGGATGCCCTGAGCACATCACTACAGACCGCGGACGGCAGTTCGTGTCAAAAGTCATCAGAGACCTGGCGTCGCTTCTAGGTGCTACCCATCATCTCACAACGAGTTATCATCCAGCAGCTAATGGAATCGTGGAACGAATGCATCCAACACTCAAATCGGCCATATCATGTCACGCTACAGCAAGCTGGACTGAAGCACTTCCATGGGTTCTTCTAGGCATACGAAGCTCATGTAAAGAAGACTTGCAGACTTCAGCAGCAGAACTTGTCTACGGTGAAGCACTACGCTTGCCTGGACAATTCCTAACCACCAGCCCTCAAGATCCAGTGGACATGACAGAGCTAGTCGGCAGACTTCGCCTACATATGGCAAAGCTGACTCCACAGCCAACGTCATGGCACACCAGCTCAAGTAGAACCTTCTACGTCCCCAAGAACTTGCCAACAGCTACTCATGTCTTCTTACACCAAGGTCCATTAAAAAAACCTTTCGAGGCCCCATACTCTGGACCATACAGAGTAGTTCGGCGCGACGAGAAGACATACGATATTGACGTGCAAGGCAAGACACAAAAGGTCACTATAGACCGTTTAAAGCCAGCTTAAATGGCTAGAGAACTCCCTGACAAGACACACGACCAGTTACAGGTCCAAAACTACCAGCCCGCAGATGACCTCACAAGGAAAACAAGAAGTGGACGCAGAGTGCGATTTCCAGATTACTGTCGCCCGTAGTTACGGTCTCACCGGGGGAGTAGTGTGGCGAATACCTTATCTCTGACGTCATACGTCTAGATACTACAAGAAGGCGGGCAAAATCTTTTGGTCTCCTAATAAACCCCACTAAGTCTCAGGCCATGATTATTGGCAGTAGGCAGATGAGGGGTGGACTAGATGCATCTTCTCTTCCTCCCATTTTACTGGACGGTTCCCCTGTCGTGTACTCATGTTGGCGAGGTAAGTAAGAAGGTGCATTTCACTTTTCACACGCTTAAATGCCTCCAGAACTTTTTGCCTCTGAATATCAAAGTCTCACTTGCTGAGACGCTAATTCAGCCTATCTTGGACTACGCGGATGCCTGCTATTTGGATGCTACTGAGTAGCTGTTGGACAAACTCGAGCGCTTGCAAAATCTCTGTATCCGTTTTGTTTTCAATCTTCGTAAATATGACCACGTCTCACACTTTCGCAAGGAACTCGAGTGGCTCCCAATCCGCCGTCGCAGAGACACTCGGATATTATGTCTCCTTTTTAATATCCTGTTCAATCCCGCTTATCCTTCCTACCTGCGGGAGCGGTTCTCTTACGTGAACGCACCCGGTACCCAGTGTAGGTCTCACCTTAAGTACCGACTAAATTGTCCCTCCCACAAAACTGATTTCTTCTCCTTTTCCTTTACTGTTCATGCGGTCAGACTGTGGAACTCACTCCCCCCTGACATACAAAGCTGTAGAACTCTTCATCTCTTTAAAAAGAAAGTAAAAGCTCATTACCTCTCCTCTTAATCTTAGCTACCTATTATATTACAATGTAGTATACCTTTATGTAAGTTTATTATAGCACAGTATGTATTTATACATGTATATATGCCCCCCTTAGTTTATGTAAGTTTATTTACTTGCACTGCACACGCGTCACCCTTTCACCCCTACATCTCCGTTCAGGCCTACTGTAAGAGATTCCTCTAGGAATAAGCAGTGCCCTTGTACTATGCTCACTGTATTGTTTGTACTACTGTTTTTGTGTTCTTGTTTCTATGTGTGTTGTACATAAATAATAAATAAATAAGGCGCGCCCAGAACTTTCGAGTACCTGCCATAATATTCCACCAATAGCTAGATGTGCACAAGCACTTCAACAAGTAAACAACTCGTAGGTATGTACAACATAAGTATAGGTATTTAAACTTGTTCCTATTGTCTAAGCCACACCTACCTAAACCAGTTTTGTATCATCGGAAATATTCTACTACTATAGGTACTTGTATACATTATTATAAAAGCGAATGCATGTCAACAATAAATATTCATTCATCCACATACTGTGTTACTGTAAACATCCCAAATATACCTCCCAACAACCGCTACAATACTTTTCCTGAACGAGAAAATCGCCGATAGTTACGCGCTCATCGCTGCTGGTGGACAACTGCCTAAGAAAGTTGTACTATGATGTAAGTAACTTGATGTCCACTGTTATCTTGCTTCACTACCATAGTAAAAATTACTATACATACTTATAATCTTCATTGGCAACAGTGAATATGAAAGCTTCCATTGGATTCCAAGCCAAGGCATTTGATCTCAATTCCATCACAACCTTCCTCAGAGGGCCGGACTCACGACAATCATACAAAATAACACTTCTGTCACTTGCACATGATGCAAGTAGATTTTGTTCTACCTGAAAAAATAATATGATACTTAATTCAAACGATTTACTTGTTATTGACTCACCAAGACCTAAAGATCTAGATTAGTATCATTTTTAGGGTTCCGTACCCAAAGGGTAAAACGGGAACCCTATTACTGAGACTTTGCTGTCCGTCCGTCTGTCTTGGGTTGTAGTTCATGAACTGTGACAGAAAGTAGAAATTTTTACAGATGATGTATTTCTGTTGCTTCTGTAACAAAAAATCCTAAAAAACAGAAAATAATAAGTAGGTATTTAAGGGCTCACATACAACAAACGTTTTTTTTACATTTGTGTAAGCAGATGTTATATTTGCATCATCCCCATACATCACTTTGTATAGTTTCTGGCTGAAGTTTGCTGATATTGCAATAGATACCATTTTGAGTAACCCTAATATGACTGGTAAAGATGTGTATGAATAAGTAACAATCTGAATCGAACTGTACCTGGTTAAAGGAAACATGATGAAGGCTATCAACACCCCATTTGAAGACTTTCACTGGTTCATTTCTAGTTTTTTCCCACAGCTGGCAATGCTCACCACACGTTGCAAATAAAGGCTTACTTCTGTGGTGAGTTATGCCACTTACAACTGACATGCTCAAGAGTGTATTCACAGGTTCATCATCTTCAGGTGAAACAATTTCAGATTTCCATGTTTTTATTGTTTTGTCATCACCAACACTAGTAAAGGTGTCACCAGCCGGGGTATAGCACAATGCGCGTACCCAGCCTTCATGTGCTACAAAATTTCTTGTGCATTTTCTTACAGTTAGGTCCCAAATACGAATTTCTCCGTCGAATGAACCACTGGCTAATACTGCGAGACGACTAGGATGTTTGCCCAAACTGGAGACGCCATCTCGATGTCCGTCTAGACTTCCAATGAAAGGTTTAGCAAACACCCTTTCTAGTTTGACGGCGTTCATTGCTCGCACATATTCTCGGGGCGCTTCAAGTGGATGTAGACTCGGATCATAATTTCTGGGAACTACGAAACAAAACAAGATTAGGACTAAACATGTACGTGCGTAGTAAGTGATAGATAACTAAAAAGCAAATTGTACTCACGCTTGTGGATATCCCGTTTAGTAGCACGTAAATAATCGTCAGGGTTCCGGCTGATAACCTTGATTTTCAGTTTAGACATTTTAGCTGCACCAAAAACTTCTTTATATTATTTTTTATATGAATTTCTGAAGCATAAAGAGTAGCAACTTGCAAATTTTCTGTTTATATTTTGATCGAAATGTACGATCATATGATGCACCTGCACACCAAAGAGAATACAATACTACGTAAGTTGCACACGATAATTAGCATAACCTAACTTTTTGACATTTGACAGTGTTTTGATTGATATTGACATTGACTTATTAACACGCACCATTCGATTGGAGGCGGATCCATAGAGAACAAGGGGACCAAGTCGCGTATTTTCAATTGTACCAAAGTAGCATCTTTAAAGTAGAGTCTGGCCAACGAAAGCTGTCCAAGAAAATAGCGGGAATTTTAAAAAATCAAGAGCTGTTAACCCTGGCTATACACGGCTTAAACGGAGTTGATACTTTTTATTATTCAGCAAGTAATTTTTTTTTTAAATATTTTATGAGCTGTAATTTTCGAGTGTATAAATAGTGTATAATAGAGTGTATAAATAAAAGAGTACTTTTAATTCTGCGTTTTTATTATTTTCTAATAATCCATAATTTTATGTACAGTCGAGGACTTTAATTGATGAGCATTTGCCACTATTCGTAATTTAGTCGTACAAAACATAGGGGCTACGAGTCATAGTTGAAATCGGATTCCAAAAACTCTACACCTGATGATATTGAATCAGCTTCATTGCTTTCTTCGCTGCTACTGCTACTGTCCCCAAGATGTATTATGAATGGTTCAAGTTCGTTTTCAGTAATACGGTCCCTTAATTAGAGACTGATTTTCCACATTTAGTACATGATCAGTGTACTTCTTCCAGTCATCAGTAGTTATGGATAGAAAACATTCTTTTATAAAATTTTGCATTTTTAGACCCTGGTATTCCTATATTTTTGCTTTCTACTTTTCTCTTCGCTTCACTCCATACAAGCTCAATAGCACTGAGGTCGCAATGATACGGTGGCAGCAACAAAATTTTGTGATTGTGGATTTGACTGTATTTTTTTAGAAGTACTTCTGCTTCGTAAACAACTGCAGGTTTATTATCTTTCACCAAACACATTGATTCAGCTTTGGTGTGATATTCTTCAAAATGAATATTATTCTCTTGAAGCCATATTCGGAGATTAGCTTTAGAATCAGACATAGTAGGTACTTGGGGTACTATGGAGACGAAAAATTAGGTCAAAATTGACCTGGGATGCTTAGTTTAACCTGGCCCGTTGCTTATGAGTTTAGCAGACTAACGAATTTTTTGACCAATTGCAGTTGCAACGTAGTAGTGTAGCAGTAGCATGGCGTTTTACGTTCATTTACGTGACATAGGCGTAGGCCCCAGCGGCAGAGAGAAAAGTAATATAATGGGAATAAGACAACTCGCAACTTTTTTGCCACTGGTTTGAGCGCCCTCTGGAGAGCTAACATGGCAAAAAGAAGAGGAGTCTCTTTCTAACCAAGATGGTGGAGCCGAATTTGCGAAAAAATGGCGTAGGCAAGATGGCCGCGATGAGCCCGAAATGTTTTCCCATTCCATTCAACATTTCCATTCGAAATCATCATCAGTCCATGAACAACAGCTTGATGCAAAGCACTTCGTAGCAATCTTCAACCTCTACGTTCGTGGATGTTATGGCAGTGAGAGTGCAAGCCATCGTCTCATCCAGAGACTTGGGATGGCGCTCGTTTCGCTCCCTACATACTATAGGTATCATCTGACGTCTGCTTAAAGAACTAAAAAAAGTTGCTCGATGATGATTTCGAATGGAAATGTTGAATGGATTGAATTGAACGGAAAACATCTCAGGCTTATCGCGGCCATCTTGCCTATGCCATTTTTTCGTATAATCGACTCTGCCATTTTGGATAGAAAAATTACACAATTTATATGTTATAAAATCTTGCCGCTGTCCAGTTTAGTAAACACGAGTAGGTACAGTCAGCTTCAGAGAAAAGAGATCCCCCTAGATAATGACATGAAAGCATATCGGTTCACTTGATAATAATGGCGGAAATATGAATAGCATTACTCCTTTTATCGAACAAAGTTGATAACGGTGTAATTTTCTAGACCTTAAGGTTTAAATTTCAACTTCTACCATATGTGATAATAATAACTGCTCAATAGACTAAAAGATAAGGTTGAAATTAGTATAGATTTCTCGTTTAGTTCAATAGATTACGCTTGATACAGCTTGTTGAACTACCGTCATGTTTTACTTCAAAAACTTATCTGCTGTATGAGCTGCGGCTATAGTATTATAATATCTGTGACAGCGCGCTTAAGGTTGTAATTAGAATACTTCTTTGCCTTATTTACTAAACTGTGATTGAAGGTAACTTTATAATTCGTGGGAAAAAATCCCCTTTCCTTCCCCTACCCACTCTTCAGAATGCAATATTACCAATGAAGGACAATCTAGACATCCTTGGCATAGACGTTCGTCGAGAGCTCAATAACACAAAATACATTGAGAGATGTATTGGGCTAGCTTCGCGGAAACTAGGAATACTGAACAAGGTAAAGCGATTCTTTACACCGCACCAGAGGTGTCTGCTGTACAAAACGCAGATTAGACCCTGCGTTGAATACTGCTCTCACCTGTGGGACGGCTCCGCGAAGTATTTGCTGGACGCACTCGACGCTATGCAGCGACGCGCTGTTCGCATTATAGACTGTCCGGAGGTAACGGGAAGCCTTGAGCCGCTAGCCCAGCGCCGAACAATTGCTTCCTTGGCCGCGTTCTACCGTATTTACCACGGTGAGTGTTCTGAAGAGCTCTTCAACCTGATCCCACCTCCCTTCCGATCCCGAACAACGGGTGCCGGGCAGAGATGTCACCCTCATACCGTGGAAACCGTCTTCGCGAGAACCGAGCGTTTTAAACGATCGTTTCTCTGCCGAACGATGGTGGCTTGGAACGCCCTGCCTGCGCACGTGTTTCCTCCAACATATAACCCTGGGCTCTTTAAGCGAAGCGTGAAGAGGCACATTACTGGGTCGTCAAGTTGAGGGCCACTCTCTATAGTATTCCTGTGTACTGTGAGAGTCGTCCTCAATTGCCAGACGTCGCCTCAGCTTACCATCAGGCGGATGGCGTAAATTTGTCGATCTAAATATAAAAAAAAAAAAAAAAAAAAAAAAAAATTTGCATTGGTGTTAATCCTCCTCGTAATATTATTCAATTTATTAAGTTTTTGAACAGTTTTTTGAGTAAATTGAAAGTATGGTTCGATTAATAACATTTTTGAAAGCTAAAATTATTCGTCTCTGGGAGCAAGAACAAAGCATAAAGAAAATAGCACGAGATATGGGCATAACGGTAAGAGTTACGATAAAAATATATTATATACCTATTTATTGCTTAATCATGTTACATTTTCATTTACAAGTTAGTTTTTTGGAATTTCTTTTATTTATTATCATTTTCATTACAGAGAAATACAGTGCGTAGATGGATTCGAAGGTATCAAGCGACGGGTGATATAAAATGTGAACGCCAAGGACCTCGCCCAGTTGCTTACACTCATGAATCAGAGCGGCACCGTGATATTGTGGCCAACGGTTCAACCCTAAAAACGTATTAGACTTGAGAACAAGCGGGCGGTTAACATTAGGTAAGTAAATGATTATATTCTTTAACATAAAATAAATTAATAATAACATAAAACTAATACATACAAATATCAATATATATATATAAATATAACATAATAAAATATAATATATATAGAGATATATATATATATATATATATAATAGAATATAGAATAATAAATATAATAGAAATACATAATATATATATATTATATATTTCTAATTATTATTGCTGCTGACATTGATTTACATATTGCAACAGATTTGAAAAGGTTTATTATTTTAGGTTAGTGGGGATGAATGTCTTCAATGGGCCCAGGCGAGCTAGTGGAAATAGGTGGCCGCATGAACAGTAGTGAGTGATACCTTGGAGTGTTGAATGACGTAATGCTGCCTTCAGTGCGGGTCGCGTATCCAGAAGGACAAATTTACCTGGTTCAGGATAACTCTTCAGTGCATCGGTCCCGAATTGTGCAAGACTGGCTAAATGCACAAGAAGATATAACAGTGTTTGGCCGGCTAAAAGCCCGAATCTTAACCCTATAGAAAACTAATGGGGTCAGATGGTTTTAAACTGGGACTCAAGTGAAATAAAGTCAAAAAAAAATTGGATGAAGAGGTAAACAGAACTTGGGAACTAATGCGAAATAGTGCCGCATGTTTTAATATGGTGTCGGGGATGAAAAGTCGTCTTCAAGAAGTGATAGACAGTGAGGGCCATCCTCTCCGTTATTAATGCAGTTTATCGATTCTTACCCAGGACAAATCTTTGTGTGCTGAATACGATTATTTGTTATGTGTCTGGGTGTAATTAATCTAAAAAAAATATTTAAAATAAGTATTATATCCGTTGTCTAGTACCCATATCACATTAAGGTGCTTATTTTAGGCTAGATGACGCTGTGTATAAAGTGTCCTAACATTCATAATAATAATATTATATTATTAATACCTAATCCCATTACAACTTTTTGTTTACAAGTTTAGTAATCTTCTAATGTGTTAACGATGCACCATCTGACCTCACATATTTTTCTAATGTTGTGTTAAAAGGGTTACCTACTTATCCGAAAATGTGATCTAAGAGGAAGATGTATATTGCTATACTGTTATAGTTTAGCATGTTGGTTCTTTCTTTGTGATTCACAGGAACAAATAACATTTCATTTTTCAACCATTCTTTTATATTCAAAGATTATACAGAGTGTAAAAAATTAATATTTGCAACTTTAAATAAATAAGTAAATAAATATTGTAGTTATGTTTCTAGAATTATCTAATATTAAGTAAACATTTTATACTTCACTTAGGGTATTGTATTTTGTCAATGAATTTAGGTCAGGTAAAATTTAAAAATAAGTAACCCCAATTTAACTCAGATACAAAAACTGTATACTCAACCAGGAAATGTAATTCGAGAAATAAATTAATATTGTATATGCAATAACCCTATCTTTTCTTACAAACCTCATACCTACTATAAAATTTGATTCCTTAAATATTAATTAACAAAAAGTGCTTAAGAAAATAAAAAAAATATTATATGAATAAAAAAAGAACTTGTGTCCGAGGATTTGAACCCCGGTTGCCGTGTTCACAAAGCAGCGGTCATAACCACTAGACCAACTTACTATATACACAATGATTCAAAAAACTTTAATGCTTTCATGTCATTATCAAGGGGGGTTCCTTTTCTCTGAAGCTGACTGTACTTAAATCTTGCGAAAAGCTTTTATAATTATATATATTGGCTAATGATGTTATAAGTTGATAGTAAAAGTTTTAAAGTTAAAGTTTATTTTGGTCTTTTTAGCGCTTTTAAACAAAAGCTTGTTTTTAAAAAGGATTTTTAATTTCAATTTTTTTTTTACTTTTTTCGAGTTGGCTCCAAGAAAGCCCTTTCATTTGATACCCATTTCAATTGCATTAAATATAATTACCTAGTCCGCCATCTTACATGTGCCGCCATGTTTCGATTTAGAATGACATCACAAGGTTCACCATGTATTGTCATCCAAAACGAATGTGGTGGATATAAAATTTCAGGTCAATCGGTTACGCAAATCTGCTTCAAAATTGAGTTGCAAGATTCCACCCGAACAAACATATTAAAAACAAACATTGCAAGTTGAGACACTGGAGTCATGGCGTCCGAGTGTATATAATAAGTATCGCCATCCAACGTGGCAACACAGCCAGCATTCTGGGAACCTTCCCAGTCGGCAATGACGAGGATTTTTTAAAGGATATTTTTTAATGTAAATATTTTCCATTACATAAGTCCCTGAGGGACGGAGGGAATGGAAATGATGTACTTACATATAAGACTTCCTGTATCGCGCTAACGAAATTTGTACGTTCATATCTTATAAACAGCTACGTTCATTCCTCGGATTTTGCTGTTCTCTTTGAGACAGTCTTGATAATGCCTCGTGAGTAAGTGAAACATATGTCGACGTTTATCATGTCTTCTATTTAGCGAAATTATTGCAATTATCTAAAATTCAACATCAAATTTCCATTGTTTTAAATATTTTTAGTATATAATCATGTACATTGCAATTCTTATTGTAAATAAATGTTATAAGAATATTGCAAGTTAAATAAAAGCTCGTAAAAAGACTTTTTGCCATGTTAGCTCTGCAGATGGCCGTCTTTGAAACCACACCCAAAGTGCCCCCAGGCATTAAATTATCAATTTTGACATTTTTTATGAATATAAATCAGTTTTACAAATTACGTTATTAAAACAAAACAAAAAACCATTATAAAATTATCAGAAAAGAAGGCAAAGAAAAGGGCTTCAAGCAAAGAAGCGAGGAGCCCGTTCGGATCGACCCCAACCATAGATATAGTATGAGCGAAGCGCGCCATCCCAAGTCTCTGACGCCAACTTCTTCTTCTTCTTTTAAAAACGTGGCTCCATCGATATTGATCGATGATTCGCCAATGTCAAGTTAATGCTTGATTAGATGACAGTCCCGCACAGAAGAACTAGTTATTCCTAACTAGCTCCAGGTGCAGGACAAGGAACGTTGTTCGGTATGTGAGTATCTGGGAACCCGATTTTTGCGGAGCGCCAGAGGTAACCTAAAAAGCCACCAGCCATGCGCTCCGCAAAAATCGAACTCCTGATGCCAACTTAACTAAATGTCAAACTTAAATTTATTTACAATAAGATTTACAATATACAAAATAAACATAATTATAGACTAAAAATATTTACATTACAAAACATCGTTTAAAAAATCCTCCGCGTCATTGCCAACTGGGAAAGTTCCCAGAATGCTGGCTGTGTTGCCACGTTGGATGGCGATACTTATTCTTTGGGCCAGAAAATAGCCAGCCTTCTGGTCCTGAGAAGCATCGATTAGGCGTTTAGCAATGTCTCTATAAAGGCGGCGAGCACTCGGACCCCATGACCCTAGTGTCCCAACCCCAAACGGCTCAAATATGTAATCACCTGCTAGGTTAGCATATTTACGCCGTTGAAGGCCTTCAGCCGATGCAGGAGCAGCGCCGGCACATGCGGATGTGCTTGGAAGGTGTGAAGGTGCTAAGGTGTCAACGCATGTAGCGTCCCACACCAAAGGCCTTCCCATCTTCCACGGTAGCAACGACATACCGTCCGGTCTCTTTCCATCGCTTCGTGCTAAACCATTTGGTTCACGTACGGCCGGAAGACCTGCGGTGGAAAGAGCCCTACGAATTATATCGTTTAAAATAGCGTGCCGAGGTATACGACCTGCGCTTCTGCTACAAGAAAGGCCATGGTGTCCCAGATTATCGACTGCTACTCCACAGGTGCAATGATGTGGGGATACACAAGGTGTACCCAGGCGAAGGCAAGTGGCAAGGCAGAAGGTTGTGTCGTCCAACATTGTACCGATGTTGGGCGATGGGAGCGCCTGGATCCATAACCCTGACTCCCATTCTCCTACAGCTAATAGGCGTGCACGCTCTGAAATATTGACAGAAGTTTCAATTAGTGTATTAATTCTTAATTTACAGAGCGGTGAATCCCACAGTCGCTGTGAGCCTAGGCGTGAGGGCAGGTCAGTGTCGGGGCAAGACATCCTCCAAGCATTTATGGCATCGGTCTTGCATCGCACCTCGGAATCAATCAGTGTATTTGACAAAATTTGCCTGACTAATTCTTCGGTGCTATAGACCGACGACAGAAATGCTGGCAGACTGACATCTGTGACTCTACGAATACCTAGCCCGCCCAAGCGAACTGGAAGAGACGCTTGGACCCAGGCCCGGTCATTAATATTTACATTTAAAATTTTACACAAAGAATTTTGTATTAAGTTGTCTAGTCTGCCCAAAATTTCGACAGTTTTCCAAAATTGTCCTGAACGGAGGGTATGTGTAAATTTGGGTACGAAAAGACATACATAGCATCATGCCTTTTTCCCCGAAGGGGTAGGCAGAGGTGTGCAAACACACCCACATCTCGCCAGCTATGTTAGGTCCCATGTAATAGGGGGCGAGCCTATTGCCATTTACCGGGCACAAGTTCCAGACTCTGGGATAATTATCTGGGTAAAATTCTAAAGAGAATTATACATTATCTACCAGACCCGGGAATCGAACCCGAGACCTCGAGCGTGGCAGTCCGTACATAGTACCATTGTGCCACCGAGGTAGTACGAAAAGACAAAAACGAAGAATAGTGAAAGCAGAATGAATACTGATATTACATAGACTATATACGAATAACCTGATCAAAATTTTGAATATTTTCCTCGATAAAAGTGGAAAAGCCATCTTCTAAAATCGGGGACCCTAGAAGGCGTAAAGAAGTTTTGTCCAAAACTTTTATGTTGGGGGCCAAACAGTTGAATTTGGAGATTGTTGTTAATTTATCTGTGTTTTCAGATATAAAAATCTCACATTTATTCGGGTTCAGTTCTAAACCAATTGACTGAAACTCGTTCTTTATTAGGGCTAATAATGTCAAACTGTCTATGTTAAACTGTCAATGTCAAACTGTCAAAATCGTGAACAAAATTGAACAAATAAGTTGTATAAAAAAAAGTAAACAAGTGTTTCTCTTGACTTGATTGTTATCGGTGGTGTGAAATGATAATACTGATAATTATTTTGGTTGAAAGTTTAAAAACATGAGTGAATAAGGTGAATCTCATTGTAGTTACGATATTCATTTTCTATACCTAAGTACGTTAGTAAGTAATTATGAAAATTCAAAAATATTTATTATAGACTGGATCTCTACATAACAAATCTAAATAACATTAACGGCATGGGTTAATAATTAAAAAATTGCATTACATTGAGCTGCCAATGCCACGATGTCTTCGATTGCTATCCATGCTGACTAATTGTGAAATAGTGAGGTCTTTCCGCCCTAAAATCTATTGCCGAGTGTCTCAGGTACACTGTAGGGAAAATGACAGGCTACCTTTGCAAAGACCCAAATCTTAACTTTAGATAGGTAGTATCTATAGGTATTTAAACTATGATGGTTGTTTAATTACTATTGGAATTATCCGGATATTTACCATGTAACATTGCTTTGAGTTTCCGATATTTTGGCACTGTTTTTAGACAGTATTCTTTTATCTGTGACTTTAGTAAACATTCGCTGTTCAAAAAAAAGCGTTTTAAACTTCCTGAAACTTCTACAAATATTTACTTGCTAAAATTATAAAAATCGGTCCAGCCATTCTCGAGTTTAAGCGGACGAACGGCAACTCATTTTTAATTATACTGTGAGAGTCGCCCACAATCGTTAGACGTCCCAACGGCTTATCAATACTTATCATCAGGCGGGAGGCGTCGATTTGGCGCCACCGTATAAAACAAAAGAAAAAAAAATACATTTCAATAATCGGTATAAAATCCAGATGTGTGAAAAGTGATGTCTCCCAATTTCATACCTACTCAAACAATTGATAATATTTCAGTGAACTTATGGATATTTTATAGATAAGACAGTACAGTTAGTACTTATGTTTTTATAATAGAGACACGGGAGGGCCACCTTTTAAGATTACCAAAGTGTTATGGAAGCTCTAACCAAAGAGATACCCTCTATTATACTCGTATTACTCGATACTCGATAAATTAAAAACTTATCCTGTTTAAAAAATGTTTAAATAATAATACTTACCTGTGTTTAACAACAATATTTTGTTGCATTAATGGATGTTAATGGATGCAAGAGTCAACCATGGCCAACATATTGCAACCAAGTCACAGATGCCTTGTAAAGAGGCCTGGTTAAAAGTACCCAGACCCATAGGGAAAGAATAATGTATGCCAAGATCATAGCTAGTGAACATCTGTGGTCTCTACCTACCTAAATTAGTGACGTGATTTTACGTATGCCAAGTGCCTGTCGGGCCACGCATATAATAGGGTTCCGTAGTCACCCATATTAGCGTCAACTCCTGAACAAACAGAGTTATCTAATCTGTTATAGTTTTCCTTCAAAATTCATTAAGAATGTTTTCCAGATTTTTCGAGCCACCCATTTAGATTTTAAAGGGGGGCGCGTTTTTACCCAAAAATGAGCTTTAAAGTTAAATATCTTAACAGATACCTAAATAAAAAAATCGTCTTAGCAACCTCACAAAGTTTTTAAAAGACAACATTTTTTTTTCGGCCGCTCTAACGTCCGTAGTCTCTGTTTACAA
The DNA here is from genome assembly GCA_963556515.1 of Nudaria mundana. NCBI lineage: Eukaryota > Metazoa > Arthropoda > Insecta > Lepidoptera > Erebidae > Nudaria > Nudaria mundana. The sequence continues at coordinate 9,739,505 of OY748293.1, forward strand.
GCAGAACGTATTTCCAGTGGCGCCCGGCGGTCCAGGGGCGCCCGGCGGAAAAGACTTATCTAATCCCATACAATGGGTAGACGCAAGGAAATAAATCATCCCCATCTTACAGGTCACATTCCGACGTCCCATTTCGGTAACTTGAAGTCGGTTGTTATGTCAATTTTTGACGTTTATTTTCACTTCGTCGACATAGTAAATACACAATATATCCATGCAGTTTCATCTTTCTTGCACTAACCGATTCGGAGCAATGGACGGTTTCGAGACGTGAACTACGGAACCCTATAAAGGCTGGTTGTGCGATTTTATATTGCGGCTTATAACTATGTGTTTAACTGTATGTCTTGCATACTTATTTAGTAACTTTGGCCATACATAGTATAGTCTCCTATGATGATGATGTTGATGTTGGTACTAGGTTAGGGTTGCCATACGTCCCGGTACGCCGGGACATGTCCCGGTTTGAAGCACGATGTCCCGGCGTCCCGGCCGATAAGCAAATTGTCCCGATTTAAAAATCATAGTTTTATAATAGAGGGCTGGACTTGGTAAACAGTAATATACCTACAATAAACGCGACTACCTAGCAAGGCTATTCATACGTGAATAGAACGACGTAAGCGCTGACATTTGTCCGTTCACGTTTCACGAATTTACGTTAACAGTGTCAACACATTTCGGGATCGCGGACTCTCGGCGTTGACAGAGAAAGAGCGCATCAAGACCTCTGTGGACCTCAAGGCCCTCGAGATACAGGGGGGCTCCCTCCGGTGCAAGACCACCCGCACCGGGGCTCGCCCACTTGAGGTCTCCGGCGCCTCCAGCGGCCCCAAAGCTGACGCCGTAGTGGCTAGGCTGAGAGACACGCTGGACGCAGAAGCCGTCCGCGTCTCCAGACTCTAAATGCGCAACATAGCCCATTTCGGGCCTGAACGACGCGGCCACGACGAATGAGCTAATCTCCGCCGTCGTGGAGGCGGGTGGCTATCCCCATGACCATCAGGTGATGGCTGGAGAGATCTCCTTCAGCCCTACCGGTCATGGAACGACAGTCGCGGCGGCACTTAAAATTGCGGGCGGATGGAGTCTCCTCATAGGGGGATTCTTCAAGGCGCAGGTGCTCCTCCTGCGGGCCCGGGAAACCAGGTGTTTCCGGTGCATGATGGTGCGGCACGTAGGTGTGCAGTGTGCAGAAGACACCGTGGGTGCTTCCGTTGCAGCTAGCTCGGTCACAAGTCCAACGCCTGTGACGCACCACCTCGCTGTTATAGATGCGAGGCGGAGGGGAAGACGGCGGACCATCGGGTCGGCAGCCGTTCCTGCGCCGCTTCGAGGCCAAAGCCTCGTCCGTTGGCTGAAGGCAGCGGGGGTGTCGCTACTGCGCGCCCAGATGTGATAATTTTATGTTTGTTGATTACATAGTGTGCTAATTTAGAAAACGTTGACAGATACTTAATACTTTAAGTTAATGTTGATTTCGTAAAAGTATTTGTAATATTATTAGTCTCAAAAGAATGCATTGAGTTTTACAAGTAAAGTCCCCAAAAAAATTGCTATATTTGTTGATTAATTTATTATATTTTGTACTACCTAATTAAGGAAAAAATGCCATGCTTAGATGACGATATTACCTAGTCCAGCCATAAGTTCAGTTACAAATGAAAATGCAATTTTTTTAAAATGAAGTAATGTCATATTATTAAAATTTATACCTACATATTTATTAAAGTCTTAGCAAAAATAAAAATATATTTTATTCGAAATGGCCACCTTTGGCTTTTATACAGGCCTTTAATCTGATTGGCCACGAATCTATGGATTTACGCACTGTTTCCAAGGGAAAATTTGCCACTGCTTGCACCAAAGATTTTTTAAGAGACACAATGTCGCCGTGTCGTTTAGAGCAGGCCATGTCCACTAAAACTGACCATAATTTGTAGTCTAAACGGCTCCATGCCCACTTTGGGCAAGGCGATCATTGCGATCCTATTTTCATTAACACCCCATTCCATATTGTAATTCGATAATGAACACGAAAAAATATGTGAAATGGTGCGAAATCGAAAGAAGTTTTTAAAATAATATACGTGTTCCAAATTCAAAATAATTAAAAAGTTGAAAAAAAAAAAAAAATTAATTTAACAGTATTTATGGCCAGATTAGATATATTTGATGATTATATTTTGTGTTAATTTCAAAAATGTGCCATGTATAAACGAGAATGTTATATTTCTTTAAAATTTCCTATTAAATTTAAAAGTTCCTATTTTTGTCCCGGTCTGAGTCCCCACACTTATGGCAACCCTATACTAGGTTAATTATTTTTTTAAGGGCCGTCCATTGTCAGGCGTCCCGTGTACGCCCTCTTGTGGATAACCCCAGGGATCCGCGCGGCGGAAGGTAAACATTTAACAATACATTAATACTAGGTATAAAATCTTGACTAAGGCTATAAAGGCTCTACTGTTTGCCTATTAGAAAGAATTTATATTTATAATTAATTATTTATAATTATATTTATAATTAATTATTTATAATTATATTTATAATTAATTATTTATAATTATATTTATAATTATAATTTATATTTATTAATTTATTATTAGAAAGAAACTACATGTCTACCACTATTCACCCCCATACCTTCCCTCTTTAGAAACATGCGCACGGAAAGATCTAGAGTCTGGGGTGGTGTTGGGTATCGGGGTCACCTCGAAGTGTGCGTTAAAGTTTGAAAATCGAATTTGTACCATCAGCACTAATTAAAGAGCCTTCTACTGCCCTGAAAGATGCTAAGTATCCAATCATTTTTCCTCCCATTACTTGTAAAACATGACGGTAGCTTCCAAGCACTCATACCTTCTTCTGACTGTGGTCTCGGGCTCATTAGTACGAGGTTATATTCCGATCGAAGTTAAGATCGTCTTTATACATCCTATGCTGTTATCGAGCTTGGGGTGAGCGATGACCTTGGCTGTCGTGGCACTCTAGCATTGACTCGTGCATTGAAGAGAACCTTAAAAGAAGCAAGCCTTGTTTGTGGGCGAATCATGTGAATCAGGACATTGACATAGTATTTCTCTAGTAATTTTACGATGATGGATCTTATCGCCACAACGGTGCCATGCCCTTGGTTTTGTTGTCTACTAACCTCTAGGATACCTTCCGATTTCCTTCGGGTTTCCTCCGCTGGGTACGAGACTTTACCCCTAGGGTGTTTATATAGAACAAGTCATAGTTATAGAGTCAAGGATGGATGCATGTGATGTGTTACGCAAGGGCGTAGAGGCTGTTATTCTTGGAGTGCTGGAGACTGAGTTAAAATAGATACAAAAATACCTCTGAACAGTCCCCTTATTTTTCTAATAAAGGGAGCTGCCCTTTTTCCTCCAAGGAGTCCTCCCTTGAATTCGCCACAACTTTTCCTAGGAACACCCCCGTTAACACCCGCCCCACCTCAATTCGACGGAAGTTAAAGTAAAGTCGTACCAGTACCAGACGAAGATTCGCGTCTTTTATCATCTCTTGTTTATTTTGTTTTGATTACAAAAAGCGTTATACCTAAACGTAAAACGTAAAACCAAAAAATAAATATTAGACCGATATTTCTTCGTAAATATTGGTTTTCTTCTGTCTGAAGCACAATTAGGGAGTATTGTATTACGTAGGTTGTCTGATTAAATATTTATTATATGCCACTATAAGTACCTAGTTCCTCTAATGAGTGATTGTTGGAATACCATATTTCGTGAAAGCGAATACGTCTATTTTGTATAAAAATCGTATTCCAACATCATGTTTTTGTATTTGTGAGCTTTACGGAAATATCTACCTTGCTTTTGGTTTTGGCACATTGTTCTTTTAGTCTCGGTGTAGTCATAGTTCACAGATCGCACCGATCACACATCAATGATGAATTATAAAGCATTCCCCTAATCTATATTACACATTAAAATACGTCATCTCGTCACAGCGGTAGTTAGATAAGGTCACCGGCTTGCTACTGGACTAGTCAGTGGCAGTTGTCCGTTGACCTGCGGTTGCGCTAGCGCACGTTTGGTCGCAGTTCAGTTTTATAGCTTGCCCTGATTTTCATTTGACATCTATTAGTGTACTAGGAAAGTTTCTATGCTGTGATGGTGTTATTTTTTTGAGTTCATAATTTATTTTAATATAGCATTGTTACTAGGTGAGTGTTGGCGTGTTCCTTATCACATCAATTTTATTTTTGTAAATATCGACTGCCGGGATGCTATGTTAAGTGGTCTCGTTGAAAGTATAAAAGACGTTCCAAAATAAGTTGGTTGTGACCGGTCTTCTGTATATATTTTGGATGTCATGTCAGGCCTTTTCCCATTGTCCTTTAGTAGTAGGTACAGTGTGTCCTATAAAATAATATATTCGTTTAATATACCTAATAGCTAGAATATTGTGCTATGATACTTCATAGCATAATATTCTAGTAATATTGTGCTATGAAGTATATAGTAGTAATATTCTATTCGGCAAGCTTACTAAACACTCGGGTTATATAATTCAATTAAGTTAATGAAATAATTATGACAAAGACTTTTTCTTCGCCAAAAGCACAATGCCGTATTTTCAACCGACTTCCAAAAAAAAGAGGGGTTTTTTTAAGGTTTTTTTAGTTGAAAGTCTTCACAAGTGGTCCCATTTTAATTTGGTTTCATTCGGACGATGATTTGGTCCCATTTTGGCAATTTGAAGTCTGTTCTTCTGTCAATTTTTGACGTGTGTATTTTCATATAAAAAAATATGCTTCACATCAGGCAAACAAATATACTAATCGATATTGTCATACTCCTAAACATGATAAATAACGTAAAGTGTTGAATTCATAAAGAGAATTTATCTGAGATCTAGAAAATTTGTCCTAAAATATTCAAACATACGACAGCGGCGCCCGCGCATCATTTATTAACGAAGATAATGCGAGTTGCTGGAATTGTCTCGATGCCTACATTCTTCGTGTCACGTTCACCATTATTAAATATTGTTTACATATCGTATAGAGTCACGCCTTTATGATTTAGTTTAGAGTTTAGAGTATAGGTAGCCTAATATTCGCTCACATTTCACAAGTCGTTTTGTCTCTGGTCTCACGTTTAAAATACGAGGTGAGCTTTTTTGTATTAAATATATTTTATACACATTATTCATGGTGTCATCTTAAGGCTGCTTTCCACTAAGGATATGCTATGCTACGTTGCTATGGATCCACTTAAAATCCACGAATCATATTCTTTGGTCCACAGCGCACATCCTCGCTGCATAGCACATCTCTTTTGAAAAGCACTTTTAAGGATGTCGCCATAATGCATTTTGACAAAATATTAACAATCAATCAATGCAACATTGTCAAAGAAATTCTTCTTTCTCAAGTTGGTGGCACTACGAGTGGAAATTTCTGCCCAGTGTGAGCCAGTGTCATAAATGTGAGCGTACGTGAGAGCACATGATATTTTTGGATTCAGTTTGTGTTTTTCTAGAGGCCCTCTTACAGCAATGGGGAATTGAATAAGTTCACGAAAAGCTTTTTCAAGGGCGGTAATCAGGGCAGTGGTAATTATTATTGCGACCAATTTGGCAATTATTCAGAACATTGGCAGGTACTTAACGATATCATCTAGCATATTTTAAACATACGTACATGCAAGTTAAAGTTACAGGTAGGTACAAATAAAGTAAATATAATACCGTTTTAAAACGTTGTATTAGTCACAACCTTGCACAGCGGGAAGGACCATTTCTTAAACAAATTATTAACGGTACAGTGGTATCAGGATTCAGCTTAAAATTTAACATAATATCTGTTAAACATTTTCTGTTGCATATCGAATTACTGTTAGATAATACCTAATATTATCCCCGCATCACAGTTCTCAGATTGAAATCGAAATTCTGATCGCCGCTATTATGTAAGTAACTAAAGTAGCACAACCGATAGAATTTTCTAACATTCAAGAAAATAAAGTAGGGACTAAAGAATAAAGAATAAATTAAATATAATCACGCAAATACCTATAATCACACCGAAGGGGTAGGCAGGGGTGCAGTTTTTTTGTTCCCACGTAAAACGGCTAGACTATTTCCGTTACCATAAAAAATCATGATGAAACATTCTATAATCGGAATCCGAATCCCAATAACCAGGACTTATGTTACATAGACAACTACAATCTGTGATTACAATCTGTAATTTTATGTTGAGCATGTATAGGACATAAATAATTTTCCCAAGTACTTAGGTAGCTCACTGCTATCACAGATATAAGAATACTATACTAGTACAGATGATCCATCTCATAGAAGATTATGGGGACGTTTTAAAGGCGTCTATAGGACTGGCTAAATAATTTTCGATAAATTCCTAATAGATGGCAGTGTATGGTGTGCGAAAAATACATAATAGATGGCAGTATTTTACGTTTTAATCCCGCATGAACGAACAGTTTCTATTGTCCCGATTATTTCCTAATATATGGCAGTATTTTAACTTCTTATCAGAGTTCATTGGAGAGGAGATTATTATTAGTTATTACCCACATTTGGACTTTTCATTTGTCTTGATAAAATAAAATGGTAATAAGTACCTACTTACATAATAGAAGGTGGAGGAGATTAAATAATTTTATGATAAACCCATCGTGTTTGGGCTTGTTGATTTTCTTATATAAACCTATAAGTAGGTACTTACCTATAAATATGATGTAAGTAGGTAGGTATACATGGGGCACACTAAAAGTTTTGCACTTGTAGCTAATCGGAACTATTTGAATTTCGAATGTAATATCACAATGACAGTCGCGCGTGCGTACGCATTAGGAGCGGGCGTGTATTCGGAGCTGCTGCTCTGCGCACCAGTATCTACGCGAGTAAATAATAATGTCGAGCGTTTTAAAATGTAACGTGTGTTATATTGTGATGTGTGAGCTTCTCTCGTATGTGCAAAATAAAGTGTCCGTAATAGATGAGCAGACATTAGTGCGAACATGTGTGTCGTCTTTCTCATCTGAAGAAATAAAGAATGCGAAGTCGCTTATTTTCGACTCACTTCAAAGATTACCCCTATACTTTTTGACCACTTGGATTGTACAAAGTTGCTGAAGGACTTGTTGGTTTTAAGAGACGAGATTAATAACATTAAGTCCACTTACGCGACTGTTGACTCACTTAAGGAATTGAAAAGCGATGTGATGCGTATAAGGTACGAATCTTTACCACCGTCCTCGGCCTTTAAAATTAATGCGAATGGGGGGCATGGGTAGATAGTGGCCCCATGGGTTTATCGCATGATTCATCTAAAGAATTGTATGCACGAAGCAATAGTGAATCATTAGTGGAGTCATTAAATGATGAGTTACCGTTATCACATTATAGACAATTGAGGGTAACTGAAAATAAATCAAATAACGGTTCTAGTGGTTCTAGCAAGAAACAACAGTCGGTGGATAAAACCGGTGCGGTTATTGGCTGTGGCGGGGAGGGAACTAGCCCAACGACGAATGACGTCACTATGACGACCGGTTCCGACAGTGCACTAAGAACTGTAGCGCGTCAGCTGATTATCGCTGATAAACCCGTACACGAAGTGAACAAAACTATGACTCAGATTGTGGACGTACCGATACTAAAGGAAAACATTATCAATGAAGGTTGGCGTACAGTAACCCATAACTAACGTAGGTCGAAAAATTATAGATTTAGTGGGAAATCAGGTGTAGCCAAGGACTTAGTGTACTTTCCGGGCCGCTGACCGACGAGTTCCTATGTTTATAACAAATGTTCACATATCTGCTTCGGAAAGTGATATTATACAGCGTATCTATAATAAGACACAAGAAGCGGTATCCTTAGAAAAAATCAATATGAAAATAAACCGAACAAGGCGTATAAATTTTTTATCTCTGAAGCAAACGTTCACAAATTCTTGGATGAAACGCTATGGCCTTCAGGTGTGATATTTAGGCGATTTGTACACTATAAGGAACGAAGAATCATTGATAATAATCGCGACAACGGCTCTCAGAAGGTGAATAATGGATAGTTGCCACTACAAATTTGCTACCTTTAATTGTAAAAATATTAAACGCTCGATGGAAGAAGTGAGAAGTCTATGCCGTACATGTGACGTTGTATGCCTACAGGAAACCTGGCTTATGCCGCACGATATTCCGTACGTGAGCACCATCGACCACGGTTTCGGGTATACAGCTACAAGTGCTGTAGATACAAGTGCGGGGATCCGAAAGGGTCGACCTCATGGAGGTGTAGCCTTGTTGTGGCGACATAGTGCATTTCAACGGGTATCGGTGATACAGTCTAATAGTGATCGGATTTGTGCTATTAAAATCGAAACGTGTGACAGACCCTTAATGATTATTAGTGTTTACTTACCAACGAATTCGAATGATAACTTACCTGAATTTATAAGCTGTTTGAGCGCAGTGAGCAGTATTATCGATGAGCAAGGGATCGAGTCTGTGTTCATTTTGGGTGATTACAGTGCGGACCCGGGTGAGTTATTTTACAATGAGCTATTAAATATATGTAATGATCAGCATTGGTCGTATATAGACGCCGATATCTTGGGGCTGGATTCTGACACCTTCACCTTTGTTAGTGATGTGTATGGAACGACAAGTTGGCTGGATCATTGTATTGTGACTCACTCGGCGAGGCAGGCGGTCACTGATGTTGAGGTGATTTATGACGCGCACTGGTCCGATCACTGTCCTCTAATTGTACAGTGCAATTTAAAATTATTAACCCCCAAGGTTAGGTCCTATGTTTCAAATTCTAGTGGGGATGTAAAATGGGGTGTTCGTAATGCTGAGCAAATAGAGCTTTATACCCGCGAGTGTCATGACAGGTTGAAGCTAATTGATTTTCCGTCAGATTGTGTTCAGTGTGCCGATCGTTATTGTAAGATTCGTGCCCACAGGAGTACTCTGGATAGGATGTATTCTGAGATTGTGGGGGCGTTGAGGGAGGCGGCCGTGGTGAGTCGAGTAAGGCGCCGGTGAACCTTCCGGTGAGCGTCGATGGTTTTAGTGATCCGAAAGATATTGCTAATGTATTTAGGAGCCATTTTTCTGTGAAGTCGCCATTGGGGCCGGCGGGGGAGGTGCTGGAAACTAAAACTCTAAGTCAAGATCTGGGCACGTCTTTTACGGCGAAAGATGTAGCGTGCGCTATTAAGCAAATTTCCAGTGGTAAGTCACCTGGCCACGATGGACTCAGTGTTGAACACCTTCGCCACGCCGGCCCACATATCTGTAGAGTGTTGGCTCCGTTCTACTCGCTGTGCGTGCGTCACTCCTACTTACCCGAGGACTTTATGAGAACAATAGTAGTGCCTATAGTGAAGAATAAAACTGGTAATCTAGCTGATAAAAGTAACTATAGGCCTATTTCACTTGCTACTATTTTAGCTAAGGTGTTTGACGGTTTGCTTAACACACAATTGAACAATTACGTAACACTGCACGATAACCAGTTTGGGTTCCGTCCTCGACTGTCTACTGAAACAGCAATACTGTGTCTTAAGCACACCGTTAAATACTACACCAACCGCAAGACTCCTGTTTATGCGTGCTTCCTCGACTTATCCAGGGCATTTAACCTGGTACCATACGACGTCCTTTGGAGCAAATTGAGACGTATAAACCTACCACGTGAATTGGTCTTTATGTTCCAATACTGGTACACAAATCAGAGTAACAGTTTAACGTGGGCAGGGTCTGTGTCGGACTCGTATAGGCTCGAATGTGGTGTCCGACAGGGCGGATTAACATCTCCAACCCTGTTCAACCTGTTTATTAACGACTTGATCGTCGCGCTCAGTAGCCGGCATGTCGGTTGTCATATTGACGGAGTCTGTGTCAACAATTTAAGCTACGCGGACTACATGGTGTTACTGAGTGCGTCTGTGTGTGGTATCAGGGAGCTGTTAAGAATCTGTGAGGAGTACGCCTGTGGTCATGGATTAATTTACAATGTTAAAAAAAGTAAGTGTATGGTCTTTGGGGCCGGCACCAAATGTCCCCAGAACGTACCACCAGTGCGACTTTATGGTGAGCCCTTAGACACTGTTAAGCAGTTTAAATACCTGGGTCATGTGGTGTCTGCCGACCTCAAGGACGATGCTGATATTGAGCGGGAGCGGAGGGCCCTGTCTGTTCGAGAGAATATGATAGCTCGCAGGTTTGCCCGTTGTTCGGTTAAGGTCAAACTTACGCTCTTTAGAGCGTACTGCACGTCTCTCTACACGTGCAGCCTGTGGGCTGATTATACCAAAAGGACCTACGGTGCCCTCCGTGTCCTGTACAATAACGCGTTTAGAGTGGTGCTGGGACTGCCCCGATTCTGCAGCGCCTCGGGTATCTTCGCGGACGCGCACGTGGATTGCTTTCACACCACGAAACGAAAATGGTGTGCGTCCTTGGTGCGCAGAGTGCGGGCCAGCTCTAACGCCACTCTAGTAATGATAGCTGAACGGTTGGATTGTCCCTATCTGCGGCATTGTTGTGAGAGGCATGTGCCGGTCCCAATGCCGAGGAGAGGGTTTTAATTATTGTTTTTTGGTTAGTTATTTTTTTTTAACTGAATATAATTATTTTAATTTGCTGTGATTATGTTAAATTTAATTCTTATATTTTGACATAATTGTATTTATTTTATAATTTCATATAATTTTGTAATTTTTTTTTGTAATAATGTGACATAATTCTGTGTATAATATGGGTACTAATATTGTGACCTGAAATAAATGACAATTTAATTTAATTTAATTTATTTAATATTTTTTTAAACCTTGCAACCTTCTTAGTAATAAAAAAAACAATTGGCGGGAAATCATTTGTCAATTTATCACACATCAAAGTTCTACGTATGCAACGATAATGGAATTAAGTCGAAAAGATTTTAGAGCGATGATTTTTTATGATTTTAAAAGTTCTCTCTCTCCGCAAGACTGTGCCGCTCGTCTTCAAAATGCTTTTGGGAGAGAAGCACCTTGTTTGAGCACCGTGAGGCGATGGTTTGCTGAATTTGAGAGGTTGAGTTTCTTTACATGACGAATTTCGTGAAGGGCGGCCGTCAACTGCCGTCAACGAAAATAATGTGGCTACTGTTAAGCGGTTAATTGAAGAAAACCCGCGGATTACCTATGAGACAATTCGAGGACTATTGGGGATTGGTATGAGTCAAATCCAGAAAATTTTACACGAAGAATTGAAAGTTCGGAAACTTTGTTGTCGTTGGATCCCTTGAACTGACAGCGGAGCAGAAGCGGGCTCGCGTGGAATGGTGCTCACAGATGCTACTGAAGTACGACCACGGACATTCTAATGCTGTTTATGACATTGTCACAGGAGACGAAACGTGGATTTATTGTTTTGAACCCGAAAAAAAACAGCAATCTTGTGAATGGGTGTTTGAAAATGAGAACAAGCCAACAAAAGTGAGGCAGACGAGAAACGTTGGTAAAAAAATGATCGCGTTTTTTTTCTCAGCTACGGGTCCCATCTGTACAATTCCACTTGAAGATCAAAAGAGTGTTAATGCCGAGTGGTATTCTACCATTTGTTTACCCAGGGTGTTAGAAAAAGTTCGCGAAAGACGACCCAAAAGCCGCGTTCTCCTACATCTTGACAACGCTTCTTTACACACGGCCAACAAAACAAAGTCATTTTTAGCTTCCGAAAAAGTACAACTCGTCACCCATCCTGCGCATAGCCCCGACCTAGCACCCTGTGATTTCTGTATTTTCCCCAAAATAAAAGATTTGATGAGAAGTTTCACTTATACCAACTCCGAAGAGGCAGTGATAGCGTTCAATCAGCACGTAGAAAACATGCCTTCAGATCTGTGTTCCTCCTGTTATAAAAAATGGTTGGATCGCATGAAAAAATGTTAAAAATGCAAAGGAGAGTATTTTGAAAAGCAATAAACATAATTTTTGGTTTTAACATGTTGTTTTTTTAAGTTACGCAAAACTTATAGTCTGATCTACGTACTACGGTTGTGTAATACTTCTTTAAACTTTCGCGTTTTGTACACATTATGAACTTAAGACTAACGGGTCTTTTACGTGATTATTGAGATATACTATACATACCTCTTTATTACCCGACGTTAGTTAGTGACGACGAAGTGAGGGTAGTTGAACAAACCCGCACTTCACGAAGACGACGATGAGCTGAAGCCAGTCCACCCGTGACCACGGGTCTTGTAACAGGGCCGAAACGTCGGGTAATAAAGAGGTATGTATATATCTCAATAATCGCGTAAAAGACCCGTTAGTCTTAAGTTTATAATACGGTTGTGTATTCCCGTATCAGTATTCGCTTCGCATATCATCATCATTCATCAACTTCTTATTTAATAATAAATACGTTTAAACATGATATATACAATCACGCCTGTTTCCTCGAAGGGGTAAGCAGAGACAAGTTATACACCCAGTTTTAGCCAGTAACTTTGTTGGTTCCACGTAATCGTTGGCGTTGGCCTCTTGCCGCTTTCGCGAACTTTTACGTTTGTCTGAGTCTTTTGATCGGCAGGTGCACCACTTGTTAATGAGATTGACTTCAAAATAAATATAAATAGTGATCAATAAGTGAAAATGTGTATCTATATTATTATAATATCCTATTGTGCAAAAATTACGTAACCGGAGGGCTTATTCAATATTAATATTAGCGACATCCATTTGTGCTTTAGCAAGAGTTATTAATGAAAAACAAACGCCAGCCAAATTTATAGCAGTACTTATTCTAGCCGACACGTGTACCGTGGCGCTGTGCTGAAATTTTATTAAAAAAGGTTAAATTATAGTTTTAAAGACCCGAAAACTACTTATCTAATCGTAGAAAAGCTTTTGAAATATAGATATATTTTCCTAGAATGGAATTCCTGACTAAAACGAAAGATATTGACTTAAATATTATGAACCTTTAAATATTATTACCCGTAACGCTACCTAGTTTAAAATAATTCAACTAACACAACAGGCCCGGTTTTTATGTTCCTGATAGACTACCAGTGCTGCTATCAAACATATTCGTTTGATAGCAATGAGTATGCTAGCTAACTTATTCTCAAATAATTTTACAATATGAATCACAAAAACTTTAGTCTTGGGCTGAACTTGAACCTGTGACTTATCCCTTTTCCAGGAGGAACGTTCTACCAACTGACCAAGACACCACTAGCCCAAGACATCTATTTTTGTGATCATATTGTGTTAATATCGCGACTTACGGCGTCGCCAGAGCGCCATCTACCAGTAGTTGATGGAAGTAACTATTTTGGTAGTCAGTGCGTAATGTTGCAATTACGTTTAGACACAGCTAGAGGGCTCTGATCAGAGGCGGATTATCCGTAAGGCATACTAGGCACGTGCCTAGGGGCGTGTAGTTACAAGGGGCGCGCGAGCTCAGTTTTTAAATAAATAAAGAAAATAACATATCGACGATTAAAAACTAAATGCTGATCTATAATCTAAATCTATAATAGATTATATTGCACAAGCATACTCGTATTATGCAATATTGCGCGTTAAGCTTTGTTGTCGTCAGTCAGTTACGCGCGCTTCTATTGTTTACGTTCTCGCTGTGGTATTTGTGTGTATCCATTACCTTTTAGAGTATTTCTCAAAGAATGAGTGAATTGAAAAAAAAATCTATTGGTGCATCATATAAAAGGAAGGCTAAAGAAAAAGAAGAAAGACATCTAACTGTAACTAGTAGTTCTGCAAACAGTAGACCTCGCGTTATTTTCACATTTTCCCCCCATTTCCCCCCCCCCAATCGAAAAATCCCTTCGATAAAAGTTGCGCCTTGCAACGAAGAACACTTGTGCCAAATTTCATGAAAATCGGTTGAAAAATGCGGCCTGTAGACCGGAACTGACACACATACATACAGGCAAACAACGCCAAATCGGCCAGTCCTCGAGTTGAAACTGAGACGCTTCGCTCGCTTCGCTCGCTCGGTCAATTATTTAAGCTTTTACATTCGATTGTTTGTTTATAACGAATAAACTTAAAAACTACTAGACTGATTTCAAAAATTCTTTCACCTGTAGAAAGCTACGCTATTCCCACGGTAACAGGATCTACGCGGGTGAAATCGCGTGACGTTCTCTAGTGATATATTCATAACACACCATCATCTGTCAACACACATATACATTAAGGCCTATTTCCCAGAGCAGAGAGGAATCATAAATTTCCATGTTCGTTCTGTCGTCCCTCTTGATTTCTTCACAGTTATAACGTCATATTTCATTCGCGCGTAAGCACAAGGATCCTGGTCTACTAAAGTCTAGGGTTTGATGATACAATGTCATCGTAATTGCAAAAAAACTAGTTAAAATTTATAGTATTATGATGGGCATTTATTTGCCTAGGGCGCGCTGGACCTTTAATCCGCCACTGGCTCTGATGCCAATCAATGACTATATTTTATAAGCAATGAGTATGCTAACTTATTCTCAAATAATTTTACAATATGAATATTAACACAATATGATCACAAAATTAGATGTCTTGGGCTAGTGGTGTCTTGGTCAGTTGGTAGAACGCTCCTCATGGAAAAGGGATCAGTCGCTAGATTATAGTTTTTGTGATTCATATTGTAAAATTTGTTAGGTACATATTTAAAGGCTTTAATATTGAGATTGGCTTTAATATTGAGATTCATATCGGCGTTTGGTCGCATTACTTTGCGAAAATTCGCATAGAACAGTAATAGTGACGCCTATGTAGGTACCGCGTACCTATACGTGTCTAATTTATTATTTTATATTTTTATACATTATACACTACAAAATTATCTGGACGGGAACTAAATCCAACTACTCCACCGTAGCTGTTTTATATTGACAAAGTTATATTCGTAGAATTTCTAATTGAATCATATTTTTTCTGACGATAAAGCCCAATTTGGTAATGTGAGTGTCGGTAACTGGTTTTTTGAATAAGCTGACCGGCTCATAACTTGCTCCCACGCAATTTTAAGTACCTACATACCACATCAGCGAAATAAGTACATACACTGTTAATATTGTTAATCTTTAGATTCCAAATCTTGGTTCAGTCATTCCTCAGTGTTGTTCATAAATTAGCGCGATGATTAGGTTACGACTTTGTTACGACGACTTTGTACTAATACCTATATGTATAAGTATACGAGCAGAGGAACCCTAATCCTAAGTGAATGAAAATAATAGCGTAGTTCAATGAATACCATACTGTTGTTTGTAAACAAGCTTTCCACATGTGGAACCTTGGTGGAACGCTTTTAGAGCCCACCGTTTAGTGCGTGTGACCCCACTTTTGTAAACAAGCAACTGTGGGTATACCTGTGCTGTTGGAATTTCGATAAATTGTCCCTTGGTCAAATGTTCTGCTGCGGAAACGTACATAAATAAATCATCCTGTCGACGAACAGTCCAATGGCCAATCGATGTTCGGAGAACAGCTGCCGAATCACCAGTGCCTCACACGTTCGGCAACTATTTGTTTTTTTCTAAGCTTCCTTTAGTTACTTGTACTTGCTTTTGATCAATAATAAAAACAAGTAACTATTATGTTCTGCAAAACACAAGTTTATAAATCTTACCCAATAAAATATTTCTATAACGTTCAGTTTACATGCCATTGTTCAGAGCAGTTGCAGACTCGTCATGATTATTAAGTAGGTTCCTACTTCTGAACTTTCGTTTTAAACGACACTAGATATAGGTAACATTCTAATACCATACCTTACCTTTGCTTTGCAGGTTGGCTTAGGCAAGAAAATGGTGCCTAAACTAATTATGCTGCACTCAGTGTGCTGCTTGTTATTAGTCAATATTTGCATGAAGACAAACGCTGAAGTATATACGGCAATAGCTGAAGTAGAATATTTACTAGAAACACATAAAAGAATTATAGATGACCTAGATTTTTATATTGACCAAGAAGAGAAAAGACTGTCGTCTCTTAAAAGGTAAGTTGTTGTTGGTAAGTGAGTTAGGAGTACCTATTTAGTTGGGTCAGTTGCTATGAATTTCAGTTTATTGCAAATATTAAACGCAAGAAAGCATAGCAATTTTGGGAATTATTAACATTTTCGGTAAAATGCAATGGCACATCATGCTGGTGGCATAAGACGTCGGATTTTTCCGGGCGTTTTTGAAACCTCTGACATACTCAGGCAGCCATGCCAGCGGCTCCTGTGCGACAAAGCCGGTGGCATTGTAAGCCGCCGAGCGCACTGCGGCTTGGCCGGCGGCAATTCCGCACTGTGTGTAGCAGCCTTAACTTTGAACTGTGATTTTTGTAACTTAAGTTATGGTATCACCATCATGTTACAGGCATTTAGATATCTACAGACGAGAACACGATAAAGCCATGCAAGATATTCCCAATTATCTGGGTAACCCTATCAATGCTTTTACCCTTATAAAAAGACTGACAACTGATCTAGATTATTTAGAAGATAGTATTAAAATTGGAACAGGTAAGTAACCTAATGTGTCCTTTTTAAGAACCAATCAGTTTTTATGGTATAAAATTGCATCATATTCTTACTATCAGATTGGGGTAACCCTCAATCCGTTCATTTTAAGCACTTAGGTAACGGATGTTGTAAAGAATTCAACTATGCAGGTGCCTATTTGTTTTCCCATTGTTGAATAAATTGAATAATGGGAAAACAGAGGTTACTACTCTAATTGAACTTGAATTTTACGTATTAAACCTGTATGACCTTTGTTCGTTATTGTATTTTATTTTTAATATGAACCATTTTAATGAATTTATCTTTCATCTCAAACTTCTCATGACAATGACCTGACTTGAACAGAATTGTATGTATACATTCTATTCAAAGTTTTTATTTCAAAATATTTAGTGCTTAAAAATTCAAATAATATAAACTTTAAAAGTACTTAACTCGTTATTTATTATACACATCATTTTTATTTCAAAATATTATAAGTACATAAAGGTGTAATACTTAAATAAAATTTCCAACTAAACAAAGTAACGCAGCAACTCGAAAAACGCGCAAGTTTGTGAGTTTACATTTAAATATAATTTATTACCACCACAAAATTTTCTGTCGTTGATTGGGTCATTAACCACAGACTCACATCAAGGCTTACAAAAACAAGATTGGATGAGATGGTCTTTTTGCTTCAATATTCATTTCACAAAGTTAGTAAGTATTTTTAGATTCAAATCTTGTGTTATTTTCAGAATACATAAAGAATGTAACAGTGAATCATCCCGAAGCCAAATACCCAGCTTTAGAGGATCTGACAGGGGCGGCACAAGCCCTCACTAGGCTACAGGACACGTATCATTTGGATATAAAAGATCTTTCCGAAGGAAAACTCAATGGTGTCCTCTATAGGTGAGTACGTTTTGTACTTACTATGCAACGACTTTTTATTGCAGTTTTCACCACTAGATAAGAGTTTATACAGAGAAAGGGTATTTGTACCTACTTACCTATATGTATACGGCATTGTACTCTTGCGAAGCCGACCGGGTTGCTTGTACTTATAAATAGTTCCTAAATGTAAATCTTTTATAATGTGATTTGCTGACCCCGCAAACATTGTTTTGCCATAGATTGGGCCACCCTTACGGGTTTAAAAATAATTTAGGACCGATGCTCAGACCTACCAAATATGCAAAAAAACACTGTGACACGAGAATTTTATACCAGTTAGAGTAGAAACCTATTGTACCGATCTTTACGTGATACAGAGATATTTTACTAAGCAGAAAAATGTAAAAAAGTCATTTATATGTGGACATCCTGGACGTAATGAATGCTTAGGCGCACCGGTGTGTAGTGTCTTTATATGTTAACAGCTTACCCAATTATCGTGTCATAAGTATCTACTTAGATCATAGAATTTGTTATTCTACTTACAAATTTTATTATTGTGCAAATTTTTGTGTAAATAAGTAGATATTTGCATAAAGTATGAGATGTTAGGTATTTTGCAAAAATTAGCAACATTATCTTCGAATGTGCATTCATCATTTTCATGTATCTACTTATCTACATTCAGTACCTATTTTGTTCGTTTCGGGGCGGTCAATAAAAATAAAAATATTATTTATTTACAATAAGAATTACAATATACAAAATAAACATAATTATAGACTAAAAATATTTACTAAAAAATAAAAAGCTATTCATTCAGATTAGGAATACTGAGTCCTGTTAGTTCAACATTTCTACTCTATGGTATAGATCGGTCATGAAAACAGACAGTTAAACTATGCGCCATTACCGATCTTTCTATTAACCCGTAGGTATGTGTAGGATCACTCCTATAAAAAGAATCTACCATCAACATATTAAATAAGTACCTACTCAAGACGGTTTTCTTTCAGTACACCAATGACAGCAGGGGACTGCTATGAGTTAGGACGAGTATTGTACAAAGAGGCGGATTACGCGAACGCGCGTTCGTGGATGCTGGAAGCTCTTCGTAAATATCCACAGGAGAGGGAACCTTATCCATTCAATGATGTCGACATTCTCGAGTATATTAGCTTTACATATTATTTATTAGGTAAGGATACTCTATATAGTTTTTATCTTTATTTTCTTTTCTTAAACATCATATTTATTGTAATCCATGATGGGTGCAAAGAGGTCATAGTAAGATTTCAAATGTCTCACCCAACCTCACGTGTAATGGTGCAAGAGCCAATTAACGAACGCAGCTCAAGTAAACAATGTAAACATAGGTAACAGCTCCGTAGCTTTTGTTTCCTCTAACGTAGGACGAAAAAAAACTGGCTAAAAGTTTGATAATATGCCTCGGCATTTATCTTCGGGGAAAGAGACGTAAATACCTAAGTATATAAGTAATCTTTATAAATAAAAATAAAAGATATTTAGAATCAATGCTCATCATATGAAGAAAAGATCATTTGTATATAAATACCTACAGTATAAATGTACATACTTACGCATCTCTGGTCGAAAGGCACCCTTAAGCTCGCCCAGGACCACCGAACTCCATGATCGGGGCCTGAGGACGGCGGGGTAGCCACCCGCCGTCCTTACAGAAGCTGGCTAGAAGGGTCGTGTGCTGCTGCAACCAGTTTCACTCACCGACGCGGTATAAAATCCAATCCCAACGACGCGGGATTTTCATTCCGACCAGACCCCCGAAGAGCCCACACAGGTGGCCAAAGTCCGCCGGGCGCCACTGGAAATACCTGAGACGCCAGAGACGCCCGCAGCAATGGACATAGGCCGCGGTTTCGAGGAATTAAAAAAAACCCTACAGTTTGTCGGCTGTCTGTGGGTTCGATACCCGATAGAGTTGTCTATCAGGTATCGACCCTAACAGGGAAAAAAACTAATTTATTATTACTAACGTTATATTAATGAATATGCTAATAACACACGTGATATATTGCCTCAGATCGTATCCAAAGCGTACACTATCTTTTAAAATGAATAACAAATTTTCAGAGGTCGTAAGTTCAAATATTTGTGTGATATCTACAATGAGTTTAATTCCTATCTGTATATATGTTACATCACTTATCTATACTAACTAAAAGATAGCTTGATCTCTACGACATATGTCAAACTGACATTTCTAGGGTTGTCCAGGTATAAAAAATTACATACATACATGTTGCTATAAGACGAAAGATACACCAAAATGGTGAGGTTCACTTAACTTAGTTGGGTTTAAGTATCGTCAACTATAGTCGTTGGAAAATTGACGTAGTAATTTGCTATAATAGAAAACATTAAGTAACATTAATTATTAGAAATTCCATAATTACATAATAAATTCAATTCAACAATGTCAATTTACAAAAAAAAATTGTTCACACAGATACAATAGCGCAGTCAGACGAAACAAAATCATTATACTCGTCCCGCATCATTCCTGGCGCAGAAGTGCCCATGATGCTAGCAGCGTTGCCGCGCTGAATGGCAATGCACAACCTTTGCATCAGAAACGACCCGGAGCGAGAGTCACCGGTCCTCTCTCTAATTCTCCGCCCCACATCCGCGACGAAGCTCCTGGCTTCGGAGCCCCAACTGCCCAAGGTCTCTACCGCCACGGGCATAAATAAATAACGCGGCTCCATTGCGACGTACTTCTCCCGTTTCCTGGCTATTATATTAGAAATTATAAATTACAAAAACTGAAATGTTATCGACAGGACTAGAAAATAGTGCAATCTGGAAGTTACATATGAAACTAAGATTGGATTATGTCGGTATTGGAAATCGTAGCTCAGTGGTCAGAGTATTCCCTTGTTAGGGAAAGGCCGTGGGTTCGAAATACATATACTAATTAACATTTTCCATTTTTAATGGCAAATTTGCAGGAGATACAAAAAGCGCATTGCAATGGACACACAAGCTATTAGATGTGGATCCAAAACATTCTCGCGCTCAAGGCAACGTGCCACATTACCAAAAAAGTATCGCTGAAGAGGAGGCTAGACTTATAAGGGCTAGGAGAGGGGTAAGTCAAAAATATCTTAAGCAAGGCAATATGTACAGTCTGCGAGAAAAGAGTTTGGCAATAAAATTCACGACCAATCTTTTCGAATCGTCGTTCGTTCCCGTTTATTCGCGATTAACATCTTATAACCTATATATTTAATACGACAATGTCTGTCTGTCTGTCTGTCCGTCCGTCGCGTTTTTCAATTTACATACATTTGCATGAAATATTAAAATATTGTAACGCCATCTCGTAGCGAGTAATAAGACTACCAAACTCGGCGCCATCTAGTAGCAAATCGCAGTACTACTACGTAACGTCTTTCGGGAATGTTCTGTCAAGGTACTTCTATGTAACGTGTTATCTAGAAGCATCTCGAAGGTGTGGAATGTTCGCGATAATTCTTCCGTGAAGATTCTAGAGTAATCTAGAGTAATGACCGTACTATAAAGGCGGAGCACTTCGGTGGCGGGGGATCAGTATTTCCAGAGCGATAATACGAGTTATACCTGCGAGTTCAAGTGCGATTAAAAGTGTTTAGTGAAGCTTTATAGTGAAGTGTAAATTAGTGGTGTAATAAATAAAGTGTTTTGTGGTAGTTTGATCGGCATTTTCCATTCCGTAGAACCCCGGCTCGTAACAATTGGTGTCAGAATTGGGGATTAGGACAATGCCGGTGTTACCGAAAGAAGACACAGAGGGCGTCCGTACCAGGGGTCAGCGTCAGCAGGAGTTGGACAGCAGGCGCTTCGGAGGTAATACGCCGGAGAGGATGGGTGGTCAGCAGCAGCCAACGGTGGAAGCTGGCCCGTCCACGGTATCTCCAGCGCCAGCACCTCCAGACTTTGCTGCGCTGATGGCGATGCTACAGGAGCAAGCCCGCCGCCAGGAAGAGCAGGCCCGCCGGTTGGAAGAACAGCTGCTGCGTGACAAGGAGGAGCAGGCCCGCCACCAGGAAGAGCAGACCCGCCGGTTGGAAGAACAGCTGCTGCGTGACAAGGAGGAGCAGGCACGCCGCCAGGAGGAGCAGGCACGCCGCCAGGAGGAGCAGGCACGCCGCCAGGAGGAGCAGGCACGCCGCCAGGAGGAGCAGGCATGCCGCCAGGAGGAGCAGGCCCGCCGATTGGAAGAACAGCTGCTGCGTGACAAGGAGGAGCAGGCACGCCGCCAGGAGGAACAGACACGCCGCCAGGAGGAACAGATGCTCCTCATGAAAGATCTTCGAGCGACTTTTGGCAAGGAGATGAATGTGATGAAGGATCAAGTTCATCATTTTGAGAACCGCATCACGGAAGCCGAAACACGGATAGAAGATGTAAAAAACCAGATTACAGAATATGTGAGGAAAGAGCTGGGAAATCTGAAAGCTGGAGATGGGAATGCGACTTCCTTACCTGCTGTGCCTTCAGCACGTGGATTTAAAGTACCTCCATTCGATGGGACATCATCATGGTCGGCCTATAAAAAGCAGTTTGAGGCCGTTAAGAAGGCAAACGGGTGGAGCAAAGCCCAGGCCATGACTGCGCTTACATTGGGTCTGCGAGACAAGGCGTTAACCATCCTAGAAGCTCTCGGAGACGATGTATCCTACGAGCAGCTACTAGAAGCCTTGGAAGCCAGATACGGTGACGCTCACCTGGAACACGTGTATCGTGCGCAGCTGAAGGATCGTGTCCAGCGCACTGGCGAAAACTTGCAACAGTGGGCCCTGGAAGTAGAGAAGCTGGTACGGAAAGCATACCAGTCGGTACCTGCGCTCATCAATGGGAATCTGGTGCAAGCATTCATCGACGGCATCCACGACCTGGAAGTCAGGGCTGCTGTGAGGTTCGGGCACCATGAGACTTTCAAAGACGCCTTGGCTCATGCTTTGGAGGTCGAAGCCGTACGGAAAGATCATCGATCTCACCGCGTCAGGGAAGTTGTAGCATCACCGGCTCGCGACCGTTTCACGAGGTATAGCCCTAGGTGCTACACATGTGGTGAGAGGGGCCACCTTCGATCCAGTTGCCCAAAGCGGACTGCAGAAAGAGCAGGAAGTCGTTCCCAAGGGGATAGGGTGACTAACGTCACCGCCCAGCAACGGCAGGGAAAACGAACAATAGCCAGGACTGCGTGGCGGGTGCCGGCTGATGTTAGAAGAGCCCCAAAGGTTTCGATCTCACAAACCCAGGATGGCAGATTCCATGGCAACGCAGACGCATTGTCAAGAAGACCTTGCCCTGAAGACCGTAAGCACTGTGCCAAACAGGAGATAAAGGTAGCCATACCTGTGAAGATGCTTAAAACGGATCTGAGCGACGAATGGAAAGAAATTCTACAACATGCTCAACAGGACGACGCAGACATCAAGCCAATATTTGAGTGGATTAAAGCAAGTACTCCTAAACCCATGTGGAGTGACGTCGCTTCAATGAGTTCAATCACAAAAAGTTATTGGGCACAATGGGACAGTTTAGTTATTCAGGATGGAGTCTTGTGCCGCAAATGGGAAAATGCTCGAGGAGACAGCTGTCATTTGCAAATGGTCGTCCCTAAAGTTAAGGTTCCAGATGTGCTACAGCTCTACCATAATGGATGTTCAGGAGGCCATATGGGAGTAAAAAGGACTCTGTTGAAGATACGTGAGCGGTTTTACTGGATCCACTGCCGCGATGACGTTGAGGACTGGTGTCGCAAATGTACGAGTTGTGCTGCAGTGAAAGGACCTCATACACGGAGCAGAGGTGCACTGAAACTGTATAACGTTGGGGCACCATGGGAAAGGATAGCCCTAGATGTTGCGGGACCATTTCCTGAAAGTGAAAGCGGAAACAAGTACTTCATGGTTGTGATGGATTATTTCACGAAGTGGCCAGAAGTCTTCGCTATACCTAATCAAGAAGCTACTACGGTCGCAGATAAATTAGTTCACGAAGTCTTCTGTCGTTTCGGGGTGCCTCTAGAAATCCATAGCGATCAAGGAAGAAATTTTGAATCTCAGGTGTTCCAGGAAATGTGTCGGGTCATGGGTACTCACAAAACTAGAACGACCTCTTACCACCCGCAGTCAGATGGAATGGTGGAGCGATTTAATCAGACATTGGAGAGATATCTGGCAAAAGTTGTGGAAAGCAGGCAAAAAGATTGGGACAAGCACATCCAACCGTTTCTTTTTTCTTACCGAAGTGCGGTTCACGAAAGCACGTCAGTGACACCAGCTTATGCGAACTTTGGAAGAGAATTACGGTTGCCTGCCGGTTTACTAACCGGTATACCACCTGACGCTCCACGCAATATCACTGATTATGCGAATGACTTGCGCAGCAGGATGAATGACATTTATGAGCATGTCAGACAATCAGGTCAACAAATGTCTGAAAAGATGAAGACCCGTTACGACCGAAAGACAAACAATAAGAGCTTCGATGAAGGTTCGTTAGTGTGGTTACATAACCCAGTCCGCAGTAAAGGGAAGTCTCCTAAGCTGCAAGCTAAATGGGATGGACCATACCGAGTTGTGACCAAGATTAACGATGTCACTTACCGAATACGGAAGAGTCCAAGAAGTGCGCCAAAGATAGTTCATGTGGATCGATTGGCGCGATATTATGGGCCTGACAATGCTCGGGACGAGCATGTCTTAGGAGGGGGCAGTGTAACGCCATCTCGTAGCGAGTAATAAGACTACCAAACTCGGCGCCATCTAGTAGCAAATCGCAGTACTACTACGTAACGTCTTTCGGGAATGTTCTGTCAAGGTACTTCTATGTAACGTGTTATCTAGAAGCATCTCGAAGGTGTGGAATGTTCGCGATAATTCTTCCGTGAAGATTCTAGAGTAATCTAGAGTAATGACCGTACTATAAAGGCGGAGCACTTCGGTGGCGGGGGATCAGTATTTCCAGAGCGATAATACGAGTTATACCTGCGAGTTCAAGTGCGATTAAAAGTGTTTAGTGAAGCTTTATAGTGAAGTGTAAATTAGTGGTGTAATAAATAAAGTGTTTTGTGGTAGTTTGATCGGCATTTTCCATTCCGTAGAACCCCGGCTCGTAACAATATTCTTCTATTTTTATTTGAGGCGATACAAAGTTTGTCGCGATAACTAGTACCTATTATAACTGCGGTATTACAGTAAGAATCTTAAAGGTACATCTAACTCGTGGTTATCTTTACGATTGTTCTGATACATTAACAGTCAAATATCAACTATCGGCATTTGATCTTATTGTGTCTCGTTTTCTTTATGATTTCTAGGACGATATGCTAAAATTTTTCTCCAAGGACACAGATTTCAGCCATATCAATTCAGTATTTGTTCTATGACGGAGCAATAAACAAACATACACCCAACTTTTTAAATATAACTTTTAGTAGGTACTTACTATGATTTGTAACGCGTAATTATTGTACATTATCTTTACACAGGAAACTGGCATGGATTTGCCAGAAGAGAAACCGACTGAGTTGTCGTACTATGACAAGGAAAGGAAATCATACGAGGCCCTTTGTCGCGGTGATATTGATATTCCTATTGAAATATCTAGCAGGTGAGATAAATCAACATTGGTATTTGATATATAATATACGAGCTGATCGCCGCGGCTCTATCCGCGTGATATGGTTTTGTCGTTCCCTTTTCCTGTGGGATTACCGAGATAAAAAGTAAACTAGGTAAATCATTATCACCCTCTCAGTACATACAGGGTTTTAGGGTTTAGAATAATAAATAAATATGTTAGGGTTAGGACAATTCACACAACGCCATCTAGTCTCAAACTAAGCAGAGCTTGTGATATGAGTACTAGATAAACTGATATAAATACTTATATACTTTTTTCTTGTAAAAACATACATATATCCTGACTTCGGTACAAATGATTATGTCATCACCTTGATCAAAAATACTATAGATATTGGATTCAGTACAAATACAACGCGGAATCTTGGCACTCGAATACTGGTTAGGTAATTATTACGAATTCCATCTATAAAATAAACAAGATTGTACATTGATGGTTGACATAGAAATAATTCGTAATAATTAATACAAAAGCATCAATGTACAGCGCCGTTGTCGCATCCCTCGAGAGTCAGCAAGCGGAATAGGAACTTAGTACGGAAGCGGCTGAAGCACCCAGGTGTGCAATTTTCGATAGTGGACCGAGGTGAAGTGGTGCCGTTTTTAAAGCACTGATCGGTAATCTAGGTATTTTTGATCTAAGGTCATCACACAAAGTTTGTCCCGAATCGAACCCGGCGTCGATAGCGGATGCACTACCGACCACGCCACCGAAGCAGTCTGAGTTAGAATGAGATTTTACTGTTTTACACATGTTATCATACATCATTAATCATTACAAAAATCACCCACGTATAAGTATGCAAATTATAATACTTTGACCCAAATCAACCGAATTGTTTCCGCGATAATTACTAAAAAAATACCTATTAATAAGATTGGCGCCTTTATAGTTATTAGGGTCACATTGAATTATACGAGTACCATAAACCGGTTAAGCCTGCCACTGTACCTACACTCCAAAACTAGTTCTACCAGTTAAAAAAATCTTTTTTTAGATTAAAACATATTTTTGATATTTTATTATCATTACTGTGACTATTTAGCATTTCGTCTTACAAATATTGCCACAATATCTATTCATATTAGGTATTCAGAAAGTCTTTCTTCATTCTTTCAGAAAGGGGGGGGGGGGGGGGGGGTAAAGTAGGTACCTAAACGAGCTGTTTTTCTGATCATTGGAAGAGCTGAGGATGTCCTTGAATTTTGTTTGGTTAGGCCCCTAATCTGAGGCCCTACTGTTTCGAATTACTTTAAGCGTTAGACTGACCATATTTTGTAGAGTAATGCATGTATAAAATTACACTACAACTTAATAGGGAGCGTTCCAATCATGCCGCAGTCATGAAAAAAGATTGCAAAACTGGAAAAATATTATTTTGAGCTTTGGAATTTGCGTAAACGGTCAACTTTTGTCTGCCATTCACCAATAGACATTTTTTTGGTATAATATTTCCAAATTCTTTTGCAGACTTACATGTCGTTACATGACTGAGAATCACCCCTTCCTGAAAATAGCACCAATCAAAGTGGAGATGATGTATCTCAATCCCGACGTGGTTTTGTTTCACGATGTTTTGAGTGATTCCGAAATTGAGACCATCAAGGATATGGCCAGACCCAGAGTAAGTGTTGCCTCAGTTCGAAGGAATTCAAACAGTATATAAAGTGTTAATTATCATCTCAGCCCATTGACGCCCTGTGCTGAGCATAGGGGCGAATTTAAGGTTTAATAAAAAACGTATGACAAATGATCATTTTAAAAACAACGTTAGAAAAACTAATCATTTTACAAACTTTCATTTCGCAAACGTACCACTTTAAAAACAATCATTCGGCAAAATACATGTTTCGCAAATGCTTTATCCAGTAAATATTTCAACTGTTAAAATAAAAATTTTAAAATTTTCTTAAGACTAAATAATTCGTTTGCCAAATTATTATTTTTACAAAATGTCAAATGAAAATAATATTGATGTCAAACCAAAAGTGTGCATAATATATTTTATATTTCTTGCTTAAATTTATTTTTGTATTAAAGTAAATGTTGGTAAATAAAATATTTACCAAGTAAAGCACTCTGTCAAATGTTATTTAAGCTTTACGTTATTTAGCCAACTAACATGTTTACAAAATAATCCATTTGTGAAATGGTTTACATGTACAGGTTTACAAAAATTTGTCATTGGTTTTTTGTCAAATGACTGGGATACCGGAATTTAACCAACATATACCACGCAGGCCAGACGGGTTCATATAGGGTTTTATGCCGAGTTTTCCTTCTCTACACATATACTTCGATTAACATAGTTAAGTATATTTTTCTAAATACATTATATATATAGAAAATATCCAAACTCTGAAACAAACATTTGTGGATTATAAATTTTGTTCCGACTAATCTCCGAAACAGCTATACCGATTTCATCGCGACTTTTGCTGGCCAATTGCTAATGTTATAATGTTAGAGTACTTAAGTAGGCTACATACTCGTAATAAAGGAAAATCAAAAAATATACTGACTGGTGAAGTGTGATAATAATTATTCCTCTGTCGACCCCTTCTGAGTGTTTCCCTGAAAGGATAGGCTACTGATTGTTTGTAATGATTAAATAGTTATGCACTATAGCACTAACAAGCATCACGATACAAGGAATTCAAGTCACGACACGAGCAACGTTTAAAAATTACTAAACTATTTGTGTATATGACCTTTAAAAGCGAAACGAAGGCGTATTCGTTTCGCTTTTGAAGTCGGCGTTCTATTAGATTACTGTTAGCAAAACACCGCTGCAATGGTCACGTCATTACTTCGTCTAAAAAAATATAACATTCATTTTAATCCAACTATATAATTACGGCTATATCCCTGAAGGGGTATGCAGAGTTGCACTACACACCCACACTGCCATTTTTTTTGTTGGACAGTTACGTACCACTAAATATAATATCTGCAGTCCGAGATTCTATCCACCAAGCTTTTTCATAACTCAGACTAGGTAGGCTTTCCAGTCTAACTGCGATGCGGCTGACCTTTTTTAATTTTCCGTGGAGCGACTGCCATCTGACCTCCACAACCCATGAGCGATATCGAAGTTCTGTAGTTAGACCAGTCGGATTTTGATTTAGGGCTCCAAAAACACGTAACGACTGCCATATTCGTATGACAACCTCTTAGAAGTGGTTCACTATCCATTTGCATAAAAAAAATAACCATAAAATATTTTGGCGTATGGTAATTTAGACTAATGATATTTATGCATAATTTTTTTATCCATAACAAATTTAGCATATTTGTCTTAATCATAAATAAAATTAGCATAATCATATTTAAGCATAAAATTTATAAGCATAGCTTTATAAAGGCATAAACGTACCAACATAACATAGCATCACGCCTTTTTCCCGAAGGGTTAGGCAGAGGTGTGCAAACACACCCACATCTCGTATAAACGTACCAAACTATAATGAATATAGTCATAATCATCTTACGCAGAATAAGTAACTATGTAAAATAATTAAAAGGCGGCTTAGCACCTAGCCCGCCGCACCTAAACCTACTTTGACACTATATAATATAGGAAATACTGGTTAAAGTAACTTTTTTTATTTTTCACTCATTTCATTAATTTATACCTATTCAATTTTAGTAATATATACTATTAGGCTAATGTACACTATGCCTAAAATCATTGTGCAAATTATAACTATGCATAAATATATTAGACCTAAATATAATTATTCCACAGCACATATGCTGCTAAAAATCAAGTATGACCAAGTATAATTATGCCAAAAAAGTATGCCAAATTCATTGTGCCAAAACATTTAGAAGTTTCTCATAAAAATATTATTTTTAAAATAATGTCTTAAAAAATGGTCACTCATCCTAAGACCGGCCTGACTAGATGTTGCTTCTCTGCAGTCCGAGATTATAATATGCATATTGATTATTCTGCAGTTCAAACGCGCTGTAGTCCACGACCCAAAGACCGGCGATCTAGTTCCGGCCCAATACCGTATCAGTAAGTCCGCTTGGTTGAAGGACTCAGAATCAGATATCATAGCTCGAGTGTCTCGCCGCGTGAAGCACATGACCGGCCTCAGTATGGACAGCGCTGAAGAATTACAAGTTGTTAACTACGGTATTGGAGGCCATTATGAACCACATTATGATTTCGCTAGGGTAAGTAAAATTTACATTTATGGTTAAGATACTGTTTTATATGTACTCTGGTGATTTAGGTAGTTAACTAAAGGTAAACAATAAAAAATAAATAATAGTTTAAAAAAACTAAAAAAACACGCCTTTATAGTGAATCCAACTAAAAAGTAGAAATTAAATTTTAATAAGTTTGAATTAAGAATAGTGTAAATAAGAAATAAATGTATGTTATTGTAAAAAAAGCGTGAGTAGTTTTTTTAAACTATTATTTATTATTAATTTTTTTAGTTTTTATTTTCATGTTTTTTTTTATTTTCTATCGAATTATTGCATTGTCATCGGTCATTGACAGGTGTGCAAAGTTTGAATTAAATCTGATCGTTCAAAGTAGGGCAAAATCGAACCCAAAAGAGTCGGTTACAAACAAAAATACATATTTTTTTTAAATTTTCAATCGAATTATTGGTTTGTCATCGGTCTTTGACAGGTGTGCAAAGTTTGAATTAAATCTGATCGTTCAAAGTAGAGCAAAATCCAACCCTAAAGAGTCGGTTACAAACATACATACATACAAGTGAAGCCAATAACAGCGTAGTAAAAACGGCGGTTGACGTACCTACTTTTGCCCCTATCACGGAATGACACCTGGAAACCTCACTTAGAGAAATATCAGTCAAAAGTGCCGCCGAGTAAAACTGGGCACTAACGATGAAACAATTTGGTTTTCGCAGCCATCATTTGTCATAAATGATGGCTGCACCCCAGATGCATCCAAACATGGTACCATTGACGGTGCTACCGTTTAGAACACATGGCCATAAAGAAAACACATTGTGTATAGCTTCGCAATAGAGTAAACAGTATAGTTCCCCGAAAATTCTACCGTAAATTGTACTAATCGTACATGGCGTAGTGCATGTTTTCACATTAACCGTCGACGAATAGACGCTTGGATCTCAGTAGTTGAGAAAGTTATCTGTGGATCTCAACATATATCTCATGAACTTATTCTCTACGTTCGTGATATATCTCAACTACATAGTTTATAGTTATCTGTGGATATCAATCTATTTGGGAATCCAAAATGTTTCGACAACCATCAAAAATGGGAAATTGGTCCGTAATTTTTGACAAATAGTGGTTGCGAAACCCAAATGGTTTCATCTATGTAGACCTTTATCAGACAGTATTACTTATTTATACGTGACAGTGTCAAAAGCACGTCAACCGCCATTTTGATTGCATACCTTTAGTTAACAACCTACCTAAAGAAACGGAGTACGTATAGTTTATTACGTTAGACTGGATTTTGTCAGATGTCAATAAAAATGGTTCTAATTACAAAAAAATGTTGGAGACACATAAGTAACCTAATTCTCTATAAATATTAATATTAAATACAAATACTTTTCGTTACAGAAAACAGAGAGCGCTTTTACGAAATTCGGCGGCAATAGAATTGCTACTGTCCTCTTTTATGTAAGTACCTACTTATTTACATCCCCTATTATCTTCTATAACTATCTTCTATCTATCTATCTCTTCGGACGAAAATCAACTGGTCTTTGAGAAGAACTTCAAGTCGTTCGTGATTAGGGTACCGACTCATCACCTCGAAAAGTTTCCCGAAAGGTTTCGTTTATAGACGTTTTCTCGACACCCGTATAATCTAAAGACAGTAAACATAAGCCTGTACCTACATATATACAACTTTTATGAGTAGGTGAAACTTCTTACCTGATTACGTCCCCAGTACCTCAAAGCAATCATTATTTGCAGAACAGAAGATAATCCACCTCCACGCGTGTCCATACTGAGAGATCTACCAAATAATTGGTCTAAAAACGTTACACCAGCTTTAGAAAATCGGTATTTTAATCAGAACTGCTCATCGCTGTATAAATCAAAAGGATTTTCTCTCTTTTTAAATATTTTAACTTGTCTTTGAGCCTCCATTAGGTGGATCAAGTTGTTTACTTGTCTACCTTGTTTCTTCTATTGCATTCAAGTCCATAATCAAAATCAGTCTGTAATGAACGTTAAATACTTAAATGCGCGTAAACAAATACAAACTGTGATATTTTTAAAGTTATTCTAACTCTAAACAAGGGTACGGGCGGGAATAACTCCGTAGTAACGTTTGTACGAATAGAAATGTCAAAGCTATACGGGGTATAAGCTATTCTTTGTTTATTTGTAGACATTTTGCATATTCTTAGTTAATTCTCGAGTTTAACTGTTCCACGTTCATTTGTAAGGCTGTTAGTGTTTATATTATAAGATAATTATTAGTCTTAGTTTTAAGGTATGTGTCTATGGGCCGTAAAATAAGTTAATTACCATCTCTAACTTTTCTTGTGTAGCCTGAAAATAAATGATAAAAAAAAGAAAAATAAAAATCTATTGCCGTTCGTTTGTCCGCTAAATATCGGGAACGATTTGGCTCATTTTTGTCTTGAATTATTTGCGCAGGGATGATTAAAAAGCAAAACTTCAGGCGGTACGAAGTTCGCCGGAACAGCTATATCTACATATATACAAAAAAAGACCTTTAACTCTAAGTGATATGTTTATTACAGATGTCGGACGTAGCCCAGGGTGGCGCTACAGTGTTCACGGAGCTGGGTCTAAGCGTGTTCCCGGTGAAGGGCGCGGCGGCCTTCTGGCTCAACCTGCACGCGTCGGGCGAGGGCGACCTCGCCACCCGCCACGCCGCGTGTCCCGTGCTGCAGGGCTCCAAGTGGGGTATGTACTTCAACATCAATGTTACCTACGTGGCGTGCTCGGTAGTATATCGGCTTTCGACTTCGGACTCTCAGGTTCAATTCCAATTACGGTATAGCATAGCACAAGCATATACTAGCAAATTTAGGCTATATAACGTTATGTAAGAATGTCAAAAAAAATCTTATGTAAATTAAATTAGAGGAAGTTTGAAAGTCGCACTAGAGAAGCGAGCGGCTGTCATGGTATGGACATGTTACGAGAAAACGAAAAGTGATGTGGTTAACGCGTTCAAATTACCGGAAACCAATTAATTGTCGGAATGGGACCAAATACTACTCGAGAAGCAGCTCTTCAATAAAAATTAGCTCAAGTAAAAGTCAGATTTCAATTTAAAAAAAAATCAAAATCGGTTTACCCATTACTTTGTTACTTTATTGGAGTTTACTCCTTAAGAATAGATTTTCATATATAAGGCGCCCGGTATGAGAAAAATCCGAGGGGTAAAACCTACTAACAAGTAACGAAAATCGTGTCACGTTTTTGGTGCGCACCTCTAGTGCGCAACTTTCTAATTTGTTATGGTTAGATACTCGTACTTAAGGAGTAAACTCCAGTCGTGCGTCGGAGCTGACACACACACTTTTTTTGTTATAAGGTTTTGTAATCTTTCTTATCAATTTGGTTTGGATATCAGATCGGAGTAGTCACCTATATTGACTTACCTGTTTATCTACTCGCCATGTGGCTATAAACAGTAATAAGTAGGCAGACCTACCAAGGCACATTCTGTGTATTAAAAACTATCAGTTAAGATGAAAATATCACTCAGTTGTCAGAGGATGTGAATATGATTAAAAATTTTGAAATTAATTAGATTAAAAATGGCCATTACCACTTTTCGATAGGCAAGTTATCATCATGTTTACCAATTCTAAGGTAACATTTTGATCGGAATCATGTCCCTCCCGGTTACCAGATGGGTGATGGGTGAAGGCGCGCCTCACGGTCAAGCTCATCCTTCACATGTGACGTATACCACGCGTTATGCATCTGAACCGGATCTGGCCTATATAATTTGTATTATAACGAACACACTGGTCTTTCACCACGCTGTCTTACGCGTCACCGAGCCAGACTCGCGTGTTCCCATGCTATCCCACGCGTAAAGTGTCATAGCGCGTAGATAACGTAAACGTCAGACGTCGTAAGACGTAGGACCAGTGTCGCTGTCTCCCACGTCGCATGGCATACGTCGTATGTGAAGGACCAGTGTTTTTCAAGCTGTGTCGTTTGTGACACTGGGTGTTAGTATACGTATATAAGTACACTTCGTAACACACAGATGGCGCTATAAAGATGACGTCATTTTTAAAATGCAGTGTTAAGATTCTCCGCGTCAGAATGACTTTCGTCACTTATTTAATAATCAGAATCGCTTCTCGGCCTTTTGGCTAAGATCAAAGTGTAGTATCTGTTCTTTTCAGCTTAATATCTGAAAGTTCCCTAACTGAGGGACCAGTATATTAAACTGATTTTTGTAAGCTGACGGGATGTTCGGGGCTCGCTCCACTCCCGTCGCGGGTCGGCCTGGCATTGCAGTGCCGCCGGGATCGGCCCACATAATTTAATAGACATGTGCTTAGTGCTATAATGGAATTACAAAGAACGTAATTCTATTACAAAATACAAAGGAAAGGACGCATTTATTGACCGAGCGAGTTAAGCGTCTCAGTTTCGACTCGACGCCTCGCCGATTTGGCATTGTTTATCTGTATTCATGTATGTGTGTCAGTTCCGGTCTACGGGCCGCATTTTTCAGCCGATTTTCATGAAATTTGGCACAAGTATTCTTTGTTGCAAGGCGCAACTTTTGTCGAAGGGTTTTTCGATTGGGGAGAAATGTCCCAAAAGCATGTTAGGGTCCCGAAAATAACGCGAGGTCTAAACTGTTCGCAGAACTACTAGTAATAGAATTACAAAAAAAGGACGCGTTTAGGTATAAGACACACAGGTCGCCAGGCGTAAGCACCTAAGCGGAGCTTTGCGTTTAGGAAACTAGAGTAAAATCTTTTTTTGTAGCTGTGTGTACACAACACATGTGATGTGTGTGTAAAAGAGGTCACATGTCACATACCACATATACGTTCACGTACACTGCACTCACACAAATGCAAAGCTCCGCTTACGCCTCACGACCTGTACCACACTATCTTCATAGTGTGGTACAGGTCGTGATACGTAACAGTTCAGTGACTTCTCACTGAACAAAAGAATTAAGTATGCAAGCAGTATTGCCATAGCTGTGTAATAAATACTAATAACCAGTCTGTCTACTGCTTTGTTATAACGTCTAGTCTCTAAATTAGAAAGGCTTGTCAAAAGCATACTTCGTAAGTAAGGTCAACGAAACGAGATAATTTTCGTCACCAAACGGACCGTTCCTGAGTTACATTGCGATAGCGAGCGATTTTAACATCTGTCCTTATCACTTGTACCCATTACAGTTGGTGGATAAGAGCTATATCGTAGTACCCTAGTTGTCAACCATAGAATAGATAGTTCTGTCATCTCATAAATACGTCTAATTGGGACTCTTCCAACGAATCATCCATATCTAATACAGACGACAGCGATTAGACGTCCTTTGTAATAGAATTACAAAGGACGCTTTGATCGGTGAACTGTTTGCCTGGCCTGGCTGGAATGGAATATTTATTTAAGATTTTGCCATAGTCTAGTCTCGACTTCTCGACCGTTAAAGCCATATTACACCATCCTAAATTTAGGATCCGATATTTAGGATGCCATTTAGGACAAGAAATTCAGGCGCCAAACCTGCTAATTACACGTTTAATGATTCAGAACACTGACTGAATCAAATGCTAAAGACAAGTGACGGACGTGTAGTGTGGAACTGTGTATCGTGACGAAATGGCCCTAACATTATCTTAACATCAAAAAATTGGTATTGCCGTTGGTTGGTTCCATAGAAATAAAAAAAAGATACTTTTTTCGAAAAAGTATTAGTGCAAAGCAGAGATTACTAGTAACGTTGCGTTTTCTCGCAACGGGAAACTCATATTCTACGCAATCAAAATCGAAGGAAAGACACAAAAAATGCACTCGCAACAGTAGCCGAGTGGCGACTGCACTACTGCGCGTCCTAAATGTGACTCTTTCGATTCGTATCCGATTTAGGATGCGATTTAGAATTTAGGACGTCGGAAACAGTTCTTGTCCTGAATCGGATGGTAAGTTCCTAAATGCGATTAAACTTCTCTTAATTTAAGAACGCCTAAATATCAGATCCTAAATTTAGAATGGTGTAATATGCCTTTTAGTAACCTTGAAGCGTCGTTCAGACTACGCTATAATATATCGCATTTAGTATATAGCACACCCTTCATTTACTATGAACACGTTCTCACTACTCTTATTATGTAGTATGGGTTTGCTATACGCTCTACAATACAATTATTATCGCTCAATAGCGAGGCGCTATGCTGGCTGCGCTATATCGTACGCCATCCGCTTCCGCCCCCCTCAGTTCTCATCTTATCCTCCCCACCCCACCGCCCAGCCACAGTCGCCGTCCGGTCAACTGAGCTTGCTATATACTATAAACGCTTGCATTAATATAGCCTAATGTGAACGCCATGCTTCTATAGTACATATAGCATGTCGTCTGAATTATCTTTACTATATTATAATTGCATGTGTTGTAGCGTAGTCTGAACGTTGCTTCGAGGTTTAATTGTCCTGAGCTTGGTTCCTACCAACCTTAAACCATTCATTTTAATACTGACAGAGGCCGAATAGGTGGCCAAAGTCCGCCGGCGCCATGGGGTAACTATCCCGAGTGCTTTATTCAATTCATGTGATTGTAAACTATTGCTAACTACTATATGTGTTTAAACAGTGTGCAACAAATGGCTCCACCAAGGAGGTCAGGAACTTCTCAAGCCTTGCAACCTCGAATACCAACAGGAGGGAATCGTCCGCCCTATACCGCGGCCCGTTTCAAAAACCTTTAGGTAGAAGTTATTACACTTTTGTTGAACAAATTACATAAATATCATATCGGAAATAGTGCAAATATTAAGTTCAAAGTTTATTGTACAAGCTTATTATTACGATATTTTATCTTTAGATCAAAATTGTAACAATTAAAAATATTTTAACTGGATCTTCCTAGGATAATGTCCAACAAGTTACAAAGTAAAATAGTGAAAAAAGTCATCTCATCTTTTAAACTAAGTTCAAAGATTATTGTTAAAGTTTATTATTATTGTTGGAGTTTATTTTATTTAGATCAAAACTGTAAGAACTCTAAATAAGATATAGGTACTCCTAGATTTCATTGATTACTTAATATTGTATGTACTTTCAATGTTTTTTTTTATTTAAAATTATCCCATGACTGTCTTATACTTATTAGTTATTTGTATGTAATTGAAAAATCTTTTATCTCATTTTCGGCAAAATGAATCCGTAAATAACGGTTTGCTTTTTAGCTTGAAATCAATTATGTCTAGATAATAAACTAGATTTAAGAAGATCTTTAATTTGCTCTAAGAATCAAATCACACGACATACGAGCGATAGGAACTAAATGTGGAACGAAACTGGTGTATAATCTTTAAGTTAATTCAGTCTTATTTTGCGGAATCTTGCCTCTAGCGAACTATAATTTATATATTATATAACATAAGTTAATTATAAGAAATGACTTAGTATTGTCCCACTAATAAGAATCTCTTTTGAAAATCTTAACGTGAATTATATCTATTTGTTACTTATTATAACAAATTCTTTGTTATAAAAGCTAATGCAACTATAGTCCGGTCAAATTAGACATTCGAAGGTGCATAAAGTCCCAGCAAGCTGAAAATCAGTAAAATTGTTCAGAACATAATTATAAATAAAATTTAAAAGTTATCATTCCCCATCATTCCCGTGTGTGGAAATTTTTTTATTCGTGGTCATAGGTCCAAAAAATGCCTTTTTCGCAATTTTCAGCAAAACGGTAAGTTTTATCATAAAAGTACCCTAGACAAAAATTGTAGATCTTAAAATTATCTATAAAAATGTAGCAATACTTTTTTTCCTACGAGTCACCGTTTCTGATCTATACATACAAATGGGAATGTAATTTTTGTCCCCCCCCTTAGCTCTCGAGAACTGCTTATGCTCCAATGATGGTTGACCCCTCTATGGATAGCCCTCGATCTGGAGGCAAGCCAAAAAATAAAAAAATTGACCGAGCCCTAAGGGGTCCAAAGTTGAAAAGAAAGAAGAAGGCTATAGGCTAGAGGGGTCAACCATCATGGTAGCATATGCAGTTCTCGAGAGCTAAGGGAAGGACAAAAATTACATTCCCCATTTGTTTATATAGATATCTCAGAAACGGTGGCTCGTAGGAAAAAAAGATTGATACATTTTTAAAGATAATTTTCAGATCTACATTTTTTGTCTAGGGTACTTTTATGATAAAACTTACCGTTTTGCTGAAAATTGCGAAAAAGTCATTTTTTGGACCTTTGACCTCGAATAAAAATTTTTCCACACACGGGAATGATGGGGAACTTTGAAATTTTATTTATAATATGTTCTGAACAATTTTACTGATTTTCAGCTTGTAGGGACTTTATGCACCTTCACTCTCATTTTTTGGTCTAAATTGACCGGACTACTAAGGAGGCTTCAAAGTGGCCGAAGCTATACATTACTAGGTACAATAGTTATAATGTGTACACGGTTTTTGGTCGCTGGACTTAAGACATTTTTACCCGTCTAATAACACTTGCACCTAACCAAATGGTTATCCAAATTAGTTCATATCCAAGTTAGTTGAATCAATTGTCAAAAGTTCTTAGAGATATACAGAATGTAACATTGATATGGGTCAGTGAGGGTAAGTCTAAAACTATAAGACTTACGAAGATCTGTTCTTAGGAACCATGTTACAGATTTTAGTAAAAAATTAAAACTGCATACTCAGATTCATATGGTTTCGGCTTGACGCCGACATATGGGCCACTCTGTATATACCTAATTAATTATAGTCCATCAGTAATCGTCAGTGTTTTTATATTTGAACTCAATGTTAGCAAATACATGTCTACATTCATAGATTCACGTCTTTATCCTCCAAGAGGTAGACAGAGGCATTGATTACGGTCACATTTTGCCAGTCATTTAGTCGGTCCCACTTAGGTAATAGGAGGCCATCCTATTGCTGTTTTAGGGCACTATAGGTACGTTTGCAAGTATTTTACGCCTATAGAATACGACTAGAGAATTTAACCACAGTAGTTGGACGAGTCCTTGCATGTTTGCAAATCAAAAAATGGTATTTTAACCGTGTTTATTTTTTTATTATTCTTGTAAGTTTGAGTATAAAACCCAGTCATATTACTACCAATGCATTTATTCAGTGTATTGAATTTAATATTGTTATGTTACGTGTGTGCCAAGTATAGGTTATATATACCCATCTAAAAAGTCGCGACGCGGAGTTGGCAGATGTAAGCGTTAGGACAATCCTTCAAGTCTCAATGCATATCCCACCAGTCGTCAAAAGTACTATTGGAATCCAATAGTACTTTTGTCAACCAGCGAGATCGACACCGAGACCCAAATGATTGTTGCCAACGCTTACATTTTCCAGCTCCGCGTCACGACTTTTTAAACAGCGTATACCAATACTCAACATTTTTAACAATTAACAATTTATTTATAAGTATAATATTTTACAGTTTGTTCATAATTTCTCATAATGTCTATGACGAATTTAACATAAAATTTTATAAAGAAATATTATAAATGCATAGTACTACTGAATTTTATTCTGATCTACCTACCAACATACTCCTAAGGGCATATTATTCCTGATCTACAGGTAGATTACTCAGCAGGATTAACAGAAACAGGGTAGACTATTATAGTCGAACTATATATGTAGTCGTCTGTTGAATATTACCAATGAAATAACAGAATGGTTCAAAAATGGTTCAAAAATTTGGAGATGTGACTAAATAATTCTGTAATCATTGGTTAAGGAGAGGGATCCGAGAGTCGTCAAGTCATAATATGTTAAACTTATAATAGGTTAAATATGGTCGACCAAAGTTGAGTGACTCTGTCATGCTCTTAGGGCTGGATGGAGTAGCTTCACTTCAATATTGTGGAGTTCAAACCCGCGATTTCTTGTATTTCGATGCCTTAACTTCCTACTAGACTACCGTCACTTTTCAATAACGTTGTTTGCTTGTACTGACACGAGTTCTGTCCAGTTTCAAGAAAATTGTGCTGAACGTACCTAATAACAATAAAATATTATATAATACAAGGTGTAGGTACGTACATACATATGGTCACGCCTCCTTCCTATGGGGATAGGCAAAGTTTATGGAATTCCACTTGCTACGGTCCTGACATACTTCTTTCGCTTCTTCCACCTTCATAACTATCTTCATGCATGTTCTCCGGTTATGGGTACTCTTGACCTGGCCTTTGGTCTAAACATCTCTGATTCGGTCGAAGTACGTCCGCCTAGGTCGACCCTTACCTGCCTGTCCATTTACGCCCGCCTTATGTATATGTTTCGTCAATCTTCTCTCATCCATCCTTTCCACGTGCCCGAACCATCTACTCTTCCCTTTTTGTATCTTATTCACCACATCTTCTGACACACCGCAACGTTCTCGTATCACGCTGTTCCTCACCTTATCAACCAATGTCACCCCAGTCATGCTTCTCAAACTTCTCATGTCCACTGCATTTATTTTACTTTCATGCTTCTTCTGCCAAACCCAACATTCACTACCATGACATATGTGTAGGGACCAGCTATCCTCTATGAATAGCCA
This sequence comes from Nudaria mundana, assembly GCA_963556515.1. NCBI lineage: Eukaryota > Metazoa > Arthropoda > Insecta > Lepidoptera > Erebidae > Nudaria > Nudaria mundana. Next base: position 9,779,358 of record OY748293.1, read on the forward strand.
ATTAACCTAGCCGTCCGAGAAATCTTCTGACTGTTCATAAAGTTTGCAGAGCCCGATTCAATTGATTAGTAAGGTGTAGGTACCTATGGTTAAATACCTATCAGGCAATTCAAAACAGGTAGAGCCACTACTACTGAAAAAAAAATTTAACGTTCTCTCTGTTTATCTTTGAATAAGTTGATAGATTTTGTTTCCTGATTTGCCACATTGGACAAGTCTTTTAAGTTACTTTTCTTCATAGATCTGGACCCATGCCGACCAACTGTTGAATAGTCGGTCATCTCACACGTCACTCAATAAGTTTGAGAACCACACGTCAGTCGCCAACATAAAACACATTACCCGGAATAGGTGCTTAGGTAATACGTACCTACCTATGCTAACAAGAATATTGTCACATGATCATACCCCATTGTTGAAACGTTAAAGCCTTGTGGTCGATTGAATAGTTCGTTATCATTTGTAGTGACAATTCACCATAAAAACAACACGTTCCATAGTTAACTACATGCTAGTCTAATATGTTGCAAGTAATATACTTAGTTTCTATAATTCATCTTGCCGTAAGGGCTGAGAAAGATTTTTATCTTGCTGTGACAGATTTAGAACATTTACTAGAAGCTCAGAAGAGAGTGAAAGATCACCTCAGTTTTTACATAGAAAAGCATGAAACGCGGCTTGCCATCGTAAAGAAGTAAGTACCTAAATGAAAGTAATTGAAAAACTCTATTTTAAATGTACCTCTTTAATGACGTTTACTTAATTCATGGAACTGTTTTCAGTTATTTAAACTCATTTAAAACCGAAAATGAAAAGACAACAAAGGAAATTAATTATCTACGTAACCCAGTCAACGCTTTCACTCTAATCAAAAGATTAACTGTAGATGTTAATTATATTAATTACAGCATTGCAGATGAAAGTGGTTTGTACAATATTATAATCTAATTCGAGTCAAGGTAGAGAAAATGGTACAGAAAACAAATTATTTGTTACTGTGATTATTAACAAAGTTTCAGAGTACTTCGATAGTATAAGACAGCCAAGGGTATCCAGGTCCTACTAGAGTATATTTATGGGGCGCTGCGATGGGCGTCTTGCGATTACAAGACGTATATAATTTAGATGCACTGGATTTATCTCAGGGGAAACTTAAAGACTATGCGTACAGGTAAGTTTATCTATTGGTTTTCCTCATTTTCTTCTTCTTTTTTTAAAAACTTTGCTCCATCGATATTCATCGATGATTTCGCCAATGTCAAGGTAATGCTTGATTTTTCCCGCACAGAAGAACTAGTTACTCTGAACTAGTTCGCGGTGCGGGACAAGGAAACATTGTTCGGTATTGCAATTGAGCGTTTGGGCCTGGATTTTTGCCCAACACCAGAGTTAATCTAAAAGGCAACAAGCCACGCGCTCCGCAAAAACCCAAGTACTTTTCTCATTTTGGTCCAATTCGAATTTTTGGGTTGATGTAAGTACCTCCCTTCATTTTGCCGTCATTCCATAAGTATTATTTTCTTACCCATATCTACTTCTGTTGTTTTGAATAACTTTTTTTTATACTGTGATACCACAATTTTTTTTCGAGGGAAAAAAATGCGATAACTGTATTAATTACAGTTGACATAAGTAGGTAAGTAATTTAATCACATCTAGTTTTTGGTGTGTTTTTTATTTCATTTTTATTTCTCAGTCAACCAATGTCTGCGAGTGACTGCTTCGAACTAGGCCGGGCATTGTACCAATGCAAAGAATTTGAAAATGGACTCCAATGGCTTCTTGAAGCATTCAGGAAGTATAACGAAGAACACCACCTTTTCCCACCTTCTCCCATCCTTTTCCCACTGACTCGCGGTGACGAACGGTCGTGTTTTGCTGCATTTTATTTATTTTAGTTGTTATTGTAACCGGTTTATTAGTGTAGTGTCGTTCAATCTTGTTACTGCATTGACTACGCAAACTGTGAACTTTGGCCTTTTCATAAATTAGCAAGAAAATGTCAACCCAACGCACTCCCCCTAAAGAAAAGTACCAGCCCATTACATCAGAGATCATTCTGGACGATCCAGAAATTGAGCCAGAAGCCGAGTTGGATGTAGGGAAACGGCAGAAACGTACAACTCGCAGTGGAAACCAACCGAAGGTGTCCTTAAGAACAGAACTACTGGCTATGCTTACCGACTGGAAAAAAGATCAAGACGTAATTCTAAACAGACTGAGTGCAGATATTGCCGAACTTAAGCTGCAAAATTCATGCATTCAAAGTACAAGTGAGGAAATGGAAAAGTCTGTAAAATTTGTGTCTAGCCAGTACGAGGAAATAAAATTGAAATTACTTGATATTGAACGCGAACGAAAGGCTAACTTGCAATACATTAAGTCTTTGGATGATAAGGTAAATGAAATAGAAAGAAGGCTTAGGTCCACAGTTATCGAGTTTCGTAACTTGCCCGCACCTACAAGGAACGTAAAGCCGGAGACACAACGGGAACTATTCGAGCTTGTTCGTAAAACTTGTAATGTTGTGAATATTCAGCTACAGGTGGCTGATTTAAAAGATATTCACAGAATCACAAACAAGGCTGGTGACACCACGGTTATCGCTGAGCTCAGCTCTGTATTGACAAAGCAGGAAATCTTGACCGGTGTCCGGGAATTTAATAAGAACCAACCATCAAAAAAACTGTCTACCCAATCAATTGGATTACCTGGACCCCCAAAACCGGTTTATGTAGCTGAGAGCCTGATCACCAAAGATAGAAAGCTCTTTACTATGGCACGAAATGCTAGCAAAAACTTGGGATTCAAGTATTGCTGGACTAATCTGGGACGAATCTACACGCGTAAAACAGAGGGGGGTACTCGAGTTCAAATAAGATGCGAAGCGGATTTGGAAGCACTTAGGGAGACCTGACTGTGTACTATCACTCGGTCGAAACTTGTTTGTACTCGGTGTAACCCGTACCTATTTTTATATGCAAAATTCAACATTCTTTTATACCTACCCACTTTTAATTCTCGTGTCTTTTATATTTTAGTTTTATGCAATTACAACATACACAAAATACAACACACCTCTGCCTTACACTTAAACACTCACGATAGGGAAAAACATGTCCATACTGTAGGTTTATGTTGTAAGTATACTATAGTTACTAATGGTAGTAGATACTGTTGCGGTCTTGTTGATTCACTTGTTGGCCGAGCGTCTAACACGGTTTTATTTTACTATGAATGCCTAAGGTTTTTATGTGTTGATGTTCCTTACGTTTTGACCATATATATTTTACAAACTTATTATTGTGTTGTGAATGGTGAGTGTTGCGTGCCTCTGGTGTATTTTATCCATTACTATTCGCGGATATAACGAATTTGATGCAGGATATAGATAATGTACTTCTTTTTGACTCGGTTAAGTGTAGCCCGGAAGCCTGTTTGTCTATAATTCCTGCTATTCCCAACCGCAGTCGTATTACCATTTTATCACAAAATATTCGGAGTGTGGGCGCTAATTTCTCGGACTTTCTGACTATGGTACAGAGAATGCAAATCCTCTGCGATTTTGTTATATTATCTGAGTGCTGGCTAACTTGTAATCCTAATGTACCAGTATTGGACGGGTATAACTGTCATAAGACTTTAAATGTACATAACCAAAATGACGGTGTTGTGGTATATGTCAAGTCTACTCTGTCGAACGTACACATTGTTGAACCCGGTTTACTCGATTCTAGTTGCCTCTTGATAACTGTCGGGTCCGAATTGGCTATTATTGCAGTGTACCGTCCGTGGCAATTCACAAATCCGGCCAATTTTATCCACTCACTCGATCAGGTACTTAGTGAATTAAATACCTACAGAAATATAGTACTTGTTGGCGACATCAATATTGATATTGCTCCAACCTGCCAAAAGTCTAGCAGTCTTGATTATTTGGATCTACTTGCGCAGCATGGTCTTTTCCCTGGTCATAATTTCTCAACTCACGGCCTAACCTGTTTGGACCACGCTATATTGAAAGCAGCACCATCTTCAAAGGTGCTGGTCTTGGAGACAACGGTGACGGACCACTCTGCTGTTATGATTGTTCTTGGTACTGGGAAATCCATGAGGGGCGAACCCTATACCTGTTCAGTGGACCATGATGCGCTTGCGCGTGACATGTCTCTGTTGAACTTTGAAGCAGTTTACACCACTGAGGATCCGAACGTGGCTACCAGATGTTTGCTGGAGTCTATTGTTTCTGCCATATCCAACAACACCAGAACCGTGACCCTGTCTCGTCGGCGTAGGCCTATAAAGGCATGGATTACAGCTGGTCTTCTCAGATGCATGCGACACAGAGATAGCCTATATAAAAAGGCTAAGAGAAATCCGTTGAATGAAATTTTACAAATCTCTTACAAAAGATATCGCAACTTTTGCACCGGTGTACTCCGAAAGGCGAAGAGGGACCACGAAGTTATGTTGCTTGAAAAGGCTGGTAATGACTCTAGGGAGCTGTGGAAGGCGATCCAATCAATTACACACACAGGAAAAACCTCGACTCCAGCCGTTGCTCTTTTGAGCAACAATGTTGATAACCTCTCTGTGGTTAACTCTCTAAACTCCTACTTCGCTAACTCTGGGAGGCTGTTGGCAGAAAGGATCCCCGCATGCTTTATGACTGCTAGCCCCCCGGACTCTCCTCGTACTCACTTAAGAGATTCTTTTGTACTACTCGAAACAGACGAAGACGAGGTAGAAAGGATGATAATGTCGCTCAAAACGGGTGCTACTGCTGGCACGGACGGTATATCTTCCTCCTTTCTGAAACAGTACAAAAGAAAAATCGCTCCCCCTCTCACATATATCTGCAATCGATGCATTGTAACTGGCATTTTCCCTGACCTCTTTAAAAGGGCGCTCGTGCATCCCATTTATAAATCTGGCGACAAAACTCAGGTAGAGAACTATAGACCAATTTCAGTTTTGCCCGCCGTGTCTAAGGTCTTTGAGAAGGTTTTAAATTCTAGACTTACCTCTTATTTAGAAACTAACCAGTTACTATCTGCGAACCAGTTTGGCTTCCGTAAAAATCTCTCCACGTCGGATGCTGTCCACAATTTAACCGACCATATTGCTAGCCATGTCGACCAGAAGCAAAAGTGTGTTGCACTTTTCCTGGATCTCGCAAAGGCCTTTGATACGGTCCCAACTTCGATTTTGCTGTCCAAATTGGAGCGCCTGGGAGTTCGGGGAGTTCAGCTGGAACTTCTTAACAGCTACCTGACTGGTAGAGTACAGAGTGTTAAGGTTGGGCCCAACAGGAGCTCAGAATTACCGGTAACATATGGTGTACCCCAAGGCAGTATACTTGGTCCGACGTTGTTTTTGGTCTATATTAATGATCTCTGCAACCTCGCACTGGAAAAGGGAACAGTTTTTTCTTATGCAGACGATACGGTTATGGTGTTTGCATCAGATTCATGGGACGATGCGTTCCGTGTGGCTCAGGATGGTTTTGACACTGCTGTTGCCTGGCTGGACGCTCATTTGCTTACACTCAACGTATCTAAGACCAAGTTGCTGGTGTTCGGGTTGCGAAATTCCGCTCCATTCACAGGAAGCTTACAGATTGTGAGGGGTCGGAACCGGAACTTCGACTGCTTGGATGTAGCTACAGCTAATACAGTGTACCCGACTATAGACAGAGTGTCCTCCATCAAGTACCTTGGCGTTGTATTGGATGGTGGTCTGAGCTTCTATGAGCATATTGTTGCCTTGTCAAACAGGGTTCGGAAGCTGGTTCATGTATTCAGGTTGCTGCGTAACTCTGCTGGTCCGGAAGTGTTGAAGATGGTGTACTTTGCACTGTGTCGGTCCATCCTGGGCTACTGTATAGGTTCTTGGGGTGGTGCTGCCAAGACGCATATGCTAATAGTGGAGCGTGCACAGCGGTGCATCCTCAAGGTATGCTGTTTCGGTGCCAATAAAAATTGTGATCATTATGAATAGTGAACCCGACGATACCCCCGGTCCCGATACTGCCCTTTCCCGGGCAGTATCAACCGACGACTTTACGCATCCATCACGGACTCCGATGCAAATTGATTTGGGGGCTCGCGCCGCGCCGCCTAGCTGCAGCGCGATGTCGACGCCCCAAGGAACTGATGCTGCTGGGACTGACGATGGGTCAGCTCCCAGCAGTGTGAAGAAGAAGGGCCGCTCTTCTGCGACGAAGAAGAGGACCCTCGAGGAGAAGGGGGGGCCGCCGCGCGACCGTAGCACCAGCTGCTCCGGGTGGGGGTCCCTCCTCTCCACCGATTCGGAGGAGGAGGTGCCGGTCAAGACGGTGCGTACGCGTCTCGACGCGTACAGAAGGCGGCCGCCAACTCCTCCTCCGTCCTCGGTCCAACTGTCCCAGCGAAGTCGCCGGGAAATCGGTGGGCCGCCCGCGCGGGAGCTGATGAGCGTTTTTGCCCGCATGAACGCGGCCATGCGGGGCAACAGAAACGTGGCGGGGAGGAAGAAGATTGTGGCTTCATTGGTGGATGAAGCCCATTCTTCCCTCAACAAGCTCCTCGCGCGGAGCGTCACTAAGGAGGAGGCGAGGCTCCGGAAGCAGGTGACGAGCCTGGAGGCGGAGCTCGCTGCTTCCAGGAAGCAGATGGATGACCTGTGGCGGGAGGTCGCTGACTTGACCAAGGTGGTCAAGGCGCCTCCCGGTCCCATGCTGCCGCCTCCTCCTCCGACGGCTGGACCAGCGCCGAAGACGGCGCCACCCACGGCGCCCACCACGGCGCCCACCAAGGCGCCCACGACGGCGCCAACCACGGCGTCCAAAAAGGCGCCCACCACGGCGCCCACCATGGTGCCCACCACGGTGCCCAACACGGTGCCCGGATCGCCGCCACAGCCTGTGCCGACTATGGTACAGGTCCTGACGGCGATCGAGAGGCGCCTCGCGGTCCTGGAGGACCGGGCGTACCGCCCTCCGCTAGCACGTCCCGCGTTCTTATACGCGGCGGCTGTTAGCGGTTCTCCCGTTCCAGGACCAAGCGGCACACCCGCTGTCCGCCGCCCCGCTCCGCCCCAGTCCGCTCCAGCGTACCGGTTGCCGGCCGAGACCGCGGCCCAGGCGCGGAAGGCGAAGGGGCGCGGCAAGAAGAGCGGCACCCCTGCCGCCTCCTCTTCCTCTAACGCTCCCGCTGCTCCTTTACATCCCTCCGGACGGGAGGGATGGGAGGTAGTGGGGGCCAAGAAGAGGAAGACAAAGGCCGCCAAGAAAGCGGCCAAGAAAGTGGCCAAAGCCGCCGCGGCGAAGGCGCCGAAGAGGCCCCGCGCTCCTCGCTCCACAGCCGTCGTCCTTACGGTGACGACGGAGGGTGTGGAGAGGGGTGTGGGGTACGCTGATGTCCTGAGGACCGTGAAGTCCTCAGTCAACCTCTCAGCCCTCGATATCCAGGGGGGGTCTCCGGTGCAAGACGACACGCACCGGGGCTCGCCTCCTCGAGGTCTCCGGCGCCTCCAGCGGCCCTAAAGCTGACGCCCTAGCAGCGCAGCTTAGGGACGCGCTGGACGCAGAAGCCGTCCGCGTCACCAGGCCCACCAAATGCGCTGCATTGCGCATCACGGGTCTGGATGACGCGGCCACGACGGAGGAAGTAATCTCCGCCGTCGTGGAGGCGGGCGGCTGCCCCCGTGACCAGGTGAAGGCTGGAGACATCTCCTTCGGCACCACTGGTCATGGGATGACAGTCGTCCAGTGCCCCGTCGCGGCGGCACTGAAAGTGACGGACGGACGAAGCCTCCTCGTAGGGGGCTTCCTAAAGGCGCAGGTGCACCTCCTTCGTGCCCGGGAAACTAGATGTTTCCGGTGCATGGTGGTGGGGCACGTCGGAGTGCAGTGCACAGCGGAAGTCACCGTGGGCGATCGGTGCTTCCGCTGCAGCCGGCCCGGTCACAAGGCAAGTGCCTGTGATGCCCCGCCTCGCTGCTTTAGATGCGAGGCGGAGGGCAAAACTGCGGACCACCGGGTCGGCAGCACAACCTGTGCCGCCTCGAGGCCAAAGCCTCGTCCGTCCGCTGAGAGCGGTGGGGGTGCCGCTACTGCACGGCCAGATGTTTCTCGGCGGTATGCTGATATGGACGTCCATTAATGTCAGACGCCCATATCCGCATCCTGCAAGTGAATTTGAACCGCTGCCGCGCTGCTCAGGATCTTCTGTACCAGAGCATCCGCCAGTGGTCCATAAACTTGGCCGTGGTCGCCGAGCCGTACTACGTCCACCCGGGAAGCCCGGTGGACGAGGACGGCTCGGCCTGTTTTATCTTCGGGGGGTCCGCCGCAGACAACTCGCGCCTTGCTATCATTGCAAGGGGCCGCGGGTGTGTTGCGGCGGAATATGACGGGTTGGCAGTCGTGGCCACCTACATCTCGCCGACACTGGACGAGACTCAGTTTGAGCTATGGCTCACTGAGCTCGACGTCGTCTTCGCTGCGTGCCGTCCTCGCCCTGTCCTGCTCCTGGGAGACTTCAACGCCTGGAGTGAGGCGTGGGGCTCCCGGGAAACCAGGGACAAGGGGAGGCTTCTTGAGGACTGGACTAGAACACGTGGTCCGGAGGTCCTCAACCGGGGGAATGTCGCCACCTTCTGGCGGCGGGGGACCAGCTCGGTCGTGGACGTATCGTTCGCGACCTCTGCCCTCGCCGCCCGTATTACTGGCTGGCACGTGGAGGAGGGTGAGGAGACGCACTCGGACCATCGGTACATCCGATTCGATGTCGTCCCCCCACCTGACCTCCCACAGCCGGTAGAAAATCCCCCGGATCCGCGTTGGGCACTTCACCATCTGGATCGGGAGGCTCTCCTGGAGGCATCCATCGTGCAGGCCTGGATTCCGGCACCGGACCGGCCTGCCGATGTGGATGCCGAGGCGGAGTGGTTCAGGAGAGCCATGTCGCAAATCTGTGATGCGGCGATGCCTAGGGTTACACCCAGACCGGCAAGGAAGCAGGTGTACTGGTGGTCGCCGGAGATTGCACAGCTGCGCGCAGCATGCATCTCCGCCCGCCGCCAGTACACCAGGTTTCGCCGGAGGCATCGCCGCACCAGACGACGCGGCAACCCGAGAGGCGGAGCTTTATCAGGCTTACAGGGAGGCTAAAGGTAATCTCCAGGAGACAATAAAGCGGGCCAAGACGGCGGCCCGCGAGGAGCTCCTGGAAACTCTGCAGCAGAACCCATGGGGGCGCCCGTACCTACAGGTCAGGGAGAAACTCCGACCTAGGGCGCCCCCACTGACCCAGAGTCTCCAGCCGCAGCAGCTGGAGCGGGTCATGGGCTCCCTGTTTCCGACGAGCGCGGAGGAGCACGTCCCTCCGCGCATGGCTCCGTCTCTGCCCGACGCGGATAGCATCAGTGAAGACGACGTACCCGAAGTCAGGGTGGGGGAGCTAGGTGCGGCAGTACTCCGGCTTAAACGCCGGAAAATCACTGCCCCCGGACCCGACGGCATTCCTGGCCGTGCATGGGTCCTGGCCCTCGAAGAACTCGGGCCTCGACTGATGGGGCTCTTTAGCGCATGCCTCGAAAGGGGCCAGTTTCCCAAGGTGTGGAGGACGGGGAAACTGGTCCTGATTCGTAAGGCGGGGCGGCCGGTGGACTCACCGTCCGGATACCGGCCGATCGTGTTGCTCGACGAGGTGTGTAAGCTCTTTGAGCGAATTATCGCGGAACGCCTCGTCGAGCATCTCTCGACGGTGGGGCCAGACCTGGCGGACAACCAGTACGGTTTCCGTCGGGGACGCTCCACCGTGAGCGCGATCATGCGCGTCAGGAGCCTGACGGAGGAAGCAGTCTCACAGGGCAAGGTGGTGGTGGCGGTGTCTCTTGACATCGCCAACGCGTTCAACACCTTGCCATGGAGCTGCGTTAGGGAGGCGCTCGTGTATCACGAAACGCCTCTCTACCTCCGTCGTATTGTCGGGGCCTATCTCTCGGAGAGGGCCATAGCTTTCCCCAGCTGGCTCGGGCCAGCTCGGCGAGATGTGTCGTGCGGTGTTCCGCAGGGGTCGGTCCTGGGGCCGCTTCTGTGGAACATCGGCTACGACTGGGTGCTGCGGGGTGCGTTGCCTGAGGGCGTCGGCGTAACGTGCTACGCCGACGATACCCTCGTCACGGCGCGGGGTGCAACGTACCAGGAGGCAGCACTCAAGGTCACGACGGGTGTTGCTCAAGTCGTGGGTCGGATACGGCGGCTGGGACTGGAGGTGGCCTTGCACAAGTCCGAGGTTCTGTGTTTTCACAGACCTCGGAACGGTCCACCTGAAGGTTCCAGCATAAATGTGGGAGGCGTTAGCATCGGCATCAAGCCCTCGATGAAGTATCTAGGGATCGTACTTGATAGCCGATGGAACTTCGGACCACATTTCCGAAGTTTGGTCCCCAAGGTGACACAGGCATCGGTCGCGCTTTCGCGACTGATGCCCAACCTAAAGGGACCCAACGCTTCCTGCAGGAGACTGTACCTGGGGATCGTGCGGAGTATGGCCCTATACGGGGCTCCCATATGGGCGGCGCGGTTGACGGCCAACAACTCAACGCTCCTTAACAGACCGTTGAGGACCTTGGCCGTCAAAACAATAAGGGGCTACCGCACGATCTCCGAAGAGGCTGCATGTCTCCTAGCCGGGACCCCTCCATGGGACCTGGAAGCGAGAGCCCTTGCGTCATTGTTCCAATGGCGCAAGGAGGCGCTGGAGCGGGACCACAGGCCTGCGTCTCGAGAAATCGATGACCGGCGGTCCCAACTCCGCCAGGATCTCATGGAGTCATGGAGGGTGCGACTTGAGCAACCCAAGTGGGGTGCTACCATCATCGCGGCGGTGAGACCGATCATGGACGATTGGCTGCAGAGGCAGCATGGTGACCTCACGTAACGTGCGACGCAGATCGTTACCGGGCATGGATGCTTCGGTAGCTATCTGTTTCGCATCCATCGTGAGGTCACACCCCGGTGTCAACACTGCGAGGTTTCCGACGACGACACCGCACTCCACACGTTGGTGGAGTGCTCAGCGTGGGCGAGTCAGCGCCGGGACCTCGTAGTGGGTCTGGGCGTGGATACCCTCTCGCTGGAGACCATGCTTCAAGCCATGGTCTCCAGCGGGAGTAGGTGGAACGCGGCCGTGTCCTTCTGCGAGCAAGTCGTGCTCGCGAAGGAGGCGGCCGAGAGGGAGAGGGAGCGTGCCCTCCCCGCCGAGTTCCGTAGTCAGCGGCGAGGCCGCCGCAGACTCATCTACGCCCAAGACCATCGACCTCCATGATCGGGGCCTGAGGACGGCGGGATCGCCACCCGTCGTCCTTACAGAAGCAGGCTAGAAGGGTTGCGTGCTGCGGGGCCTTTGCCCCATAGCACGCAACCAGATTCACTCATTGACGCGGGATAAAACCCTACCCCAACGACGCGGGATTCTCATCCCGACCCAACCCCCCGCAGAGACCACAGAGGTGGTCAAAGTCCGCCGGGCGCCACTGGAAATACGTTCTGCTTGTAACCAGAGACGCCCGGCAACGGACGTTAAAGCGGCCGCGGCCTTGGTCGCGGAACTAAAAAAAAAAAAAAAAAAAAAAAAGGTATTAAAGGAGTCGCGCCGCGAACGTCTTGTCGCACGGATGCGTGAGACCAATCATGGCCTCCAAATTGTTAAAATGTTGTAGTTGCAATATAGTTATTAACGAGGTTCTAGCCTTTGTAAGTAATAAAATCGATGTGATGAACGAAGAAAGTATTAGCCAAATTTGTGTAAGTGCTTTTTCGGACGATGATATTCACAGTGCAAAAAATCTTCTATCCGCTTCATTGCCCGCAGACAAGCGCAAGAAGACAAGGAAGAGAGACGGAAAAAAGCTTCGTGAAATTGATGACATCATATGCATACTGAAGGAAACCGATCCTGAGATCTTACCGGTTTTTGTTGCCCGTGATCTACACCGGTTACCGCCGGTACTTTTTGATCACGTTGACGTTACCAGGATCCTAAAGGACCTGATGCGGATGCAACAAGAGATTAATGTGATCAAAGAACAGTATGCCACCCAGGAAAACTTAGATACCGTTAGATTTAATCTTGAAAATCTTAAAAAGGCGTCGTTAGTGAACAATTTTGGTAGTACCCCCTGTAACATAAATTTCAAACGCGGTGGCTTTTTGTTGGACAGTCACGATGGTTACTGCAGCGGTCCTAGGGGACTTGAATATATGGGTGCAGATCATGATGCACCAGGTGTTTTGGCTGATGAGGAGCATACGGAATCCAATGTCCAGAAAAATGATCTATCATTTCCAAAAAATGAGGGTAGACATAAAAGTTGTTGTGTGACTAATGTGGTGCATGATACCGGTACTCGTCGGACAATGGACAGCGATAATAATAATACGTCCGAGCCGTTGACTCACCGGCAATCAGCTGTGGCCGACGTTTCTAGCGAGCCGAGAAACACGGTCGCTAAGAACGTAAACGAACACGCACTAGGTGAAAAGAAATCATTAGCCGATGTTGTTCGCGTCGGAGATTGGAAACAACCTAAAGAAGACAAAGAATGGACCCTAGTGCAGAGAAAACGTTTGAGAAACCGCTTTGCTGCTAGCAGAGGGAAGGCAGTTTTAAGCTCAGGTGCGAGTTTCAAAGCCGCGGATATTAAAATTCCCATTTACATTTATAACGTGGCAAAGGATGTGCCCGTGTGTGATATACAATCTTATATTGCGAGTAAAACCGATGTTGTTGTATACTTGGAAAAAATGACAATGAAAATACCTAAATCGTACGATGCGTACAAGGTACTGGTACCGAAGCATGAATTAGAAACTTTTCTAAATGATGATTTCTGGCCGGTGGGAGTCGCATATCGTCGTTTTGTCGACTTCAAGAAGAGAAGATTTGGTAAACATATGGAAAATAATTAGTACGGGTGTCTTTTTACATTTCCTATGAACAATTACGCAAAAATTGTAACATTTAATTGTAAAGGTGTTGTTAGATCAGTGGAATGTATTAGAAAATTATGTGAAACAGCTGACATTGTAGCACTTCAGGAAACATGGCTTTTTTCGCACGATATTCCATTCCTGGGCAGCATAAGCGACAAGTTCGCGTTCACTGGCAAGTCTGCCATGGACACTTCAGCTGGTGTGCACCGTGGCCGACCCCACGGGGGTGTGGCAGTGTTATGGAGGAGGTCTGCGTTTCGCTCAGTGTCGGTGTTACAGTGTACTAGTGATCGCATAGCGGCAATTAAAGTTGAGTCGGGTGGTTGTTCTGTGTTGATTGTAACTGTGTACATGCCTACAGACTCGAACGATAACTTAGTGGAATTTACGGAATGTCTAGGCGAAATTAACTCAATAATTGAAAATAGTGGTATAGAATCAGTGTATGTGTTAGGGGACTTCAATGCCCATCCCGGTGAGTTATTTGCAAAACAATTATTGGACTTTTGTACGGAACAGTGTTTGTCATGTGTTGATTTTGATATGCTGCCGAATGATACATACACTTTTGTGAGTGACGTGCATGGTTGTTGTCGGTGGCTCGACCACTGTTTGGTTACGAGCGCCGCGCGTTCAACTGTCGATCATGTGACCGTTTTATACGATACCTACTGGTCCGATCATTATCCCTTGCAGTTGACTTGCAATATTAATTTAATTACACCTAAAATTGTAATGTCTAGTGTGTGTATAAATAAAGTAGTATGGGGAGAGAGGAAAGCTAGTCAAATTGATTTATATCATGCCTACTGTCACTCTCGGCTAAGGGACATTACCTTCCCTGATGAATTTGCTTCGTGTTCTGATAAAATGTGTAATTGTTGTAGTCATAAGTGTTTAATTAATAATATGTATAAAGATATAGTTAAAATACTTACGGACGGCGCCTGCTCAACTTACATTTCGTTTTTAAGTCCGGGCCGGCGGAAACCTATAGTCGGTTGGAATAGACATGTGAGGGACGCTCACGGTAAGGCTCGGCAGTGTTATCAGAGTTGGGTATTGTGCGGTAGACAGCGCCCTGGACGGCTGTACAATGAAATGACTGAGTCTAGGCGTTTATTTAAGGCAAAATTGAAATGGTGTCAAAATAATCAACAACAAATTAAGATGGACATAATAGCACGACACCATTTCAATAATGATTTTTCACAATTTTGGAAGTCAACGAACAAGTTGAATCTGAAGCCGAGCCGGCCCGTGAGCGTCGAAGGTGTGCACGAGTCGGGAGATATTGCCAGATTATTTCGGCAGCAGTTTAGCGTTGAACCGCCTACGAGGCATGCCCGACCTGAACTGCTGTCGGGGTCTGGCGGTGGTGCAGCGCCGGGAGCTGTCAATGTCAAGTTCACTGCAAAGGATGTAGCTAAGGTTATTAAATCTATGCGGAGAGGTAAGTCTCCAGGGCATGACAGCCTCAGTATTGAGCACCTACGTTACGCGGGGGTACACTTGCCTAGGGTCCTGGCCTTGTTATTTAATCTGTGTGTTAGTCACTCTTACCTGCCTGACGATCTCATGTACACTATTGTTGTACCGATTGTAAAGAACAAGACCGGCGATGTCTCGGACGGGTCTAATTATAGGCCTATCTCACTAGCCACGGTTATGGCAAAGGTATTGGACAGTTTGCTTGATGGCCACTTAAAAAATCATATACAACTGCAAGACGGTCAGTTCGGCTTTCGGACTGGATTGTCGACAGATAGTGCGATCCTGTGTCTCAAGCAGACTGTACAATATTATACCGCGCGTAAAACACCTGTATACGCGTGTTTCCTGGACCTTTCCCGCGCTTTCGACATGGTCTCATATGACCTACTGTGGACAAAAATGCGTCGGGATACTAGTCTGCCTAGTGATGGTATAGCTATATTTGAGTACTGGTATAATAATCAGAAAAACACGGTTAGGTGGGCGGATAGTAAATCTGACGAGTACACATTAGGGTGTGGGGTGAGGCAGGGGGGGTTGACTTCACCGAAGTTGTTTAAGTTGTATATGGACCGCCTGATTGGGGAGCTGAGCAGCGCTGGGATCGGATGTCATATAGACGGAGCCTGCATTAATAATATTAGCTATGCGGATGACATGGTGCTGCTCAGCCCTTCAATCGGTGCGTTGCGCAAGCTGCTTCGTATTTGTGAAGGGTATGCGGAGGCCTATGGGCTCAGATACAATGTGAAGAAAAGTGAGTTTATGGTTTTTAAAGCACCAAAAAAAAAATACACGGAGGTACCACATGTCTCACTCTATGGCACACCATTAAACAGGGTCACGCACTTCAAGTATCTGGGTCACTGGGTCACCGAAGACCTTAAAGATGATATAGATGTAGAAAGGGAACGTAGGGCGTTGTCTGTGCGTTGCAACATGGTAGCTCGTAGATTCGCGCGCTGCACTAAGGAAGTTAAGGTCACCCTATTTCGGGCATTCTGCCAGACCTTCTACACGTGCAGTTTATGGGCCCAATATACGCGGAGGACATACGACGCCCTACGTGTCCAATATAATAACGCGTTCAGGATGTTGATGGGACTGCCGCGGCGCTGCAGCGCAAGTGGCATGTTCGCGGAGGCGCGCGCGAGCAGGCGCCTGATGGCCATTACTGGGTACCTACTTAATGTTTATTTTGATTTTACTAACACTAGGCTAAGAACATTGTTACTAACAAAATGGACTATGTCTGAAATAAATGGTTATTTATTTATTTATTTATTTATTTATTAAGCCACAAACCACCAACAAATCGGAAATAAATGTCAATAAGAAGTTCGATAGAAAGCATAAACTTTGTATCCTGAGTACCAATAAAACGAATTCAGTACTATCAGTTACACAAAACTTTCTACAAGATAAATATAAAATATGTCATTATCTTATGCCTAATGCAACCACCACGCAACTATTGAATAACATTGACCAGAAGTTACTTAACTTCAACAAGAATGATTATTGCCTCATTTTAATAGGAGAAGAGGGCTTTAACTGTACAAATGAATACCACGAAATCATATTGAATATACGTACTACTCTACTAGAATTGAATCATACAAATATAATTGTATGTTCACCAACATATAAACTTGGGATGTATAACAATTTATTCAATTATAGAATCGAAATGTTTAACAGCTCGCTACTTTTGGATTTGTCAACATATGAGTATGCATATTTTGTGGATTCGAATATGGACTTGAACTGTGACTACAGCGTCTTTTCCAAATATACGGGAAAAATCAATAACAATGGACTTCTGTCTATTATTAAAAATGTTAAACATATTATGGAAAACGTAGATTCCAACGATTTCACTCCCACACCGAGTATGAGAAGAATGACCTCCACATCATCAAAAAGTATTTTTTTTCTCCTGTAATAGACATCTGTACGTGATACACCAGAACATAGCTGGCCTGTTAAATAAAGCCGACAAGTTTGTAGTTTGTCTTGAAGAGCTTCATGAGAAAGGCATAGATGTGGATGTATTGTGTTTTACTGAGCACTTTATGCTGGAGACCTATGATTCCTTTCTGACAATTCAAAATTATGTACTGGCAGCGAGTTTCAATAGAAAGGACAAAAAAAGAGTAGGAGCATGCATACTAGTTAAAAATGGACATTATTTCACAGAAATAGAAAAAGTTGTTAGTCTCTCTATTAGTGGCGTGTTTGAATGCTGTGCCATAGAACTTCCAGAATATACAATTGTTTTGGCTTGTATCTATAGAACCCCAAAAAACAGTAATTTCCCCCTATTTATTGAAAAACTTGAGACTTTATTACAAATACTAAGTACACATAAATATCAGAACATTATTATAACTGGTGACTTTAATGTGAATATGCTAAAACGTAACAATGAGTCTTTGAGCCTTGAATGCCTACTCCTAAATTATAATTTGAAATTAGCAATAAATCAACCGACGCGTTTGAAATCTGGTACATGCATAGACAATTGTGCTCATAACTTTAAGGGTGGATGTCAGGCACGAGTACTTGAACTGGCCCTGTCTGACCACACAGCTCAATTATGTAAGTTCCCTGTACAGACAATAATATGTAATAAATATTGGCGTGTTAAAAAGAGGGATTATAGTAATGACAATATTCGGAAATTCAGAGATTGCTTAAGTAGTTTGTCATTCTCTGAAATTTATGAAATAGAAGACCCGAATAAAGCATACAATAATTTCTTGGAAACATTTACACTGTTCTATAAATTATGTTTTCCGGAAAAGATTATAACCATCAAAATCATAAATAAGCCGAAGTGGATATCCCGCGGTCTTAAACTATGTAGTAAGAGAAAACGGCAGCTTCTTTCTAAATTTCGACACAATCCAACCCACAAAAATAAGGCTGCTCTGACTAGGTACTCCAAGCTTTATAGAAAAGTAATAAAATTAACACAACGAGCTCAAAATAATTATAAAATAAAAACGTCGGATAATAAATCGAAAGCCACGTGGAAAATTATCAACAATTTAAAGTTTAACTTACCAAAAGACTCAATTAATAGTATTAAAGTAAACAATATATCTTTAACTGTTCCAATTGACATTGCAAATACATTCAATGATTATTTTGTTGATAAAATAATACCAACTATAGGCTCAGGAAACAAAGTCACATCACTTATTAAAAGTAAATTAAACTCGTACTTCATGCACCCGTGTATACCCATTGATATATTTAGAATAATCAAAAGTTTAAAAAACACAAACAGTGTGGGCTACGACGGATTAACTACAAAAGTTATCAAAGCAGTTGCCAGTGAAATCTGTACACCGCTAAGTCATATTATAAATAGCAGTGTATATTTGGGTATGTTTCCAGATGCGTTAAAAATATCTATAGTAAGGCCTCTACTTAAAAACAAAGATAAAGAACAATTGCAATCCTACAGACCAATTTCATTGTTAAGTATATTCTCGAAAATATTTGAAAAGTATATTTATAAAGAACTATATGCGTATGTAGAAAATAGTGAAATAATTGGAGCTGAACAGAAGGGATTTAGAAACAACAAGACCTTAAATATGGCCTTGTATGACTTTCTTTATAAAGTGACAACTAATGTAGACAGTAGAAATCCAGTCAGCACTATATTTTGCGATATGACACAGGCATTTGACTGTGTCAGTCACGACATATTGTTTAAAAAATTAGAATCATACGGAATTAGAGGAAATGTTCTAAATTTAATTCAATCATATATTAGTAATAGGAAACAGTATACAGAAATATCAGCCATAAATACAAAAACAAAATATAAAGAATCGTATAGATCACACGAGCGAGTTGTGCAATACGGGGTTCCTCAAGGAAGTGTCCTAGGGCCTCTTCTTTTTATATTATATATAAATGACCTTCCAGGAAGCACTGACCAATCTATGACAATGTTTGCTGATGATAGCACTATTACAATTCCATACAGAAATAATTATAGTTACAATAACTTAATAAATCAATCCTTAAAATCGGTGATACAATGGCTAGGAAATAACAATTTAAGAATTAATCTGAATAAAACCAATATTATGCATTTCTGCCAACGTGAAAACTCAATGAGTAACATACTGACGAAATACGATAACGTAAAAATTGATAAAGTTGACACCACTAAGTTTCTGGGCATGATTGTTAATAAACAATTAAATTGGAAAGCTCATACAGAAACTCTAGTAAATAAAATAAGCAAATCCACATATGCTTTATATAAACTGGCTCCAGTGCTCAGTGTGGATGGATTATTAACAGCCTACCATGGTTTGGTGTCGAGTAACCTCAGATTTGGCATTATCTTCTGGGGCAACTCAACGAACAAAGATTATGTATTCAAGGCTCAAAAAAGAAGTATAAGGACCATGTTTAAATTGCAAACCACTGATAGCTGTAAACCTTACTTTAAACAATACAGAATACTTACTGTTCCCTGTTTGTATATTCTTGAGACTGTAATGTTTGTCAAATATAATCCAAATAATTTTCCGAAGTTGTCCGATAGATTGAATCGCAATAGGCGTGACGATAGCAGACTCTGTGTACATCCCTCAAAAACTACACTCATGCACAATAGTTTCTTTTGTATGGCTCCAATAATATACAATAAATTGCCTAAGTGTTGGAGGGTACTAACTGCTCATACATTGAAAAAGAAACTCAACACATTATTGACAGAGAAAGCTTATTATGATATCGACGAATTTTTAAATGATAGTATTATATGAAAGTGACATTGCAATTATTATATAAATTCATTTTAATTTTACTAAATAATAGGTTTTAAAAATAATTATGTTATGTAGCTTGTTATGTTGCTGTAACTGTATTAGCATTGGTATTCTGTTTCCAAATGCAGGCTCTCAACATTTGCACGCCATACAGGTAAAACATGACAGATCTATTTATTCTAAGACCTTCCATCTTGTATACTTATGTGTGCACACTCATGTTTAAGCAAATAAAGTTTATCTTATCTTATCTTATCTTATCTTATCTTATCTTATCTTATCTTATCTTATCTTATCTTACGTACCCATTTATTGCACCGATAATGTTTGCTTACGAATTCAACTAAAATGTATACATAGGTAGTGATTGTAGTGATTTTAAAGGTGAAATATCGTTTAAGTTTTTTTGTGAAATTGCTTCTTTACAAGACGGAGTGAATTTCAGTCTGTGCCACTACAAGTAAAATATCTCAATAGAGGGTAAGTCATGGTGATATTCGCTCAAATCATTCATAAGCTAAAATGGACTTATCGTATAATCATAATTGGGGAGGCAGAGCCATACTGTACACCCACCCTTCGCCAGTAACCTTATTAATCTCATGTAATAGGGGGCCTAATTCCGCTTATCGGGATTTTTAACGTGTGTAAGAGCCTCGTCTGTTAATATAGGTGCACTATTTGCAGGTGAGACTTAATCTTGCTTCTTTACACCTAAAGTAGTTGTGTCATAATAATTTTAAATTTACAGTAGCCACGAAATGGTTCCGTGAAGGTGGTCAAGTGTTTTTGAAGCCGGGTACTCTGCAGCAGTACAACGCACCTCGGCTCCAAGCCTACCCACCATCTCTGGCTACGCTATATAATGCCAGTACCAGTCTGCACTCCAGAACAAAGCGCAATTGACTTTTGTACCAAATAGACAGTTGGTTTAGTTATAGTGTAATCAAAAAAATCTAACATATTTTGCATTTTCGGTCCAGAAAAATGTTATTGGTATTCAAGAAGTAGAAGGTAGTGGAATGGAAAAAAGTTGAAATATCTACAAAAACAAATGAGATTAAATCAAAACGCAACTCAAAAAAAACAAGTCCCTCAACTCAGTTCTTCTACCGTAAAAGTTGTAAGATCCATGTAATACCAAGTTGGGTAATTTCGCATGAAAACACAATGTATCTCACGAGTAATAGGTACATATTTATATTAAACTAGCGGACGCCTGCGGCTTCGCACGCTTGACAAATTATACACAAAAACCAAATGTCCATAGGTGAAATTGGCATCAAAATCCGTTGCGTAGTTTTAAAGATCCTATGCATACATACGGAACGAAAGCGACTTTGTTTTATACTATATTACGAGTATTATTAGATATTTTCGTGCGATTGCCAAGTCAATATTTTTACTTAAAACATAAAAGATTTTACCGACTTGTATATAGGGTCTTTTTGTTGACTTCGGCTGACCTCGGAACTTAGCGGGGAGGGCTCGTTCCCTCTCCCTCTCGGCTGCCTTCTTCGCAAGCATAACCAGCTCGCAGAAGGACGGCCACGTTCCACCTACTCCCGCTGGACTCTCCTCCAAGAGGGTATCCACGCCCCTTTTATGGAATTAAATTAAATTAAACCTGAAGGTATTTCCAGTGGCGCCCGGCATTAGACTAGACTCGAATACATGTTTACCTACTTAATATCTTTGTGGAAGAGAGCATTAAATATTTACTTTATAAATCCGAAAGTGTGTTTATTAGTTTGGGTTTGTTGAATATTGGCATAGGGATAGTTTTGGAAACGGAGATGAACTTCACACCGGGGTACATGTACTAAAAATCTTCAGAGGAAAAATGCTAATTTCGTGATAATTCGTTCTCAGACTGTTTAAATGTATACTGTTGGTTAATGCCAATTGCTTGAAGTTGTTACTATTCCATATTTATATCATTTAAAACTTCATCAAGCGTAAAAAGCTATCGTGAAACGTATTAAAAATAGTGTGCAATTCAAACAGAACAATTGAACTATTGTGCACCATAGAGATAATCATAACAGGTCCATGTTGTGCACCGTGTAACAAAACGAAACAGCAACCCGGCTAGCAAATCGATGACCTAGTTCTAGTTGTAAAGCAAATGGAATGCTAAATGCTACGTTTAACTAGTCATTCATGGGATTTTCTTTTTTACGGAGACTTCAATAAAAAATACTTACGTACATGATTTTATTATTGAATATGTACTAATAAAAATATAAATCCATTTTCATTTGTAACAGAACTTAGGGCCAGACTGAGTAGATGAAGATATCGAAGTCACGTTTCAATACATACTAGTTATCACGACGAACTTTGTATCGCCTCAAATTTAAAAAAAAAATGTATATATATATATATATATATACATACATGTATAAAAAAAATAAATTAATATTTCATGTAAATTGAAAAACGCGACGGACGGACAGACAGACATACAGACAAATTGTCGTATTAAATATATAGATTTAGTCCTTCCACTGCATTGCACAATCAAAACGGCAATTCTACATACCTACCTAATAATAAAGACCCTTCTTCAGAATTTAATTTGGTGAAATATTTGAAAAAAATTGAGAAATGTATGATAAGGCTAACCTTATCATACATTTCTCAATTTTTTTCGCCTCCTTGCGTCATTGTTCCAATGGCGCAAGGAGGCGCTGGAGAGGGACCACAGGCCTGCGTCACGTGAAATCGAGGACCGGCGGTCCCAACTCCGCCAGGATCTCATGAATTCATGGAGGGTGCGACTTGAGCAACCCAAGTGGGGAACCACCATCATCGCGGCGGCGCGACGGTGAGACCGATCATGGACGAGTGGCTGCAGAGGCAGCATGGTGACCTCACGTATCGTGGGACGCAGATCGTTAGCGGGCATGGATGCTTCGGTAACTATCTGTTTCGCATCCATCGTGAGGTCGCACCCCGGTGTCAACACTGCGAGGTTTCCGACGACGACACCGCACTCCACACGTTGGTGGAGTGCTCAGCGTGGGCGAGTCAGCGCCGGGACCTCGTAGAGGGTCTGGACGTGGATACTCTTTTGCTGGAGGCCATGCTTCAAGCCATGGTCTCCAGCGGGAGGGGGTGGAACGCGGCCGTGTCCTTCTGCGAGCAGGTCATGCTCGCGAAGGAGGCGGCCGAGAGGGAGAGTTCCGTAGTCAGCGGTGAGGGCGCCGCAGACTCTTCTACGCCCGAGATCATCGACCTCTATGATCGGGGCCTGAGGACGACGGGATAGCCACCCGCCGTCCTTACAGAAGCAGGCTAGACCCCAACGACGCGGGATTATCATCCCGACCAAACCCCCGTAGAAACCACACAGGTGGTCAAAGTCCGCCGGGCGCCACTGGAAATACCTTCTGCGTGTGAACCAGAGACACCCGGGAACGGACGTAAGAGCGGCGGCGGCCTCGGGCCGTGGAATTAAAAAAAAAACCAGGAAATCGTCTGCGGTAATGTGAGGAGAGGTACACATTTACTATTTACGAAAGAAACCTTTGTCGGTAATAAACTAAAGTTTTACAAAGTAAGCTATCTTTCTAATATTTTATTTCAATTTTCGAAAACAGCTCGTACACAAAAAATAATAACAAAACACAGTGTAGTTTGCCTATGAGTGACATGCGCACATGCGTTTGTCATGCGCTGCGATTGCTGTCATAATCAAAATAGCTAATTCAAAAATTCCCTTCTAAATGCAGGAAATCAGTGTTTTAAATCCTTTTAACAAGTATTTTCCCCTAAAATCATGAAATCTTTGATTATTTGAAACTGTCGTCAGAGTCGTCACGCCTTGCTTCAAAGCAATTAGCTTGACGTAGGAAATCAACTTAAAAACCTAATAAAATAATCGTTCTGTTGGTGGGCGAAGATATCGTACTGGCGTTATGTGAATCATGATTTACATAGAATACGTAATTTTGTTCAAAATCCTCTATGTCAATATTCGAGGGGAATTCTTCACAGCTGTGACAGAATTGGAAAACCTGATAGATACTTATGTAACAGTTATAGATGACCTAGAACAAGACGAAAGGATTTCTAATTTAATAAAGTAAGTGCTTTATTATAGGTAGTATTTGGTATGTGACCTCTTTTACACACACATGAGTTGTACATACACCTACAAAAAGAGTTTTTACTCTACATTTCGTGGTCACACACAAATCCAAAGCTCCGCTTATTCCTCGCGAACTATATTTAACTTAGAATTGATATCATAACGAACTTGAATCTATTGAGGATGGCGTACAATGCGTTGAGCCGAGGTGAAATATAGGGTAGTCTAAAAGTATAGCTATTTAGCTATTTAGCAATTGATTTGCATGAATAGGTTGGTACTTGTAAAATGATTCCGAGCGTTGTATACTTTCCGAAGTGGGTCCTCAGCATCGACTCCGTTCGCGGGTTCAGCTGTAACAGTAATACGCAAAGAAAAATCTGTCATTTCCTACCAGTTCATTCGTCATATTATAGTTAACCCAATAAGGAGAAATGACACATTTTACGAGTAGATATCGCCCGAGAAGAAATTATTGACTAAAGTGTCGGGCTTGGGGACGACCTACCTACTATCGGCCGATTTCAATCTCGATCTAATCTTGGCTGTCTGGGATTGATAAATCTTACTATTCCTAATTTGACATTGGCAGGAATTCATCGAATTATCAATGGATAGCAAAATATGAATCGAAATAGTCACTCAAAGATAGTCGTAGTATAATAATGAAGCTTATTAATGACGAAATAATTTTAAAATGGGTTGTTCGTAACAATGGGATATTGAACTAACTAAAATAATGTTATATTAACTTAAATTTAGGTATTTGAACGTTTACAAACGAGAGCACTAAGAGATGATAGACAATATCCCTAACTATTTGGGTAATCCTGACAACGCGTTTAAGTTAATGAAGAGATTAACTATATAGCGATCGGAAATTTGCCTTTGAAAATTTAAATTTACATTTGGTCTCAGGGGGAGGGATCAGGGACGTTATTTTGTACATTAATTACATTAGGAATGTTCAATCACTTACTTAACGTAGGGGTCGCATGCGTTGGCCAGTGCAGGGGTGCGGGAAGGTGTATTGCATCAGTAATTTCATTCATTTAAAAAAGAAATATCTTGGATAGATTTGGACCAGATTGAGTATCTTTTCACGGAGAGTACCTATCTCTCTGACCAACTGGCCTACCAAGATCAGTCTTAGGAGAACGTCAAGGCCATGAATATTCTAATTACGTCAGTCGATAATGGACAATGTTCATTCCTATACAATCAGCGGTTGAGTCGTGAAGCTAAACAAACAAACATGTTTAAACTTTCGCGTTTTGTACACATTATAAACTTAAGACTAACGGGTCTTTTACGCGATTATTGAGATATATACATACCTCTTTATTACCCGACGTTTCGGCCCTGTTACAAGAGCCGTGGTCACGGGTGGACTCGCTTCAGCTCATCGTCGTCCTCGTGAAGTGCGGGTTTGTTCAACTACCCTCACTGGATAGGACTTGTGGCTTGTGGAGTTCGATCCAGTGGTTGGGCCCCGATTCCAACAAATGCTCGGCATTGGCGGTTTTTTACAGCTGTGATGTGTTCTTTGACCCTCTCAGCGATAGTACGTTTGGTCTGTCCGATGTATGAACTACCACAGCTGCAGTCTACCTTATAAACACCCGGTGTCTATAGAGGAATGGTATCTTTAGGGGTTCGCAGGTGGTTTACGACTTTGGAGTGTGGCCTATATACAGTCTTAATGGAGTATCTTTGTAGTACTGTTCCAATTTGGTCCGTCACTCCTTTCACGTACGGCATAAATGCTGGTGCTCTGCTAACTCCCAAGGGTTGTACCTTGTTCCTTTCACGGTGTTGTGTATGTCCCTGATACCCGTTCTGCTTCAACACTTCCTGAACATGAGCGAGCTCTTTCTGTAAGTGTTCAGGGTCGCAAAGATCATAGGCTCGACTTACCAGCGACGATAGACGATAGGGTAGTTGAACAAACCCGCACGAAGACGACGATGAGCTGCAGCCAGTCCACCTGTGACCACGGCTCTTGTAACAGGGCCGAAACGTCGGGTAATAAAGAGGTATGTATATATCTCAATAATCGCGTAAAAGACCCGAGACTTATAACCCGACGGCCAGAGTCACCAAACGTATACGTGCGATTATTAAGGACCACGAGGAACTGTTTGACAAGGATGTGTTTGAGCGTCTACATGGACCTATGGCGGTCCAACCACCAAAGCTATATGGTTTGCCTAAAGTCCATAAGGAGAATGTACCTTTGCGCCCTATTGTGAGTCAAATCAACTCACCAACGTATTATTTGGCGAAACACATAGCCAAGGTACTGCAACCATTAGTAGGTAACACCACATCCTTCGTTAAAGTCTCTCGGCATTTTGTGGACATAATCAAGAGCGTGAAAGTGGAACCGGATGATGTGATGGTGAGTTTCGACGTGGAGTCACTCTTTACCAACGTTCCCGTTCAAGATTGCCTTGAGGTCATCGAGAAGAAACTGGAGGACAATGGTCTGTCCAACAAATACATTGTTCTACTTAGACATTGCCTCTCTAGGCAATGTCTAAGTAGAACAATGTATATGTATCAATGTATATGTAACAATGTATATCCACCATAAAGAAAATAATTACCCTCTGGTAATTATTTTCTTTATGGTGGACAGCATTACCTCCAAATCGACGGAGTGGCCATGGGTAGCCCTGTAGCACCGGTGATGGCAAACATTTGGATGGAACACATTGAAGATTCCATAGACATGCAGTTAGCACAGGTGAAACTGTGGAAGCGATATGTGGATGATGTCTTCTATATTATTATGAAAGGGGGCCCAATAGAAGTAGAACAATTTTTAAGCCACTTGAACTGCATACACCGGAACATCCGGTTTACTCATGAAATGGAGTTGGACAGATCATTGGCTTTTCTCGATGTCAAAGTAACAGTGAGAGAGAGTGGTTCTCTCGGACACACTGTGTACCGCAAACCCACACACACGGACAAGTACCTGAATGCCGGTTCACATCATCTTCCGCGACACTTGAGGTCCGTTGCGGTGTCGCTAGTAAGTCGAGCCTATGATCTTTGCAACCCTGAACACTTACAGAAAGAGCTCGCTCATGTTCAGGAAGTGTTGAAGCAGAACGGGTATCAGGGACATACACAACACCGTGAAAGGAACAAGGTACAACCCTTGGGAGTTAGCAGAGCACCAGCATTTATGCCGTACGTGAAAGGAGTGACGGATCAAATTGGAACAGTACTACAAAGATACTCCATTAAGACTGTATATAGGCCACACTCCAAAGTCGTAAACCACCTGCGAACCCCTAAAGATACCATTCCTCTACAGACACCGGGTGTTTATAAGGTAGACTGCAGCTGTGGTAGTTCATACATCGCACAGACCAAACGTACTATCGCTGAGAGGGTCAAAGAACACATCACAGCTGTAAAAAACCGCCAAATAAACAAGTCTGCGATGCCGAGCATTTGTTGGAATCGGGTCCCAACCACTGGATTGAACTCCACAAGCCACAAGTCCTATCCACTGACGGACACTATTACTCCAGGATAGTGCGGGACGCCGTCGAAATAAAAAAGTATCCCAACTTTAACCGGGAAGATGGATATCGACTATCTACGTCGTGGAATCTGGTGATCAGCAAATGTACTCGCCACCGCACCGAAAGCCCGCTTGCTGATACTATCAGTGTGGTATGCCGTAGTGGCTCTCCGAACACAATAGTTAGTGACGACGAAGTGTGGGTAGTTGAACAAACCCGCACTTCACGAAGACGACGATGAGCTGAAGCTAGTCCACCCGTGATCACGGCTTTTGTAACAGGGCCGAAACTTCGGGTAATAAAGAGGTATGTATATATCTCAATAATCGCGTAAAAGACCCGTTAGTCTTAAGTTTATAATGTGTACAAAACGCGAAAATTTAAAGAAGTATTTAGCAAACCGCTACGGGCCGGAATATTCATATAAAATAAATCACCTATAATTTCTTCGTAAAAAACAAGTGCGGGTGGAAACATCGTTGTGTTTTTTAACTAAGTGTCGTGATGATTATTTGGTACCTGTAGGAGTGCGGTTAAAAGTGCGTTATGACATTTCCCGTGCAGAAGAAATTTTAAACAATGCCAGTGTTCGTCTTCTGAGACAATTAATTCGCAAGTGTCGTTACCAACTGCACGGTGTACAGTGTGAACTATATAACTTGCATATGGATTGTAGTGCGGTGCTATCGGTGAGTGATTTTGATATATGTGACCGCGTAACTTATAACCAAGCGAGTCGTATTCGCGATCGTGCAGTGCACGTTACAACGCGAAGTTTGACAAGTTATGCAACCATCGAAAGAGTAATGCCGGGCAATTAGGATCACTCGAAAACTAGACGGTGATTAATTTGTCAAACACACATATCGATGATGCCACACATAGTGTTCTGGCCAAAGGGTTAAACTTTGCTGTAACACCAAAGCGATTTCCCTATGAAAACATTATAAGTAGCATCGAGGAAGTAGTAACGCGCAACAAGTTACCGTTTAACGACGCAGATACACTTAGACAGGATGTTGCCGTTATCTTAAGGAAGGCGAAGCCACCTAGGCCTAATATCACCACGGAAGAACAGCAGGCAATAAAAGAGTTACGTTCTAATACGAATATTTTAGTGCTGAAAGCTGACAAGGGTAATTCTACTGTGGTGATAGACTCGATGGACTACGATGGGAAAATAAAAAACCTACTTAGTGACGCTGCAGTTTACAAACCAGTGACTTATAACCCGACGGCCAGAGTCACTAAACGTATACGTGCGGCTATTAAGGACCACGAGGAACTGTTTGACAAGGATGTGTTTGAGCGTTTACATAGACCTATGGCGGTCCAACCACTAAAGCTATATGGTTTGCCTAAAGTCCATAAGGAGAATGTACCTTTGCGCCCTATTGTGAGTCAAATCAACTCACCAACGTATTATTTGGCGAAACACATAGCCAAGGTACTGCAGCCATTAGTAGGTAACACCACATCCTTCGTTAAAGACTCTCGGCATTTTGTGGACATAATCAAGAGCGTGAAAGTGGAACCGGATGATGTGATGGTGAGTTTCGACGTGAGATTCAGAAACAAGTGAAACTCGTATCCAATAAACCCAAACTTGATACTTCTCAGGACCAGAAGGCTGGCATGTCCTGGCCCACGCAATACGTATCCGACGTGACAACGCAGACAGCATTCTGGGAACCTTTCTAGTTGGCAATGACGCGGAGATATTTAAACGATATTTTGTGAATATTTTTAGTACATAACTATGTATTGTATGTAACTCCTATTGTAAATAAATGTCTAATGTTGATTACAGTGAAATAAACCAACTTTAAGTGTAATAATGACAAATGCTACTAGATAAGACGGTTGATATTAGATATGCTTAATATTATACTCGTAATATATTCCTTCCTTCAGGACAATTTACCTACACGGACATGTTTCCAAAAAAATTAAAAAAGAAACGTTATGAACGTCTGTGTAGAGGGGAAATTACTGTCCCTTCAAATGTATCTCAAAGGTATGTACGATGACACAGCTATACACATACGCCACGGTGTAATAACCTAGTGTTAATTTAAAAAAATACGTCTCTAAATGGACACCGTATCAGTCAGTTCCTAACAATGATATTATAAACTATAATAATATATGTATATGCATTATAAAATATAATTGGTTCCTAATATTATGTATATTTTTTTATTAGGGATAAATTTAAATGAACAGCAAAAAACTTAAAAGCAAAAAATATTTTTTTGTAGTACAAAACGTTTATACACAGTTAAATAATCTATACATAAATATAAATAAAAATGAATCGCCGTTCGTTTGTCTCGCTAAAACTCTGAAATGCCTGGACCGATTTGGCTAATTTTGGTCTTGAAATATTCCTGGAAGTCCACGGAAGGTATTTCGCCAGGACAGCTAGTAATATTATGATAGTATAAGCCAGTAGGTACCTACTATGAATATGTTACCAGAAATATTTTAAATTCCATTAATTTATTTAAACTCTACAGCTCCAGCGCGCTGCAATTATTGTCTCCCAGAATTCTCAGTATATCAGTAAAGTGACAACGCATCTGATATCATATTAAGAAAGAAATTATAAATAGATCACAAAAATATATGCATCTGATATAGTTGCCCACGTGTCCAACCGAGTGACGTTTATGCACGGCCTGAGTATTGAGACGGCTGAATCATTACAAATTGTTAACTATGGGATCGGAGGACACTTTCAACCACATTTCGATTTTGCATCGGTAACCAAATGTTGATCATTCGTTTCCTTTCTTTATTCGTTATTTTATTTTGGACATTCTCAGTAATTCTCACACAACGTCGTCTTGTATTATTGGCTCGTCTTTAGCTAATTTTAGTTTTAATCCTCTGTTCATATCGTTCTATGATTACCAACCTGGAAATATAATGTTATAATTTGAAAATAGTTCAGGTATTATCTTACGGCTAAATGGTAGCGTGTGAACGTAAACTTAAGATTAGCCGGCTAAACTGAGGTTTATCTTCTAGAAGATGTTAATGTAAGTTTTTTCTATCATCAGCTGGCTATGTATGCCAGGATCGTGCAAGTCAAAATCCATTTTCTCTGCCCACCCCAATGGGAAAGAGGCGTGACAGTATGTACGAGGCCGGCTAATCTTAAGTGTAACTATAGGAAATGGTGTAATACTCGTACTATTTCGACAAAAAAACTTTAATAAAAAATTAACATGATTATAGAATGGCATTTGGAATTACAAAGAACATTATTTCTAGTTGCATAAAAAAGTAACCACGAAGACTAAGGCACATCACAGCTCCGAACTGACCTACCTATACCCAAGTCAGATATTGCTTTTTGTGTGTTGATTAGACTTCCGCCAATCTGGCCCCTCAAGCGACATGTTCGCCATCGAATACATGTTGTAGCAGTTTCATTTCAGTTAATGTGCACATTAAGCGGATAATGAACTTTGGCTGCTTCTTGAAGATAAAGCTAAGTTAAGCCGGCTAATCCTCAGTTTAAGTTCACACCTTCCTTTAGCCGTAACCATAGAACATAAGTATGATAGTACATTATCAACGTGAAAAAGTGCTGTAAACACACATTTGGTTGGATCGCACAAAATAGGCTCAAACTCTGCTGAGCTTTGTGCTATGACAACCAGATACCTAACTGATGCACATAACTATCTACTAATGTAATTCTAAATATAAGTAGGTATATTTACACACAAACTCCTAAAATAATATTTGCAGATCGTGTAAATATGTGACCCGACCCAGGGTTCAACCCCGGGGCCTCCGGGGTAGAAGTTTCACGCAAGTCTTTCAACCGACAACACCATCATACCGAGCCAGTCAGTCAGACTACCTTTTATAGACAAGCTTATATTTACAATTTTGGTCAAAGTCCGCCGGGCGCCACTGGAAATACCTGCTTGTAACCAGAGACGCCCGGCAACGGACGTTAGAGCGGCCGCAGCACTTGGACGGCGGGATTAATAACATATAGCATCACACCTTTTTCCCCGAAGGGGTAGGCAGAGGTGTGCAAACACACCCACATCTCGCCAGCTATGTTATGTCCCATGTAATAGGGGGCGAGCCTATTGCCATTTACCGGGCACAAGTTCCAGACTCTGGGATAATTATCTGGGTAAAATTCTAAAGAGAATTATACATTATCCACCAGACCCGGGAATCGAACCCGAGACCTCGAGCGTGGCAGTCCGTACATAGTACCATTGTGCCACCGAGGTAGCGGGATTAAAACAAAAAAAAATCATAAGGGCGACAGTCATATTCTATGTAAGTCAATAAAATCCACTAAACATTTTTGTTTTTTAAACAATAATTTTAAATAATCTATAGTAAGTACTAATATTATAATGAGGAAACATTTGATTGTTTGTTTGTTTGTACTAAACGAAACTACTGAACCTATTTTGTAAACTCGGTTCCTAATAATAAAAAAATGCTGCCAGCTACATTATCCTCAAGTAGAGTAGTATATGCTACTTTTCATTCTGGAATTGCACTCCCATGGGAATTGGGAATGAGAAAATTATATTAAATATTGTTGGACATTCTCACACAACGTCATCTAGCCCAAACTAAGCTATAAGCTGGTGCTATGGATCTAGACAACTGATAAACATACTTATATGTCTAAATACATACATAACATACATAGAAAACACCCAAACTCCGAAACAAACTTTTGTGGATTACACAAATATTGGATTCGACCCGGGAATGAACCCGAGACTCCGGGGTCGAAAGCCAATGCACTACCGACCACACCACCGAAGCAGCTATATATATATCACGCGGACGGAGCCGCGGTAATCAGCTATCAGCGAAGTATTAATAAATTGATAATTTTAATAAGTAATTTGTCATTTTAACACGTTAAAATAGATGTCGGACGTGGCTTTAGGAGGTGCTACAGTGTTTCCTTGGCTTAGACTAAGCGTGTTCCTGGTTAAAGGTGCAGCTTGGTGCAGCTATATATACTGGCTGAATTTGCATTCTTCTGGTGTCGGTATCGAATTAACGCTTTATGCGGGATGCCCCGTGCTACAAGGCTCCAAGTGGGGTGAGTTAAAGATACTCGTAAAATTCGTTTGTAAATATTTGTTCTATCTACTCGTATAATAGAGTAGAAGACTGTCAAGTATAATCTTATCACCTTCGTAAGGCTCGTAGGAAATTGTATGAAATGGAAGCCTTCGACGTCACTTTTATTTATTGTCAAATCAGTCATTATTAGTTTATTACAATTGATAAGAAATTTACATAATTTGATTGAATATCATATTCGAATATCCTTTGGAATTCTTTATATAACAAAGAGGTACCAACATTAAAATGATTTACTTATTTTAGATTTTCTGAGATTCAAACGTCCAGCGTGGTTGTTAGTGGTTCAGACCAGTTATCAGCGCTTTATATTTACGTAGTATAGAGATAGTTTTTTGTTTTTTTTAATTCCACGGCCCAAGGCTGCGGCCACCCTAACGTCCATTGCCGGGCGTCTCTGGTTCAGACGCGGGAGGTATTTCCAGTGGCGCTCGGCGGTATAGAGATAGTTGCCCTAAGTTCGCTACCTATTACGTGGGACCAGCAAATTCTCTGGCGAAAAGTGGACGAATAATATGTCTCTGTCTACCCCTTCGGGTAAACCGATGAATTATTATGTGTGTATGTAATCTTTGTAACTCATGAACTGTTTCATAAAATCTCTATCTTTCTCGAATTTGCTGTGTGTGCGCTTTCTAGATTAATTTTACCGAAAAATAGATTAATGAAAATCCCGGCCAAGTGCGAGTCGGACTCGCGCACAAAGGGTTCCGTACCAAAACGGCAAAAAATTACGTTTGTTGTATGGGAGCCTCCGTAAAAATTTATTATATTCTGTTTTTTAATACTTGTTGTTATAAAGGCAACAGAAATACTTCACTTGTGAAAATTTCAACTTTCTAACACAGTTCATGAGTTTACCAATAGAGTTCTCTTTTTACCCTTTGGGTACGGAACCCTAAAAAACTAGCTAATTATATGCTTACTTATATACCTTACTAGCTGACCCCGCGAACTTCATACCGCCTAACAGTCAATGAATGTCGTGTTACTTTTTAGCTGAACTAATTTAGGCTTTGATGAACGTAAAACAATGATACAAAATAATATATTTATATAGGTAGATAGAAACAAAAAAGTATTTTATTATTATGAATGATGATGAAAACATACATACTGAATGAGAATAAAAAAAAAAAAATAAAAAATAATAATTAAGTGATAAATGATTGAAAACTATGTTGTGCAGATTGGAAAAAAATAAAAAACTCGGATTAATTCATTAATAGGATTTTCATTCAAGCACTTTGTGGTAAACGACATTCTTTGTTTTTTGGTCAGGCGCAAGAACAAATAAAGCGGATGGTTTGCCGACACGTGAGCATGCCACGTACAATTGACCATGAGAAAAACATGCATTTTCTAGATTGAGGCCACAAATAGTCAAGGATTGGCCCTGTGATTTGTTGATCGTCATGGCGAAGGCAAGACGAATCGGGAATTCAATTCGTTTAAACTCAAAGGGCATATCCGTTGGGATCATCGGAATCCTTGGAATAAGAACTTCCTCATCTTTAAATTTTCCTTTAAGTATCGACGCGTGAATCACATTGCTCATCAGTTTTCTTATCACCAAACGCGTTCCATTACACAGTTTTGGTTGGTTTAAATTTCTAAGCATGATGACTACCGAGCCAACTTTTAGTTTTAAATTGTGCGGTGGTAAACCAGGCACATCCAAGGAGTTTAAAAATTCAGTTGGATAATTAGTGGTTTCTTCTTCGTTTGTTACACAGTCGATAGATTTGAATGAATACAGAGTACCTACGATTTGATTTTGAATTATAAAATTGAGGTCATCTACATCTTTATTTTTAGCGGCCAAAATTGCTCGCTCACTTAACCATTTAGTATTTTTGTGGTTAGCAATGATATCCGGGAATACTTTGTTGATAAGCTCGTCTTTTGATGATACGAAATTGCAAAAATTTGGAGGAAATGAAATCAAACCGCTCGATTTGTCAACAGGAACACGGCCATTACCGATAGTCAGCAATTGCTTCGAGAAATCATCAGCAGATAGATCGTTCAACAATGCAACTCTCATATTTACAGACAGTTGAAGTTTCTTTACATATCGCCACAGATTTGATGCTTTGAGGCAAGCGTTTATTTCGTCGGCAGCAGTAGATTTTGGAATGACTGATAGCGCAGATCTTTTAATGTTCGGTCTAGTGCTTCCAATGCGCGTTTGTGCGTCATTGTGCATTCGTCCCATATGATGATTTTTGATGCTACTAAAACTTTGGCCATTGCGGAGTGTTTCGAAATGTTACATGTCGGTTGATCAGTAGTTTGAAGGTTTAATGGCAATTTTAACGCTGAGTGAGCCGTACGGCATCCGTCTAACAATGTGGCCGCTATTCCAGAAGAAGCAATTGCTACCGCAATTTCGGATCTCGCACGTACAGTGGCCAAAATCAATGACATAAGGAATGTCTTCCCAGTTCCACCGGGGGCATCCAAAAAAAATAAGCCGCCATTTCCATCATCAATTGCATTAATCAGTGTATCATAGACTTCCCTCTGCTTAGGATTCAACAGAGGTACATTCGTTTGAACTGATTGGATTAGTTCATGTGGATCATATTCACGTTCACGTTCCAATTCTCTATTAAATGCGTCATTCATTCCACGATCTGGCGCTGGCATTCCTAACCTAACTAACAAACTGCCACATGCGCACATGAGGTAACACATATCTTCGATCAAGAGCAAAGTCTGGTTATGGATCTCCTCATTCACCTCAAGATCGGAATTTCTTGAGAGTTTCATTCTTGATTAGTTAACCTGTAGATTTTTTTTCCTTATTCTTATAACCTTTACCAACAGATTTTTTATTCTTTTTTATTTTGTTCCTTTCCGATGATTTTATGTTTTTACGATATTCAATCGAATGGCAAAAACGAGGCCTACCGCATGCTCACATTCTGATTTGGTTAGTCGAAAGAATTCGGCCAGATCAAATAGATGACATCATATGTGCGGAGATTCCTGTTCCTGAAACCGATCCAGACCTACATGATGTTGTAGTCACGAATATGATTCATGGACCGTGTGGCACTATCAACCGACAATCACCGTGCATGGTCGACGGCAAGTGTTCCAAACGGTATCCACGAAAATTGACGGCAGAGACCATTACAGGCAACGATGGTTATCCATTGTATCGGCGTCGATCGCCCGATGATAATGGTAGAACTATCACAACTAAAGTAAAAGGAAACGATTTCGTAGTTGACAACAGTTGGATTGTTCCATATTTGCCACTTCTTTCCAAAATATTCAAAGCACATTGTAATGTTGAGTATTGCAATTCGGTCAAGTCAATTAAATACATTTCCAAATATGTCACGAAAGGGAGCGACATGGCGGTTTTTGGTATCCAAACATCCAATACCAACGATGAAATCACGCGCTATCAAGTTGGTAGATATGTGAACTGCAATGAAGCAATTTGGCGTATATTTTCATTCCCTATTCACGAACGTCATCCCACTGTTTTACATTTGGGGGTGCATCTAGAGAACGGTCAGAGAGTATATTTCACAGCGTCGAATGCTGCTCAAACACCTACCGAAACACCTCCAGCGACAACACTGACCAGTTTCTTTGCGATTTGTCAAAGCGATCCGTTCGCACGAACTTTGCTTTACTCAGAAATGCCACGTTATTACACTTGGAACGCTACATCGAAGAAATTTCGACGTCGGAAGCAAGGCGATGCAGTTCCTGGTCACCCATATATGCGTTCTACTGATGCTCTTGGTCGTATTTACACAGTTCATCCGAAGAATGATGAATGTTTCTATTTGCGGTAGTTGCTGGTACATGTTCGAGGGCCAACATCATTTGAATCACTACGAACTGTTAATGGTATCGTGTGCCCCACATTTCGTGCAGCATGTCAAGAGCTAAATTTGCTTGAAAACGATACTCATTGGGACACGACAATCGCTGAAGCAATTATTTCTGCATCTCCAAGTCAGATACGCACATTATTTGCTATCATCATTTCAACATGCTTCCCATCGAACCCAAGTGACCTGTGGAACAAATACAAAGATAACATGTCAGAAGATATTTTACATCGAATTCGCGTCAGCTCAAGAAATTCCGATCTTGAGGTGAATGAGGAGATCCATAACCAGACTTTGCTCTTGATCGAAGATATGTGTTACCTCATGTGCGGCAGTTTGTTAGTTAGGTTAGGAATGCCAGCGCAGCCCCGCAGAGACCACAGAGGTGGTCAAAGTCCGCCGGGCGCCACTGGAAATACGTTCTGCTTGTAACCAGAGACGCCCGGCAACGGACGTTAGAGCGGCCGCGGCCTTGGTCGCGGAACTAAAAAAAAAAAAAAAAGAATGCCAGCGCCAGATCGCGGAATGAATGACGCATTTAATAGAGAATTGGAACGTGAACGTGAATATGATCCACATGAACTAATCCAATCAGTTCAAACGAATGTACCTCTGTTGAATCCTAAGCAGAGGGAAGTCTATGATACACTGATTAATGCAATTGATGATGGAAATGGCGGCTTATTTTTTTTGGATGCCCCCGGTGGAACTGGGAAGACATTCCTCATGTCATTGATTTTGGCCACTGTACGTGCGAGATCCGAAATTGCGGTAGCAATTGCTTCTTCTGGAATAGCGGCCACATTGTTAGACGGATGCCGTACGGCTCACTCAGCGTTAAAATTGCCATTAAACCTTCAAACTACTGATCAACCGACATGTAACATTTCGAAACACTCCGCAATGGCCAAAGTTTTAGTAGCATCAAAAATCATCATATGGGACGAATGCACAATGGCGCACAAACGCGCATTGGAAGCACTAGACCGAACATTAAAAGATCTGCGCTATCAGTCATTCCAAAATCTACTGCTGCCGACGAAATAAACGCTTGCCTCAAAGCATCAAATCTGTGGCGATATGTAAAGAAACTTCAACTGTCTGTAAATATGAGAGTTGCATTGTTGAACGATCTATCTGCTGATGATTTCTCGAAGCAATTGCTGACTATCGGTAATGGCCGTGTTCCTGTTGACAAATCGAGCGGTTTGATTTCATTTCCTCCAAATTTTTGCAATTTCGTATCATCACAAGACGAGCTTATCAACAAAGTATTCCCGGATATCATTGCTAACCACAAAAATACTAAATGGTTAAGTGAGCGAGCAATTTTGGCCGCTAAAAATAAAGATGTAGATGACCTCAATTTTATAATTCAAAATCAAATCGTAGGTACTCTGTATTCATTCAAATCTATCGACTGTGTAACAAACGAAGAAGAAGCCACTAATTATCCAACTGAATTTTTAAACTCCTTGGATGTGCCTGGTTTACCACCGCATAATTTAAAACTTAAAGTTGGCTCGGTAGTCATCATGCTTAGAAATTTAAACCAACCAAAACTGTGTAATGGAACGCGTTTGGTGATAAGAAAACTGATGAGCAATGTGATTCACGCGTCGATACTTAAAGGAAAATTTAAAGATGAGGAAGTTCTTATTCCAAGGATTCCGATGATCCCAACGGATATGCCCTTTGAGTTTAAACGAATTGAATTCCCGATTCGTCTTGCCTTCGCCATGACGATCAACAAATCACAGGGCCAATCCTTGACTATTTGTGGCCTCAATCTAGAAAATGCATGTTTTTCTCATGGTCAATTGTACGTGGCATGCTCACGTGTCGGCAAACCATCCGCTTTATTTGTTCTTGCGCCTGACCAAAAAACAAAGAATGTCGTTTACCACAAAGTGCTTGAATGAAAATCCTATTAATGAATTAATCCGAGTTTTTTTTTTCTCATCTCCTCTTTAGAAGAAAAGTTAAAGCTCATTACCTCTCCTCTTAGCATAATATGTATTTATTCATGTATTTATTATATGTACCCATAGTTTATGTAAGTCTATTTACTTGCACTGCACACATTGTAGCCCTTTCACCCTTACATCTTCTCTCAGGCCTGCTGGAAGAGATTCCTTTAGGGATAAGTAGTGCCCTTAGTACTGTATTTTTAGTCTTTTGTACAAAAATTTTAAATAAATAAATAAATAGAAGTTTCTGACCAGCGGTAATAGGCTCTTCCCGTCTTACAAGGGACCGACATAGATAGGCATGTTTTATGCCTCTGCCGACCTCTTGCGAAACAGGCGCGATATAAACGAGTAAGGGAAGGGACATTATATATTTATTATAAGGGACATTATATCGTATTATAGATTGTCCGGAGGTAACGGGAAGCATTGAGCCGCTAGCTCAGCGCCGAACAATAGCTTCCTTTGCCGCATTCTACCGTATTTACCACGGCGAGTGTTCTGAAGAGCTCTTCAATCTGATCCCACCCTCTTCCTTCCGATCCCGAACAACGCGTGCCGGGCAGAGATGCCACTCCCACACAGTGGATAGCATGTTCGCGAGAACCGAACGTTTTAAACGTTCGTTTCTCTGCCGAACGATAGTGGCCTGGAACGCCCTGCCTGTGCACGTGTTTCCTCCCACATATAACCCTGGGTTCTTTAAGCGGAGCGTGAAGAGGCACATCAGTAGGTCGTCAAGTTGAGGGCCACTCTCTATAGTATTGTGCGCTGTGAGAGTAGCCCACAATCGCTAGACGTCGTCACGACTTACCACCAGGCGGGCGGCGTCAATTTGACGAAACCAATATAAAATAAAATAAAATAAAGACTCACAAAATCACTTCTTAATCCCGAGGAGGTAGACGTAAGTAATTTAATACTTTCACAATTCACCAGCCACTTCATTGGTCCCTTATAACAGGGCGAACCCGTGACCCTTTCCGGCCGCCTTGGAATATATTTGCTATGGCGCCCAGCTGCCTTTTATCAGGTAGATGTAATGAGTACAAAACGCAATAATATTAAGCATATTATTATTAGCACAGAATAGGGAATAGTACTTACATATAGAACTTGCACTCCGACGTTAATTAAAGCACATTCTTTTGTTTACATAACATAACATCACGCCTTTTTCCCCGAAGGGGTAGGCAGAGGTGTACAAACACACCCACATCTCGCCTGCTATGTTAGGTCCCATGTAATAGGGGGCGAGCCTATTGCCATTTACCGGGCACAAGGTCCAGACTCTGGGATAATTATCTGGATAAAATTCTAAAGAGAATTATACATTATCCACCAGACCCGGGAATCGAACCCGAGACCTCGAGTATGGCAGTCCGTCTTTTGTTTACAGAGAACATAATTCGAACGTTAGGGTTGTCAGTAAAGTAAAATATATACCAGCATAATTTGACCAAGTAAGTGATAGTATTTTCATCTCTTATTATGTATATTGTAATGGTTAAATAAATTAATTTACTTAAATACATTTGACCAATAATTATGACGTTAATGCCCCAATATCAACTCTATGGTCCATGCCGTGTCACAAACAAGAGACAACCCTTACTGACTTACAACTTCAAGTTGTAGCTGACGTCACGTATTTTTTGCGATTGTTGGGCGAGTTGCCTCGTAGTCTTATATTAGGTAGAGTCCTATATTACCACATTGTTGTTTGGTAATTAAATAGGTTTTTAATTTTCTGTTTCTTTTAACCGTTTACTATCAATTAACCTAGGTACTACTTGCCTACACGAATGTGCAAGTAATTTCTAATCAAGTATTACCTAATCAATCACAAACCTTAAACAAGGTAATATAAATTTAATATGAATTACCGATCGCTTTATAATTTTACTAACCTACTTTTAGACCAAAAATTGTGCAGTATTTTGTTTTGTGTATAATTTTCTCTCTAATTTATCTCATGTAGTTTCTAGACCAAACATGTTCCCTTACATAAAGGTACGTGTTGTAGTGATGTGTAGTTTTACAGTTATGATTAATACAGAAATATATACATCAATGGTGGACCTTGAAATATTACCACAAACTCTACAAAGGACAGTAAAAAACTTGAAAAATATATTAAAAGTCAAGAACTGCTGCTGAAATGCTTTATACTCTTAATAGGTAAGAATCCATATAGGTAGATTCATACTTTAAGAACGATTATCTAACATGTGAAAATATATCAAAAAAAGTTGTGGAATAATGTAGAAGTGTGTTTGTTCATCATGTACCTAGGTATCAAGTAAATACTAACAACAAAATGAAACAAACAAAAACAAAAACAAAAAAAAACAAAAAAGAAATACTAACATTGATACGAGTATATTATTGATTGTACCGAGATACGTAACTAATAATGTTTGCCATTACCATTATATTTATAAGAATTATTTATTTATTTTTATTTATTTTCAAAACATTTACAGCATCATTACAGGTTTATCCCAATACAATACTGCCAGTAAAATATATGCTTACAACTTTAAAAAATATATGCATTAAACATAAACATGAGGTATTATCAATTCAAATAAAATAGCTATGTAATAATAATTATTAAATTAATTTATATAATCGATTTATGTCTTATTTCGTTTGAAGTAATTACAGAATGTCAAATTTATAAGTCCTAATTAATTAATGTCAAAATTAATGAAATATTGTAATTGTAATTTATGAAATTTTATATTATTAATAAATGGTTAAATAATTATGAATCAATTTACTACAATGAAACACACTTTTCTAAAACTATCTTGAGTCTCGGGAGGGTGCCGTTATACATATATGTCGATTTCACTAGTAATTAAATTTAAGATTTCGATGGCGTGCGATATAGGGGCGAACTGAAGTAAATTAATTAATTATTATTATTATATTTTATACTCCGAGACGCCCAGGACTTTAATTGGCTGTGCCACAGCGGCTGGGACGTAAGGTTGTTTTTGCCTTTCATCAACATTCCATCGCAAGCCAACGAGTTTTAAATTTATTTTTCTAAATTATATTATAACTGCTTATTTTGTTAATTCGGCCATTTTGGACATAACCCACTTTCTAGAGTGACCGGTGACGGCAATAGGCTTGCCACCTATTACGTGGGGCTGAAAACACTGGCAAATTGTGGGTGTGCGCCTCTGCCTACCCCTTCGGGGATATAGGCATATTATCTGTGCCATTGCCTATCTTAGAATATTGTAGAACAAACTTAGAATTATGTTAATAAAGAATTTCAATCGTAGGCATATTCAACGATATGAGAAAGAACATTATGTGGCGATGCAAGATATTCCTAGATACGTGGAGAATCCTATCAAAGCTTACACACTTATAAAGCAATTAACTGTTGATTTAGATAATATAAAGATTACTATAATAGAAACTGGTAAGATTACCTACACTCTTTTAATAATGGGTCTATGCTATACCATTCTAGCCTGCCCCTTTGGCGCCAGGATTTTATTTGTTAACTACGATACGTGAGGTTTCGGTTTTGAGTCCTTGGTCGAATCAAATTTTTCATACAATTTGCCATAATTTCTTAGTTTGGTTGTCTTTCTTTTTAATTACACGCTCTGCTTAGTTAAGATAGCACCTTACGTAATGAAAAAATACCTTGATACTTTGTTAAATACGTACTCGTAAATTACACATACGTAAGATTCATGAACACATATAATAAAATTGTAAGTGGTCGATGTCTGTACATCGAAGATATAATAGAGAAACTGTTGTAGGGGGGACTTTGTGAACGCAATAGAACCCAAAACAATGGTTTTTAGAATTTTTGTCTGTTTGTTCGGCTTAACCGATTTGAATGCGGTTAAACCACAACGCATTACTGCGTTGTGGTTTATTCAACATAACATTTAAGGTTTGTTTTGTTTCAATCGGTTCATAAATAAAAAAGTGATGTCGATCTAAAGTAACACGCAGGCGGAGCTGAGGGCAACAGCTATACATAACAAATCAGTAACTGGTGATCAAGAAAACTATAACACGCAGGTGGAGCTGCAGGTAACAGCTAGTTAAAAATAAATTTTGTGACCAATGACTGCCACTTCCACATCTTATTTAAGTAAAACAATCCAAAGGTTGTGAGAGATCGCTGTTTTAGTGATAAGGCCACCATTTCTACATTTTCATACGATGTTTTCTCATGTTTATTTTTAATTTTGTACAGTAAAATTTATTCTATTTTATTTTATTCCACAGCATTTTTAAATGTTACAACATCGAACCACAAAGCCCTCAAATATCCTGAAAAAAAAGATTTATTAGGAG
The DNA here is from genome assembly GCA_963556515.1 of Nudaria mundana. Classification (NCBI taxonomy): domain Eukaryota; kingdom Metazoa; phylum Arthropoda; class Insecta; order Lepidoptera; family Erebidae; genus Nudaria; species Nudaria mundana. The sequence goes on from OY748293.1 coordinate 9,821,596, forward strand.
CTGCGACAGCGTTGGGCAGATTGCAACAAACATACAAATTGACCGTCCAAGATTTATCAAAAGGAAATTTAAACAACACTGCATATAGGTATGTACATACTTTTAATACCTACGAAAATATTCAGAAGACACTGACTCCTTTTCATTAAATAAGTATAAAATAATTAAAAATATTATTGAAGCGCATAATAGACTTGGTAAGATTTTATTGTAAGAAGGTTTTTTTTTTTTTATTCCGCAGCCCTGGGCCGCGGCCGCACCTACGTCCATTGCTGAGCGCCTCCGGTAGACACTGAGAGAAATCCCAGTGGCGCCCGGCGGACCTTGGCCCCCATTAAGGCCACTGCGTGGTGGTCGGGTGTTACCCCGCATGCTTGGGGTCGGGTTAAATCCCGCGTCGGTGAGTGAAGGCGTGCGTGGAGTGAAGCCCCACATCCCGCAGCCCTTTTAGCCTGCTTCTGTAAGGACGGTGGGTTGCTAATCCATCGTCCTCAGGCCCCGATCATGGAGGTCGATGGTTCTGGGCGTAGTCACGTCTGCGGCGCCCTCGCCGCACACTTTGGAACTCAGCGGGGAGGGTACGCTCCCTCACCCTACCGGCTGCCTCCTTCACGAGCATTACCTGCTCGTAGAAGGAAACGGCCGCGTTCCACTGGCTCCCGCTAGAGATCATGGCTCGTAGCATGGTCTCCAGCGAGAGCGTATCTACGCCCAGGCCCACAACGAGGTCCCGGCGCTGACTCGCCCATGCTGAGTAATCCACCAACGTGTGGAATGCCGTGTCTTCGCCGGAAGCCTACCAGTGTAGACACGCGGGTGTGACCTCACGATGCATGCGAAACAGATACTCACCGAAGTTTCAGTGCCCAGTGATGATCTGTGTCGCACGATACGTGAGGCCACCGTGCTGCCTCTGCAGCCACTCCTCCATGATGGGTTTCACCGCCGCAATGGTGGTGGTTCCCCACTTTGGTTGCTGAAGTCGCACCTTCCATGTCTCCATGAGATCCTGTCGGAGTTGGGACTGCTGGGCCTCGATTTCTCGAGACGCAGGCCTGTAGTCCCGCTCCAGCGCCTCGTTGTGATTGTAAGTAGGTAAGACTGTACTTATGGGTATATTTATTAATCTCATGGTGTTTCTAAACATGTACAAAATAAAATACGAGTACTTAGTGAATTGATTAAGAATATTTTTAGTATATAATGTTGCTAATAATATACTTAGTTTATATTGATACCTACATTCTAGGTTCATTGAAATTATAAAGCGTTAATTTCTGTAAACTAAGGGAGGTGAGATTAATTTAGATTCAAATCTTGCAAGAGTAGGTTATAATTTTCAGGGGATACAAAAAATGCTATACATTGGTTACAAAAACTGGTCGACATTTATCCTAAAAATTTGAAAGCAAGGAAATCCTTGGCGTATTATCAAAAACGTTTAAATAAAACGGAGTCTCAGAAAGACGTGGTAATAACTATCACACACATTCTTAAGTCAAATCTAAACAATTGTGACAATCATTAATACCAATGTATCGTTCTACAATACACAGGCAAATGAATCAAACGACAGAGTTACAAAATCAGACAGTGATACAGATGACGAAAATGAATATAATATCGAACCACTATGTCGTGGAGATATAAATATCGCCTTAAAAATATCAAGCAGGTAACGTTAGAGCATTTTGGTAAGTTAGAACAATTCACACCACGCCATCCAGTCTTAAACTCTAAGTAGAGCTTGTGATTTGAGTAGGTACTAGATAAACTGATATAAATACTTATATCCCTACTTTTATAATTGTCGTTTTCGTTATTGTTTTTTGTTAAGTACGTACAATGTGTATGTATATTTTTTCTAGGTTTTTCTGTAAATACTTCAAAGAAGGTGCTTTTTTAAAACTAGCACCAATTAAGATGGAATACTTGTACATCAATCCCGACATAATTTTATTATATGACGTTATTAGTGAAAGTGAAATGGAATTTATCAAACGCGCTGCCAAACCTAAGGTAATCGTATTAGCATTCTGGGAACCTTCTAACTTCGGCAATGACGTGGAGGATTTTTTAAACGATAGTTTGTAGTGTAAATATTTTTAGTACATAATTATGTATAATGTGATATAAATAAGAAACGACTTCTCGTAAGAAAACTAAAAATCCTTTATCAGATTCATAATATTGTATATGCAGTTAAAGAGAGCCAAGGTCCACCATCCCGAAGGTGGAAATTCAGAAGTTATAGAGCAACGTATAAGTAAATTTGCCTGGATCCTAGACGCGGAGTCTGATGTTATCAGACGTGTGACACTTCGCATCATGCATATGACCCAATTAAATATGGTGTCTGCTGAACCTTTACAAGTGGTTAACTACGGAATTGGAGGATATTTTGCAACTCACTGTGATTTCCCACCTGTAAGTACCTACCTACTGATAGTTTTACCACCTCGTACAATTGTTTAAATAGTGACAAATAAGGAAATGGATGATTGAACTGTGTAATGCAAAATCATTGGTTATGAAATAGGAAGGAATAAATTAAACAAATAAAAACAAAAACATATTACAAATGCACGTATAAATTCATCATTCATTCATCATTCACCGAGCCTTTTCCCAACTCAGTTGGGGTCGGCTTTCCAGTCTAACTGCGATTCGGCTGAACTTTGATATTTTCCGTGAAGCGACTGCCATCTGACCTACAGGGCGATATCGAAGTTCTGTATTTAGACCGGTCGGATTTTTGATTTAGGGCTCCAACTACCCATAACGACTGCCATAGATGTTCGTATGACAACCGTGACCGACAGCTTAACGTGCTCCCCGAGGCACGGAGAGCACTTTCTATCTATTTGTTTGTCTCGGAAATCATCTAAAATGATATTATCCCACTGCATTGCACAGATCCTCCATTTTTATGCCAGCTATGGCAATCAATAGTGTTGCAATTTTCTTATGACGCTACAAATTGGTGGTGTGCTCTGCGTTTTACGAGTACGTTTTTAAGAAACAAATCCATAGAGACTTACTTGAAATCCGAAAGCTTCTTCTCTAACCTATATACCACACTTCACATCTACGTCCAAAGCATGGGTTGTTCATCAGAAATATGCGCACCTACTACTAACTCTCTCTCTGCATCACCCGAAGGTTGACTGGGAGATAATGCCCATGGCATTAAGTCCGCCTTTCTGCATTACTTGTGCACAATGTTTAAAAAAAATTGTGCGGCTGGGGGACCCCCCGTCAGGAACGAAGTTCTTTACACAACTGCAACGCAACACAACCTGGATTTGGGTTACTTTTCGTTTTACGAGTACTAACGACACCGACGTAAAATTTCAAAAAAAAAATGAAAAAAGGCGTTAATATTTTGGCTTCTGCGGACCACCGGTTGGGAACCACTGATAAGCATAACATGACGATTTCTACTAAATCGCACTACTTAAGCCACGTTACAGAATTTCGTTACAAAATATAATTACGTTCCTAAATATTTTTACACAAACAAAAAAATAATTAGGTACTTACAATATTTAAAATCCTCTGCATCTATGCTGAGTGCAAAGGTTCCCAAAGTGTTGGCTGCGTTGTCACGTTAATTGGTGATAATAATTCGATAAGTTCGTTTTATACCCTACAGGTGGAGAGTGCTATTTACAAGGTATGTAAAGTTTAGGTGCGGAATAGAAGAATGAATGTATGGTGGGTGAAACTCGAACTGAAACTCTCCTGATTATCTAAGAAGAAATATAGAAAAGACTTTTATTTCACAAACACAGAAGCGAGCGACGTTAACACGATACCTAATAGGAAAAAAGTAAAACTATGTATTGGAAACTAGAGCGATCTGCGGCGAAGTAACCCTTAGTTTTCATAAGAACTAAGAATACGGAACCCTAAAAGCCGACCCCAATTGGGTTGGAATAAGGCTCGGTGGATGATGATTTATGTTGTAAATATACCACATTGCCCATGTAAGGTTTAATAGTAACGGTTCCCACCAAGATCGTAGGTATAGTCGGTCTTGACTCTAATCTCCGAATTAATGAAGAACGGGTTTTGCTCTATTTCCAGGATATTAGATATGAGAAAACTGGTGGTGACAGAGTCGCTACTGTAATGTTTTATGTAAGTAAAGTAAAGAGTTGGAAATTTCAGAAACAAATACAGAATTAAGAGATAGAAATTTAATATTTCAATATGATATCGTCAAATCCACCACAACACGAATTACCATCTTGTCACATGACATCTGACTTACTTTTATATTCTGTAACTAAAACAGCCAGAGTTTACATTAGTGAATTAGGTTCCTAATAACTCTTTGCTCCAACAGTAAGTACCTAAATAGGTGCATTATATAGGAACATATAAAGGTCGGTAACCTTTACATGTTTTATATATCCATACATAGATAGATTTTGACTACGTATATCGTAAACTTAATTACAAAGCATTTTTTTACAAAAATTACCTTCGACTCTCACCTAAAATGTAAATTTTGTCGATCTCTATTTTACATTTCAGAAATAGGAGATTTATAAATTGTCAAAATAAAGAACAAACATAATAAGTACCTTAAAAAAGATACTTATTATGTTTTAGTCTCTTATCACACTGGGCAGAGGCGTGCGCGCTACCACCGCCCAGTGTGATAAGAGACAGACATGTACTTGCCAGCTTGTTTCTTATAGTGTATTAAACGCGAGATTACGGTACTACTTACTAATTCCATACGCGAGATACAACATTATGTTCTACTTTCAAATTTTACCTGCCCACGAGCATCATTTAGAAGACGAAATAGTCAGTTCTGTGATTACGAACAAAATTGACTCAAAATTAACATAAAATATAAATTTTATGAAAATTCCTTAAATTTTCTTAAATTTGCCGTATATCATTACTTCTCAGAATTTGATCCTTAACAGCAACACTATCGTATGGTGTAATAATAAAGGCTGTGATTTTTTTTTAAATCAATGGATTCGATTCCCAGCTAGGATTATAGGTTTTTAAACAATCTAATGATGAGGTTTTAAGTTTCATCAAAATCGGGCTCGTGACTCGTTCGAGCATTTTTCGCTACTCCTTATAGTTTCGGATTTGGCCATTCAAGCCCTTTTCAAAAATTCAGCCTGTATATACTCATATATACGTAGGTCACACTATAAGTTTTGCGTAACTTAAAAAAACAACATGTTAAAATCAAAATATTATGTTTATTGCTTTTCAAAATACTCTCCTTTACATTTTAAACATTTTTTCATGCGATCGAACTATTTTTTAAAACAGGAGGACCACAGATCTGAAGGTATGTTTTCTACGTGCTGATTGAACGCTATCACTGCCTCTTCGGAGTTGGTAAAAGTTAAACCTCTCATCAAATCTTTGATTTTGGGGAAAATACAGAAATCACGAGTTGTACTTTTTCGGAAGCTAAAAATGACTTTGTTTTGTTGGCCGTGTGTGAAGAAGCGTTGTCATGATGTAGAAGAACCCGGCTTTTGGGTCTTTCGCGAACTTTTTCTAACACTAGGGTAAACAAATGGTAGAATACCACTCGGCATTAACACTCTTTTGATCTTCAAGTGGAATTGTACAGATGGGACCCGTAGCTGAGAAAAAAAACGCAATCATTTTTTTACCAACGTTTCTCGCTTGCCTCACTTTTGTTGGCTTGTTCTCATTTTCAAACATCTATTCACAAGATTGCTGTTTTTTTTGGGTTCATAACAATAAATCCACGTTTCGTCTCCTGTGACAATGTCATAAACAGCATTAGAATGTCCGTGGTCGTACTTCAGTAGCATCTGTGAGCACCATTCCACGCGAGCCCGCTTCTGCTCCACTGTCAGTTCATGAGGGATCCAACGACAACAAAGTTTCCGAACTTTCAATTCTTCGTGTAAAAATTTCTGGATTTGACTCATACCAATCCCCAATAGTCCTCGAATTGTCTCATAGGTAATCCGCGGGTTTTCTTCAATTAACAGCTTAACAGTAGCCACATTATTTTCGTTGACGGCAGTTGAAGGTCGCCCTTCACGAAATTCGTCATGTAAAGAAACTCGGCCTCTCAAATTCAGCAAACCATCGCCTCACGGTGCTCAAACAAGGTGCTTCTCTCCCAAAAGCATTTTGAAAACGAACGGCACAGTCTTGCGGAGAGAGAGAACTTTTAAAATCATAAAAAATCATCGCTCTAAAACTTTTCGACTTAATTCCATTTTCGTTGCATACGTAGAACTTTGATATGTGATAAAAAACAATTGACAAATGATTTCCCGCCAATTGTTTTTTTTTATTACTAAGGTTGCAACGTTTAAAAAAATATAACATTCGAAATTCAAATAGTTCTGATTAGCTAGAATTGCAAAACTTTTAGTGTGCCCCATGTATATTATATACAGGGTTATTTGTAATTAACTAGCATCCTCGCAGGGGTAGATAGCTGACATCAGAAGTAACAACGTTTGTTCTATGACTTTTCATAATTCGTTAAATTATACTTTCATACAAAAATAAATATTAATTTAGTTTCGCGTCTGACAGTTATTAACTCTACGCCGCAGTTTACGCGCACCGTAAAAATTAGGTAAATAAACTCGTATCATCAATTCATGCAATGCACGGATAGGGACGGGCGGCGGGCGCGGCGCTAGCGTCTTTGACCTTGACCCATTTCGCTCGCTAGGTACTTGCTTGGAGTGATGATACTGTGGCGGAAGCCTGCCAGTAAGGTTTCAAAATCTACCTAGATCGAGCCGGACAACGATGTTAGCTGCCACACAGCGATTACGCGATTACGGTCAGTTCCAGCCTAGGTTCAGTGATAGTGGTCGTCCACCGAGGCACTCAGTACGGGAATAAAAAAGGATACTGGAGTTATTTGAGGATAATCCCGCCGCAAGTACCAATGACGCCGCGCTACGGTTTAATGTATCGCAGTTCTTCGCGTGGAGTGTCATTCACAACGAAGGCAAATATCCATTCCATCTTCATCGTGTCCAGGAACTCACCGACCAAGCGCGCGCGAACGTGCGTGCGTCGACCTTCAGTTTATGAATGAAACATAGTGTCGCGTTATAAGAATAAAAACTTGAAAACTCATTATTAGTATTCAGTTTTATAAAAAGTCGTAGTTCAAGCGTTGTTACTTATGATGTCTGCTACCTACCCCTGGGAGGATGCTAGTTAATTACAAATAACCCTGTATATATATCAATTTATCAATAGTACCTACCTACCGACCTATGTACCACCTAACCTAATTATATTGTCAATCTATTGTTAGACATTGACAATATAATTAGGCTAGGTAGTACATCTATTGTTAGATAAAGTATTAGTATGTAAGTACTATTTCCTATTCAGTGGTATTAGGTACATACCTATACCTATATATATTTAAACAGGTGACATTACAAATAATACAAAAATTACAATCACCGGAAAATTGCATACAATTATGTATGTGGGTCTACATGCATATACCTTTGTGGCTGTACGATTCCACAAACAGTATACAAAACAACGAAGTATCCACGGTTTTAAACCTCTCTCTATTTCAAACCACCCTTCATATTGTTATATACTTATCATAGCCACCACCGCTTTAAAACTTTGTACCAGACATAGAGCTATACTTAGATCTCTACACGGGTCGAATGAGGGACCAAATTCGTTGCTCTGTGGTAGATTCTGATGCTTGACAAGAAAAATGTTTTCTCCTTGTAGCTGTCGCACGTAACGCAAGGAGGTGCAACCGTGTTCCCTGAACTTCGTCTGAGTGTCCATCCAGTAAAAGGAGCCGCCATTTACTGGTCAAATTTGAACGCTGAGGGGGAATTTGAGTTGAATACACTCCATGCTGGCTGTCCTGTACTATTGGGAACCAAATGGGGTATAGTATGGTTCATTATGTTCTAAAATTAAAAGTCCTAATCATCATTCACCGAGCCTTTTCCCAACTTAGTTGGGGTCAGCTTTCCAGTCTAACTGTGATTCGGCTGAACTTCGATATTTTCCGTGAAACGACTGCCATCTGACCTTCTCAACCCATGGGCGATATCGAGTTCTGTAGTTAGACCGGTCGGATTTTTTAAGGGCTCCAACTAAAAGTCCTAATATTCTCCTGTAACTCTTTCGTTATTGTTAACATTTTGTAAATTACAGTTGCCAACAAGTGGATTCATCGAATTGGTCAAAAGTTTGTATCAAAAGTAAAAAACAATAAGTAATAATTGACATAAAATCCATTCTTATACCTAGTTTTTTTTATTTATAATTTTTTTTTAAACTATCTGTCAGGACTTATTTATTTTATTATATATACACAATAGAAGACTCTCAAAGTAATTACACAAATTACAGGCATTCAACTACAACTTTAGTTTCAATGTTATTATTACATATCATTTAATTAAACTTACTCGCTGTTAAAGGAATTATAAGTATTAATTTCGAAACTTTCAGCAATTTTGTTTCACAATTTTTACTTCATAGACTTCGTCTTTGATCTTCATTCTTCTTCAGATGTGCGGAGAGCAATTTAAGACAACAAAAACGTTACATATAGAATTAAACGTATACTGTACATAACATTCCTGTTGTTTATACATTACCCTAAAGCTTAATTCTTCTTAAAAGTGCAGTACTTCAGGTGAATCTTGCAGCTGTTGATAGGTAGTTAGTGAGAACATTTCAGAACAAACAAAGTAAGTACATGCATGGTAAGACTTTAGCATTGCACACTACTGTGTTTGCTTTAAAACACTCCTGTTTTCTTCTACGGTCTTCAGTTTTTTGAAAACAAACGGTGTTACAACCTTTATAAAAAATTTCGTCAACTACTTATTGCTAAATAACCTATATTTTTATACTTTTGACCGTCGGCACTTAGTGCAAGCAATTACTTACATAGAAACGCATGAAGCACTAGAACTAAGGAGACATAATATTACACTATCTGACCGCCCGCACCCTATATAACAACCGCAAAGGTTCTGACTCCAACACTACTTAGTGCCAACAATTTTGTTTAACTACTAAGACCCTTGATTTGTAAAAAGCGTTTGTTATTTACAAGTTGCATATTGAAATAATTACAATACAAGATAAAACAATGGGGTAAGATGTAGAATTTTTTATATAATTGCACTAATTTCGCTAAATAGAAGACATTATAAATGTCGACATGTTTCACCTACTCACGAGGCCTTCTCAAGACTGTCTCAAAGAGAACAGCCATTGTTTTATCATGGACTTTCGCCAGGTAACGCCTGATTCCATTCAACAATACAAGATGTTCTTAAATTCTAGGCTATGTAGAGATATTATTTTTAGATTGTCTCTTATCATTCGTATTTAAATCGTACGGTTTTACAAATAAAGTGCAGTTCCCATCGAAAACTTCCGCGCCACATAACATTGTCACTGTGTACATTATAATGGCTCTTTGTGTTTAGGTCAATAGTATGATGACTGGAAAATGGGTTCTCGTGTTACTTCTGCGCATTCCACATTCACGGAAACATTAATTTCTTAACTTGTCTGTAGAAATCATTCACAGACACATGACCACTTCTCAAAAGGAAATGAGGTAGAATAGACCTATGCTGTCGTTCACTAGGATCCGGAGGCATAGTAATTGGATTTTTTGTCCAAACCGATCTCCTAGGCAGTTTTTTTTAATTACTGATCAAATAATATTGATCTCTTAGTACTTGTTAATTAATTCTGTGCCCTTAGGGATTATATGGATATTTATATTTTGTATTTTTGTCAACTTTAAATTACAAGATTCTAATGAAAATGGAACTAGTGATTACAAAAATCATCACATGGAACATCATGGAACTAGTGGCAATGAAGCTATTACTGACTCGCTGCACAAGCCGGGCGGCGTAAGGACGGATAAATCGTTTTGCTATACGGTTTGCATCGAGAATATACGTAGGTCACACTATAAGTTTTGCCTAACTTAAAAAATCAACATGTTAAAACCAAAATATTATGTTTATTGCTTTTCAAAATACTCTCCTTTACATTTTAAACATTTTTTCATGCGATCGAACCATTTTTTAAATCATGTGGACCACAGATCTGAAGGCATGTTTTCTACATGCTGATTGAACGCTATAAACTGCCTCTTCGGAGTTGGTAAAAGTGAAACCTCTCATCAAATCTTTGATTTTGGGGAAAATACAGAAATCACAGGGTGCTAGGTCGGGGCTACGCGCAGGATGGGTTTTTCAGCAGTTGTACTTTTTCGGAAGCTAAAAATGACTTTGTTTTGTTGGCCGTGTGTGAAGAAGCGTTGTCATGATGTAGGAGAACGCGGCTTTTGGGTCGTCTTTCGCGAACTTTTTCTAACACCCTGGGTAAACAAATGGTAGAATACCACTCGGCATTAACATTCTTTTGATCTTCAAGTGGAATTGTACAGATGGGACCCGTAGCTGAGAAAAGAAACGCGATCATTTTTTTACCAACGTTTCTCGCCTGCCTCACTTTTGTTGGCTTGTTCTCATTTTCAAACACCCATTCACAAGATTGCTGTTTTTTTTCGGGTTCAAAACAAAGACATTATAATACAATGGACATAGGATCTAGAACAAATCGCAAGAAAATAATGTCCCGAGTCGACCTATACATTATACATAGGCATACATAGATATAAACTAATTTCATATTAAAATTTAAACCTTGATTCAACGGAATAGTGTTCACTTTTGTTTGCACTAATTTATCGCATTACGTAGCTTCTATCTGTCCGCCTGACTAATTCACCTTATGCAGCTTATACTTAAAATTACGTGAACATAGAAACAATGGAGTAGGTTTATTTTGTTAGTCTTTTAAGGATTCCATGATATGTATCTACGTACGCGTAATAATTAATGTAAGACTATAATAAATTCCATAATCTTATAAATTGTAATTACTTGTTTATTTTAGACGAAATAAGCTGAAAAACTAATTAACGACTGACAAAGATTTTTTTTTTCGAGTCAGTTTCATAATAAGTAACTATAGTGTATGAATAACAAAAAGGGAATTAATGAATTTAACTAATTATAATATTATAAATGCCAAACTTCTTGTGGGTGTCAAAGTTCTTCCGCTTTCATTACTATTTTCATAACGCTATGTCGCTACGTCTACTACAAGATAGCCGTGTTTCAAGTGACTGAATTAGTTGCTAAAACTGCGCGTCATTAATTTATTTTTATCTTATGGTTAATTTTTGGGATACGAAATTATTGGCTACTAGCTGATCACCGTGACTCCGCCTCCAAATCCGAGATATAGTTATCTCGGCCCCGATTCCCGTGGGAATACATTACCGAGAATCCAAATAAAAAAAAAATAACAGTACATACACGAAATAAAATGACATGTGTTATTATGTAATTATATTTATGACAAAACAATGATACCATGTGAAAATTAAAAACATTTTTGGGCTTATCTCCTCCATCCCAATCAAAAGAAAAAATTGTATTCAATCAAGGGATTCTTGTACAAGTTTCATAAAGATCGGACCTCTTTTTGTTATGTCCATAAAATGAGCCGGATAAACAAGATTGTTATTTTTTGGATCAAAATATTCTTCTCGCCGTGCTAGGGCAATAATATTTTTCATTGTGCACAGTGTACTGGATCCCGAGGAAAACTGAAATAGTAGTTCATATAACGAAAAAAAAATCATAAAGAGCCAAGGCGTCTCCACTATAATCTTTGTTCCAAATAGTTTCATCGCTATCGGTAATCCAAATAAATCTGAATGGTCATTTTGTTAGTACATTATTCAGTGAAAATGAAAATGTCTCTTTCTTTTTACTGAGCTTGGGATGAATTCGAAAGAGACAGATAGATACTTCGGTATTGGACTGGATTGCAATATTTACTTTTGTCTTTTAATTTATTATCGACGAAATACTGTATTTTAAGTGAAATAATAAATTGCAAATGATAAAACAAAAGCTTATTTACTGAAAATATGATACACCGTCTTCAATTTGCTTTTTTTCCGTAGTTTTTACACGTTTTTACAATACAGTACGGCATTGTGCAACGTGTTGTCGTTCAGTTGTCAAAATCAAGACTGGCGCGCGATTGTTTCTCTTTTAGCGTTTTGTTGCTCTTTTAGTTCGGACACTTTTGAGCGATGATCCGAAATCCATTGTATATAAAATCATTGGTTCAAAACAATAAATCCACATTTCGTCTCCTGTGACAATGTCATAAACAGCATTAGAATGTCCGTGGTCGTACTTCAGTAGCATCTGTGAGCACCTTTCCACACGATCCCGCTTCTGCTCCGCTGTCGGTTCATGAGGGATCCAACGACAACAAAGTTTCTGAACTTTCAATTCTTCGTGTAAAATTTTCTGGATTTGACTCATACTAATCCCCAATAGTCCTCGAATTGTCTCATAGGTAATCCGCGGGTTTTCTTCAATTAACCGCTTAACAGTAGCCCACATTATTTTCGTTGACCGCAGTTGAAGGCCGCCCTTCATGAAATTCGTCATGTAAAGAAACTCGACCTCTCTCAAATTCAGCAAACCATCGCCTCACGGTGCTCAAACAAGGTGCTTCTCTCCCAAAAGCATTTTGAAGACGAGCGGCACAGTCTTGCGGAGAGAGAGAACTTTTAAAATCATAAAAAATCATCGCTCTAAAATCTTTTCGACTTAATTCCATTTTCGTTGCATACGTAGAACTTTGATGTGTGATAAAAAACAATTGACAAATGATTTCCGGCCCATTGTTTTTTTTTATTACTAAGAAGGTTGCAACGTTTAAAAAAATATAACATTCAAAATTCAAATAGTTCCGATTAGCTAGAAGTGCAAAACTTTTAGTGTGCCCCATGTAGAACCGTAAACTTTATTCGTCTCGACGAGGAGTTCTTTGATGAAGGTATATTTTGACATCAATGAGTTTATTAAATTATGGGTGCCTTAAACCACTTCTTAAAAGTACAAATTATTAACTGTACAATTTTGTTTAGAATATTTGATTTTGTAACGCATTTTTTTTTAATATATAATAATAGGTCTTTACCTATGAAATTGCCGTTTGGACTTTGGTCGACAATGACGAATTAAAGGTGATTGTGGAAGCCGATGATACACAATCTACGGCTGAATTAGCAGCAGCTTTCGATTGCGTCAAAACAATATTGGTCCATTTGCGTCAAATTGGCAAGGTAAGCTTGACAAATGGGTGTCTGTTCAACAGACACACAAATGAAGGAATTTTGAACCGCATTGTTACTTGCGATGAAAAATGGATTCTGTTTGATAACCGCAAGCGCTCAGCAAGTTGGTTGGATCCTGGTTCAGCACCTAAACAATGCCCTAAACGAAAACTTACCCCTAGAAAAGTGATGGTCACTGTTTGGTGGTCTAGCGCCGGTGTGATTCATCACAGCTTCTTACCAAACGGGGTAAGTATTACTGCAGATGTGTACTGTGAAGAACTGAACGCAATGATGGAGATGCTGGCACATCTCCAACCAGCATTGGTCAATCGCTCGTCTCCGCTGCTCCTGCACGACAATGCGCGACCTCATACTGCACAGCAGACGGTCTCCAAGTTGCAAGAACTGGGGTTGGAAGCTCTCCGTCATCCGCCATACTCACCAGACCTTGCGCCTACAGACTACTACTTTTTCCAGAATTTGGATAACTTCTTGGCGGAAAAGAAGTTCAATACCCGAGAGGCAGTACAAAATGCCTTGGAAGAATTTGTTCCAGCTGATTTCTTTAAGAAGGGCATCAATAAACTGCCGCTGCGTTGGCAAAGATGCATTGATTGCATGGGTGATTACTTCGATTAATACAAATAAAAAATACATGAAAATAAAAACGTTTAATTTTTTTCATACAAAACGGCAATTTCATAGGTAAAGACCATAATTGTCGACATACAATTATAATATCAGTAGGCCTACTTAAACACATATAATTACTTACCTCACACATGGTGACTACATCAAATTACTACAATTAGTTGTATTTTTCTAAATGGTTATACAAATTCTGCTATAGTTCTCAAACATGTATAAGTAGGTACCTTTTTTTCGTCATGTCGAAGGTACTAAACCTCGTAGCGTGTGTATTTTTATTTTGTTAATGCGCGGCCCAAAGCCGCTGCCGCACCTGCTTCCATTGCCGAGCGCCTCTGGTAACCACTAAAAGAAATTCCAGTGCCCCTGGCCACCTATGTGACCGCTGCGTGTTTTGGGGTCGTGTTTTATCCCGCGTCAGTGAGCGTGCGTAGGGTGAAGCTCCACAGCACACAGCCCTTCTAACCTGCTTCTGTAAGAACCGTGGGTGGCTATCCATCGTCCTCAGATCGTCCTCCGATCATGGAGGTCGATGGTCCTGCGCTTATTCCCGTCTGCGACGCCCTCGCCGATCGCTTCTTAACTCAGCGGGGAGGGGCCGCTCCCTCACTCTACAGGCCGCCTCCTTCACGAGCATGACCTGATCGCAGAAGGAAACGGACGAGTTCCACTGGCTCCCGCTAGAGACCATGGCTCGTGAACGCGACAATGTAGTCTACCATTAGGAAATATTTGATAAAGGGTTTCTTATCTTAAAAATTTTACACGTTACATACGTACCTTACTTAATTATTTTAACAGTACCGAAACAATTGGTGCTTTACCTGACGTGGCTGTCGTAGTGTAGTAGTCGTAGCTATAGGCCAGGTAAGGTAAATATACCAGTACCTACCTACCTAAGGATCTGTCCCAAATGTTGATAAATTTAACTGTAACTGCTGAACAATTACTACTACCTAAGTTTTTGGCATTAGGTAGGTAATATCTATAAACCTATAACAAACTGTTGTTACCCCTCAGGAAGCCATTGAGATTGAGGAGATCTAAAATTGAATGCTCGTCAAATTTTCATTACATTTCCAACGTTCTAATTACGCAAAAGTGCATTTATTATTAGGGCACCTTCATGAACCACGAATAGATATCTATGAATACCTAAACATTCGAAGAAGAAGAAGTACCTATATTGTTACATTATATAATTCTAAGTTCAGTTCTAAGTTTCTCGCTCTGAACGGTATAAGATGCTAAGAGCAAGCAATTAGTGGAATTAGGTATGCATTGAATCCAGTTTTTTTGAATGGAATTTATACGTTTCAATTCAATTCAATCTATATATTTAATACGACAATTTGTCTGTCGGTCCGTCGCGTTTTTTAATTATAATTAATCATACATAAATTTGCATGAAATATTAAAATATTCGTAGAAGTTTAGGGAAGGTTTTTTTTTTTATATTTGAGGCGATATAAAGTTTGCTAAGAACTAACTAGTTGTTTTTAAACTAAGTATTTTATCAATTATAGTGGAATTATGACACATGCATCGCTATTGAAAGTTTACTAAAAACTGCCTGTTCTTCACCGAGACTTTAAACTTGTCCAAACATTTTTATTCAATAAGATGCAAAACCATAATTCTTAATGGTAATATCAATTTAAAATTACTTGTTACACCTATGCATTGGGTACCTGACCGTAAACTGGTGTCGTTGCTTCAATAGCATATATTCCATCTTAGCATTTAAAACAAAAGGTTCCCATTTGATTTCAAATATGAAAACACTCACCATCTGATACTGGATCTATTTGCTGTTATATAATGATCATAATCGTAGAAACTACTCCAATTGAACAAAAAAATGTAAGCTTAGACAAATAACTATTAAGTTGAAATTGCCAATTAGTCAGTCGAATGGTGTTAAGGGTGGTCTACGACTGATAAGAAGATACTTAACACTACACTTTCGAATCAGCCAAGTGCTGGCAACAAACTGATGGCTACTGGAGCCGGCCGTCGATGCTAATGATGAAACCGGAGCTCTTGACTGTAAACATCCACTGACTGGAATCCTCGCAGGCATCTGACGACACACCGCACCGCTACCATCGGCGCGTACGCCTCTATATTAAATGACTAGCTGATCGCCGCAGCTCCGCCGCCAACTTTTTTAATAATAAGTATATAGATGGATTAGGCGGTTTAGATGAATTAATATTTCGATAGTTATTGAGGTGCCTTAGTCTGTTGGTTGAGCGATCCCCGTGGAAAGGGCGTGCAACAACAAGCAGTTGCCGACAAAAAAAATATGTTTCGTAGGTATACTTACCCACATTTTGAGCACTTATAATATGTAGCTAATGTACAGAACTGCATATTGGTACGAACACTGCGCTTTACACGAAATAAGGTGTGCGAGAATTCGATGTATGTCCCCATGTTTTCCAGTTACCATACCTATGTCATCCAGTTTGCCGTAAAAATCGGTACTATTCAGACTTATATTGCATTCCCCGCTACGTACGTAGATACGTAGCGTGGAATGCAATATAAGTACGAGTATATGGTATAGGTTTTTACAAGATAGGTTAGGTTTTGCCATAATTTGGTTTGCAACCAGCTGGATATATATGTACATGACAATGCCACCCTCTTATAGGTAGATTCGTATCTGCCACTGCTGATTAATGTACAGAACCCTTGCAACGGAAGGCTGCAACTAATTTTCCAATCGTATGGTAGGTTGTGATGTGTTCTGGGCGTGGATACCCTCTCGCTGGAGACCATGCTTCAACCCATGGTCTCCAGCGGGAGTAGGTGGAACGTGGCAATGTCCTTCTGCGAGCTGGTCATGCTCGCGAAGGAGGCGGCTGAGAGGAAGAGGGAGCGTACCCTCCCCGCTGAGTTTCGAAGTCGGCGGCCAGGGCACCGCAGACCCATCTACGTCCAAGATCATCGACCTGCATAATCGGGGCCTGAGGACGGCGGGCAGGCCACCCGCCGCGTCGTAGAATCGGCAGGATCGTAGAAACCTAAAACTTGGAAGGCGTGTTTTTGGTATGGCGTATACTTCCGATAAGAAAGGATTTTCCAAAATTCTACTCCTAAGGGGGTGAAAAAGGGGGGACAGAGTTTGTACAACGTGACTCCCAGAAACTACTGCACCGATTTTAAAATTTCTTTCGGCAATAAGTATACTTAAAGCTACATTTTTTAGCGAATTACATAGGCTATATAATATCACGATAAAGTTAATAGGAGCGGACCAGCATTGCGTGTAGACTATAGCTTGTTGGACGTTAATAACTGCAATCTCTCAGAAATGGTAATTCTTAGGAAAAAAGTTTTAAGATCATTTTTGTAGATAATTTTATTACTTACAATTTTGTGTGTATTTTTTGATTAAATTCAATGTTTACGAGAAAAATCCAAAAAATCCGGAAGCTTTGAACTTTAACCATGAATATCTTTTTTAGCACAAGTCGGATCAATGGGAACTTTTGATATTTGATTTATAATGGTGTACTTAAGACCTGCACTAATTTTCAGCTTTATGTGAATTAATGTAACCTTACAATTTTATTCCGAATATTTTAACTAGATTACCTACCTGATTTGAGATTTTTACCACTATCCATGTGAAAACCGCATCAAAATCTGTTGCGTAATTTTAAAGATCTACGTATACATACAGAAGGGGCGACTTTATTTTATACTATGTTATAATTGTATATTCTACAACAGACAGACATACATACAACACATCTATATTCCCGAAGGGGTAGGCAGAGGTGCATGCACCCACAATTTACCAGTAATTTTGTTGATCCCACGTAGTAGGGGTAAGCCTATTGCCTATTCTAACCGGTCAGGACAGATGTTACATACCACTGAATAGAATCTCGGCAGCCCGAGTACCTACATTTACAGATGGACCTATATGATGTTACCTATTCGTTACTTGGTCAATTTATTGAAGTTTTAAGCATCTGTCGGAGCTGGAGTCTGCGCAGTGGAACTGTGAGCAAGACGCAGACTCACGAGAACAAGGGCGCGGTGGGTGGTGCTGCGCAATACTTCATCAGAGACTGGTATCAGCGCAGAGGTCAATCAAAACGAATAATCAATACTAAGTAGATAGTTGCCGCCCTGCTTGCTATACCGAGATCGTACTGTAGGTAGCTGTACTACTGCATACATAGAGTTGGGTTTTAAAACGTCCAGTAACTTGCTTGTCTTTTTTGGTATGATTTAAATAAAATAAATAAATAAAAATCATTTAATTCAGGCCATTGGCCCATAAGAAATTAATAAAATGTACACAAAATTTTGCATTCTTTTTACATTGTCAGTCAATTTCACATAATTTAATGATAATATAATAAATAATCTTTAAAATTCTAGTCTATTCTATGTGTATGTCTATCAATCTAGTTGGAATAGTGATATATAGCTATATACGAAAAACATGTTAGCTTCGTATATAGCCGTCACTATCCCATTGTCCGAGTTATGCACCCTCGCCATAAAGGAGGCCCTCGCCTTCCTCAGTACCGCACTGAACCCATCCACTCTGTTCACTGCGAACATACCGGACGCACTGCACCTCCATGGCAGCCCCAGCATGCAACAAAAGGCGTTATTGTATTGCACACGTAGTGTGTTGTATACACGTTGAGTATATTTACACCAGAGCTGACATGTGTACATCGACCGGCAGTACGCGCTAAACAGAGTGATTTTAACTTGTTCCGAACATTTGGCAAAACGCCTGGCCAGCATATTACTTTCCGCTGCCAATAATCTACGCTGCAGTCAATATATGTCCCAAATACTTAAAACAGTACACAACCTTTAACCTGGACTTACACAGAGATATGTCCGGAGACTTCACCTGCTTACTACCATGTCGAAATACCATTATCTCAGATTTATTTACATTGTATACCAGTCCATGTCTATGTGCAAACTCCTCACATATCCCTATCAACTTTTGTAGGCCTTTGACAGAGAGGCTGAGCAATACCATGTCGTCAGCATAGCTAAGGTTATTTACACATACATTGTTAATGGAACAGCCGACATTGGCGCTGCTCAGCCCGTCCAACAAGTCATTCATGTATAAGTTAAATAGTGTGGGAGACGTTATCCCCCCTTGTCTCACACCCGCGACAAGTGAGTACGTATCTGACAAACTTTCACCCCATTTAACGTTTATACCTCAATGGCTTTAACAGAAAAACCCCAAGGATGTGCGTCCCGATACTTGCAGGACACACGCGGGGAAAGAAAATTTGAAAATAGCAATTAAATATGTATTGGTATACATCTAACCATTACGAAACATTTAGGATTCGTTTTAATATATTGATCTAATTTGAATATTATTAGGGATTTTTGCGATTATTTAGCAGACACTCGACGTTTAAACGTTCGTTTCTCTGCCGAACGATAGTGGCCTGGAACGCCCTGCCTGTGCACGTGTTTCCTCCCACATATAATCCTGGGTTTCTTTAAGCGGAGCGTGAAGAGGCACACGAGTAGGTAGTCAAATTGTGGGCCACTCTCTATAGTATTGTGTGTTGTGAGAGTGGCCCACAATTACTAGACGTCGTCACGACTTACCACCAGGCGGGCGGCGTCAATTTGGCGAACCCAATATTTATAAAATAAAAGACAAAAAAATGCCAAATAAACTCCGCCTATCAATACTGTCCATATCATAGCAGTTTCAACTTTCAACTAGCTAATGCGAGAGACGATTTTCGCAGATGAACTGAATGACCCCTCAAAGAAGCTCTTTGAGGGGTCATTCAGTTCTTCTTCATCATCTGTTAAAACAATTTCATCGCTTAAGTTAGATCTTGAATTTTGGTCGTCAGGGTAATAAGAGGGATACCGCCCGATCTCCGAAAAGGCTGCATGTGTCTCCTAGCCCGGAACCTCGCCATGAGACTCATTGTTTCAGTGGCACAAGGAGGCGTTAGAGCGTGGCATCTCGAGAAATTGAGGTTTTGCGAGTCCCAGCTTCATCAGGAGTTCATGGAAGCATGGAAGGTGAACTTGAGCACCCAAACTGGGAAAGCGCTACCATTGGGCAGTAAGACGACACGCTGATCGCACCTACCGTGTGTCATAGATGATTACCGGGCACCGGTGATATCGGTGAGTATCTGAGGCGGGACACTAAGGCGGGACCTCACGGTGGACCGTGAGGTCCCGCCTTAGTGTCAGCACTACGAGGCTCTCGGCGAAAACACCTTGGTGCCCCTACATGGGTAAGTCAACGGTGGAACGTCGTGGGATTGGGGCGTCGACACTCTCTCGATCCACTTACTTCCGCTGGAGACCATGACCCGTACCATGGTCTCCCTCCTCCATGATTCGGTACTCATTGGCTATAGACCCCGATGACCTGTATCCCCATAAAAGACGTTACAAATAAAGCCCTGCTTGCATCATGTAGGTTACCTACCTACCTAGATGGTAACTGATACTAGGTAGTAACAGTTACCATCTTATCGTAGGTATATCTATTAGGTACCTACCTAGGTACTTACCTTACTAAGGTAAGGTTTAAGGTATGGTCTTTATAAAAGTAAGTAGCATGAAAAGTTATCTCCGCATCCAAGGATACGCTTCTCATATTGTATGCAATGTTTGAAATATGTATTACAACATGTTATTATTACAGCACGCGCTTAACTTGTTTTCTGAAGCAAAAATCCCCGGAATTATTAAACAGGATGATGTGTGTCTATGTAAGTATAAGGTTGTTGTTTCTTTTCACATGTTTCAAGGCATTTCTGTTGGCATGTCACGCGACATGTTTACATAATATTTTCTCTGAAAAATGCTTTGTTGATTCTGGAGCTGCGACGAAACGATTTACATTTCCAGGTTTTTGTAAACTGCCTTGTGAATTTTTTTACTGGGTAGGTACCTACCTGAGAGAAATATTGTCCGTATTGACATGCTATCGTTCTTCTTGGTTTTATCCAAAAAAATGTTTCGTTAAGTTTGTTTGGAACAAATTTAACGTTGTTTGAAAAACCCCACCATCGCGGCGCCACACGGGCGGTGAGACCGGTCTTACAGCAACGGCCGGGGAGGCCACACGGTTACCTCACCCACCGTGTCGCAGATAATGACTGGGCACGAGTGCTCTGGAGGTGTCTGTGGTGCATTTATCGTTGTGGGTCCGGGTGTGGATACTCTATCGCAGGAGACGGTTAAACGGGCCATGGTCTGCAGCGGGAGCAAGTGGAACGTGACCTTGTCCTTCTGCGAGCAAGTCATGCTCACGGAGGCGGAGAGAGAGAGTAGATACCTACCCTTTCCAGTAAGTTCCGACGCCCAGGAGTTACAGCTTCCATGATTGGCCCTGCAGCCCGCTGTCCAAGCAGGCCAGAACGGCCGCGTGGGGTTTTGTGGGCCTCACTCACCGACGCGACGTGAGTTAAAAACTTAAAACGTTGACTTTTGGTGACTAACTTCCTGGGCCACTGGAAATACCTTCTGCGTGCGTACCAGAGACGCCCGGCAACGGACGTGAGAGCGGTCGCGGCCTTGGACCGCGGAATTAAAAACAAAAACTTACTGCCTGGGTTACCCTATAAAGTCAGCGGTGGTGACCTTGTCTCAATAAACCTTATGAAATAAAGTTGAACAACGGGGCGGCTATCTCCGGTGCCCACCGAATTTTGAAGTCTCTATACGGAGAGGCAGTAGAGATATAGGTACGCTGCCAACTAAAGAATAACTTACCGGTCTTTCGCCTTGCTTACCATTTTTGGGCCACGTGGTTTAAATAATATTTGCCTACTTCACTACCCAGACGGGGTCAAAGGAATGCTGATGCACCGGTTTTGAAACTAGGAGATATGATATTAAGTAGTGGTGGATGATCAGTCACCTCGAGGGCAAATAATAAAGATTTACGAACCTGGGACCACGTGGAATACCCTGGGTCGCCGACATACGCTGAGTATCGGGAGTATTCAAGCGTCTAGTAAGAAACTTAATAGGTAGGTACCCCTCCCACACTAAGAAAAAAGGGAGAATGTATATGAATGTACATACTTTTAATCTTTTGATAATATTGTCATTTAGAAAGAGGAAAGATAAATTCATTACTGTCACTCACAGGGCAACTAAAATCAAACCTGTGCGGTACGTGTTGGTCTATCTAAAGGTGGGCGTCGGATGTTTGCAGCATGCGGCACGCGACAGGAGCGACAATGGCATTAGTGAGTCTACTCGTTCTACAAGTCTACTCGTTCGAAGGATGAAGTCTACTCGTTCGAAGGATGAAGTCTACTCGTTCGAAGGATGAAGTCTACTCGTTGTACATTGACGATGTTAGTCGTCTTGTCGCATGCTGCAAACATCCGACGCCCACCTTCAGCTGTCACTACATACCAAACCTCCTTGGTTCTTGATTCTTATTTCCTTATTTAGGTACCTTTAAATCCCTTCTTCACATCAGTCTTTAGTTCAAATAAAAAACAATGTTTCCAGCAATCTTTTATTGTTTTTAAAGACGAATTACATCAAAATTAAAACAACGTCACACATAGAGTTTGTCAAAATTCTTATAGAGAAAACATTAAAATTTTAAATTTTACTACACATTTAACATTCAATTATTAAATATTTTTAACACATAAATACTGATCAAACATTTCATATATAAATAACATTTAAAATCTACCGACTAACAATTAACACAACATATATGTTGGAACAAATGCGGGTAGGTTATAGATAATAGATAATTGTAAAATTAATTAAGTATTGAGAAAGTACAATTTGTCAAGGTTGCAGAAGGTTAAATAAAAAAAATGCCTGTCTCGCAACGATACCCTGTATACATCTCACAACGACGTCCGCTAACTCTCATTCTTATTAAAATAATATCATACTTATAGTAAGATAAAGAGGATCAAAAATATAAATCTTCAAAATTCAAGAGATTCTTTAAGTAGGATATTTGTTCTATAGAAGAAATGTATTAAATCAGACTCTCAAGTTTACTTGGAATGTGCACAGCTTACGTCTAAGGTTAACAACTACAAGTGTCTTACACTACATCACACTAGGAGTTGGGGGTTACGAACATTGTTCTACTCACAACATACAATACATTTAATTTCCACATTAATTAAACACTCAGAACAATAACTAGTCTAGAATACCGAGGAACATTCGAGTAACATACGGCGAGCTGACCTGATGATAAATTGTGCCTTTATTATAACTTATATATACTAACAATCTATTCTTAATTTCTAAAACATTTATAATTCTCAAATTACACACTAGAGACAAATATAAAATATAACAATTAAACAGCCTGATTAAACATTAACACAATGCTTTAAAATTTAAAATAGTAAAGAGATTACGGCACAAAGTTAATCTCTTTTTAAAAAACAACAGAAAATCACAAAACCATAATAACATTAAAATTTTAAATAATATTGGTTTAGATTTCGTAATTACGAAACTTGGAGATAACTTCAGAGGGTGGTTCCTGGTTGCCATGGCCAAAACGACCCCAAAGTGCTGCTCCACCTTCAGAAGCGCGACGAGCTGAAGGGTTAGTTGGACCCAGGCTTGATGGACCAGAGGAATGGCCACATTCACCCTCCAGCATACGATCTTTGGTATTAGGCTTCGACCAGTGCATAGATTGCTGCACATGATCTTTCATACCCAGCCACTGCTTGTAGCCCATAGCGATGCCGCTGTGGAGCCACTTATCGTAAAGAGCGCGCTTGGATGGATCGCAGAGTGTCTCCTTAGCCTCCTGTTAAGAAAAAAGATTAAACAAAACTATTATCAGTATTTCTTATAACTTTCTTATAACTCTGTGAGTTAGAGAAATACTTTTTACAGTAAAAATAGACTGGGTAGTGTCGGTTTGTATGAATTTTAGAGGCCAAATTCCCACATTAATTCCACCTCTCATTCTTAACCCTTCTCTTGCACGGGTATTCCTAATAAATTTGTTATAGGTAATAAATTAATTAATAAATAAAATTTCAATAGCCAGAACCGCTGTTCCATACCTACAACCACCACAGTCCAGCCTCAGTGGAGTCAAAAAAAAATTTTTTTTATTAAATCTAAAATGTTGGCACTTACCTTCAGTTTCTGAAATTTAGCTTCAGCATCCTTGTCTCCATCATTTTTGTCAGGATGGTATTGCAAAGCAAGGATCTTGAATTCGGCTGTTATTTGCTCAATCTGCAATTGTTTATGAATAATTATTAATATCATTAACCTTGACAGAAACTATAAATAACATTTACATTTCAATTGTTGCTTATACAATTACCAGCAAATGCCCGCTTGAAAAATATAAACAAAAACCTTCCTTGACAATTATTTTATACATTAGTGAAAACCACATTAAAATTTGTTGCGTAGTTTTGACCTAAGCATACATATGGGCAGGGCGATTTTGTTTTATAATATGTAGTGATAGTAATTAAAAATTGTTTATAATAAAAAATATTTTGTTCATACAAATAAGAATTTGATTTTTGTGTTTGATTTTTGTATGTAAATAACTGTTTCTCTTTTAGATTTAAGTCTGTACGTCTTTATATTTGTCTTTTTTGTAGGTATAGTAAGTATTTATTTGTATTCTCTACCCTTTCTACCCTATGCTTTGTTTTGTTTAACTTCTCTTCTCTGCTATGTATGATATCTATCCTGTAAACTATAAGGTCTGCTGGAAGAGAAGTCATTTTTGACTTAAGCACACCTTTGTGCATGTTTTTAAATATATTAATGTGATGTTTGATTCTATGATGTACATAAAGTATAAATAAAATAAATAAAAAATCTACATTTCAATTTTATTGTTGTTTACAATATTGCTGTTAGAAAAGTATGTAGTCAGTCAATAGTATTATATGTAGACCTATATATATTATGGTTACAATTATACAAGTCTACATCATTATCTTACTAATATTATAAATGCAACAGTTTGTACAGACGGAGGTGTTGATGGATGATTGTAACTTTTTCACACAACATCTATTGAACAGAATTAGAAACATAATGATACTTAATATAACTCATACTATACACCAGAATACCCATAGGATACAGTTTATCCCTGTATGAGTGAATTGGGAAAACCTAAACTATTTCACGCGGGCGGAGCCGCGGGCATCGGCTTGTACGTTATAGGTACATTGTACATCCCCACAAGGAGCAGGGGGAAAACCCATGATGACATCAAATTTTATAAAGTTAGTAAGTACCTACGTTAATGTGATCTACCAATAATATAGGTTTATTTATAATACAGGTACCTATACTATAAAACTTACTATAGTTTCAAAGAAGATGAGTGTAAGTAATATAATAAGGCCTTTGTAATTTTAGTTTTATCTGTATGTAGTCAGCAAAGGATTTTCTTGCAGTATTCATCATATTAGAACTATGTACGTACTTTATTGTAATAGGATGTTATAAAGTGAATTAAATCGTCAGTTTATTAATGAACAAACCAAAAACAAACCATTTTTGCACGATCTAGGTCAAATCTGAGGCCGGACTATAAAATAAGGTCACTGAGCAGAACACTTACAATCAATACACAACAAAATCTCATAATTACAGCTCTTCTAAAAATATATACATCAAATGTAGTTTTAGCTACTTACGGAAGAATTCTGGTCACAGCCCAGCAGAGCGTAGAAGTCCTCGTCGGGATTCCTCTGATAATTCAATATCTCATCGACGCCAGTCATTTTCACGTACCTCCCCAACAACGGGCAAATAGATACTAAAAAAATGAAAGAATGTCAAATTCAACTAGTGGTGTGCTGTAAATGTGCAAAGCGGAGACAATCGTTTTTAGTCGATTATCTTATATCGATTTATATATTCTAACTAGTAAATATTTAATAAATTCTAGTTGTTTTGGTAGAAAATACCAAATTTCACTACACACAAGTACAGTTTCTGTCGGAAATAAACCTGTAAAGCTATACCAAGTGGGTTTAGCAATGTTATGCGAGGTGGTTGATACTTTGAAAAGGTCACGGTTGCCTTCCTAAAAAGGAATATAGAGTATTCTGCCTCCATAGTTCTTCAGTTTTTATATCGACTGCTGTTAATGGCGTGAGCTATTAGCGTCACCGGTGAGAATTTTTTGGATAAAATATTATAGTAACCAGACAAAGCCGGCTGAAAAATGGCTTACCTAACATGCTGCTACAAATTATTTGCCATGATTTAATTTCAAATAGATGAATAGTTGACCGTAAGTTTGCCATTTTCTTCATTCCACATAATTTGTATAGTGGGCTCAGACTGCCTTTTTTGTTCAATTTTCAACCTTAACAACTAACGTCTGTAGCCAAGTTCAATCTTATCGACCGTCTCTAAACTATCAGAGACTGCAGGCGTAGGCGGTTTGTTGGTGTGTGGATCTCTATTTCTCTACAGTTGGCGAGTCTTCTCTCATTCGAACATACAGATTGCCTAATAAATAATAGCTGATATAAATGGACTTTACACTACTCGAGCGATATCGGTACCTAATCACTAAAAAAATCAACTATATCGTGCAACTGGGAATTGAATTGAAACAAACAGCAACAGCACTATAATGTCAGTCAAAACATGCGTCGATCGATCGAACATCGAACAAAACGAAATATAAAAAACATGTAAAAATCATAGCCTGAAGCTCTGTTCAAATTAATTCAGCCAATCTTTGGAGAATTACCAAAGCGCGGGGTGAGCGAAGCCGATTGGGGAATGTGTGGGAGAGCTTCAATTCGGGGAAAACATACGGGAATTTTGAGAATGAACACAAATACGCGATATTTTTCCTAAAAAATCAATCAAGAGAAAACTAGCTTTTTTACAATTCCTTATACTCCGTATATTGCGACACCTGTCGTCATCGTCAGATTTTATTGGTCTCTATCGTTTGAAATATCCCCTTTCTTTATTATTAGCTAGGTACTCGGGAAAAGGCAACATTATTTAACTAAGGCTTTTTTGTTTTTTTATTTTTTTTTTTTAATTCCGCGGCCCAAGGCCGCGGCCGCTCTAACGTCCGTTGCCGGGCGTCTCTGGTTACTAGCAGAGGATATGTCCAGTGGCTTAACTAAGGCTTGACATAAAACGAAATACACAAATTTTACGTAGATTCTACCTTTTTAGACTACCTCGGTGGCACAATGGTACTATGTACGGACTGCCACGCTCGAGGTCTCGGGTTCGATTCCCGGGTCTGGTGGATAATGTATAATTCTCTTTAGAATTTTACCCAGATAATTATCCCAGAGTCTGGAACTTGTGCCCGGTAAATGGCAATAGGCAATGTGGCAAATGTGGGTGTGTTTGCACACCTCTGCCTACCCCTTCGGAGAAAAAGGCGTGATGCTATGTTTATGTTTTATCTACCTTTTTTATTTCAATTATCATTCATCTTGGGATAGGGGCCACCTAACGACATGCATATAACGATAATGTTGTAAAGTAAAACCGTTTCGCGGTTTGGGAGATACCTATGAGGTATAAAGAATATTACCTACAGTACGTAGGTACATACTTACATCCAATATACGCGCGAAGAACATAACCTTCCTGGGCAGTCGGGTAAAAATAAAGCTAGACCATTTATGTACCTGTGTTAACCTTTTATTTAAACAAATAATTTTTGTAAGCTTCTGTTATGTACAAAAACTTTTTGGAACGAAGTTCTCTAACGCGGCTTACGGGTACTTAGTGCGATTTGGTAGAAATCGTCACATTACGCTTATCAGTGGTTCCCAACCGGTGGTCTGAAGAAGCCAAAATATGGTCCGCTTTTTTTTTAATTCAGCGTCGGCGTCGATGTCGTTAGTAAAACGAAAAGTAACCCAAACCCAAATTGGGTTAAGAACTTCGTTCCTGACGGGTTCCCCGACCGCACAATTTTTTTTTTGAACGATGTTATCTAACGCGGCTTATGGGTAATGCGATTTAGTAGAATTCGTAACGTTACGCTTATCAGCGATTCTCAACCTGTGGTCCGCAGAAGCCAAAATATGGTTCCCTTTTTTTATTTATTTTTTTGAAATTTAGCGTCGGCGTCGTTAGTAAAACATAAAGTAACCCAGGTTGGGTTGCGTT
Source organism: Nudaria mundana (assembly GCA_963556515.1). Taxonomy (NCBI): domain Eukaryota; kingdom Metazoa; phylum Arthropoda; class Insecta; order Lepidoptera; family Erebidae; genus Nudaria; species Nudaria mundana. The sequence goes on from OY748293.1 coordinate 9,849,629, forward strand.
GCAGTTGCGTATTTTTTTTTTATACCCAGCCAAGTCTTCATAAGCTCCAATTTGAGCACCCAAGATGGGAAAGCGCCACCAGATCATGCTCACAAGGAGCTGGTATACCTACAGCCTAGTACTTGTTAGGTAATAAATATCTAATTACGTAACAAGTAAGAAAAAAAAATGAAAAAATAAACCTACATACCATATAATTTGTAAGTACCTACCTAACTAAATTAGATTTTCTTTTAGCATTCGACGAAACCATAAAAGTTTATTAAGTATAGGTAAGTATTTATCATACACTAGGTTCATACAGGATTTATGTAGTAGAGAGCAATATTAATAGAGAGGCACACCTGATCAATTCTGATCGAGAAATGAGATTTGTGAGAATAATCCTCAGATGAACGAATGTAAGTCGCTCAAAGGTTTTCTGTAGTGAACATAATAATGTTCTACATACAATATGTCTCTATACCGACCCTCCTTTACTAGGTAGGTAGATAGGTAGGTATATTATACCTAGGTGGGTGGACACCTACCTTCTTCTTCTTTCTTTAAAAACGTGGCACTATCGATGTTCATCGATGATTTCGCCAATATCAAGGTAATGCTTAATTAGTTGATAGTCCCGCACAGAAGAACTAGTTATTCGTAACTAGCTCCAGGTGCAGGACAAGAAACGTTGTTCGGTATGAGAGTGTCTGGAAACCCGATTTTTGCAGAGTGCCAGCGGTAACCTAAAAAGCCATCAGCCTCACGCTCAGCAAAAATCGAACTCCTACACAGTAGGTATGTTGTTTTGTCCATAGTGGTTGTATGTCATTTTGTACATACCCTCAAAAATATTACAATTCGAAGAATAATCTTTTTGCAGTGACAGTAATGTTGTAAATTCTACACGATCACCTCGAACACAAAATGCTTGAAAATCTCTTATATACACTCTCATACCGAACAACGTTTCTTGTCCTGCACCTGGAGCTAATTAGGAATAACTAGTTCTTCTGTGCGGGACTATCAACTAATCAAGCATTACCTTGACATTGGCGAATCATCAATCAATATCGATGGAGCCACGTTTTTAAAAGAAGAAGAACATACTAGAGAGTATGTTGAAACAACAAATATGCCAATAGCTGATAACTCAGACACAAGAACAGACTAGTTCTTGTAAGCCATCTAGTTCATCGGATTCTTCAGTCGCAATAGCTGTCACTAACGATATTCATAATATTTCTCAACCATCTACGAGTACAAGTTCCCTTCCATCGACAATTTCTTTAGCAGTTCCAGTTAAATGTCATTTCTCCAGTTTCAAGGGGTAAATTTGTAAGTGGACAGGGTAAAAGAAAGCCAACAACAACATTTCTACTGATAGCATCACCTAATATGGCAGAATTAAAACTCAAACGAGAGACCGAAGCTGAAAAACCAACTCGTAAAAGAAGACAGGCAGTTACTAAAACTCTTATATTAATGATGACTCAGATGAAGATTGCCTTGATCAAGAAGATGAAGAAGACTCACGTTCTTTACTCACGTTCAAAGCCTGGTGAGGGGTGGTTGAGGTGCATGTGATGCAGTTGTTGGGTTCACGCGGCCTGTGCTGATTTGCCAAAGCGAACCAAATTATTTGTTTGCGAATTGTGCGCTTAATTTTTGTTTTTGATTATTTTATTCATGTTGATGACTGTGTCATTTAGTCCATACTGCTTGTGTCGTTATGTCCATACGGTATGGACAAAACGGATTTATCTTTATCTTCATTTAATGTTAAATATTTTTGGAAGTGTTGATTTTACTGACAAAACCTTTATAATTTCTTATAACCAATTATAAGCAATATTGTAAGAAAAAAATATGTTCCTATCAATTAATAAAACACTATGTCATTTTGGACGTACTTCCCCTACTACAAACCTTTATTATAACCATACTCGTACTTACTGCTTCGGTGGGGAGATCGGTAGTGCATCGGCTTTCGACTCCGGAGTCTCGGGTTCGATTCCCGGGTCCAATAAAATATTTGTGTGATCCACAAATGTTTGTTTCGAAGTTTGGGTGTTTTCTATGTATAGTAGTTTCTATGTATATCATATCAGTTGCCTAGATTCCATAGCACAAGCTAAATACTAGTAGCTTAGTTTGGGCTAGGTGACGTTGAGTGAGAATGTCCAAAACAAAAACAAAACAAATCTTATTATATTTCCCATGAACCCTGAGCTCCCGTGAGTCGAAAACAGTGATTTCTGGAACCTTTTTTGAGGTTTTTATTGGTAACGACGAAACCCTATCTTATGCGTGCCTAGACACGTACTTGGTCGGTTTTCTAAAGTTAAAAGGGTCCCCAATCATAGAAAATCTAAGTAAGTACCTACTTAGGAACCCATTCTAATGCATTGTTGAAGAGAACCTTTAAGATTCCACATTCACTATGGTTGAAAATAAATCAATAAAGCATGTGTAGAGTAAGTAAGTAGGTACATTGACGTGTTTATTACATTACGAGTATATTGTATGTTCAAACAATAAAATGTCCCTTGAAATGTACGTAGTAGTGTAAAAGTGAAGGCTGACGGCATTGCATATTCCGTGCATGCTTTAGACATTGGCGTCCTAACGCGCTTTTGCATCAAAAATAGCTCAGAAGACGCGCTAACGAGAGTTTACGCGGCTCACCGGCCGCCGCGGCCGAACGTCTCGTACTATACACAAATTAAAAAACATCACAGTTTAAACAAAGATTTCGTGCTGTGATAACGCGGGTTATTAAATCAAATAATATGATTATGTTATTGTGGCACAGTCGTCGGTAGCTGTCAACGAACTATCGTTTGAAGATCTTCCATCTTTGGCAGCGGAAGTAGCAGCGGATGTCCCGGCAATGGGTGAGCGGTAGCATATGAATGTTTAACAACAATGCTCGCAGCTTCGTTCCCATATTTTCTATGCGATCCGTGTCTGCCGAAAGTTTGTCAACCTTTATTTTTTGTCTGTCTCCTTTTATTCTGTACACCTATAAGTTGGTGAGTAGATTTATGAAATCCGCTTGCCCTCAGTAACCTCTATGTAATAGCTCTCTGTAGAAATACAAATTCGATTTATAGGTAAGGACTGACGAGGGTATGCATCTTGTGTCTTTTCTATGCGTACCTCGGTGAAATGGGTATTTCTAAGGTAAATAAATAATAAACATATAAAAACTGAATTATGTAGTTGATAGAGAAAAGTACATTTCTAACGTAGCTTGACGAGTAGAATTAGAAGAAATTCGACCTCCCCTATCCATGAAGGGCCACCGAATTACAAGTCATTTTGGTTAGTGATAAATAAAGTTTATTAATGTACATAGGTAGGTAAGTAACTACTTAGTACCTATCGTGAAAAATCCCTGGTAACTAGAATCTGGGTCTCAGACTATAAATCCTACATGATTAACTCTCTGACGTATTAATTCAGTTCGATTCAAGACCCAAAGACCCGAAGCTTCTCATGACAAAAAGAGCGGTAAATAATAATATTCATTGTTCTGTTTTTAAAAATCGGTTTCTTTTTCAATGAGGTATAATAATAAATACTTATCTGTCTATTTTAAATTATGAATTGATCGTTCAAACCTTAAATACTTCGTCCTACCTACGTCGATCGATCAATTACTGAATCTTAACTTCTTAAGTACCTACTTAGTACTTTACTTACTTTGAACACACCTTATGGGACACTAACCTGAGAATGGATTACGTGTTAAAATACTTAGTAGGTAGGTACATACTAGGTACTAAGACAATACCTATATAGGTAAGTATTTATGACAATATCAAGTTTAGTTTATAACTACTTAGGTACCTACCTAATTAAATTAACCTACTAAACGTAGAATAATGTGTGACATTGAAAGTTTGGACGTAGATATGTAGGTACCTATATGTATGTTGTGTTGTACTGTTATGCGTGCCAAATATGTGTCTCTACGGTTTAACTACGGAGTACACCGTTCCATATTCAAACAAGGTGTCAATTAAACGTTTAATATTCATTGTGTGTTGCCAGAAGTATCTACTTGAACGGGCTCTGATAACGATCCTCCTTTATAATTAAACTATTTTACATTATTGTTGTGTGTATAATGGTTGTATGTAAGTATTGCTTCTTTAATATCTAAGTTAACGAGGCAATAAAAATCTATAACTAGGTTCTACTCAGATTCCTGTCTGCGAAGTAGAATCGTAAAGGCGCAAACGAAAACAGTTCTTGACCTAGGCTATACCTATGCTTGAAAGCCTGAAGGCGCTTTGGGATCGCGATTAGATGACATACAGATCAAATAACCTTCTCTTTATTAAGTGAATGTCATCTGTAAGTAGCAAGTGTCAAGTTTAAGTTTCCAAACATAAAGTCAAAATTCAACATTATGGTACATGAATGACGGGACTTTGGGTGGAAAAGCAGAGACAGTTTTACAAGATTAAGCTTGCATTAAGAACGAGTTTCTTTCATAATTGGCTTAGAACTGAACCCGAATAAGTGTAAAATTTTTATATCTGAAAATACAGATAAATTTACAATATTTTCTAAATTCAACTGTTTGGCCCTCAACATAAAAGATTTAGACAAAACCTCTGTACGCCTCCTGGAGTCTCCGATTTTAGAAAACTTTTATTTAGGAAAAAAATTAAAAATTTTGATCAGGTTCTTGATAGTCTATGTAATATCAGCTTTCATTCAACTTTCACTATTCTTCGTTTCTGTTTGTAAGACCGAAAATTTACACATGCTCTTCGTTCAGGACAATTTTGGTAACATATAGAAATTTTGGGCAGACTAGACAACTTAATATAAAATGCTTTATGTAAATCTTCAAATGTCAATATTATTGACCACGCCTGGCTCTAAGCGGCTAGGTATTCGTAGTCACAGATGTCAGTCTGCCAGCATTTCTGTCGTCGTTCCATAGCACCGAAGAATTAGTCAGGAAAATTTTGTCAAATACACTTTTTGATTCCGAGGTGCGATGCAAGACCTATGTCATAAATGCCTGGAGGCATTTATGACAGGCCCCAACACTGACCTGCCCTCACACCTATGCTCACAGAGACTGTGGGGTTCGCCGCTCTGTAAATTGAGAATTAATGCATGATTTTTGTTTTTTTGAACCTAGGAACCGAATAGGGAATTCTATCAATTGGAGTTAAAACATAATCTCTCTACCCGTAGGTAAGCTCTAATTACTTAAATAAACTACCATAAAACCTTTTAATATCCACGCTTGTGATATTTTTAGTTACATGAGACATGCTATCTTGCGAGGGCACCGCAGACTCATCTACGCCCAAGATCATCGACCTCCATGATCGGAGGACTGAGGACGGTGGGATAGTCACCCGCCGTCCTTACAGAAGCAGGCGGTACAAAACCCTACCCCAACGACGCGGGATTCTCATCCCGACCAAACCCCCGAAGAGGCCACACAGGTGGTCAAAGTCCGGTGGGCGCCACTGGAAATACCTTCTGTGTGCGTACCAGAGACGCCCGGCAACGGATGTGAGAGCAGCCGTGGCGTAGAGCCGCGGAATAAAAAAAAGACATGTTATCTTATGAAGTTTATGAATACGAAAATAGATAAGTCTTTGAAAATGTTCGTAACTCGTAGTAACTTGGATTAGTAGTAGGATACTAGGATTAAAAGACCATTTCATGCCCTAATTATAAAAAAAGTTATGTGTAATTTAATAATAATATTTATAATAAGTAGGTACCTAGTAATCGTATGATTCTCAGGCCCATCTTTCCCATTGAGCACAATGGGCACTTGCCCGGGGCCCCGCGATGGTTAGGGGCCCCCTACTTCCTGCGACAAACTTTAAAATTTCAAACATCTCCCTTAAAATGTCTACCAGCTCTCGCTCTATTAAAAGTTTTATTATAATTTGAATTAGGTATGTAGTGCTATTAAGTACGATAATTTAGTGTCTGAGATAGGTAATTGTAATCTGGATGATTCTCAGTACATTTGTGAAATGTCCGAAACTTAGTTGGTTTTATAAGTGCTTTAGGATTAAAAGACTAAAATCCATGTACTCGTAGCATAAATAAGTAAGAAATAAGACTTTGAGCACTTGTCTTAGTCATGATTGTGTGTTAAAAAATAAATTGTACCTACCAAAGAGCTTTACTGTTGGAGTATTAAGTATTTGTTATAGCCTTTAGGTGTGTAAAGTACCTGAAGCTGGTCACTGAACTCACTGTTAGTGGAGCACGACTTCATCATCAGAGATCTGGCTTCTATCATACTTACTATATATAATTAATTTAGACCAATTTCCGGGAAACTACAAATATACCTACGGCCGACTAGGTCAGTACTTATTATGTAGGTAGACTACTGATCATGTGAGTGAGGTAAAATGTAAATAAATAACGAAATAATAATGAAGGTACGAGTAGGTATAGGTACCTAGATAATTAGGTATATGAATATTTATAACTAGCGGTTCGTCCCGATTTCGCTCGTGTGGTAACCTTTTTCAGTACATAAACATAGCCTTTACTCAGACATAATTCAAATGGTGTAATTTTTTTTAAAGTTGGTTTTGTACAATTTGTTGAATTTATTCGTTACAAAGATACAAAAATACAAAATCTCTTCTCTTTTGTGCTTCTGTCGCGTGGTAGTAGTGCATCGACTTTCGACTCCGGAGTCTCGGGTTCGATTCCCAGGTCGAATCAGACATTTGTGTGATCCACAAATGTTTGTTTCGGAGTTTGGGTGTTTTCTATGTATATTATGTATGTATTTAGAAATATATAAGTATGTTTATCAGTTGTCTAGAGATCCCATAGTACAAGCTTATAGCTTAGTTTGGGCTAGATGACGTTGTGTAAGAATGTCCAACAATATTTATTATTTATTTATTATTAGTATGTGACTTTAGAAACATCCACCAAGTGGTATCTACCTAGATAGTTATTTTTAACATCACAGTTATTTCTTGTTTACGTGGGATGAAAGATCAGCCTACTGGCATTTATAAAAAGTATTCCGTATAGTAAGTAAGTTAATAATTTACTCGTATTGCCTAATACGAGTAAATTATTAACTTGACATTTAGTAAACTCAGTTTTACTTGACTAATGACGCCTGTTTTCCCGGAGGGGTAGGCAGAGGTATATTATAGGCAAACATTTTATTTTTATTTCCTTAGAAAACAAAGACAGTTCTGATGAACTATTTAGTGTCTACTTATCTATATATTTAACTAGCTGTTGCCCGCAGCTCCGCCTGCGTGTTACTTTAGATCTACATAACTTTTTTATTTATGAAACGATTGAAAACCAAACCGAAAATTCAAATCAAAAATTCAAATCGGTTAAACCGTTTCTGAGATTAGCGTGTTCAAACATTCAGACAAACAGACAAAAGTTCTAAGAACCATCGTTTTGGGTTTTATTGTGTTCATAAAGCCCCCCTACAACAGTTTCTCTATTATATCTTCTATTATATTCTCTATTATACCATAAAAATTCATCTTAAGATACGAAAATATGAAATATTATTTATTATCTTCGTCGTGTGTGATAGTCCATTGAATTGTATGGCGAGCGATATTGTATCTTAAGATAAAATATTATAGTATCTTAGCCGTGTGCAGCACCCCTTAGTGACCTCCACTGCAGGTGACGTAACCTGTTCTGAAGAGCTCTTCAATCTGATCCTACCCTCTTCCTTCCGATCCTGAACAACGCGTGCCGGGCAGAGACGCCACTCCCACACAGTGGATAGAACGCCCTGCCTGTGCACGTGTTTCCTCCCACATATAACCCTGGGTTCTTTAAGCGGAGTGTGAAGAGGCACATCAGTAGGTCGTCAAGTTGAGGGCCACTCTCTATAATATTGTGGGCAGCTGCTGTGAGAGTGGCCCACAATCGCTAGACGTCGTCACGACGACCAGGCGGGCGGCGTCAATATAAAAAAAAAACAATATAAAAAAAACCTAAGACAAACTTATTATTTGCACTTGGTATAGTAATCGGGTGTAGGGATCGAACCGCAAAATTAAGTTTGGTTTTTTATTGTATATACTTTTCCGGGATAAAAATTACCCAGTGTGGTACCCAGGATATTAAAGAATAATTATACCAAGTTTCATCGTAATCGAACCGGTAGTTTTTGCGTGATGCCTGAACAAACAGACAGACAGACAAAAATTTTTTTAATCACATTTTTGGGTTCGGTGTCGGTCTAGTAACACCCCCATTTATTTTTTTGATATTTTCAATGTACAGAATTTTCACTTCTACAGATTTATTATAAGTATAGATTGTTTAAAATCGCTTTGTGTTCACTGCCGTCATTGGCCACTGCCCGGCTGCGTCGCCGCGCTGTTATTTTTTTTACATCACGAGATATCTCTTAAGTCATTCGTCTAAATTATATGGTTTAAAAGGCAATATTGGTCTAAATTAAATGCACAACGTATGTAAAGTATTCAATTAGATAAGGAATAATACTGCATTGTTAAAAATAGCTTGGCAAATGACACATTATTTTTTTGTCATTTATAAAAGATAAAAATGGTTACTGTGAGTTATCCTTATGAGATAGACATATGCTATCGCGGACTTTTTTTTAGACCTTTCTATGGTGTACAATACTGTAGTACATTATTTTGATCTGTCTCGTAGGGTTTCGTCAGCGTTTGCAATGAAAGCGCAAAAATGTGTTTATTTACGACATTACATTAGAAACCTCTAAAATAATCGGTATTACTCTAGTATATACATATAAACCTTCCTGTTGAATCACTCTATCTATTAAAAAAAAAGCGCATCAAAATCCGTTGCGTAGTTTTAAAGATCTAAGCATACATAGGGACAGACAGACAGGAAAAGCGACTTTGTTTTATACTATGGAAAGATACGACAATTTTGTCTGTCTGTCCGTCCGTCGCGTTTTTCAATTATAATTAATAAATACATACAGTTGCATGAAATATTAAAATTTTATTTTTTTATATATTTGAGGCGATACAAAGTTCGCCGGGATAACTAGTATATCTAAATACCATTTATGTTTTCGCATGTACGTATTTAGTGTTTGATTATTAAAAACAACAAGTAACTTAACAAGAGTGTAAATACAATTCGAGAACGGATTCAAACCATATTGGTCAGATATACGTAGTGCGAGTGTATTGAGATGGATTAGAGTTGAAAAAAACTAAGTCGGTAGGTAACATTGTTACTTGATTGGCTAAGATGGTATTTAGGAAGGTACCTACCAACACGGGGCATCCTTATCCGGGTTAACACCCTGGGCAGGAATACCCCACAGTTAACACATTATCTTTTTTTTTTAATTCCTTGGCTCAAGGCCGCAGCCGCTACTACGTCCCTTGCCGTGAACACATTATCTGAGTTAGTTACCTACCGAGCACCTCTGGTGAGGTCCCAGGGAATTTCCAGTGGCACCCGGCGGACTTTGGCTTCTTCGGGGGTTTGTTCGGGATGAAAATCTCGTGTCGTTGGGGTGGGTCCGTAACTAAACTTCGAGAGTCATATGTTCGATGAATGGAAAGTCGACAGAACGTTTGATCGAATATTGCTATTTCGAATGAACCGTTTATCGCCAAACGCAACTTCGACTGAACGTTCTATCGAATATTTATTCATCGATGGATTGCTGTTTCGAATGAGATTTAGACATGAAATTTCATGAAAAGGAAGATAATAAAGCACAACTGAAGTGACAAATGTTTATTAAAATAAAAAATAAAGGGACATAAACGTTATAATATTAATTTTTGAAGTGGCAAAAAGTGGACGTTTAGTTCCTATGTGGGTAGGTATTATTCGTTATACTGGTAATATTTTCCAGTGGGAATTGAGAACTAGAAACTATTCCACGGGATTTCATTCTAATCTTAACGCATTAATAGGTAGGTACTTAGATATAGGCACAATACTGTAATGAAAGTAGGTACCTACTTAACACATGAACTTGGCGAAAGATACATAAACTTGTACCTACCTATTTGTAGTTTAGTAGTTAGGTACATGGCATGGGTATATACGTAAATATTAATAGATAGACATTTATTATTATTTATTATTAAACCTATTTATTAATCATGTTTGTTTTACCTGGTTATATTATCCTTATTTACATCAACTCTAAATTGCCAAATGCCGCTTAGTTATTATTATAGGGTTATACCTACTTACTTGTTTCCCTGTAAAGGTGCTGCCTCAACGAGAGCATTCTCCTGTAATGTAATGTAACGTTACAGATCCGAGCATTCTAATTCAGAGGAGAACCGAACATTACAGCGCACAACCTACTTATAATACAATCTCTATTATATCGCCCGTGGCTTTGCCCACTTGACAAATTAAATACATAAAAACCTTCCACGAGAACCACTCTATCTATTGGTGAAAACCGCATCAAAATTCGTTGCGTAGTTTTAAAGATCTAAGCATACATAGAGAGGGAAGTGACTTGTTTTGTATTAAGTATATATATGTTATGATTATGAGGTAGTCTGTCTTCTTTTATCTGGCTACCCCATGCATAAAGTAATGTCGCCTGCATGGGTAGTTAGGAAGGTCCATCCTGCCATAGCAGCAGCGACGAACGATGGCTTAGGTACAATTGGATGCTTCCGTTTCTCATGACTCAATTTACTGTTCGTAGCTACTTAGCTGTCTTAAATAACATCATGTGTAGCGAATCGGGTTTATTGATATCGGATAACTTGGTTTTAGATAAGTATAAGGCATCGAGATTTATCGTATACGAGGTGTTTACGAGGATTGGTGACCTACTTACAGTATGCGTAATTGAGAGTTTAAATAGACTTACTTACTGTATGACATTTCTTTTTCTATTATAAAACCAATTATTTTGCTTACGTGCTATCTAGAATCCCATCATTTTATAGAGCAGTAAAACTATTTACTTTTTATGTAACTTACGTAACACCCAATATTCCAGGCTTCACTTGGTTAAGCACTGCATCCTTGTCATAACTTTGTGTGGAGTGGATATTGCCGGTCAGAACTAGAGAGAAGAGATAGAAACCTTAAGAGGAAATAAACAAGCAAGTTTCCGTATCAAAACGAATGAGCAACTATTCTTGAAGTTACCTACTGATGTCCGAAATAACTTAATTCCTTACAGCAGAAATATTTCTATTTTAATTAAGTAGACCTAGCGTCCTAAAGTGGGCTTATACTATCTGCGACCTGCGTACCCACCCCTTCGAGAAACATGCGTGATTATATCAATGATTGTTTAACCAATAGATAGGTAATGTGAATGATGAGGCAGGTTCAGGTGTTTAGTTCGTGTATTATAAACAGTTCCAAAGCGAGGGTGGTCGCCAACTAATGATGAAAAGTTAGTTTTATAGACATTGTTATCAAAATACGAAAGTATGACTTCATTCCTTCATACTGTCAAATCAGATTCCATTAATTTACATTGATGATCATAAACCTACCTACTTAAAGCACCCAGACAGATATTTATGTAGGATTGTAGGCAGGTATAATTTAACCAAAGCATCATCAACTTACGGAAATTACGGTGGCGCGATCGAAAATTTCTACGATATTATTTGATGACTACATCGATTCACTAAGGTCGACGTTCTAATGTTCCTACTACAGAAGATTCCGAGGAACAGTCAGAGGTAAAGAAAACACATGAGTCGGTAATAATCGTGATGTGATGACTAATGACTAATTAGAGATTAAATCACATGGTGCGATTTCAGAACGATGAGTGTGTGCTTCACTAAAATAAACTCAAGTTTGCATCCCCCGTATGTTCAGCATTCAGCTTGTGCCTTTTCAGGCGGTATAAGTATGAGCATTTGCCTGTCTTGGACTCTTTGTAAATGCAAGAAGAGAACAAGGACAAATCAAACATTGTCAATAGGCAGGTAGGGTAGGTATATTTACTGATTTTAGGATGTTACCCTATGACAAAGATGTTTTTAAAAACTGTCAAAAGCTTCTGATTATAATAAGAATATAGGTAATCCTTCAACTTGCTAACGCTACGCTACATTGTAAATGTAACCAGAGTGGTTAGTTTTTCAACTGCTGGTAAAAGGCGCTCTGGCAACGGCGTATGTCGTAATATTAATACAATATAGTGATCACAATATTAGAGGTCTTGTGCTAGTGGTGTATTGGTCACTTCGTAGAACATTCGGATCCTCCTGGCAAGGTAAAGTCGCTGGTTCATTCAAGTCCAGCCTAAGACACCACTATTTTATATTTTGCGAATTATATTGTAACTCTGGTTAACATATAGGCAACGAAAGCACAGAATAGGGAATAGTACCTACTACAAAAGGTTGGTTATAATTCATCCTACTTCCTACTAAAGGTGCTGCCACAATGCTGTTTAAAAATGTTCACAAACATTTTCTAACATAAAAACATTTACTAACAAATGTTAGGAATTGTTACATTCTATTAAGAATTGTTAAATGTTTTAAGTGCTCCTACACTGATGAAAAATGTTTACAAACATTTATAACATTTGAAATTTTTTTTAATTGCTAAAGTTTCATAGAAACATACTCTCCAAATGTGTCATTGTCATCGTTTTTCGCGTTTATAGTTTCAAATATGTTTTTTAATTTTTTTAAAGCTTCTTGTTGTGTTGTATCTTCTCGTTCTTCTGTCACTTTTCTTTTGCGAAATGGTTTTGTTTGTTACAACTAGTTTAGAAATGTTTACTAACATTATCTAATATTTTCTTACATTGTGGTCGTATGTTTCTTAACAGATGTGTAACGTTTGTAAACATTTTTAAACAGCAGTGTGGCAGCACCTTTATCATTATTCACCGAGCCCTTTTCCCAACGCAGTTGGGGTCGGCTTTCCAGTCTAACTGTGATTCAGCTGAACTTCGATACTTTCCGTGAACCGACTGTCATCTGACCTCCACAACCCATGGGCGATATCAAAGTTCTGTAGTTAGACCGGTCGTATTTTTGATTTAGGGCTCCAACTACCTCTAACGACTGCCATAGATGTTTGCATGACAACCGGGACCGACACGGCTTAACGTGCTCTCCGAGGCACGAAGGGGTCTCAATGTCTTGAGAAATGGTCACCTATCCTAAGACAGGCCTGACTAGATGTTGCTTAACCTTTGCAATGTGTTAACATTGCCGGTTACCACTAGACCACGAGCCCCTCCTACTTCCTACTAATATCACTATATAATCTGTGCTAATTTACGTATTATGAATGGGAAACTTCTTCACGACTTGAACACAGAAGCAATTTCACTGACATAGGTAGATAGCGGATTGCATTTTTGTTGGTGAACTGATAACTTGGAAAAGACATAATACACTTTTTATATTATTATCCAAGGGACCTTTATGAAATTATATGATATCATAAAGGTCTTTATGATATATATGTTACGTGCGTAGGTGGTCACAGTTTTAACCTAACCTAACCTAACCTACCCATACTAGGTTTAACCAAGAGTTAGTGGCTACACCTAGTTCTAACCGGCTAAAACTAGGTGCAGCCGCACTTCGGGTATTAGCCGTAACATATATATATATATATATAATATAGGTGCCTACTGCTTCAAAATGAATTTCCATTCCATTCATTCATATTAAATAAATGCTCTCTGTAAATCCTCGCAGCGCATACCTACATACACTACAAGCTTTGTTTTATAGCATATGCAAGTAAACACAACGACCCCACATCTGGCATATTTTTTTTACTTCCACTGCTCGTGGGTCCGATTTCGGTGTCAGTCGATACAGTTCACTTTTATGTTTGGCTCAGTCAGATTTGTGCTAACTTATACCTACCTACAACTCATTATTTATTGCCTTCTAATTTTTGCACAACCATGACGCGCCCAGTTACGAGAAAATGGGTCAATGCATATTAGTGACTTAGTGACAAATATATTACAAACATTGAGTCAAATTGAAGTCAGTCACCTTTGAGGCCCATATTGCGATATGCATATTAATATGGTGTTGTCCACCGACTACAGACCATTGATATGCAGGAGAAACATAGGCGATAGGCGTCAAGTCCCATGAGACACATTATCATTAACATGCAAAGTGATTAAGGTCTGGGCATCGCCAATGACGAATGTGGTGTTGTTGTCTTAAACATATTTATTTCCGTAATCCGTTGAGCACATTTCTAGATTATGGTGTAGGTACACGCCAAAAGAGACAAGCGCGAAAATGTATCGTTAGGGATAGTAAGACCGTACCTACCGACCTCGCTCGAAACATTTTTTGAGATTTGCCTCCAAGCAGTCACAGTTTTTATGCGATCTTCACGAAACTTAGCACAAGTGTTCCTTGATTTAATACAATTTTTTCATCGTGAGCTTTTGGATTTGGGTGAAAATGAGGGAAAAAAGCTCAAATGTTTTAGTGTTTTTCGAGCTAGCGGCCTGATTATATTATGTCCAATCTTTACGAAACTTAGCACAAGAAACCTTCACTTAAAACAATTTTTCCTTATGAGTCTTTTATTGATTGGCGAGAAAACTGTTCGGTTTTTTATTAATACTTTGTACCTACCTACACATAATTATATCCGTAGCTTGTTGGATATTAATGAAACTTCCAAGTTTTTATGCAGTAACCAGTTACAGATTCGTTTACTTTACAACATAAAGTACAAACTTCCTCACCCTGCTTCCTTTTTATAGGGTACGTTGCTATTATTAGAAAGAGTTATAATTATAGTTGATACAGTGTTACTGTTAGTACCCTGTGCGAGGGGTCTACGTCTCCGGTCATGAATGGGATATGTGTTTACAAACAGTGACGCCCTGGCAGGCGACTGTACGATCCTGGTGGCGGACGCAGCACACGCATAAACACTTAAAATTAAATCTGGCTCCATACCATAGCCCCCTTTCATGAAGGCGTTATGTTGTTACCATACATTTCGTTTCATATAGGATAGTCTTGATTGAAAAAGGTTGAGGTTACATAAAATATACCAAATATAATAGATCGTCCACAAAAACATTAATTAATTACAAAAGCTCAGACGGCAGTAAATACAAGTATATACCTAGTACCTATTTCCAAAGAAAAGCTTTGTAAACAATATTAAGTGACCCTGGTCTCTAGGGCTTTAGAATGAAACCTATGGATGGCGAAGAGAATAATGCTAGAACACAGATTTCTTATTTTTCTGAGAGGTAATAAACAATATGACAATTGCACGGAACTTTCGAAAATTTAGAAATACCGATAGAACAGGCAACGTTTGGGGTCCACTACAAAATAACAACTTAATATTCAGACAAGTACCTAGGTAGGTAGACCTATCAAACAACACCATACAAAGAAGTACATGATGTAGTTGTGTACATACTTATACAAACTTAAGTAATACACTATGTAGGTGAGGTGCTATCAAATAAAAAATTAATCAATAGAGACGCGGATATAAATGTGTCAGCATCTTTTTCAATACTCATGAATCCATGGTTACAGTGTTTGTATACACGGTCCTACACTTCCTGTGGGCGCGTGCTAAAGAAAGCTCCGCTTCCTCGTGAAAGGGCGCACGTGTGTTGTGCGCCTAAAACCCGCGTTTGGTTCCACCTGCGCCCGCACCGGATCAACGAGATACGGACTACGGGCACAGAGCCCGCCGCGCCTTCGCCCAGATGTGTCGTGTATAGTGTGTACATTTGGTGACTTCCGACCATGGGACCCCAGTTTGACTATTGCCTACGTGCCACTAGTGAGTTCTTGTTACTTAATTTTTATATTTTGCGGTGTAAATCTCATTAAAAAACAAATTTTTAAACTTTGAGTCTGCAAGTAAACGCTACACAGTGTATTAAAAACTTTTCTAATTTTCCTTTTGCAAAGTTTCTAAAAGTTTATTCGATTTTACGATGAGTGCGTTATCTCTTATTTATTTACGTAATTTATCTTAAGTTTGCAATAGATACGTAGGTATAGTATATACATACCTACATAACACATAGTTGCATATTTACAAACAAGCAAATTCGTCACTAGTGCCTGCCATTCTTGGACAAAAGATACATTGTCTCCTATTTAGGAATCTAGATTTATTATTAGGTACCGATAATAACTGTTAGTGTCACAGTAGGTATTGTGGTAGGCAATCAATATTCAAGTGGATACACACACTGACTTTTAATTAACGGTGACTTGAACTCGTATTTCAGCGCTGCAGCTTTTATTAAAGCTGGAGCGCCTTTTTTCTTAGAATGTCTTTGAAGATTACAATAAAGCAACGCTCACCGTGTGCAAAATTAGCCAAATCTTTGATTTGGCTCAACCTGATTTATATGAATTTTAAATACGATGTATTTACTTTTTGTAGTCAATGTGCTGAAAGATTTTAATGAAACTTTGCACGATAATCGTTTGAGTGTCTGGGCTAATTATAATATATGATACTTAAATCCTACTGTGGGAAATAGGAATGGGACAAACTAAGCGATTCGAGTTAGTTAGAGCTGCATTTGTCCACCAAATATAAGAATGGTCGAAGTTAATTTAGTCTGAACCAGGAATAACGCCGGGATATAGTGATGATAGTTGCTGCCGTTGATAATTAATGGCTGTGAGATATATCATTACAGGCTAATAATATAACAATAGGTGATAGGACATTATATATAGCCACAGCTTATTTAGGAGCGAACTCGCTTTTGTATCTCACTTGTTTTTACTTAGCTACACATGTGCTTAAGGACTATTCTATTCGACCCCACGATCCTACATCCACCCAAAACGCCGCATATGCGGGCCACAAAAAACACACTTAAGAAGTTTTTTTTTTCAAAGCCCGCAGCATTTTGTGAGAATCCGAGATTTATATTGAACTAATATGCTCTAAGTATAGGTACTTAGGTTACCTACTAATATTGTTCGCCAGTTTTATTTTCAATAATTAGTGATAAAACCACAAAGAAATTGCCTTGTTTGTATACTGTACTTTTGTTAAGTTTAGAGGAGACGAGACCATGATGCGTTAACTTTATCCAATAGAAAATAGGATGGGAACATAAAATAGGAGGATAGTTTTAGAAGCTCATAGTAAACGTTGGAGCGAGACTACATAAACGATTACTTCTAAGGTAACTAGTTTTTCATTTAGATAAGTTTTATTAAAAGTCCTATTCATTTTATACCTTGAGGATGTGTTCATTCAAAGTGTAGGTTAACGTCTATGGTAAATAAGTATTTGTAAAAAATATGTAATGCCATACAAATGTCAGTTTTAGTCCCACTTTTAAATTTAGCAAACTTTCGTAATAGGTACGTGTCTCCTGGAACCAGGCGTTTACGTAAATGTATTGATAGATAGTTAGATGGTTAATCTTGCGCTATAAGTCAGTCATCTTAATACGGTAGACAATGGGCAAAATTGCCTTCAATTCACATTTTCCGGCTTTCAAAAGTAGGTTGCTATATCGTTGGCCCGCACTGGACATAATGGAGAGCCGTTAGTTCATTGGGGTTATTGAATAATTCCTCGCCGCAGTCGTAGACTACTGGCCATCGTACGACGTCGCGGCTTCGCATCAAACTCTCCCATGATACTCGGTATCGGTACTATCACACTGTTATCGTTATTGTTCATTATATTCCGGTAAACCCCAAATTGTAACGTTTCTTTATTTTGTCTTTACAGATAACCCATCATACTTCGCGTTGCCGAACAAAGATGTAACTGATGTTGCTGAGGCTCAAACTACATCGGAGCCATGCGCTCGGTCAGCGCCAAGCCGCTTCTGGCCAGATATTGGCCGGTCAGCGGGTTCGCCGCGACGAAGAGAGCCAGAAAGTCCCAGAAGAAAAGAATTCAGGGCTTTGCTTCGATCTTTGTCTGCGAGAGAACCTGAACAAGCTGAAGCATTTTTGAAAGGACAACCAAGGCCTGGAGATTGCGCTCCTGGTGACATGAGACATACATTTACTGCTCCACGCATCAAGTGAGTATCTTTATCTACCTATGTATAAAAAAATACATTGATGATTTCTTTAAACGATTATCAAAACCTGATTTTATTTGTTTAGGAAAGGCAAGATAAGTACAACAGTGGTAACATCAGACGGTCCTCAGGCGCGCGAGGAAGTATTTTACACAATTCCTCTTCAAGGTAGAAGGAGGCACTCGGTTGGAGGTTACCTTGCGACTGGTGCTGCAGGCGTGGGAGAAGTTACAGCAGTTCCCAGCGAAGTACCAAAAATGCCACCACCAAAGTTCAACCAAAAGGAAGAGGATACGATTAAAAGACGACGCCCGAAGAATTTCCCTCTTAAAGGTAAGAAAAGTAAATATCTGTTTCGGTAAATTTAACCTAATAAACACAGATGGAAGTATTAACATAATAAATAAGAGCGACTCTATCTGTTTACGATTCATGATTTATCTTCTGTGTGATTTATTTAGCACTCAAACATTATATTTGCTTAGATTGTTTGCAAATACATCAAACATTTAATAGATTTGATTGATATTTACGTAATATCAACATTTATCTAAGGTTAACGTTACCTATAACAACAAATACTAAGAAAGTAATATTTATGACACTAGTTGACGCCCGAGGTACTCTTAACATTTTTACACCGCCCAAAAGTGAAAAATCTAGGCACTCATAGCTTTTCGAAACGGCCAAGACACTACTATTTGTTTTCATAAATGAAAAAGTAAGTACTTAGGTAATTTTAGGAAGTTATTTTCAGTGATTGAAACAGGACTAGAGTAATTTGTCATTTACTTGTTTCTAGAGACAAAAAATAGAGAGCTCTTGCTGTACCTTTTTTTTCAAAATATTGTGAAAATCATTAATTTTAAATAAAACTCACATTTTCAAGCTAAACTAACATCTCTACAATAAACATATCCAACACAGGAAGCTTTTCATTTTAGATGCATACAGCATGAACTGAATCGGCAATTTACTGATGAATAGCAAAATATTTAAGAGATCGCATTCATATTATTATTTGCCTCTTTTATTTGCATTACCATATAGAGAGATAACTACCGCATTGATAAACACCTTATAGTCTTATTACAAAGAGAACAATTAGGAAATCTTATAGGAAATGTGGGCAGTAAACTATTATTAGATAACAATAAGATGGACAAGCAGTGAATAATATTGATAAATACTTAGTCGTAAACATGTCAATCGTAACCTACGTTCGATACGAGAGAACATTGCACCCGAGTCGCCCTTTGACCCTCACGATACTTGCATTTACTTGATACAATAAATAGCATCTCCTGCATCTCCTAAACGTTCCTCCGTACATATATTTTTAAGTTGTAGGTACTCAGTCTTATCACGACTTATGGTACAGTAAAATTATTAGTTTTAAAACACGTCAGTAATGTAAAAGTATTTAACTGTTAACTATTACTAAATATACCACACCAGTGTAAACACCAATAAAATGTTTTGTAGTAATTAACTAATTATTTTTGTAATTATTGGAAATTAGATAACTAATAGATAGGAAGTACTTGAACACAGAAGGTTACCATTGTGGCTCTGTACACCATTCCAAGGTGAATACCTTTTAATTCCTTTTCTCTTTCGCTGAATCTCTATCCATACTTACGAACTTTATCAAAGTCGAAAAGTTTACAGAATCAAGTATCACCATGGGTCTTATAGATACAACTTTATTATCACTGACTAAAAAATCTTCAAGTGACAAGATCTATGCGACAAAGTATTCTTCATCTTTTCTATCACCGCTTATCTGTTTTGGGAAATCCTACCTAATTGTTCCCAGATTAGACGCATCAGCAAAATACGAATGGAAAATAATAAAAACGTGTTTATTGTTTACTGTCTCTTATTTGGATGACGATAACGCATCGGGAATATTTACAAATGGGCCCAAATATGTTTGCAAAGAGGGATGGCGTTGTGACTTGCGATTATCGTTGTGGCGATAAAGTTTTAGTATGCGAAGTGCGTGCGCGTACGACGCAGCCTGACGCCAGCGCAGTCGCCGGCTGTGCGGCACATGCTTGCGAACCGACACTACTCTCTGTCACACTTCTGTTGGCTCTTGTATTAATTTCGTGCGGTTTCTAGTGGTCGTCTGCAGTTTAGTGCATATATTAGTTCAGTGCAATGACTAGCGTTTAACTTGAAACTATCGGCAGTCTGGACTCTTCAGTCTCATACAAACATGGAGGACAAAACTTTAGAAAAAATGGGTGATACAAGTGAGTTTTCTATTTATTTAAAAAAATGCCGAGCTTTCAATATGACACTAAAAAGGTCGTTAGTTTTTCGATTACAGTTTATACTTAACTAAATCTTATTATTTAGAATAATACATACTTAATTATATAGAATATTCGCGCAACTGGGACATACAATAACTATTCCCGTAATTGAATTCTCCAATCAATATATTCACGTAAGCGGATTAGTTAACTATCTGTAAGCTTCATTAATTAGTATCTACCCACGTAGATGTTATTATTTATTGCTAGCATTAATTGCCTTTATAGAACACTCTATATATATCTGGTAACTAAACCTATTTTAAAATTTTAATTTATTTCGATTTGTAAAATTTTAAGGATATTTAAGGAAGAGAAAGTTGGCAATCTATAGAGCTACACATGCAGACCGTACAATATTTATTCTTATATTTTCCTTGACTAATCGTAATAATCATACAATGACGCTCGTAGTGGAGTACCACAGAAACCTTAATAATAATAAGCCATTGTGTTTGGTGTAGAAGGATCCAGCGGCCTTCGATTTAACTCAACCAAAGAACGTCACCATAAGAATTGAAAACGTCCAGCTCTATCCAAAATCAATGTCAAAGAAACAACGTACAACATAACCAAATTAGATTCACCGTTGTCACAAAAATATTGAAACGACTATAAGCTTTACTACTTTGTAATTAAACGACAAACTCATTCAAAGGCTTGTAACTGGTGTAGCTGGTGCAACATTATATATGCAGGGTGGCATGTATGGCTGAATAAACATGACGTAGTTTACATGCATCGAAGCAACTCTCGTAATGTACTCGCATTTTGAATGTAAATGTGTAAACGTCTTGTATAAGTTGTGTATATCGTCGGTATAGGATCGCTCCCACAGATTGTGTTTTACTGATGAGCACACGACAGGCAAAACAAAAGATGCGAATTCCCTATTTACACCGTTTTACATTCAAACAAAGAGAAATTAAATTGACTTATCCTGTTAGAGACTGAACAAAAGCTTCTTGCCATTGAAGTCTTATATAAATTTGATTATCGGGATTGCTTAAAAGCTTCTTTACTGTGATTTTGAAAACGCTGTGATGGGAATATAGGTTATCAATGTGTGTTTAGTTGATAATACCTTAAGTAGAATGTATTTCTTTTGTCTTGCATACTGTCACGCTATCAGTAAATAATATTGAATTATAACTTTGTTTATGATGGCTATAACTATAGGTATTGTAACAAGCTGGAGACTTGACTGGTTCTTATCTTATTAAGGAGAAATTGGGAAGTTCGTTATTAATTACTATAAGAGTCGTTGTATACGACATCATAATAATTATTTTCCAATCATAGAAACGGAAAAGTCAACGAAATGGTTAAAATACCGTACAACTTGTGTCTGATAGATAAATATATCCTTATTTAAACTTTGAGTATATTGCTCTAAACTCGACGTTAATTATTGTAAAAAGGGCACAGAAGGAAGTGCCATTTAACCATTTTTTAATGAGTCAGTTAGCGGAATTGCTTATTTAAACCAACATGTGTCTGACCGTTTATGAATGGTACTGATGAAACGTAGAGGAAATTAAGCATTTACGCAATGAAACAGCTTATACATATGTATGAAATTACATAAAGTACCATATCATACATTCAATAAGAGCCCATGTACCTGTAGTGAAAAATAAGTTGTCCCAATTAAGAAAAATACAAGCGAATGTTTATTAGGCATTAAAACCGATGTTAACTCTGTCGAACATGTTTAAAAAGAACTAACCCCAATTTTGGCAAACAATAATATCCTGTTATAACTAGGCCATAAACATATCTGTCGAAATTACGTAACAATATAAAAATATCCATCAGTAGGTACAACTTTCCGTCTGGTTTAATTACTCATAATTTCAAAGAACAACGCCTACACAATAGCACAACACTAAGATCGGTTAGTATAACATAATTGCGTTCTGTAATTCCGTAAATGTGATCTCATACCATGTAGTTGGAAATTTGTTTGGTACCCACATTTCCTAGAAGTTCTAAGAAATGTCTTATAACAAAATTAATAGTTGCCCGCCGCCGCGTCAATTCCCAGCAAGGAACGTAAAGAATGTCCCATTTTACAAACAATGTATGTGAAGTATATGTCCGGTAATTACTGTAGAACCTGTAGAGTCTTTGTAGTAATCGTGTAATAAATAAATCTTTTGGAAGTAAATCTTGTGAAGAGTTTATAACACCGAATGGCAGGCGTCAAGATATTTATGGTTTCGCTTTATAGATTACATTTTTATGTTGTTTTATTATTATGACGTCGTTATGTACAATGTAACTCTCATTGCAAACGATATAATTCCAATGTCTATCGGGTATTTCAGTACTATTGCAAACCCCATGGTCACGGATGATATACATAGTAAAGTTATAATAACGTATGTAATATACAATCAACGTTAAATCATAAGAATGTAAGTTAGTAGATACATCAAAGCTACCTGGGGTTTTGGGTGTCATAATGAGGACATATATCTCATCCGGCACATCAAAGAGACATCCGCGGTCATTGAACTGAAAACTGAAAGCAATGTAACTTTCAGTGAATGTGTCCCAAATGCACCATGTACCTGTTTTGTTCCACTTTCAAACTTGCGCAAACTCTTTCTGAAGTGTTAAAAATAGAGTTTTAAGTGCAACTTGATGGAAGACACACTGCAAGGGTTTTATTCAACCCAAGAGTGCGTGCAGGCGCATCAATGAGTACCTGCATTTTAAAAGAAACAAAGTACAAGTACGGGGCTCTTAACCGGAGATTTTAATGGAAATACGGTCACTAGGGTTTGAAATATGTGTCTGTTACTTATTTATAAAATAATTCAAAGGGATTTCATTGCTCTAATTTGAAAGTTGAAGTATTTCCGTTCTACTTAAGCAGAAAATAGTAGCATAGCAACACATGATGCATATATGAGGAATCATATTCAGCCCTCGTGTTCTGTTACCCGTATTTAATCGGCTATAGTTATTCCGGGCGACGCTGATAGACGTTTGTCTATTTAGGAAACGGATATTACATTTAGTCGGGTCTTCATTTGGCGGCAGAGGTGGGTAAGTATAAACCCGTACGAGTTTCCGGCGCGCGCGCAGTGCATACTGCATAGCATTTATTTTGTAAGCAACCGATGCGTATGCGAGCCACTGGATGCAATAAAGTTTTTAACAGACAACGTATGTTTTCATTCATGCAAGTTGAGAAGGGAATAAATGTGTTTTGAGGGCAGATTAAGTTCGTTTAAAGCTCTTGAACTAAACTAGACAATATAATGCATTGAGAATGTTGAAGTGTTGCAGCAACTCTATAATAGTAACAGCACTTAAAAGATATGAAGAATGTAGGTATGCAATGTTCAGTCTCATTCCAGCTTTTCTATTTTAAGTTTATCAAAGTCCAAATGCATTACTCTCATTAATTAATCATGTTCATTGGTTTCAAGTGTATTAGAAGCAAACTAAAGTACGCACTTGACTTTAAGTAACATTGCATGCTCAATTTGCATGTTTTAACCACCAAACTGTTTGTTATTGCAAGCTTTAATTTTATTTCTTACGGGTGATATATTAAAAGTATGATGACTAATACGACAGCATTAAAGTCATGCTTAATATATGAGTAACGATCTTTATTTGGATTTGGGTCCAGCAACATGTGTATAAAGGTTTATGTTACTTGTAACCATCATCCCGTAAACTTCCAAACAGACAATGACCCCATCCCATCCTATATTAAGTGACCGACATCGTTCATGATTTGATTGTTCCTTGAGACAGTCAACACTTCCTTTCAATCTTTGATATAGATTGATAATGTCTGATATGTCACTGAAATGATGATGATGAAAGGAAGATGGTGTCACTCGTATAGTTTTGTTTTGTGGAATCGATCTTGTCCAAACCGTATTTAAAATGCTACAATGGAAAATGTAGCTAAGACTGTTTATGTAGATACTCAAATTAAGGTTTCAAGATGATATCGATCTCGCAAATACTCAGTTTCATAAATACTGCTTGTTAACTCTACGATGCAAGATCCGATTTTTTCCTACCGCTTATAAGTTATTTTATGAGTAACAATAGTATGTCTTTGTTTCAGAAATGGAAGATATCGCAATATTGTGGAGCTCAGAGTCCCCGGAGAGTGCACTGTGGTCCGACTACTTAATCGCTAGCTTTGATAAGATCATGTCTCAGAGAGCTAGACATCATTATAGGTACATATTATTATCTATCTACAGTTTTTATAGTGTGAATGCACGAAAGTCCTGTTTCAAAACACGACTTTACAGTTTTGTAGTAAGCTTAGCACTGTGGAACATTCCTTCCTAGACAAATAATTATAGGATGCATTCATTTAGGCTACAGTGCGTCTCAAATTATGATTATCCTATCGATTGACTGAATCAATAGTATTATTTATTGGATTTAATGCTGGTTTTTACAGTTGTTCGGGTTTGTAAATAACATACTTCTGTATTATTTACAGAGTAACGCCAATAATAGCAGAAGAACTTTTAGCTACAGACTCTCAAGAAAAACTAGATAAGTTGGCAAAAGCGCAGTTACAAATAGTGATATTATGCCCGATGCTGGCGGCCAAAATGGCCGAACTGAAAAAAGTTCTCAACTGTGATGATCTGTTCAAAGTGGACAAGGTTTTAGTTATGTTGCTTGGTGTTGAAAAGAATCAAGTCATTTCAAACAACTGTGAAGGTATGTATTCCACCTAATTGAATTGTTGTACTTAGGTATTATTCGTCACCAGCTTCACTTTTTCATTTGCTTCCGATTCCTGATATAGATTCCTTATTTCAAAGTTTTATCTCCCTCTAACATTCTGAAACATTATTTTTTTCCCAGAATACCCGACAATGGACCAATGGCAGATGATGTGTGTGAGAGAGAAGGACACATCTTTTGTGGACACATTCCTCACTGCGGCCGTTGGGATATTACGGACCAAGGACTGTAAAGATACAGCTACTGACAGAACTAGCTTTTCTATTGTTCCTAAGAAAGTTAAGATTGTAAGTTATTTTTGATAAATATTATAGAAACTGTTAATTGACTTTATTGAGTTATGACCAAGGAATGGGTTAATCTAAATGGGACGTTGTAATCGTTATTTCTGCAGTGTATACTATTTGTGGTTACGTTACCAGCATTGGGATCCTTGAATTTAACAGAACACTAAACCATTTATAACGAAGTCTACATTGTTTAGCTAATTCAGTCGTGACTTAATTAATGTAATTCTGCACAGGGCCAAAGTCGAGTTATAGCGCTACTCAATGACCCTATAAGGGACGAGGATAGCATCAAGATTATGGTGGATAAGAAAGGCGAAGTCATTCAAATAAACAGTTTCAAAAAGAGGAATCCATACACTCTACAGTTTGATATACCTGGTAAGAATACACTACATCTATATGAAATGGACAATCGACCCAAGTGCACAGATAATAAATGTTAATATTTTTAAGCAAGAAGGAAATTATAGTTTAGCGTTGAAGATAATATACGAGGAATTTTTGCACCTTTTACAGAATCCTGCCTTGAAATGTCTATGCTCGTTTGGGTCCGTATCAGCAAGAATGGCCAGTCATTGGGAAGAAGGCAAATTAAATGCGAAAGTCGATTGCGAGAGCTGGACCAATTGCTTAGAGCTTCTGATCATCCTTTAGAGTTCATGTGTCAAGTATGTTTATAATCTCTCGTTCAATTTACGTCCAATGTATCTTACAAACAATTTATTATAATAATTATGCTTTTAACTTTTCAGACTTTAGCTTTTAAAACCACCAGCAAGGAACAGCTGGATAGTTGGATGTTAAGTGCCTTTCAAAAGAATATACCACCACATTTCAACTTACTAGCTTCCACGGAGCAATTTAATCCTAAAACTGACAATATGACCAGTAAGTGAAACAAGTGCATTCTGATTTTTTTAAATAGATCCTGAACTAAATGCACCAATATTTTTTTTAGGTGGCGATGAATATCCAACTTTGTTACACTGGGCAGCTCGTTTTGGACTGGAGAGATTATGTTGGCAGCTTTTGGAATGCCCTGGAGGTGGTGCTGCGGTTGCACTACGTAATGTCCGACAAAGAACGCCCGCAGATCTTGCTAGAGACCATAAACATTTCGCTCTTGCAGATGTATTAGCCGACCACCTCGTAAGTTTCCAGTTTACAAAATAACACAATACACTCAATTAATTCAATATTTATTTTATTCAGACAATTTAGACTGTTTGTTTTATTGTTTTCACAGAAAATAAATGAATTTTCTAATATGTATTATTATCTAAAAAATATGTCTGACAACGACAAAGATGAAAGTCAGGATGCAGTAAAACACAATGAGTTACGAATTGTTGAAACATGTGACACAGTGGACTCTCCTACTAGTCATATGGGTGTAACAGAATCGGCTGATCCATTTAGTGAGGCTTGTCTACAGAACTTGGAAAAGAATGTCGATTCACTAGAAAGAAAACAACGACCAAGTCTGAAATTACCAAAAGTCAAAGAACAGTTCTACCAAAACGAATTTCCAGTTCACGACTATACGGTTGATCGGGTTCAACAAGCACTCGAACACGATTACATAATCCAACCCTCTAATATAAAAGTGGAAAGTCCCAAATTCAGGCCAAATAACTTATACGCAAATAGTTCACGCCTGACACCTCACCAGTCAGATATTTTCTTGTACTCACCCACCGAAGAATCAAAGAATTTTACCATTGAAACTCCTACTAGTGATATATGCCAAATAAATTTAAATACCAAAGATATTCGTAATAGCGGTAGTGTTAAATCTGGGAAAGAAGTATGTCCTCTAACAGGTCAAGAAGAATTAGCTGAAATCATTACAGACTTCAAAAATAACGTTTTCTCGATATCTGAAGTAGAAAAACTAGTCATGGAATGGAAGAATAGAAATGAGACCCAACAGTCGTTAAAAGAAAAACAGGAACAACTAAATAAAATGAGAGATGAATACGATAGAATACAACTGAAAATTAAAGATAATATGAAGAGACCTACACCTTTTGAGAGGGTGAAGAAAATGTTCTCAAAGAATAAAAATAAACGTAAGTTTGCATCTTAAAAAAATACCGACCATTTCTGATACATTTACTCAGAAGTTATTTTTTTTTCGTTTTAGATCAAAACAATGACAGCAATACCGGCACTATTGAGAAACGCAATGGGAATACTAGACCAAATAGCAGCCTAAGCGAAAGTAAGTACAGAATTATAATGCAGTGATCAGTATTAAAATTTCTGAAAGCTTATAAAGCACGTGATATAATTGTATTTATTCTGTTGTGTCTTTTAGGTTCATCTTCGTCAGGCCGATTAAGCACAGTAAGTGGAGGCAGTGTCGGTGAAACCAACAGCGTACAGTCGGAGATTGATGAAAAAGCGAGGTCGATTGTATGTACACAACAAACGTATGTTATGTATAACTAAGTTCTACTTCAATTTTACGAAACAATAACACTAATATTTATATTCCAGATTTCATCTAGTACACTTACAATGCATTCGGCATGTGATGGTGAACACCGAATGGATGATTATTTGATCCCACCGCCACCACGACCTCTAAACGGCGCATGCCCACAATTCACCACTTTTGGACACCCTAAACATGACCAAAGGTAAATAATCATCAGACTTATTCAATACCTACCTACGTGCTCCCGATGACGTTTCGTAAATCATACACTAAATATAGGCACAAAAACTCTTGCCGCATTGCAGCCCGGTGTTCGCTTTATAATAAGTGTTTTTAAGACAACTTTTTGAGAATACCCACGTTAATCGAATTGAGGTTCACTTATACTCTCGAATATGTACTCAAAAACAACTTGTGCGTGTTTACTTTGTCATGAGTTAATTTACTCCCTTCAGAAATCAACACATGGCAACAATTGTGGAGCGTGAAACATCAGCTTCCCGTGAAACTCTCGACAGCGAGGCGGACCTACACAACGGTACACACTTACGGCTGAACTTCGGCTCACGTGACAGATTCAGCACATCTAGTCGCTGTGACGACAGAGACGGGGCCCATATGTATATGAATATATCTGCTACACACTCGTAAACCTCTCTAAACTCTAGGGAAACATAACAAGTTGCGTAACAAGCTTTTTTGAATAACTGGTTGCCAAATTTGATTGCTTAAACTTCCTTACTTCCTTAGAAACAACTGACGTGCTAAAGTGAAGCAGATGTACATGTGAGTTTGACATTTAAAAATAGATTTGAGTATTTTCTCGTGGTCGATAAAACGTAGACTACATTATTTTCATAGTGTTGGCGCAGTATAATAATATCCTACTATAAATACATTCGATAGTCTGATAAGATAGGCGTTTTCTACACTGATAGGGTCAAAACGCTTGAGTGGAATAGAAAAAATATTTATGGAATATCGAGTTGATCAATTTTTCTTTTCTACAGTGTACGAGTAATAGACCCAGATCTATTTAAGGCCAGTTTATATTCATAATCAGATAACCATTAATGTAACATTGTATAACTTTCCAAGTTTCCATGAATGAAGACTGAAAACATTATTTGTAAAATTGTAAATAAGTTTTATATATTTTTTTCTATTTATTGAGAATCTTTCGACTAAATACGTAATATTATAAATAGTACAAATATATTCTGTTTAGCATAATTTTTCTACATTAAGTTGTGAATAGAGTTTAACTTACTCCAGAATAATTAAATACATTTGGGAGTGTGAATTGCTTGCATTCATTTGTTATTAATACTTTTGTACTATATTATTCCCAAGATGCATTTATGGAACCTATGTATACCGTGTATTGGGGAAATAAATTTTAAACGGTATTCCACTTATCTTTAATTTACATATTCCTACTTCACGAAGAATCGGCACCGAGACCCAACTACGTAGAAATGGGTCAGCGTTGGCATCTAGTGAAAGCTTTTATGCAATTTAAGGTATATACACACTGAGCCTACGTACGCGACGTATGTGTACGCGTTGCGAATGACTACTATGTTTCTAAGCATACAAATTTCATAGGACATATAGTCGGTCCACCACCACGGTAATAGGGCTGCATCAGTTGAATCACGTAGTTCCCCTTATACATACGTTTGGTTCACTTATACATTTGGATTTTGCTTTTTAGATATTTGACACTTACCCATTTCATTCATATTTCAAGTGTCTTGTGATATTTACTGATAGTTGGAACCCCATGCACACCAATTTGACAGTTTTCTTTTCAAATTCATTCAACCAGAATTTTAAAAATTTTAGAATTAACAATTTATTTGGGCAATAAGTCATTACAATACCGCTAAATAACCGTAGGGGAGACCCGGTATAAAAGTAACACGGGGTGAACGTAACAAATGAATTTTCGAACGAATTATATTGGCTGTACTGATGGCTGTATCACCGGTAAGTGCCATTTGACACCGCCCATCACCTCAGCTGTGCTCACGGCGCTGAACCGTTTAGTTGTGGACGAAGCGAGTCGATCCCGCAAAAACATCTCAAAAGTAAGTTTCGATCTTATTTTTCAAGTGTGTATGTTTTTATTATGCTCAACTTTAGCTGGCGGGTTATGTATAATTTTAATAACATAACTATTTGTCTTTATATATTACTATACCAAACGGTAACTTTCTAATGATTTTTTTGGGTTATGAGCTAGTGTTTGTCGAATTCGGGAAAATTTATGCGTAGGTATGAAAGTAACAAGTTGTTACTTTCATCCCGATTATGGTCGTGATATCTCATAGCATATTTTATTGTACATATTAATTTATTTTCAAGCACTAAAAACTTATTTTCTTATTCCAGAATGCCTAACATTCATAAACGAACGACCAGCAGAAGTTTAGTTACTGTAGAAATTATGGATTTTGAGCAGTCGGACGCGATACTATCAACAAGTCGTCTGATTGAAGCAACACCTAGTTCATCATCACCATTATACACACAAAATATTTCAGATGACAACGATGAAGATACAACGAGTGCTTAACTCACCATCTTCATTACCATTACGAGTAGGTTCTCCTGATTTGCAAGCATCACCATTTCTACAAAAGACTCCTTCTAATTTTATTTTATTTTATTTCATCTCATACCAATATCATTATCATTTAGCCCCTACGACGTAAAGCCTTTGCCAAAAGCAGAACCCCAGAAGAATATTGGAAAGGGAAGAAAAGGTAGACAGACAGTAATAATGACTGACACTCCCAACAAGCTTGAAATTGAAGAAGAAGAAGAAGAAAGAACGCTTCGATCAAAAGTAGTTAAAAAGTTCATTTTACAGACTCCTAAAAAGACAACGTCAAACGCTCCAGTTATCAAGAAAACTATTCAGAAGAAACTAAAGAAAATACTTAAGAACAAAATAGATGCCAAAAGAGTTAGAGATAGTGGTAACTCAGACAGCGAAGATTGCTTCTGTTTAGTATGCGTGAAACTGTTTTCAAACAATGAGTGATGATCAATGAGTGCAATGCCAGCTGTAGGCTCATGTAAGCTGCACCAAAAACGTTATTAGCTATGTGTGCCATAATTGTTTATCTGATTAAGATCAAATTTTTGATACAGTTGATTAATTACTTAAGATTAAGATTAAATATTGTGATATTAATGTAAACCCTAAAATGCTGATTAAAAATAAGTTGATTATTAATGTAACTTTGTTGTTATTTACAGATAAACAGACACACAAACAGGCAGACATACAATGTTACAACTATCCCCTTGCATTGTTACAACCAACCCTAGGGGTTGGGATGGTTGTAACAGATTCCACATTTTTTTAAAGTTAGTATTTGCCTAAATCTGTGATACCAGTTGAATTGAAGCTAGTGTTAAAACAAAGTTGAAAAGCCAATCTATCATATGCACCAACATAAATTTATAAATTCCAAGTGGTCTGAGAGTAAAGGCGCAAAAAGTTAAAATTGTTACTTTCATACCTGGTCTCCCCTAATACTTACATGTAAAGGAAGAATTTGTCGTTTCGGGTGTATTCTCTGCCAAGTACATTGTCCCGTGTATATTATCACTATTTCACTCTCTACTATCATACTGAAATGATACCTACATACTTTAGTGTGCCTAAGGTTCATGAGATTCTGTTAGCCACGACATGGTTTTTTCAGGGGTGTAATTATTTAGTAGACATGATAATTTACCTGTTTTTAGACTACCGCATTTAGACAGAGTTGGACCACAGGCTGGTGCTAACTCGATCGAAACGTCAGGTCATATTCAAGCTAAATAACGTGTATAAGTCCCGCAACGTTAAAAATATGATAATTTACCATACTTACCATTTTTAGGGTTCCGTGCCCAAAGAGTAAAACGGGTACCCTACTACTGAGACTTCGCTGTTCATCCGATCGTATGTCTTGGGCTGTATCTCATGAACCATCATAGTTAGAAAGTTGAAATTTTCACAGTAGGTGTATTTCTGTTGCCTCTACAACTAAAACTAAAAAAACAGAATATAACAAATATTTAAGGGGGCTCCCATAAAACGAACCAGATTTTTTTGTCGTTTTGGTACGGAACCTTTTGTGCGACTCGCACTTTTTCTGGTTCTGTTTCTTGGTGAACTCCAGGCTTCACCAAAGTCACGATACAGCCAACTTGAATAAAATCATTCTATTTACTATGTGTTGACACCAGATGTTTAAACTTCACGTCCATTTACGGCATTTACGAGAGTCTAGATATATGTATATAGTGGAACTTTTTATTAGCTGCAGTAAAATTACGTTTTGTGGGTAACCTCTTTTTGAAGAAAAATAAATAGGGATGTAGTAAAAATAAATAGAATTAAGTAGGATCATTATGAGTTAGTTATGGAACGATTACATTTTCTGTGAACCTAATCACATCCCTATTGAAATTAGGCGGTCAACATTATTTTACGGAATGACATTTTGAAACGTAATTTTACTGCAGCTAATAAAAAGTTTTACTTTAGAATATCAGGTATAATAAATTGAGAAAATTTTCACAATAAGACATTATCTGTTAGTGGATATTTATTTTGGCACCTACATATAAAAACATAAAACCACAAAATGGCAAAATTAGGAAACCACAACATGTAATACAAGAATAGTTAATAAATAACGCTACCTAGTCAGTTTAGGTTACAATTACATTACTTAAATGCATTTGGATACGCATTCATTCATACACCTAACGATCTTAAAGTAATTTCATATTTAACCATCCTTTTAAATTGATAAATAATTTATTCCAAAAACACATCAAACATTGACACAAAAACCGGCTTCAAATTACCGAAATATGACCAAATAATTGTCGGAATGAAGTTTCAATTAAAAAAATATCGGTTCACCCAATCCAAAGATATGAGGCAACAAACATAAAAAATACAGTCGAATTGAGAACCTGCTCCTCTTTTTTAAGTCGATTACAAAGACTACGAAGATAACTGTCGCCTTGTCGCACCGCAACCAACTTAAAAAAAGTTGCAGTTTCTCAATTAAATAATAGGTAATTTACCGCTAATATGAAGGGTTAATATTATAATATTCACAACAATTCTGTAATCGTTGTGAATATTATAATATACTAGTGGTCGCCCGCGACTTCGTCCGCGTGGTAATTGGAATTTTTTCCCGTTCCCGTCGCGCCGCGTCATATTTTGAATAATTCACACAATATCTTTATAAATTGTAGCCTATGTGTTATTCTGATGTATAAGCTATATTATTGTAAAGTTTCATTAAAATCCATTCAGTAGTTTTTACGTGAACGAGTAACAAACATCCATCCATCCATCCATACATACTTACATACTTACTCACAAACTTTCACGTTTATAATATTAGTAGAATGTTAAATATTTTAAGAACATAATTACATATTATGTACATTGTAATTCTTATTGTAAATAAACTACCAAAAAAAAATTACAGAATGGTTATGGTGCCCCGTAAAGGGCAATAGGGTTACCACCTATTACTTGCGACCAACAAGTGATATTTTTTTTGTATAATTCACTACTGCCTACCTCCTCAAGGGTAAATCCATGTTAAATTAATGCATATCACAAAGTTTTACATAAACGACTTATAGGTAAAAATTTCTTGTGACTGTATTTGTGGTCGAAACAACACGAGCGGCTCGACCAATGAATGAAATTATTTCTTTATCTTTGGTAGGTATGAAAATACATCGTAAAGTATGTTTTATACTTTAACACCCACGCTACATTTTATCATTATTTATATATCAAATCAACATTTACCGTGTCAGCTAATAATACATACTTACATATAAAAATATAACAATTTCACTCACAGAATCTCACTACAATAGTCATACGTCATACAAAAAGTATAATTTATTGTTATTGCCTTTTAATTACATATAATAAATAACTCGGTAATCTTAATTTAAATAACAATGGCATATATTCTAGACGACAACGCCTCTTAGGCTATACAACAAGCGTTAATGATTTAAAAAATTACGACTTCTTAAACCTGACATAATTTTAATGCATATTTTACTCTAAAATCAAAAGGAAAAGAGTAAAATATTAATATCAGATATTTCTCAATACTCTTAATATTGTCTGTATTCGTTTATTTTACTTTTAACAGAAGAGCATGTTAACATTTAATTATGCCCAGTGTAAATTTACCACATACATTTGCACCTTGTGACGTTGAATTAAAGCTCATTATTCAATGACAGTACCTCCGTTAAAACTTAAAACTTTTGTTACAAAAGGAATAGCGGCTTTAAACAATTTAATGTCTAAAACAATGGTAAATATGATGTTTAATTTTTAAAAATAATAGCAAAAATTTCGCTTCAAACAAGACGTTATAAAGGTCGACATATGTTTCACCTCTACACGAGGCATTATCAAGACTGTCTCAGAGAGAACAGCATTGGCTGTTCTCTAGAGGTAAAAGTGAAACATATTTATGTCGACCTTTATAACGTCTTGTTTGAAGCGAAATTTTTGCTATTATTTTTAAAAATTAAACATCATATTTACCATTGTTTTATCATGGACTTTCGCCAGGTAACGCCTGATTCCATTCAGAATTTAATGTCTGTATTATTTCAGATATTGTTGTCTTAAAAATTGTTTGAGTTTCACTCATAATGTTATAATTGTTACGTCACATGGTTTAGACACATTAATATTATATCATTTCAAGCCAATCTAGCTGACTAATATTATAAAATACATTTTACATTAATTAAGCAAGTTGTGCATTTCTATCCAATTTCAATCCATTTCTATCCATTGGTGAAAACCGCATCAAAGTCCATTGCGTAGTTTCAAAGATCTAAACATACATATAGAACGGCGACTTTGTTTTTTACCTATGAGTAACTGCTCCCGCACAATGCAGTCTGAATGCGTATGCGGCGCACGGCTTTTAATATTTTATTAAGTACCTACTTAATAAAATATTAAAAGCCGTGGGCCGCATACCTAACCTAACCTTATACCTAGGTATAAGGTTAGGTAAAGTACCTTTTATTTGTTATATTTTTTTCTGTTGTGTTATGTGTGGTGTGTTGTGTTGTGTTTAATAAACTCATTATCTTTCTTTCTTTCTTTCATTTCAAGTCGTTTATCAAAAGTTATATAATATGACTATATCTATACAAATCGTATGTATTTCATTTGATCATAGAGCATTAGGAAATCTGAGGTAACATCTATATTCCTATAAAAGTGTAATTTTCTCACAATCATCATAATAATAAAATAGTACAAAACAAAGTCACCGGTTCCGTATGTATGCATAGATCTTTAAAACTACGCAACAAATTTTGATGCGATTTTCAGCAATGGATAAAGTCGTTCTCGAGGAAGGTTTTTGTGTATAAAATTAGTTTAGCGGGCGAAGCCGCGGGCGTCTGCTAGTACGGGATAAATATCATTCAAATAAATATTCGATTGCATGTCTGATACCACAGATCGATTCGATATTGTCTACTAAAGTAACTTCATCATACAAAATGAAATATTTTGTATCAGAATCACAATTGTAATAACTGTTATAGCGTTGTTTTTATTTAGCATTGTAAAGCGATTGGCTAAAAGTTCGTTAAAAAGGCTCATGGTCTACATTATTATAATTATAAAAGATAAAAAAATCACTATAAAGTTGATTTTTCTTTAGCGTGGTATGGACGGCCGTTAGTTTCAGATTGGTTCGGTGGTGGTTTAGCTATAATAGCCTGATAGATAGCCCAAACGGCTAAAGGACGCATATAACCTATAGACCGATGGTTGCCGTTCTCGTATAACGCCTCCGGGGTTTCAAAAGACAGACCCATGTCTACTAAGGTCTTATACATCCCACCAGCGGTAGCGAATGCTTCTTCGTACATGCCTGGAACAAGTTTACATAGGTTGAGTCGAAAAAGTGCCGAAGGCTTCGAAACTTCATAAAATGTCGTGTAAGTGACACACAGGTAACAAACAGGTGTAAGGCGTCAGAAACGAATGCACCTGTCCACGTTAATGTGTCATAAGGTTTTTTAACCGACTTCCAAAAAAGGAGGAAGTTATTATATACATGTATACAGAGGCACCATTTATCTCTAAAGAGATTGAAATGGGTACATTCGGAAGTAGTAGCTTTCATTAAAAAAAAATTGGTTCTCAATTGGTCTGTATTATATTTTAGAGTTTTCGAAAAACAATCGAAATCTCTTATACAACAGAAATATCCGTCCGTCCGTCCGTGAACAACTTTCAACCCGGGAACGGTAAGAGCTATAGACTCAGTGTAAACGCCCATCGAATTAGCATAGTCGAAAACCCCCAAAAATGAACTTGACCTTTGACCTCTGATCTCAAGGTCAAGGTCACGACGAGGTCAAATCGAGAACGGTAATAGAGACTCGAGACCAGCTGCAATCAACTCAGCATTGTCAAAGACCTCTAAAATGAACTTGATCTTTGACCTCTGATCTCAAGGTCAAGGTCAAAACGAGGTCAAATCGAGAACGGTAACAGTTAGAGACTCAAGACCAGCTGCAATCAATTCAGCATGGTCAAAGGCCTCTAAAATGATGTTGAACTTCATGTCATGTGACATTTTTTTAGATTTTATGAAAAAACTTTCGAAAACTCTGAAATACGAGTATATGGCAATTTTTTGCCATATTTTTAACTTATTTATGTTTGTTACCTTTTATCTCTGGACTGGGTGAACCGACTTTGATTTTTTTTTAATGAAAGCTACTACTTCCGAATGGTCCCATTCCGACAATTATTTGGTCCCATTTCAGTAATTTAAAGTCGGTTGTTGTGTCAATTTTGGACGTGTATTTTTAGCTATATACGAAACATAAAAAGCGCATTGTTCGAGCCTTCCTTACGGTCCTTACTAATATTATTTATGCGAAAGTAACTCAGTCAGTTGTGACTGTTACGCTTTCAACAACAGGACCGGAATTTGGTACACTGATAGTCATACGAGCCTGAGAAAGGACATAAGTTACTTTTTATCTTGGCAATATATGGTCCCTTGGAAATTGGAAACAAGAAAACTAAATAACGCCTGTGGAGCCGCGATAATCAGCTTAAGTAAGGCCAATGAGACGAGATAAACAATGTAAACAATTATTAAAGTATCCGAAGTTTTAATTTGAATAAATTATATACTTACAAATATTTACTGCACTATTCTAATCGCTGTCGTATGTATTAAACAAAGACGATTCGTTAGAAGAGTCTGGATCAGACGTAGGTATTTAGGACAGAACTATTTACTGCATCAAATGTTGACGACTGCGGTATTGACTTCTTACCTGTACCACGAAACACACAACCACAGCGCTCGTCGACTAACTTAAGGGATAAATACACGATTGCAAACGCGGTTTTAAACGTGGTATAAGGAGCGCTTTGCTGGCTACACGGTTTAAAACCAACAGTATTCAATAGAACTTCGTTGGTTTTAAACAGCCCTTAACGCCATTACTGCGTACGAGTGATAAGGGCAGAGTAGGAACGGTCCGTTTTGAAAGGTAAATAAAACCTTTGTGCTGGGTTTTCATAAATTGACAAGTGTCTAGAAAAATGTCATTCAATGTAATCAAAATGTGTGGTTTCAGATATTGGTTTGATTATTTTTTCTGGCCCAAAGAATGAGTATCGCCATCCAACGTGGTAACACAGCCAGCATTCTGGGAACCTTCCCAGTCGGCAATGACGCGGAGGATTTCTTAAACGATATTTTGTAATGTAAATATTTTTAGTATATTATTATGTATATTGTAATTCTTATTGTAAATAAATTGTTATTCGTTTAATAAGATTACAGAGATAATTAACACAATAAATTATAAAACAACACAATTGAAACTAACTTTGGTTTGATTGTATTTACTAGGATAAATTGTGTTCACGATTGAACCAGGAGAATCGTCGTCAAATAAAGAAAGTTTACATAAATATTTATAGCTTGTTGCTACGATCTTACCGAATTTAACTATGTAAAGGGGGAAATCCATCGTTGGGTTAATGGTGAGCTTTGATATATCGAAAGGTAGCCATTCTAAACCTACAACTGAGTCGCAAGTCTCAATCACCTGCGATGTATTCCCCACTTTATCACACGAGTGCTTAGTATTCATAGATAACCTCCTAATAGATTCCGCATGCAGGGCAACAAACGCGCGCCACTCATACTTGATTTCGCAAGCATGTAAAGCTATGCCTAAAATCACGACGTCAGTGACAACCAACTTCGCGACCTATAACCACGTGCGATTTTATAATTTAAAAAAAATGTTTTTGTGAGCATTTTCATTTTAAATGGCTTCCTGTTCCGTAAAATGGTGTGGCAAGTCGGCGAAGACATCAAATTACCAAAAAGATGGCATTACATTTCACCGGTAAGTAAATTAGACATAAATGTAAATATAAAATTGACAAGGCACCGGAGTTCAATTTATTCTGGTTGGTAATAGAACATAAACACAAACAATTTCGAACCCGTTGATGTCTTTTTGAAATTACTCTTTCACTCATTAGCCAAATTATAATAGCTATCCTTTTCTAACAATACATTACAATAGCACTTGAATCGATAGTGATGGGATATCGGTATGATATAGTACGTCATCGATATTTTGCAGTATTATTGCCGTAGGTGCTTTAAAAAGTAGTACCTATAAATAAGCAACATGTTGTCGCCCGCGACTGCGTCTGCTTGAATTTCGATAAGCTGCGATTCATTTGCGACCAATTTGTGCGTTGGCATTATTTAATTTTTTTTCGCAGCTAATGTGATTTAGTATTAGCAATGTAACTGAGATATATATTATTTTATAGGTTTCCTGGATGCCCCGAGGAAAAAGAAATGGGTAGATGAAACATCTCGTGGGGAGATTTGGTTTCCCACCAATAACAACGTAAAATATTAAGAAATAAATTTTAGTCCCGCCGATGACATAAGTTTTTGTGATCTATTTATAATTTCTTTCTTAATATAAATTATATTATTTTACATCTATTGAATAAAAATATAAAATTATAATGTATCATCATCAGAGATGGGGGACTCGTGGCTTAGTGGTAACTGTGTATATTAACACATTGCTAAGGTTAAGCAACATCTAACCAGGTCGGTCTTAGAATCAGTGACCATTTTTTTAGAAATTGAGACCTCCGTGCCTCTGGGAGCACGTTAAGCCGTCGGTCCCGGTTATTATACGAGCATATATGGCAGTCGTTACGGGTATTTGGGGCCCTAAATCAAAATCCAACTGGTCTAAGTAAAGAGCTTTGATATCGCCCATAGTTTGTGGAGGTCAGAATGATGGCAGTCGCTCCACGGAAAATATTAAAGTTCAGCTGCATCGCAGTTACACTGGAAAGCTGATCCTGAGTTGGGAAAAGGCTCGGTAGATGTGCGATCATCAGAGAAATAGGTAGAAATTTTTTACTTAAAGTTTGAGGAAATAGGAACTGAGAGTTGATAATACCTGTCCCTCTTGATTAAGTCCCGATACCTATTCCTATAAAATATAATAATAAATAAAAAAAAAAAATATTGTATTTAAAAATGTATAAAATAAGATTATAAAGGAATAAACGATATAATAAAATTATAAAAATAAAATATAATATACCAATTTTTTTTTTTTTTTTAGCTCCGCGGCCTATGGCCGCGGCCGCTCTAACGTCCGTTGCCGGGCGTCTCTGGTTACAAGCAGAACGTATTTCCAGTGGCGCCCGGTAATATACCTATCAAAATTTTATCGACACATTTTCGGTAATATACCTATCAAAATTTTATCGACACATTTTCATCCCTATCCCATCTCTAGTATTCGGTGCATTCGAAGATTGACCTTGAAACAATCAACAATCAACAATCATAGCGCACTTACATGTTTCCGCGCGCCCCTCGCATTCCGCCAAAACAGGTGAACTCGGTAAGGAACAAAATTACAGTAATGCGGAATCTATTAGGAGGTTATCTATGTTAGTATTAGATCTCGCGAGTTCTAGAATTGACACCACTCCTTATAGTTTGTTTGCATTTTTTATCTCGTCTCGTTGACCTTACTTTTGTAGTAGATAAACCAAAAGCATACCTTCATATATCATAAGCGCAGCAAGTCCATAAGTAACACCGGTCCACATTTCCATACTCTGTATAGCAGTTGCATCAATATGTCCTCTAGCACCCACCACATAACCGTTGACTGCACCCATTTTGCCTCCTTTGAATTGTTGTACGTTATGAGCGAAGACAGTCGATAAAGCTTTACGGACGTGGGATTCGGGGAATGTTTGTTCTGTCCAACCTGAGGCACGAAGGAACCTGGAAATAAATATGGTTGAATAAGCTAAGGCTTGCTACCGTTCACACTCCTGGTTCCGGTCACAAAAAGTTGCGTTTGCACCTATTCTAATCACGCAGGACAATATGCAAAAGGAATTATGTCAATAGCATGTGTCATTTTCGGAATTTGGGTGTGCGGACGGATAGACAGCAAGAAATTATATTCTCCCCTTCGGAGACAGTAACTAACGTGATAAAAGTTCAGTATGGAAAATTGATTTTTTCTATCCCGACTTCAATCTATAATACAACACACAATCAAATCATATCTTTATCCCAGAATAGAGTATGCAGAGGCATTTAAAAGTCCACATTTGGCCAGTAAGTTGGTTTGCTTGGTCTATTACCGTTTTAGGGTACTTTGACACTACCTACATTTAGCTGAGCCTCGTCTGTTTGTCAGAAGATGCACTATGTACAGTGGAGGATATCCCTGACCCCAGATATGTTGACAAAGCTCTTTAGCACAAAGCTCCTTTAGTGTTTTTCATTTTCATTGCTCCAAAGAGTCGGGATATAATTATGTTACAGAATACAATTATCTTTTTTGTACTCCATAAAATATAAATTAGAAAGCTTAGTTCCATGAACACCTATGTAAAAAAATATAAGCCTTAACACTATTACAGAAAGTGTTATCTTACAGGTAACATTTTAATTGGATAAGTGTAGTTATAATAATAAATATAATCTATAAATATAATATATCCTGGCAACTCTGAACGTCTCAGACATCATTTTCATTCTTAAAATATTTTAATATTTTTATTCATATATTATTACCTAAATTTATACAATTACTTCAGATTTCATAATAATATCAGCAAAAAGTCAATACATAAAGGATTTTATAATATTTTAGAACTTTAGAACAATAAACATAGTCTACAAAATATGCAACGAAGATTTGACACATGTCATTCAATTAATTCAAATATATCAACATCACATTCAATATTATGGTCAAACAATATGAAGTGATTGTGAGATGCAAACAAGAGCCAGAAGCAGAAATGCGCAAATAACACCCCCGGACTCGTCACTAAACTCCGCCTCGCAGGCACCGGACCGCACATCGCTGACACAGGTGCTCGCTGAGGCGTCGAGCTCTTCAAGTGACGAGTATTTCTCTCCGCCGTCGTCGCCAACACCTGTACGCCGGCGAGGGAGAGGCCGGCCGCCGAGCAGTTTGGGGCCCCGAAGCCTACCAGCTTCGAGTAGGGTCCCCACTACCGGTGGTATTGTGCACCGCATGCGATGGACTTCATCCATCAATGAAAACGTTATGCGGGCATATTATGAGGCTACAGATGGGGAAACCAACCTGACTGCGTATCGTTCAAGGATGCTTCCTTTGTTTCAGGCTCTTGAACCAACAATTACCGTTGCCGTCCAACGACTATCGGATCAAGTGCGGGCTATCCAACGATGTAA
This sequence comes from Nudaria mundana, assembly GCA_963556515.1. Taxonomy (NCBI): domain Eukaryota; kingdom Metazoa; phylum Arthropoda; class Insecta; order Lepidoptera; family Erebidae; genus Nudaria; species Nudaria mundana. The sequence continues at coordinate 9,891,310 of OY748293.1, forward strand.
GTTGTTGGATCAATCTGTGCTTGATCGACTACGCCTGGAAGTATTATCTACTCGTACAGCTCCAGTGTCAACGAGAGCATCGTCACCTGTGACACAGACGGTTGCAACTAGTAATATATCTATCCAGGTAAGCGAGCAATTAAGGAGTACTTTGGAGGATGTGATCTCTCAGTATAGGTTTGCACCTAATTCTAGGCCACGGCTACCACGCTTGCCCATGCATAGACGAAATCTGGCGTTGATGGGAGCCCTGAATGCGTTGCTAGATCCGTACTTACGGACTAGCAATGATTTGCTTGATACTCACTCGATTCTTTACTGTGGAGCTATTACCGCTTGTCGTGTTGCACGCGTTAAATTCCCTGAATTTAACCGTACACCACGATCGGGTGGTGTGCCCGTATGGCAGGCAAGAATCGAGCGACGTATCGGCACATTTAGGACTCTCATTGCGAAGCTTATCTGTTTTAGCCGGGGAAATAATCGTCCACGGGTCATGCGTTTCGTGACTCAGGCATTCGCTGGGACCGGTATTAGCTCCCAGCAATACTTAGCTAATGTCACGGAACGTATTGACTTTCTAAAGCAGAAAGTATATGCATGGGCGAGTCGTATTCGTCGCTATAGAGAGCGTGTAGACAGATACTGGCAGAATCGTATCTTCCAAAGTGACCAAAGGAAGGTGTACCGAGAGTGGGAGGGAACTGGACAACGTTTGAGCGACGGACAACTGCCCGATGCTCGCGCCATGAATCAATTTTGGCGTGACATATGGTCGATGCCCGTCGAACATTCGGAGGGTGATTGGATCCGTGTTGTCGAGCGTGAATGCGATAACATCGAGCCCATGGAGTCTATTACAATAAACTCCGAAGACGTTAGTTGCGCAATACGTACGGCACAGAACTGGAAAAGTCCTGGGCCGGACGGATTGCACAACTTTTGGATCAAGTGGGTTCGAAGCTCGCATGAACGCTTGGCAACACAGTATCAAGAAGCCCTCGAGTCTGGTTCCTTACCCGCTTTTATGACCACTGGCATCACCTTCCTGCTCCATAAATCAGGTAGTACCACGGAACCTAAAAACTATAGACCTATCACTTGCTTACCTACTATCTACAAGCTCCTTACATCTATTCTGAGAACTAAAATAAATTCACATATAATGTCAAATAACATCTTAGATAGTGCTCAGAATGGATGTAGGGCTGGGTCACGTGGTACTAAGGAGCTACTCCTTATTGACATGACCATTAGCCAACAAGTTAGGCGGAGTAGAGGCGCCCTCTCTACTGCCTGGATTGACTACAAGAAGGCCTATGATTCGGTGCCTCATTCATGGCTGGGGAGGATTTTAGAGTTGTATAAAATTAATCCGACTCTTAAATCCTTCTTAGTCTCATGTATGGGGCAGTGGACCACAGTACTTCGTCAACCAGGTAGTGGTGAGTGCGCTTCTGGTCCGCATGACTTGATAAAGATTGAGCGTGGTATATTCCAGGGCGACAGTTTGAGTCCATTGTGGTTCTGTTTAGCACTGAATCCACTTAGCACATTGCTGAAGGATTCAGGGCTAGGCTATCGGTTTCGTAGAGGGGGTGAGGTTATTTCTCACCTGATGTATATGGATGACCTCAAACTGTTCACACTGAAGCACCAAGATTTAGTGACATTACTAAAAACTACGGAAGTTTTTAGTAATGCCATTAAGATGGAGTTCGGTGTTGATAAGTGTGCGATTATGCATGTACAGCGGGGGAAGGTTGTATATTCACCGAATTTACAACTTTCTGAGATAATAACTCTCAGATCTCTCTCCGAGACCGAAACATACAGATACCTAGGTATGTCAGAGTCATTGGGTATAGCGGTAGAGGACATTAAGAAATCGGTGAAAGAACGTTTTTTTGGCCGCCTGACAAAAGTTCTTAACAGTTTTTTGTCCGGCGGTAACAAAATACGGGCTTTCAACGGTTGGGTAATGCCTTTATTGCTGTACTCCTTTGGCATACTTAGGTGGACTCAAACGGAACTAGACGCCCTGGATAGGCGAGTCCGTCAACAACTGACATTGCATCGAATGTTACACCCACGATCTTCTGTCATGAGACTGTACATTCCACGGAAGTTGGGGGGTCGAGGATTTTTAAATGCCAAGAACCTCCATAACCGTGAAGTGTGCAGTCTGAGGAATTACTTCCTACAGAATGGGTGTGGCATTCATTGCGATGTTGTGATGGTTGACAAGGGCCTGACACCTCTTTCCTTGGCTAACGAGAACTGGCGTAAACCAAAGGTGTTAAGTACTCAAGACCGTAAGGACGTATGGAAGAGCAAGGAGCTACACGGGCGGTTCTACCGAGTCTTAAGAGGACCCGATGTAGACCTGCCCGCATCGGTGAACTGGCTACGTTTCGGTGACCTCTTTGGGGAAACTGAAGGTTTTGCCTGTGCAATTGCAGATGAAGTTATTAAGACGAACAACTATCGGAAATACATCATGAAGGACGGTACGGTCGACATTTGTCGAGCATGCCACCGTCCTGGTGAATCACTTCGCCACATCATTTCCGGTTGTTCGTATCTTGCTAACAGCGAGTACTTGCATAGGCACAATCAAGTAGCCAGGATCATCCATCAGCAACTTGCTCTTCAATACGGCCTTATTGAGTTCGAGGTACCATATTATAAGTACACACCAATGCCAGTTCTCGAGAATGGTCGTGCGTTGCTCTACTGGGACCGATCAATCATCACGGACAGGACTATTGTTGCCAATAGGCCTGATATCGTGTTGGTTGATCGGACCCAGCGTCGGGCAGTGCTCGTCGATATCGCCGTCCCGCATGACGAGAATCTCGTGAAGGCAGAGAAGGACAAACTTAGCAAGTACCTTGATCTGTCCTTCGAGATAACCGCCATGTGGGACGTAGACTCGACGATCATTGTGCCGATGGTCATTTCGGCTAACGGATTAATAGCGAAGAGTCTCGACCAACATCTCAAGAGACTCTCGTTAGATTGTTGGATCAAGAGTCAGATTCAGAAGGTTGTTATCCTCGACACGTGCCGTATTGTTAGGAGGTTTCTTAGTCTGTAGCCTCCACCGCCGGTAGTTTGGGTCCTACTCCGCTACTGGTGGGTCACTATTTTTTATATTTTTAAATGTATTTGTGTTTTTTATAAATCTATTTAAAAATGTATAAAATAAGTATGTTAATGAATAAACGAAATAATAATATAGCGATTGGTGAGTTTAGATCTGTCCCTATTCAGTGTAGACCGCGGCTTCTACGTTTGCCTACGCATAGAAAAAATATAGCGCTAGTGTGTGCCCTAGACTCGATTTTAAAATCTTATTTTCTCAATTGTGATGATCTCACTGATGCGCATTCAATCCTGTATTGTGCGGCTGTTACAGTATGTCGAGTAGCTGGTGTTAAATTTAATAAGCAAGAATCAGCTGCTCGACCAAGACCTACAGTACCAGCTTGGCAATGCAGGATTGAACGTCGCATTACCGAGGCTAGGGTGCTCATAGGCAAGCTACACTGCTTCAGGACGGGCAATACACGCCCGAGAGTCATGCGCTTCGTGACCCGGGCATTCGCGGGAACTAACGTGAGTCCCCGTGAATACTCTGTACGGGTCACGGAGCGCATTGATTTCCTGAAGCAGAAAATCTATGCGTGGGCAAACCGTATAAGGCGATATAAAAAGAGAGTAGACAGATATACACAAAATCGCTTGTTCCAAAAAGACGAGAGGTGGGTATCCAGAAGGTGGGAGCGACCTGATTCAGATGTGACTGATGGGAGTCTACCTGATGCTGATGCTACAGTTGCCTTTTGGAAAAACATTTGGTCGACACCCGTCAGTCATACGCAGGGTGGGTGGATTGGGGATGTAGAGCGGGCGTGTGAACCAATACAAGCTATGGAACCTATAACCATATCTGAAGATGATATTGGTTGTGCAGTTCGTTCGTTACCAAATTGGAAATCAGCTGGACCGGACGGACTGCACGACTTTTGGCTAAAATGGTTCCGTAGCTCGCACGCCTGCTTGGCATCTTGCTTCCAGTCATCCCTTGAGTTAGCGTCGCTTCCATCTTTTATGACTACCGGAGTTACTCACCTTCTTTATAAATCTGGTGGTACCACAGACCCCAAAAATTACAGACCCATTACTTGTTTACCAACTATATACAAACTTTTTACATCTATTCTGAGAGTCAAAATGTATTCACATATAGAAAACAACAATATATTGTCCATCTCTCAGAATGGATGTAAAAGTGGGGCACGTGGTACTAAAGAGCTCCTTATTCTTGACATGGCTGTTTGTCAGCAGGTACGTCGCAACCGAAAGAACCTTGCGACATGCTGGATTGACTACAAAAAAGCGTATGATTCTGTACCTCATACATGGCTTCTAAAGGTGCTGGAGTTGTATAAAATTGATGCAACTCTGTGCACCTTTTTGAGGTCATGTATGAGACAATGGAATACGGTTTTGGTTTATCCAGGATGTCGTCAGATTCTAGGAGGTGGTGTACCAATAGGGATCGAGAGAGGAATATTCCAGGGCGATAGTCTGAGTCCGTTATGGTTTTGCCTAGCACTGAATCCTCTCAGTACGCTACTAGAGGGTTCAGGGTTAGGCTATCGGATGCGGAGAGGGGGTCAAATTTTATCCCACCTTTTTTACATGGATGACCTAAAGTTATTTGCCCCTAATGGCCCCGAATTGATGGCTTTACTAAAAGTTACTGAAACTTTTAGTAAGGCTATCAGTATGGAGTTCGGGGTAGATAAGTGTGCGGTCATGCATGTGAAAAAGGGCGGGATTGTGGAATCTGAAGGAGTCAGTCTTTCGGATTTCACACAATTTGAGTCGCTCTCCGCAACCGAAACCTACAAATATCTAGGTATGTCCCAAACTCTGTGTATTGCTGAGATTGACATGAAACGGACGTTACAGGACCGTTTCTTTGGCCGCCTGAAGAAAGTATTGAAAAGTCTCTTGTCAGGCGGTAACAGGGTACGGGCTGTTAACAGCTGGGCCATGCCAGTCTTAGTATACTCTTTTGGCATACTTAGATGGACTCAGACCGAATTAGAAGCTCTGGATAGAAAGGTACGTTGTCTATTGACTTTATACCGAATGCACCACCCACGTTCGTCAGTAATGAGGTTGTATATCCCACGGAAATGTGGAGGTCGAGGATTTTTAAACGCTAAGAGTCTCCATAACCGTGAGATATGCAACCTTAGAGAGTACTTCTTACAGGTGGATGTGGGTCTGCATCGAGATGTCGTGGCAATTGATAACGGACTGACCCCACTCTCCCTAGCTAAAGAGAACTGGCGCAAACCGGTAATACTAGGTGTATCTGATCGCAAGGAAATATGGAAGAGCAAAGAGCTTCACGGTCGTTTTTATCGGGCTCTACACGGGCCCGATGTTGATTTTACAGCTTCCATATCCTGGTTACGTTTCGGTGATCTCTTTGGAGAAACTGAAGGTTTCATCTGTGCAATCACTGACGAAGTTATGATGACGAATAACTATCGGAGATTTATTGTCAAAGATGGGACGCTAGACATCTGTCGGGCATGTCATCGTCCCGGAGAATCTTTAAGACATATTATCTCTGGTTGTTCCCGTCTTGCGAACGGTGAGTATTTGCACAGACACAACCAAGTAGCCAGGATTATCCACCAACAACTTGCTCTAAAATATAACCTTGTTGACTTAGAGATACCTTATTACAGGTATGTGCCCGACCCAGTTCTTGAAAATGGCCATGCTACATTGTATTGGGATCGGTCTATTATCACTGATAGGACTATTATAGCCAACAAACCAGATATAGTGATAATAGATCAATTAAAACGCCTTGCAATAATTGTCGATATCACTGTGCCGCATGACGAGAATCTCGTGAAAGCAGAAAAAGATAAACAAATTAAATATTTGGACTTAGCTCACGAGATTGTCGACATGTGGGATGTGGATTCGGCGATTATTGTTCCGATAGTCGTATCTATAATAATAATAATAATAAGCCTTGTTTATTTCCAAATCTCTTAAAAAAAAATAGGTTACATTGTTACTGTTTAGATATAATAAAAAAATAATATAGTGAATGTTAGTAATTTAGGTACTTATGTCTATTGTTAGTCTTGCTCTTGCGAGATTTGGATCCCTGTTTGGGTAAAGGCCTCCTCCCTTTTGTGCCAAGAATCCCTATCAGCCCCAGCCACTATCCAGTTTTTTCCGGCTATTCGGACTATATCATCAGTCCACCGTTTAACTGGTCTGCCTACATTTCTTTTACCGGCTGGTCCTTTCCACTGAGTGGTCTGTATTGTCCACCTTTTGTCTTTCAGACGTGATATATGGCCGGCCCATTTCCATTTTAGTTTTAGAGCTTGTGAAAGTGCATCGCTAAATTTCGTTTTATGTCTGATTAGAGTGCTTCTTATTTTGTGTATTTTTCGGATTTTAAGGATACTTCTTTCCATTGCCCTTTGGGTAGTTCTAATCCTGCATTTAATTTTATTTGAGAATACCCACGTTTGGCAGCCATACAGAAGACAAGGAAGAAGGCATGTGTCAAATACGGTTTTTTTCATACTCACGCTGTAGTCGCCTTTTAGTATTTCTTTTAGTGCCCAGAATTTCTTCCAGGTTATGTTAATCCTTCGCTCTATTTCCTCCTCGTTATTAGTCTTGTTCATTGCTATTTGCTTTCCGAGGTATATATAATTGACTACGTATTGTATTTCATTTTCTTTTATTTTTATTGGCGTTTCTTTGCTATTTGTCATTATCTTAGTTTTATTTATGTTAATTTCTAATCCTACTTTGGAACTTTCTTCTGCCAATGATTGTATCATTTCCTGTAACTGACTTGGGTTCTCAGCAAGTACTACAATATCGTCAGCAAATTTCAGATGGCTCAGGTAGTGTTTGTGTTTGCCTACTGTTATGCCTTTTTGTTTCCAATCAAGGTTTCTAAATATATTTTCGAGTACAGCAATAAACAGCTTAGGCGACATGGGGTCACCCTGTCTAACTCCTCTTTCAATACAAATCTTTTCGCCTCTGGTTTCCAGTTTCACTTTGCTTGTACTATTGGCATAAATATTTTTAATAATGTTTATATACTTTTGTTTTACTTTGCAAAGTTTAAGTGCATCCCAGATAGCATTATGGCTTATGCTGTCAAACGCTTTGCTATAGTCAATAAATGCCACATACAGAGGCCTGTTAAACTCGTTGTATTTACCTATGACTTGTTCCAGGGCATGAATGTGGTCCATAGTACCGAAGCCCGAGCGAAAGCCTGCTTGCTCTATTGGTTGAGATTCATCAATTCTTAGTGTTATTCTTTTAAGCAGTATTGATGCAAAGAGTTTATATACACTTGACAGTAGGCTAATCGGCCGGTAGTTTCCTATGTCCAGTGGGTTTCCTTTTTTGTAAAGGAGTATAATATCTGATTCACACCACTGTACAGGAACCGTCTCGGTCTCCAGTACCATGTTAAATAGGTGTATTAGTGGTTGGAGGAGGATTGGAGCTCCAATCTTGAGAGCTTCGTTGCTCAAACCATCTGGACCAGGGCTTCTTTCAGCTTTAAGTTGTCTGATATTTGCGAGTATTTCCTTCCCATCGATTGGTTCAACAAGAGCGTTGGTACTACCAACCTCGTCGGCGTCTGCTAGGTCTTTGTCGTCATTGCCATGTTTTCTCTTGTAAAGTTCTTTATAGAAGCCTGTGGCACAGTCAAGAATATCCTTTCGTGTTTTTGTTTCTTTCGTTTTGTACTCAAGTTTTTGTATCCATGTTTTGTGTGTGCTAAGTTCCTTAAGAGCTCTCTTTGTGCTTCTGAAATTCTTTAAATTTTTTGTTATTATTTTCTGTCGATGTGTTCTGTAGTCTTTCTTGATTGCTTTGTTTGTCTGTTTGTACACTATACTTAGTTCGTTATTCATGTGCTTGGTTTTGTTTTTTGTTTTCATTAGTTCAGTGCGCTTTTTTATTAGATCAATTGTATTTTCACTGAATACTTTATGTTTTTTCTTTGTGTTTGTATCACTTTTGACGGATAAGCTGAATTTTATTGCATTTTCTATTATGTTGTAGTATTCCTGGACATTTGTGTGGGATTCCGCACTACGAATGTCCAAAATGTGAGATTTAAGATGACTTATGTAGCTTTCAACTTCATCTTCTGTTTTTAAGTTTCTTAATGTGCTCAAAAAGTTGTTTCTATTTTTCTTTGGTTTTTCTATCCGGCATGTTGCTCGAACCATTCTGTGGTCGGACGGGAATTGATTATTGCTCAGAGTTTCTACGTTATTTATTAGTTTGGGTTGGTTTGTCAAAATAAAGTCTATTTCATTCTTGATTTTATGGTCTGGCGATATCCAAGTCCATTTACGGCTTGCTTTTTTCTTAAAGAAGGTGTTCATGATTGACAGTTTGTATTCATAAGCATACTCTATCAATCGTTCGCCTCTTTTATTTCTTACACCGTAGCCATAGTTACCCATAATAAGGTGTTCTTCTACTTTTGGTTGGCCTATTTTTGCGTTAAAGTCACCAATGACCAGTACAGTGTCATCTGCTAATGTGTGAGCTTTTTTGATATCATTGTAGAATTTGTTTATTTCATTATCACTTGAGCTTTCCGTGGGCGCATAAGTTTGGATAATTGAAACGCAAAGTTCTTTGAATTTGAGCTGTAGTAGGGCAACTCTTTCTGATATTCCAGTGAAGTTTTTTATTGTGTCTTTTAGGTATTTCTTAATCAAGAAGCCTACTCCGTATAGTCCTTGGGTTTGACCATAGTAACATAGGATATAATCTTGGTATTCTTCGATATGACATCCCATTCTGCGTACTTCTGACAGACCTATACGTCACAGTTGATGTTTTTGAGGGCATGTGTCAATTCTAGGTATCGCTCAGTTGACAGCAAGGATTTCACGTTGTAGGTGCATATTATTAGTTTGTTTTGTTTTGTAATGTTACTACTTTTATAGTTAATGGTTTTGCTGTTTGTAAGTGATATTTTGCTGTTATTTATGTTCTTGTTGTTTGTAAGGGGAGGGTGGCGGTCTATTTTCCCACGAGGACCAGTCGGCTTGGGAAAGATTCGTTTTGTTGTCGTTGTATCATTGGTTTTGTCTCTATTATTTGTTTTATTTTCGTTACCGGTGTCTGATAGTTGCTATGCGTTTTGTTGTTGAGATGGGTTTTCATTCAAAGATCTTGCCCTCATATACTCAAATGCATTTATTTTCTGCAGTTTAGGAGGGGCAATGATCTTTTTAGAGCCACCAGAGTGTGTTGGTGTGTTGGTAATGTTAGGTGAAGTCGAAACCTCTCTCTTTCTTTTTTCAGGATCTGATTTTTCTCTTATTATTAGTTTATTGTTTCGGATGAATGCGTCCTTTCCATTTTGTTTTTCCAGTTTGAGTTTATCTTGTAGGTTCTTGCGTATTTCCATAGTTTCCTTTGAAAAATCTTCAGTGATATATGTATTATTTGGCATTTTTTTCTTATTTTTCAATATTTCTATCTTTTTTAGGAATGTCGTAAAATTTATTAGTATTGGTCTTACTTTTCCTTCATTTGTTTTCTTTCCCAGTCTGTAGCAGTTGTTTATTTCATGAGTATCGATGTTAATACCTAGGTTAGATAGGGTATCTTTCGTTATATTTAGTAGTTCCTGTTGTGTATTTTCGATTTCTTTCATTCCATGTAATATCAAATTATTTTTCCTATTTTTTTCTTCCAAATATTTAACTTTTCCATTTAATCGTTGTACTTCCGTTTTCAGGTATTTATTTTCTTCCAAAATTGGCCGTAAATTCTCGTTTATGTTACGCATTAGACTTTCAGTTACACTCTGAGTAATTGCTGCAGTTTGCTGGTCGAGTTGAGATTTCACCATCTGAAACAGTTTGGTCATATCTTCCGACATTTCTGCGACAGCCATACTGCAATAACCAAACGTTGAACTTTGCGTGAGTTGAAACGCAGCTCGCCTGTCAAGTTGGCACTATTCGATGACGTCTTGTCACTGCTGTCATATGATACGCCCGATGTGTCAAGTGTCAATTGATGAGTAATTCAAGAGTATTTGTTGTTGACTAGTTGTAATATTTCTTACCTCACAACAAACAATTAATGAATCAATATACCTTCGATAATATAAATAATTTGATCAAAGTCTCACAAAAGGATTCCCTGTATGTAATTTTAACGTGTAAGTTGGATGTTTTGCGTATTTTCTTTGTGGTGCCCGTGTTGATACTGTTTCGTGTGTTGATATTATGAAGCACAGAACTGGTGTTAGTTACTTTCCACTGCGATTTCAATTTAAGAACCGAGAGCACTTTTACATTCACTGTTGTTGTTTTGACAACCGGAAGCGAAAAACCAAAAGCGAAAGTCGTATCTGCCCATGGTTTAATAGCCAAGAGCCTCGACCACCACCTACAGAGGCTCGCGTTAGGCAGCTGGGTCAAGGGCTTGATGCAGAAGGCGGTTCTGTTGGATACGGCCCGTATTGTGCGGAAGTTCCTATCTCTGGAGCCCTAACCACCGGTAGCTTGGTCACTGTACTCGATACCGGTGGGTCACTATTTTTTATATTTTTAAATATATTTGTGTTTTTTATAAGTTTATTTAAAAATATAGTAAATATGTAATAAAATGTAATAAAGGGAATAATAATATAACTCTCAGATCTCTCACCGAGACCGAAACATACAAATACCTAGGTATGTCAGAAATCGGTGAAAGAACGTTTCTTTGGCCGCCTGACAAAAGTTCTTAACAGTTCTTTGTCCGGTGGTAACAAAATGCGGGCTTTCAACGGTTGGGTGATACCTTTATTGTTGTACTCCTTTGGCATACTTAGGTGGACTCAAACGGAACTAGACGCCCTGGATAGGCGAGTCCGTCAACAACTGACATTGCATCGAATGTTACACCCACGATCGTCTGTCATGAGACTGTACATTCCACGGAAGTGGGGGGGTCGAGGCTTTTTGAATGCCAAGAACCTCCACAACCGTGAAGTGTGCAGTCTCAGGGATTACTTCCTACAGAATGGATGTGACATTCATTGCGATGTTGTGAAAGGGCCTTACACCTCTTTCCTTGGCTAACGAGAACTGGCGTAAACCAAAGGTGTTAAGTACTCAAGACCGTAAGGACGTATGGAAGAGCAAGGAGCTACACGGGCGGTTCTACCGAGTCTTAACAGGACTCGATGTAGACCTGCTCGCATCGGTGACCTGGCTGCGTTTTGGGGACCTCTTTGGGGAAACTGAAGGTTTTGCCTGTGCAATTGCAGATGAGGTTATCAAGACGAACAACTATCGGAAATACATCATGAAGGACGGTACGGTCGACATTTGTCGAGCATGCCACCGTCCTGGTGAATCACTTCGCCATATTATTTCCGGTTGTTCGTATCTTGCTAACACCGAGTACTTGCATAGGCACAATCAAGTAGCCAGGATCATCCACCAGCAACTTGCTCTTCAATATGACCTTATTGAGTCTGAAGTACCGTACTATAAGTACACACCAGTGCCAGTTCTTGAGAATGGTCGTGCATTGCTCTACTGGGACCGATCAATCATCACGGACAGGACTATTGTTGCCAATAGGCCCGATATCGTGTTGGTTGATCGGACCCAGCGTCGGGCAGTGCTCGTCGATATCGCCGTCCCGCATGACGAGAATCTCGTGAAGGCAGAGAAGGACAAACTTAGTAAGTACCTCGATCTGTCCTTCCAGATAACCGCCATGTGGGACGTAGACTCGACGATCATTGTTCCGGTGGTCGTTTCGGCAAACGGATTAATAGCGAAGAGTCTCGATCAACATCTCAAGAGACTCTCGTTAGATTGTTGGATCAAGAGTCAGATTCAGAAGGTTGTTATCCTCGACACGTGCCGTATTGTTAGGAGGTTTCTTAGTCTGTAGCCTCCACCACCGGTAGTTTGGGTCCTACTCCGCTACTGGTGGGTCACTATTTTTTATATTTTTAAATGTATTTGTGTTTTTTATAAATGTATTTAAAAATGTATAAAATAAGAATATAAATGAATAAACGATATAATAATAATAAAATGAAAAAATAACTAAATATGCAGAACTCAAAGAAGAAGTAACTAGAATATGGAGGCAAGACAAAGTGTATGTCGTGCCTATAGTCCTTTCTACAACAGGTATAATTCCCAAGCATCTCCACCATAGTATTAAATTAATAGACCTAAAAGAAACAATATACATTACTCTCCAAAAAGCAGCCATCTTAAATACATGTAGAATAGTTAGAAAGTTTATGCAACTAGATGAAACAGAAACCTCAACACCACAACACCTACATCTTAAAACAGACTACACGCTGCATTTACTTGGTTGATGCCCGTAAATGCAGTTATCACCAGCATAAAAGCTGAGAATAAAAATGTATCCGAATAATAATAAACTGGCAACTCTGAACGTCTCATACATCATTTTCATTCTTAAAATATTTTAATATTTTTATTTATATATTTTTACCTAAATTTATACAATTACTTCAGATTTCATAATAATATCAGCAAAAAGTCAATACATAAAGGATTTTATAATATTTTAGAACTTTAGAACAATAAACATAGTCTACAAAATATGCAACGAAGATTTGACACATGTCATTCAATGAATTCAAAAATATCAACATCACATTCAATATTATGGCCAAACAATATGAAGTGATTGTGAGATGCAAACAAGAGCCAGAAGCAGAAATGCGCAACCACCACCCCCGGACTCATCACTTAGCTCCGCCTCGCAAGCGTCGGACCGCACACCTGCGACACAAGTGCTTGCTGAGGCGTTGAGCTCATCATCAAGTGATGAGTATTTTTCTCCGCCGACGTCGCCAACACCTGTACGTCGTCGAGGAAGAGGCCGGCCGCCGACCAGTTTGGGTCCCCGAAGTGTACCAGCTTCGAGTAGGGTCCCCACTACCGGCGGTATTGTGCACCGCATGCGATGGACCTCATCCATCAATGAAAACGTCATGCGGGCATATTATGAGGCTACAGATGGGGAAACCAACCTGACTGCGTACCGTTCAAGGATGCTTCCTTTGTTTCAGGCTCTTGAATCAACAATGACCGTTGCCGTCCAACGACTATCGGATCAAGTACGGGCTATCCAACGATGTAAGTTGTTAGATCAATCTGTGCTTGATCGACTACGCCTGGAAGTATTATCTACTCGTACAGCTCCTGTGGCAACGAGAGCACCGTCACCTGTGACACAGACGGTTGCTACAAGTGGGACGTTAGCGGAGCCCGCACTCGACGTGGGAAATGATACGAGTGATACATCTATCCAGGTAAGCGAGCAATTGAGGAGTACTTTGGGAGATGTGATCTCGCAGTATAGGTTTATACCTAATTCTAGACCGTAGCGTGGTAGCCGACCACGCTTGCCAATGCATAAGCGAAATCTGGCGTTGATGGGAGCCCTGAATGCATTGCTAGAGCCGTACTTACGGACTAGCAGTGATTTGCTTGATACTCACTCGATTCTTTACTGTGGAGCCATTGCCGCTTGTCGTGTTGCACGCGTTAAATTCCCCGAAGTTAACCGTGCACCACGACCGGATGGTGTTCCCGTATGGCAGGCAAGAATCGAGCGACGTATCGGCACATTTAGGACTCTCATTGCAAAGCTTGTCTCTTTCAGCCGGGGAAATTGTCGTCCCCGGGTCATACGTTTCGTGGCTCAGGCATTTGCTGGGACCGGTATTCGTCCCCAGCAATACTTAGCCAATGTCACGGAACGTATTGACTTTCTGAAACAGCAAGGGTATGCATGGGCAAGCCGTATCCGTCGTTATAGAGAGCGTGTAAATAGATACTGGCAGAATCGCATCTTCCAAAGTGACCAAAGGAAGGTGTACCGAGAGTGGGAGGGAACTGGACAACGTTTAAGCGACGGACAACTGCCAGATGCTCACGCCATGAACCAATTTTGGCGTGACATATGGTCGGTGCCCGTCGAACATTCGGAGGGCGACTGGATCCGTGTCGTCGAGCGTGAATGCAGTACCATCGAACCCATGGAGTCTATTACCATAGACTCCGAAGACGTTAGTTGTGCAATTCGTACGGCCCCGAACTGGAAAAGTCCTGGGCCGGATGGATTGCACAACTTTTGGATAAAGTGGGTTCAGAGCTCGCATGAACGCTTGGCAACACAGTATCAAGAAGCCCTTGAGTCTAGTTCTTTACCCGCTTTCATGACCACTGGCATCACCTTCCTGCTCCATAAATCACGTAGTACCACGGAACCTAAAAACTATAGACCCATCACTTGCTTACCTACCATCTACAAGCTCCTTACATCTATTCTGAGAAGTAAAATAAACTCACACATATTATCTAATAATATCTTAGATAACGCTCAGAATGGATGTAGGGCTGGGTCTCGTGGTACTAAGGAGCTACTCCTCATTGATATGGCCATTAGCCAACAAGTCAAGCGGAGTAGGGGCGCCCTCTCTACTGCCTGGATTGACTACAAGAAGGCCTATGATTCGGTGCCTCATTCATGGCTGAGGAGGATTTTAGAGTTGTATAAAATTAATCCGACTCTTAAATCCTTCTTAGTCTCATGTATGGGGGGGTGGACCACAGTCCTTCGTCAACCAGGTAGTGGTGGGTATGCCTCTGATCCGCATGGCTTGATAAGGATTGAGCGTGGTATATTCCAGGGCGACAGTTTGAGTCCATTATGGTTTTGTTTAGCACTGAATCCACTTAGCACATTGCTGAAGGATTCAGGGCAAGGCTACCGGTTTCGTAGAGGGGGTGAGGTTATTTCTCACCTGATGTATATGGATGACCTCAAACTGTTCACACTGAAGCACCAAGATTTAGTGACATTATTAAAAACTACGGAAGTTTTTAGTAATGCCATTAAGATGGAGTTCGGTGTTGATAAGTGTGCGGTTATGCATGTACAGCGGGGGAAGGTTGTAAATTCACCGAATCTACAACTTTCTGAGATAATAACCCTCAGATCTCTCTCCGAGACCGAAACATACAAATACCTAGGTATGTCAGAGTCATTGGGTATAGCGGTAGAGGATATTAAGAAATCGGTGAAAGAACGTTTTTTTGGCCGCCTGACAAAAGTTCTTAACAGTTCTTTGTCCGGTGGTAACAAAATGCGGGCTTTCAACGGTTGGGTGATACCTTTATTGTTATACTCCTTTGGCATACTTAGGTGGACTCAAACGGAACTAGACGCCCTGGATAGGCGAGTCCGTCAACAACTGACATTGCATCGAATGTTACACCCACGATCTTCTGTCATGAGACTGTACATTCCGCGGAAGTGGGGGGGTCGAGGCTTTTTGAATGCCAAGAACCTCCACAACCGTGAAGTGTGCAGTCTGAGAGATTACTTTCTACAGAACGGGTGTGACATTCATTGCGATGTCGTGATGGTTGACAAGGGCCTGACACCTCTTTCCTTGGCTAACGAGAACTGGCGTAAACCAAAGGTGCTAGGTACTGAAGACCGTAGGGACGTATGGAAGAGTAAGGAGCTACACGGGCGGTTCTACCGGGTCTTAACAGGACCCGACGTAGACCTGCTCGCTTCGGTGAACTGGCTGCGTTTTGGGGACCTCTTTGGGGAAACTGAAGGTTTTGCCTGTGCAATTGCAGATGAGGTTATCAAGACGAACAACTATCGGAAATACATCATGAAGGACGGTACGGTCGACATTTGTCGAGCGTGCCACCGTCCTGGTGAATCACTTCGCCATATTATTTCCGGTTGTTCGTATCTTGCTAACACCGAGTACTTGCATAGGCACAATCAAGTAGCCAGGATCATCCACCAGCAACTTGCTCTTCAATATGGCCTTATTGAGTTTGAAGTACCGTACTATAAGTATACACCAGTGCCAGTTCTTGAGAATGGTCGTGCATTGCTCTACTGGGACCGATCAATCATCACGGACAGGACTATTGTTGCAAATAGGCCCGATATCGTGTTGGTTGATCGGACCCAGCGTCGGGCAGTGCTCGTCGATATCGCCGTCCCGCATGACGAAAATCTCGTGAAGGCAGAGAAAGACAAACTTAGTAAATACCTTGATCTGTCCTTCGAGATAACCGCCATGTCGGACGTAGACTCGACGATCATTGTCCCGGTGGTCGTTTCGGCAAACGGATTAAAAGCGAAGAGTCTCGATCAACATCTCAAGAGACTCTCGTTAGATTGTTGGATCAAGAGTCAGATTCAGAAGGTTGTTATCCTCGACACGTGCCGTATTGTTAGGAGGTTTCTTAGTCTGTAGCCTCTACCGCCGGTAGTTTGGGTCCTACTTCGCTACTGGTGGGTCACTATTTTTTATATTTTTAAATGTATTTGTTTTTTTTTTTATAAATGTATTTAAAAATGTATAAAATAAGAATGTAAAGGAATAAACGAAATAATAATAAGAAACCTGGCAACACCACTATCAAGAGCCGTCAATTTTTTTTCATCCTATTGTATAAATAATTTGCTAAAGTATTTACAGTTTTACATCACAATAAACAAGAAGAATAGCTAAAAAGTTTCCAAATAATTTGAAAAACCATGAAAAACCTACAGGAAGATCTTTACCAAATATACTAAATTTTTTTGCTGAAAATGACGTCTGTCATACTGAAAAGCCTAATATAATAACAAACAATAAGCTTGAAACATGTTGACTAGAGCTCGTACCAGGGCACAAACTGCACAATTACCAACCCCGGACTCGTCGCAAAACTCCGCCTCACATTCGCCGGAAACCGTGGCTGATAGTGAGGCGTCGAGCTCAAGTAGCGACGAGTTTTTCTCTCCACCGACGTCGCCTCCACCTGTACGTCGGCAGGGGAGAGGCCGGCCACCGACTGGCTTAGGACCCCGAGGCCGTCCGGCTTCGATTAGGGACCCCGCTACCGGTGGTAATGTGCACCGCATTCGATGGAGTCTCTCTATGAACGAAAACGTGATGCGGGCATATTTTGTGGCTACAGAGGGAGGAATTAACCTCACTGCGTACCGTGTCCGCATGCTGCCCGTTTCAGGTACTTGAACCAGATGTCAACGTAACAGCACAACGCCTATCGGATCAGGTGCGCGCCATACAACGCTGTCATCTGCCGCACTTGAGAGGCTACGCTTAGAAGCATGTAACAGTATCATTCCTTCTTCATTACATAGCAACCGTAACACCACTACAGTAGAAAATGAAATACCTCCCGTCTTAACAGTTAATGAAGAAGTAAATGATGCTGCTACATCTATAAGTATCCAATGCAATGATGAATTAAGGAGCGTTTTGGAACAAGCGATTGGTGAGTTTAGATCTGTCCCTATTCAGTGTAGACCGCGGCTTCCACGTTTGCCTACGCATAGAAAAAATATAGCGCTAGTGTGTGCCCTAGACTCGATTTTAACATCTTATTTTCTCAATTGTGATGATCTCACTGATGCGCATTCAATCCTGTATTGTGCGGCTGTTACAGTATGTCGAGTAGCTGGTGTTAAATTTAATAAGCAAGAATCAGCTGCTCGACCAAGACCTACAGTACCAGCTTGGCAATGCAGGATTGAACGTCGCATTACCGAGGCTAGGGTGCTCATAGGCAAGCTACACTGCTTCAGGACGGGCAATACACGCCCGAGAGTCATGCGCTTCGTGACCCGGGCATTTGCGGGAACTAACGTGAGTCCCCGTGAATACTCTGTACGGGTCACGGAGCGCATTGATTTCCTGAAGCAGAAAATCTATGCGTGGGCAAACCGTATAAGGCGATATAAAAAGAGAGTAGACAGATATACACAAAATCGCTTGTTCCAAAAAGACGAGAGGTGGGTATACAGAAGGTGGGAGCGACCTGATTCAGATGTGACTTATGGGAGTCTACCTGATGCTGATGCTACAGTTGCCTTTTGGAAAAGCATTTGGGCGACACCCGTCAGTCATACGCAGGGTGGGTGGATTGGGGATGTAGAGCGGGCGTGTGAACCAATACAAGCTATGGAACCTATAACCATATCTGAAGATGATATTGGTTGTGCAGTTCGTTCGTTACCAAATTGGAAATCAGCTGGACCGGACGGACTGCACAACTTTTGGCTAAAATGGTTCCGTAGCTCACACGCCTGCTTGGCATCTTGCTTCCAGTCATCCCTTGAGTTAGCGTCGCTTCCATCTTTTATGACTACCGGAGTTACTCACCTTCTTTATAAATCTGGTGGTACCACAGACCCCAAAAATTACAGACCCATTACTTGTTTACCAACTATATACAAACTTTTTACATCTATTCTGAGAGTCAAAATGTATTCACATATAGAAAACAACAATATATTTTCCATCTCTCAGAATGGATGTAAAAGTGGGGCACGTGGTACTAAAGAGCTCCTTATTCTTGACATGGCTGTTTGTCAGCAGGTACACCGCAACCGAAAGAACCTTGCGACATGCTGGATTGACTACAAAAAAGCGTATGATTCTGTACCTCATACATGGCTTCTAAAGGTGCTGGAGTTGTATAAAATTGATGCAACTCTGTGCACCTTTTTGAGGTCATGTATGAGACAATGGAATACGGTTTTGGTTTATCCAGGATGTCGTCAGATTCTAGGAGGTGGTGTACCAATAGGGATCGAGAGAGGAATATTCCAGGGCGATAGTCTGAGTCCGTTATGGTTTTGTCTAGCACTGAATCCTCTCAGTACGCTACTAGAGGGTTCAGGGTTAGGCTATCGGATGCGGAGAGGGGGTCAAATTTTATCCCACCTTTTTTACATGGATGACCTAAAGTTATTTGCCCCTAATGGCCCCGAATTGATAGCTTTACTAAAAGTTACTGAAACTTTTAGTAAGGCTATCAGTATGGAGTTCGGGGTAGATAAGTGTGCGGTCATGCATGTGAAAAAGGGCGGGATTGTGGAATCTGAAGGAGTCAGTCTTTCGGATTTCACACAATTTGAGTCGCTCTCCGCAACCGAAACCTACAAATATCTAGGTATGTCCCAAACTCTGTGTATTGCTGAGACTGACATGAAACAGACGTTGCAGGACCGTTTCTTTGGCCGCCTGAAAAAAGTATTGAAAAGTCTCTTGTCAGGCGGTAACAAGGTACGGGTTGTTAACGGCTGGGCCATGCCAGTCTTAGTATACTCTTTTGGCATACTTAGATGGACTCAGACCGAATTAGAAGCTCTGGATAGAAAGGTACGTTGTCTATTGACTTCATACCGAATGCACCACCCACGTTCGTCAGTAATGAGGTTGTATATCCCACGGAAATGTGGTCGAGGATTTTTAAACGCTAAGAGTCTCCATAACCGTGAGATATGCAACCTTAGAGAGTACTTCTTGCAGGTGGATGTGGGTCTGCATCGAGATGTCGTGGCAATTGATAACGGACGGACCCCACTCTCCCTAGCTAAAGAGAACTGGCGCAAACCGGTAATACTAGGTGTATCTGATCGCAAGGAAATATGGAAGAGCAAAGAGCTTCACGGTCGTTTTTATCGGGCTCTACACGGGCCCGATGTTGATTTTACAGCTTCCGTATCCTGGTTACGTTTCGGTGATCTCTTTGGAGAAACTGAAGGTTTCATCTGTGCAATCACTGACGAAGTTATGATGACGAATAACTATCGGAGATTTATTGTCAAAGATGGGACGCTAGAAATCTGTCGGGCATGTCATCGTCCCGGAGAATCTTTAAGACATATTATCTCTGGTTGTTCCCGTCTTGCGAACGGTGAGTATTTGCACAGACATAACCAAGTAGCCAGGATTATCCACCAACAACTTGCTCTAAAATATAACCTTGTTGAGTTAGAGATACCATATTACAGGTATG
The DNA here is from genome assembly GCA_963556515.1 of Nudaria mundana. Taxonomy (NCBI): domain Eukaryota; kingdom Metazoa; phylum Arthropoda; class Insecta; order Lepidoptera; family Erebidae; genus Nudaria; species Nudaria mundana. The sequence continues at coordinate 9,911,280 of OY748293.1, forward strand.
TGCCCGACCCAGTTCTTGAAAATGGCCATGCTACATTGTATTGGGATCGGTCTATTATCACTGATAGGACTATTATAGCCAACAAACCAGATATAGTGATAATAGATCGATTAAAACGCCTTGCAATAATTGTCGATATCACTGTGCCGCATGACGAGAATCTCGTGAAAGCAGAAAAAGATAAACAAATTAAATATTTGGACTTAGCTCACGAGATTGTCGACATGTGGGATGTGGATTCGGCGATTATTGTTCCGATAGTCGTATCTGCTCATGGTTTAATAGCCAAGAGCCTCGACCACCACCTACAGAGGCTCGCGTTAGGCAGCTGGGTCAAGGGCTTGATGCAGAAGGCGGTTCTGTTGGATACGGCCCGTATTGTGCGGAAGTTCCTATCTCTGGAGCCCTAACCACCGGTAGCTTGGTCACTGTACTCGATACCGGTGGGTCACTATTTTTTATATTTTTAAATATATTTGTGTTTTTTTTAAGTTTATTTAAAAATATAGTAAATATGTAATAAAATGTAATAAAGGGAATAATAATAAAATAAAAATAATATATAAACTGGGTGGCGCTTATTTTTATGAGCACCACCAACATAAGGAACACTTACCAGTGTCCAGCCAACTGATCAGCCATCACAACCTGACTATTGCTCGGTTTAGTATCGAACCGATAGTATGATCCGTTCCAGAGTTTCTCTTCAAAGGAATGTCGCGCCTGGTCCAGCAGTTTGGAGAATTCCCTTTCGTCGTCTTCGTGGCCGAGGATGTGAGCCATCGCACATACTGCGCTTAATGAAGCCACCCATAGTCCGCCACAGTACGCGCTAAAGTAAACAAAACAAATTAGAAAATTAAATTGTTTCAAATATTTATTTGAAACCTTATCAAAATGATAATGATGATCAAAACTGTATTCATTATAATCAGGCGTTTCCGGGAGAGGTAAAAAATATCATATTAAATGGCCACTGTTCGCCAGCAACTTAGTCCTTTCCACGTTACAGACGGCGAGCCCATTTCTGCTTATCGAGAATATTTATGTTTGCCGTTAATCGGCAGGTGCACCACTGACAGGTGAGGTGGGCCTCTAAGATCTTAACCCCTATGCCCTTGAAATGAAACATCAATAAAACACTAAAAATATATTGTCAGTATCAACCGTGGTATATTGACAATGCAGTTGGGGTCGGCTTTCCAGTATAACTGCGGTGCGGTTGAACTTCGATATTTTTTATGAAGCTACTGGCATCCGATCTCCACAAGCCGTTTGAGATGAAGTACCTAGTTAAACCAATGTGATTTTTTTAGGGCTCCAACAACCTGTAACGACTGGTGTACATATATATCGTGGAATATGCCCTTAAGGGTGCCTTTAGTTACCAGAGATGTGCACTACGTTGTTATGGATGCGTTTGACATCCACCAATCATATTCATTTGTTCACACAGCATGTCATAGCACAATCATTTTTATTGGTCCACAAGCACATCCTTGCAGCATAGCTACATAGCACATTTCTTTGGTCGAAAGGCACCGCAAAGGTCCTACTATTTACCTCGGTCCAGTCATAACCCAAGCATCAAACGTCTGATCAGGAAAGCCACTGTTTTCTATCAACCCGTCGCCGTCCAAGTCCCATTTCAATGCCTTTTGCAGTAGCACTACACATGCGGGATACATATCGGCAATGTATCGTTTCGCTTCCCAAACGGCTGTTGCTCGTTCTGGAGTCGGATGAGATTCCGTTTCTTCTGTTTCGACTTCTGCACTTCTGTTTATGAAAGTATTATTATCAGAGTATAAAAATGAAGACCCTACAAACTAATTAATCTGTTGAATGGAATCAGGCGTTACCTGGCGAAAATCCATGATAAAACAATGGGGTAAGATGTTGAATATGTCTTCTATTTAGCGAAATTAGTGCAATTATATAATAAATTCAACATCTTACCCCATTGTTTTAATTAATCTGTATTTAGAAAGAAAATTATCTGGAATAAACCAGTTTTTGCAGTTTTATATATGCTATACCTACCTATAATTAATGAATGTCTGCTATATGACATCCGAATCAACTTCATAATAAGATAATTTGTACTTTAACATTTATGTGACCGACACTCGTCGCAGATTGTTAGATTATGTTTTTATTAGTAGATACTAGGGTAGAATGAACTAGTATAGTAAAAACATTGGATGTTGAAATCAAGCCTATGCCGTCAGCCTCATATTGTAGACATGACTCAATTGGTTTGGAAAAAGTCAGCCATAGGTATGTGGCTGACAAAGCATTATAAGTAATTAAGTTGTATAACACTCCCTGATATTTACCTGAAAAACTTACCTGCTTGGGATAGTATTTTAGATCCAAACTTTTATAGCACACTTTTGTTAATACAGAATGTTAGTACAGCATGTTTACCAAAATAAGTCTAACCGTTTGAGATCGATCGATTAACATACACCCACATGCATATGATAATTTAAACCAAATTCAAAAAAGTAGGAGGTTCTCAATTAGGCTGAATTTTTTTTATTTTTGTTACCTCTACTAAGTGAACCGATTTAAATGATTCTTTTATTATTTGTACGCTGATGTTTCTCGTTTGGACCCATTTCAATTTGGTCCAGTTCTGACAATTTGAAGTCGGTTTTGCTAATATGATTCTTTTCGCAAATTGCCTCGAGTTACCTGTACAACAAATCTAATATATCGCCAACGCCACACGGTTTCGCGGGTACAGCAACCGGCGTAGTCCGCTCAGTGGAGACAGGGGACTGTTCCACACTAGTGTCCCCGTCGTCCGCCTGCCCAGTACTACGGGAGTACAAGTCATCCTCTGTCCCATCCTTCACGTCGTCAATGTACGCCATAGAGCGGTACCTTTCGTTGCCAAAAGGCGCTGTGTGTCCCCTCAATAGTTGATAGTCGCGGATCACTTGTAATATAAACTTTAGGTTCAAATCTTTCCAATCACTGACGTCGTGGATGTTGTAAGCGTTTATGTTAGCGAATGGTATGCCCTCTGTAATGTAACGTTCATTTGGTCAATCCAAATTTTATTATTTATTTATTTACATTTATACATTTTACACCCAATAAATTTATCCTGTAAACCTACATAGGTTTGTGTAGGATAAACCGTTCTCTTTTTCACTTAGGTAGGTAGTTAATACTTAAATACTTACCTACATACAAATTAACATTGTGTAACAGTGTGTGTTGAAGTTACAAATAAACAGTTTAAAAGTACCCCGCATTAGTTATTACCTTGATATTATGTGGGTGTACTTACAAGTAAAAATTTAATAATGATGAAACCAAGCAAAATGTTTAGTTGAAAGAAACTCACGTTGGATTCGTACAATATTTAAGTGTTTATCTATGACTTGTAGCACAAACAGTACTCAGTTTAAGAACTAATCAAACATACCAACTACTCATACTTAACTGCTTCGGTGGCGTGGTCGGTAGTGCATCGGCTTTCGACTCCGGAGTCTTGGGTTCGATCCCCAGGTCAAATCAAGTATTTGTGTGATCCACCAATGTTTGTTTCGGCGTCGAAAGTGGATGCACTACCGACCACGCCACCGAAGCAGTCATTATAGTTAGAAGCTGTTATTACAGATTTACATTATCTCACATTTATATTTTCATCAATTTTTATACGTAAAAGTAATACGATTGACGCATTAGCGTAGATTTAATGAAACAGGGCATGGATTTATTAAATTAGCTGTTACCTGGATCCCCAAGATCGTGTGGGATCGAATCTTTAGTCTTGAACTTGACACTTTTCCCATCATAAAGAGACTGTCTACATTTATCAGTTTCCAATTCTATTGTATCACGGAACATATATTGTAGGACGACCTGATAAAATAACGAATTTTTTATTAGTAGACACCTATCTAATATACCAATTCTAGTCTCACAGTGTTTATTGCGAAACTCCTCCAAAACAGCTTGACTAATTCTTATGAAAACATTTGTGTCACACAAAACTATTTTCGGGTTAGTATGAAAGTGACTAGAACGCAAAATGTCCACTTATGATAAAAGACGACATCGCAGAATGTCAATATCGCCTATAGTCTTAATTTTTAAAATGCCATAATCGCAAAATGTCTACATATAAATAACGACAAAATTTATATAATTTCATCATCTCTTATTGTCTACGTTTAAGAACACCTTAGACGCAAAATAACTGCATCCCATTATAGCTTATTGTGAGGAGCGCATCGCCGAGGTTCAATGTTGGGGTCCGTTTTGCAAGTTTCTATGTCTACCACGCTTGGAAATAGAGCTACGACGCCATTCATCACATATACCTACTGAAAATAACTTCCATCTTAAAAAGACAAAGAAAAGATAATAATAGTTTTATGAGATTCAGTGTTTATTATTATGAGCTTATAATTCTAGGAAAAACATAAATAGCAATATTAATAAGAAAGTTTAGAATAGTTATTATCTCATCCTGCAGATTACTTAGCTCTCGCCGGTATTAAAAAAAAAGTAGGTAGGTATATCTGCTTTTTTCCTATTTAGTGATTTAAACATCAGCCCTTTTAATTTGATATCCTGGAATCTTGACTCCCTTTTTAGTTTATATAAAAAAAATATTAATGTGGAATGTCGATTAATTCGCACTCCAAGACGGCGATGCCAAGCTTCTAAGGCATTAGTAGTGCGGGCCTCTCATAGCAACATATTAGTGCTGTATTTTTGAGCCATTCCTTTCCAAAATAATCCATAAATGAATGCATACCTACCAGTGCAATTGCCTGCATAGTCTAGCAGTTCCAGCCATTTATTATAAATGACGATGGTAGCAGTGGCAAATTACATACCAACCTCACAATGCTCCTTCCTTTTTTGGGTACTAGCTAGTCCCAATTCATCTGCTTTTTTCCAGACCGCTGGAGAAGAATAAGCATTTTTGCGATACAGTCATTATGCGAGTAAAGCTTTTGACGACCTACAAGTAAAATAGAACTTTCGCGATGTAGTCAATTTGCGACCAAGGCCTCACGACCTCGACATTTTACAAATCGATCTGTGGGTATTTTGCGATGTCGTCTTTTATCACAAGTGGACATTTTGCGTTCCAGTCACTTTCCTACTAACCCCTATTTTCACAGTTTGTGAGAACGTGTTGTAATACAAAAATTAATACAATTATACATATCAACAAGTAATTACCAAAATTTCACTAAGAATAAATACAATATTATACTACATTAACTAAATTGTATCCGTCCGTCTGTCTTATTGGCCGGTTATTAAGATATTGGATTAAGGTATTAAGATATGATGCCAATATCTTAAACCAACCCCAGAAGGACTTAGCTGGCAGATGCATTATATCGACAAATCTTCATCGGAAACAGCCCTATTATTTATTACCATGGTATTATTCATTTGAACCGGCTATTTTTTAAACCCTTAAGTGATAAGGTTGCCAACCCCTAAAGCAAAACAATGTTTGCGGGGTCACCTATTATTAATTTACAAACTTTACATCTTACAATTAAGTAGCAACTACCCTTTTGTAAGACTCAAAGCTACATTACATGCAATACGACAATTTGTCTGTCTGTCTGTCCGTCCGTCGCGTTTTTCAATTTACATACATTTGCATGAAATATTAAAATAATCTTTTTTATTTGCGGCGAAACAAAGTTCGTCGGGATAACTAGTATGTATTATTAAAACTCACTTGCAAATTAGGCCATAATTGTGCTAACGCAAAGGAACCATAAAAATGGACATCATACGTATTATACATTCTATATTCATGACCTTCCAAGTATCCAAACAGTCCAAAATCATGCCTGGAAACCAATTAACATGTCAATAAATTCTCAAGGCCGACACCACGATTACAATGAGTGAAAACTCGATAATTTAATTAGTATGTGGTAATTACCTAGGGTCAGTATCAGGGAACTCGTCATGAACATCTATCCACAATGTACCGCCATCGGCAACGAAGTAAAGCTCATTCATTAAGGCACTCTTTAACCAGTCTGGTATGTTACTGAAATAACAAAATAATTTGGTTTAGTAATTAATAGTAACGACAATGTTAACACATTGGAAAGGTTAAGCAACATCGAGTCAGGCCGGTCTTAGGATGGGTGACCATTTCCTAAGACACAGGCCCCTCCGTGCCTCGGAGAGCACGTTAAGCCGTCGGTCCCGGTTGTCATACTAACATCTATGGTAGTCTTTAGGGGTAGTTGGAGCCCTAAATCAAAAATCCGACCGGTCTAACTGCAGAACTTCGATATCGCCCATGGGTTGTGAAGGTCAGATGGCAGTCGCTTCACGGAAAATTCGAAGTTCAGCCGAATCGCAGTTAGACTGGAAAGCCGACCCCAACTGAGTTGGGAAAAGGCTCGGTGAATGATGAGCTATATTGTAATTTTGAAAAAAAGATTGAAACCCGTTGCCTTGAAATGAAATTTTGATGAAAGGCAACAAAATCTTATGTGCCAACGGCTATGGCACAGCCAATTAAAGTCCTGGGCGTCTCGGATCGTAAAATTGTATATAGGTTAAAAATTCTTATATTTCGGTTATACGGATCTCATCATCATCTTTACGTTTTCTATCATCATCATCAGTCCACATCAGTACCCTGCTGAACACAGGCCTCTCCAATGACGCGCCACCTCTTGCGCCCATTTTGGGTTAATTTCATCGACGTTTCCAATTTTGAGAGGAAATTATAAAAGTTATGTAGAAAATAAAAACTGCAGGCGTCTTTTAGTTCTTGTCTTAAAAACCACTTTCGGCAAAAATAATCACAGATAATCAATAAAAAAAATCTCAATCTCTAATTTAAACGAATAGAGTGGGTTTTTAAAGTTACTTTTAATGTAATTTTATAAAAATGTAGAGATGATCCTAGGTAGTTTCAGCTTTTACCTATTATTCAAAATAGGCTCCTGCCAGTTTGCAAGTTGTTTCTCCCAATTCTTATAATTCCTAAGCGCGTACGCAGCTATGCTGGCACCCGCTATACCGTCGCTACCAAAAAACTTTGTATAATATCTGTAAGAAATAAATATTATTTTTATAAATAGAGCTAAACCTATGTTAGGTTCAAAATATGGTAGCATATTAATTTGTTCTCTGTGCTTATAGCGTATGAGAAAACATATTATGAAGACAAGTTTTAACAATCATGAAACAATGGATTTTGAAAATTGATCTTACCTTTTATGTATTTTAGTATCTTTCTTATACTTAATAATAGGCATATCCCAGGCGAGGCAGAACTCTGTGCTGCCTGTTCCTCCAGGGTCTAAGGATATGACACTTGACAGCGCTACTGAATCACCTAAAAAGCCGAAAAGTCAGTAATACACACACACACACACATATCACGCCTATATCCCCGAAGGGGGTAGGCAGAGGTGCATTACATACCCACAATTTGCCAGTATTTTTAGTCCCACGTAATAGGCGGTAAGTCTATTGCCGTCACCGGGCACATTTATAATGGTTTATGTCAAAATGGCCGAATGAACTTAATAAAAAGTAGCAGCTAAGTATATCGCAATGTTGAAAAAAAAAATTGAAACCCTTTGCCTTGCGATGAAATGTTGACGAAAGGCAACAAAATCTTACGTGCCAGCCGCTATGGCACAGCCAATTGAAGTCCTGGGCGTCTCGGACTATACGGTACCGAAGTCTGGGTGTTTCCTATGCATAATATGTATGTATGTATTTACAAAAAAAATGTATATAAGTATTTATATCAGTTTATCTAGTACTCATACGAGGGTGGATTGAAAAGAAGTAGGCCTAACACTGATCCATTTACTTCTAAAAATCAAATCTACCCACATTATTTAGTTCAGTTCAGACCTGTTAATTGTGTGAAGTTTGAAACGTGTGCGATAATTAGTTTTAATTTTATAAATTTATTAACAAAGCAATCTGACATCATTTCCGCAAGTGGAGCAAATCGAGCAGCGTGTCATCAAAAGCCATCCATGATGATATCGTCAGTACATTAGGGGATTGCGCTCTTTCATATTCATCCGTCAAAAAATGGATAGCAGAATTCAAGCGTGGTAGAGAGAGTGTGAAAGACGAACCCCGCTCTGGAAGGCCTTCGACATCCACTACTGACGAAAATGTTAAAAAAATACTCGACTTAATTATGGGAGCCGAGATTATAGGCATCTCTTATGAACGTACTCAAAACATAATAGTCAACGTGTTGGGTTTCCACAAGGTGTCTGCGAGGTGGGTTCCGCGACTGCTTTCAGTTGAGCAAAAAAGGATGCGATTGACTGATGAATGTGATTTTTTAAATCGTTTTGTTACTATGGACGAAACATGGGTTCATTACTGTACACCGGAAACAAAACAACAATCAAAACAGTGGAAAAGACCTGGTTCACCACCCCCGATTTTGTCGGCAAGTAAGGTGATGGCTTCAGTATTCTGGGACTCAAACGGTATGATTATGGTTGATTATCTTGAAAGGGGTCAGACTATAAACTCTGATTATTACTGCACCTTACTACGACGTTTACGAGAGGAAATAAAAGAAAAACGTCCAGGAATGATCAGAAGAAAAGTCCTGTTTCATTAAGATAACGCTCGTGTTCACACGTCTGTCCAATCAATGGCAGAAATTCACAACTGTGGCTTTGAACTGTTACCGCATCCACCTTATTCACCTGATCTGGCACCGTCAGACTTTTTTCTGTTCCCTAACCTAAAAAAGCACTTGGGAGGTCAAAGATTTTTGACAAATGACGACGTCAAAGCAGCAGTGGACGCATATTTTGTCTCACTTTTGAGACTAGATGGCGTTGTGTGAATAGTCCTAACATATTTATTTATTTATTTTGACTATATGAACAAGAACATTCATACTTACATTTATATAGTTTCTTTTGCTTATCTTTCTTTTCCTTTGTTTCCTTTTGCTTATCTTTGTCAGGGACTTTTGGAGGAGGTGGTGTTAGACTTGGATCCGGCGACAACGTACCATGTTTTTTAAGGCACTCCCACACGTAACTCGACGTTTTCGCAGCATTCCATAGACAATAACCTTCGTGTATTGTCTCATTTTCTATTTTATTCTTGGCTATAGTGAAGGTACATGGTGCTTCGATAATCTTTTGCTCAAGCGATACACCACACGTGTGCTCTTCTGAATATCTCTCCAAATCCAACTTTGCTGAAAGTATGAATTTCTAGTTATTATCGAAAGAACGTTTTCAATTGTATATATCGATTACTTTCAATTGTATCAATTATTTTCAATGTTAAAGATATCTCGCACCAACTCGGTCTAAATCAAATCAATTCACATCTCACTATCAAATAGTGTTTATAAGTGATATAGCTTAGCTATAGTGAGCTATAGCAAGTTTACTTTGACCCATAAATAGGTAAGTACTGTTACACTAAAACCCAGATTTCGTACATTTACGCGGTAGTTAGTAAAATCATTTAGAAATAGGATAGACTACCAATAGATTTCTTCTTCTTTGAACCCCCAAGCACTTCGGTCCACGTAAAGGTAATGCTCACATTTCTGTGCTCATTAGTTACATTTATGGCAGTGAACACAAACACCGCACAAGGCAAGCTGCTGTCCTAAAACGAAATTATATATTATGTCGTAATGAAATCTTGTATTGAAAATATAATATGCAAACTCTTAAATTCATACAAAAAAGGTTTATTTCAACTTGACAAGAAGGGATATAATAGTTCAATACCTGCTTATTATATAGATTTAATAAAGTTTTCAAATATTTCACTAAGCAGTATGTTTACCAACTTCGGAGTTCAAGTCATCCTCAATTGCATTTGGTGCAACTGCTGAAATACCACAATAGGTTCAATCAATTACGTAAGAATTAGAACCAAAAAGTGACTGGCGAATAACATTTAAAACGTCGCTGTCTTATTCTACAGAGAAATGGTGTGAGTATAGAGGTCTGTGATCTATCAATGATTTACAGATATAGTACTAATTACGCAGGTAGGTAACTACTCAAAGGAAAGGAGTTAAAATCTGCTGCATGATGATTATTTGGTTCTAAGAGCAGTTAAACAAAACATTTCAAGGATTTACGTCAAACAGTGAAGGTAACAACTACTATTTGTATTTTAGTCACAAGCAAATGAACTCGTTACAAGACGAGAAAATTCTAATTATACCCAAAGTTTGTTTACCGCAGACTGACCCATTTCGACGGATAAAAGACGACGACGAGTAAAAGATACCTTATAGTTGTGTGGTATTACAGGTGAAATTTGTCTGCACACAAGCTTCACTCCGTATTTGGATAGGTCGTAGGTGGTCCATGCACGAGGATATAGGGCGGTATATTCACACTCACCACCATTTAAATTCCATTCCCAAGTAGGTGGCGCTTTCTTGGGTTTGCTAAAATTAAGTTTTTTAATTATAATTATGTATGGTACGATTTTATCAAAGTGCAAGGGTCCCGCGTCTCCGTCCCAATCCATTCCAGTCGCATACCACCTGGGTACTATTATGTTCATCGAATTTCAGTAAAATTCATTCAATAATTAGATCGACATATAGCAAAAAGCAAAAATCCCAACTATCATACATCAGTAGCAATCAGTTTAATAGATCATAAAAAAACATTGTATGAAATAACATTTGTTGCTACAATAGTATACTTAACTAGTTAGTTGATAACACTCTTATCTTATATCTTACTCCGTTTTGCATATATATCTAATATTCAATAAACTTTAACCAAACCAACGACGAATGAATTATTATTATAAGCACCAACTAAGAAACAGCAAAAATAGACTTAAGTCAAACTTACATTTAAGGACTAACATAGATAGTACTCATCTCAAAATCGCAGACCACGTTAAGCAGTCTGTCCCGGTTGCCATAAGAACACCTATGGTAGGCATTACGGGTAGTTGGAGCCCAAAACAAAATCTGGCTGGTCTAACTGCAGATGGCAGTCGCACAGCGGAAAATATCAAAGTTCATCCGCATCCCAGTTCCACTGGGAAGCCGACCCCAACACAACACGATGCAATTGAACCTCATGACCTATTATTGTTTCTAAACAGATTCTTAAAATGGTGTATCATAAATTATGCAATAGGTACACTTAGCTATAAATACCTACATTCCCAGATTTAGCTATACATAAAATATATTTTCAGTCGGAAAAACTTCGTAAGTATAATAAAAAAGGGCAATAAAATCTATGATGGATATTACTAGTTTTGTTACGAAATACCCCGAGATTATGAACGGAGATTTTCGAAATTAAGGCCATGATGCAAATTTAATTTAGGGAAATGAAATCCAGAAGCGTTTGTATGTTGTGGAACACTTTTAAACTTTTTGTTACTTCCTAGGATAACTCAATATTTGCGCAAGGAATTAATTGACGCGTGTTTAAGTACATATTTTATTTTACCTGTAGTTTTAGTAATTGCATTATTAGTTTGTATATTACTCAATTACGTTTGAAGATACCTAAAATAAAATTCTAATACTTTAATAACTTACTCATAAGTTGATAGAACCGACTGAAATATAGTTTCATTGCTTGCATTTCTAATGTTCACAATGAACTGACACTCGGGTACCGTTACATATTCATATAGACCTGGAGTAAGTTGAAACCTGCAAAATTCACCTTTGAACCCTCTTCCAATTGTCCCGCCACCAATACCGCCAATAGGACACCCTAGGGCAAGGTATAAAACATTAAAATAAATGTACACTTATGACCCGACGAACTTCGTGCCACCACAGCCGCAGCGTGGCACAAACAGTCCATGAGCACATTGAGATATACAAGGCTGTTTCTCTACTAACTGGAAAATCGCTGTCCCAAGCTAATTATATGTATTCCCTATATCTAAAAAACATTCAGTTTTTTGTGTCAGCAACAACATTGTATTAGGTGTTCTTGGTACGCTATAGCTTATTACTAATAATTTATGATCTCGTGATAAAGTAGTAGAAATCTGATATGTTTTATAAAAATTAACAAAAAAATAAATAGTTTGTCTTATTAAGATTTATGTAAAAATTACGGTTTCCTGGCCAAGTCAACTGTCATTTTTATTATCATTATCATTATCATACACATAGAAACACGCCTGTTTCCCGATTTTTTTTTATATTTGGTTCGCCAAATTGACGCCGCCCGCCTGGTGGTAAGTCGTGACGACGTCTAGCGATTGTGGGCCACTCTCACAGCACACATTACTATTGAGAGTGGCCCTCAACTTGACGACCTACTGATGTGCCTCTTCACGCTCCGCTTAAAGAACCCAGGATTATATGTGGAAGGAAACACGTGCACAGGCAGGGCGTTCCAGGCCACTATCGTTCGGCAGAGAAACGAACGTTTAAAACGTTCGGTTCTCGCGAACATGCTATCCACTGTGTGGGGGTGGCATCTCTGCCCGGCACGAGTCGTTCGGGATCGGAAGGAAGAGGGTGGGATCAGATTGAAGAGCTCTTCAGAACACTCGCCGTGGTAAATACGGTAGAATGCGGCCAAGGAAGCTATTGTTCGGCGCTGAGCTAGCGGCTCAAGGCTTCCCGTTACCTCCGGACAACCTATAATACGGATAGCCCGTCGCTGCATAGCGTCGAGAGCGTCCAGCAGATACTTCGCGGAGCCGTCCCAGAGGTGAGAGCAGTATTCGACGCAGGGTCTAATCTGCGTCTTGTACAGCAGACACCTCTGGTCCGGTGTAAAGAATCTCTTTACCTTATTCAGTATTCCTAGTTTCCGCGAAGCTAGCCCTATACATCTTTCGATGTAGTTTTTATTATTGAGCTCTCGACGAACGTCTATGCCAATGATATCAAGGTTGTCCTTCATTGGTAATAATGCATTCTGAAGAGAGGGTAGGGGAAGGAAAGGGGATTTCTTCGCAGTAAATGCACACGCCTGTGTTTTGCGGGCATTGAACTCGACCAGGTTCTCGGTACCCCATTGAGAGATACTGTCGAGGTTACGGTCGAGATCAGCCACGAGTCGTCGTCTCTCCTCCTCAATCTCAGATCGCCCCGCCGTCGGACGAACCGAGTAACTCCCGTGCAGTGTGCTGTCATCTGCATAGCAATGAATGTTCCCGAGGGATAGCATATCATTGATATGCAGAAGAAAGAGAGTTGGTGATAGTACGGACCCCTGCGGTACCCCGGCATTCACTTGCAAGAAGCGAGAAGCCTGGCCATCGCAGAGGACCCGCACTCGGCGCTCGTTTAAAAAGCTGGCAATCCAGCTGCACAGTTGAGGAGGTAGACCATATGCCGGAAGCTTGGAAAGGAGCGAAGCATGCCAGACCCTATCGAAGGCTTTGGCGATGTCCAGGCTAATAGCCAAGGACTCGCCGTGCCTTTCCATAGCCCCACCCCAGACATGCGTTACGAATGCCAGAAGATCACCCGTTGATCGCTTTGGCCTGAAGCCGTATTGTCGATCATTGATTAGCGAGTGATCCTCTAGGAATTGCATGAGCTGCTTATTTATAAGGAGCTCAAGCACCTTGCAAATGACTGAGGTGACAGCTATGGGTCGATAGTTGCCTGGATCGGACCGATCCCCTTTCTTGGGGATCGGTTGTACGTTCGCCTCCTTCCAGACCTCCGGCACGAGCCCTGAAGAGTATGACAGGCGGTACAGACGCGTCAATACTGGAGACAACTCAGCTGCACATTTTCGTAGCACCACCGCCGGAATGCCGTCAGGGCCACTGGCTTTCCGTGTGTCGAGTGACCGCAGCACTGCCCGTACATCACATTGCCTGATAACAATATCAGGCATTGTGTGGCCACAGTTGGCGATGGCGGGGGGCTGCAGGCCACGGTCGTCGACCCGGGAATTAGCCGCAAAGAGGTCTGCGAGCATATCCGCTTTCTCTTGGGCTTTGTGAGCCAGTGTTCCATCTGGGTAACGCAGCGGTGGCAGCGAGGGCTGACAAAAGTTAGATTGCACGGCTTTGGCCAGTTGCCAGAATCCACGGCTGCCCGTGGGATGGGAAGTGAGCTCCTGACCAAGCCGCGCGACGCGCTGGGCATCCGCTCTCTTAAAGGCCCTCTTACTCGACTTTGTGGCCCGGTTGTACGCTGCTTTGAGGTGGCCCACGTTTGGGTCGCGCACAGCCCGGGCCCTGATCCAGGCGCGATATGCCGACTGTTTTTGTCGAACAGCTTTGGCACAATCTCGCCCGAACCAGGGACGGGCTCTGCGGATACTGGCGACATCAGTGAAAGGGATGTAATAATCCATCCCTAAACTGACCTCGCCAGCAATAGCAGAAGCACTATCCGAAGGAGCCTTTCCTACAAAGCAGCGCTGGCTCCAGGGGACGGACGCATAATAATCGCGTAGACCGTCCCAATCCGCTGACGAGTAGTGCCATAGTCGTCGTGACGTTTGTACAGGACGTGCAGGAGGTGACACCTTCATGCCAGCGTGAACAACACAGTGGTCGGAACTACCCAGTGGGGCTCCTACCGAAACACTGTACTGGGCTGGGCGACTCGTCAGCAGTAGATCCAGCAGAGCGGGCGCGTGATCTGACCTGTCTGGTATCCGGGTGATCCCGCATACCATCTGGGTCAGACCGTGGGAGAGAGCGAACGCATGGGCGGCTCTACCCTATACGTTTATATTTTTATTTTGTATTGTTATAAAAATTTACTTAGTTACAAGCTAATAAGTTTGCTGCCAGCCTTCTCGGAACATTGCCAGTCAGTGATGAGGTGGAGGAGTTCTTTGACGCATGTTAGAATGCAGATGTAATCTTAGTATTGTTTAAGTTACGCAAAACTTATACGTAGGTCACACTATAAGTTTTGCGTAACGTTTTCCGAACTTTCAATTCTTCGTGTAAAATTTTCTGGATTTGACTCATACCAATCCCCAATAGTCCTCGAATTGTCTCATAGGTAATACGCGGGTTTTCTTCAATGAACCGCTTAACAGTAGCCACATTATTTTCGTTGACGGCAGTTAGAGGCCGCCCTTCACGAAATTCGTCATGTAAAGAAACTCGACCTCTCTCAAATTCAGTAAACCATCGCCTCACGGTGCTCAAACAAGGTGCTTCTCTCCCAAAAGCATTTTGAAGACGAGCGGCACAGTCTTGCGGAGAGAGGGAACTTTTAAAATCATAAAATATCATCACTCTAAAATCTTTTCAACTTAATTCCATTTTCGTTGCACACATAGAACTTTGATGTGTGATAAAAACAATTGACAAATGATTTCCCGCCAATTGTTTTTTTTCATTACTAAGAAAGTTGCAACATTTAAAAAAATATAACATTCGAAATTCAAATAGTTCCAATTAGCTAGAAGTGCAAAACTTTTAGTGTGCCGGGTGCCCCATGTACATGATTTATTTACAAAAAATATATTTTTAAGAACATAAATGGAAAAGAAAATAAATAGTTATTACTAAACTAACTTGTTTTAGTGCTTTAAACAGTTCCCTGTCACAATTATTCATAATCGCTCAAAAACCAAGAGGGAAATGTGAGGGCTTCTTTAACATAGATATTTAATTTACTATAAACCTCAATTTTATTGATAAACATTCTAAACATTTGATAAAATTTGCTTAGGACAGCCTTGTATGGACGAATTTCCAAATAGCAGAGAAACACCCACAAATAAACAATTTCATACAAATTTGTGTTGCTGTTTTACCCTATTACGTACAATGAATAGCATTATGTTGCAAGTGATTTCTTACAGAAAATTTATTTAAAGAGAAGTACAACCCAAACAGTAAAGAAAGAAGGTGGTTTGGTGTATGTACGCTAGTTTTTAAGCAACAAAATTTAAAATTAGAATATGCAGTATTATGAGAAATATATGGGTCAACTTACCATACATCCTCTGGGCCGAAATCAAATTAACGTAATCCATAATGGGGCGTCTTTTGTTCCATTTTTTACCAATGTAATACTTGAGGTACCTGTCAATCAAATTGACATGATTACATTATAATCATGTATTTCATGTAGTTTCGGCACTTCAGGGGACACCTGCCGATACGCGCACTCCCGACCCGCGACACGTCGATGTCATTACGTGCTCATTAGGTTAAGATATATTTATATATATTCTTATAATAAGGTATTTTTTGTAATATTTATATGTATTTTTAAGTTTAAGGTATATATCTATGGGTCGTAGCATAAGTTAATATAACATCTTGTAACTGTTCTCATGTAGCCTGAAATAAACGATAAATAAAAAAAAAATAACAATGGTCATGAGGTACCCGCCATAATGTTTACTTGAAACAGGATGATAAATTGTGTGATCAGAAGAGAACTATAATAGGTATCTAATAATGTGAATGATGCTGCAGCTGAATCTGTGTTGCAAGGAATTCTGTTCACTGCTTGGAAATAGATGCATATTATTAAAGTGCCTCTTCACATATCAGATTATTAGGTGGCCCAAAAAACAGTACTCTGGACACTCACCTGGCTGTTAGTGGCATCATTTCAATAGCCTGTTTAGGTTTCGGCATAAGTTTTTGTTTACTCTGTATAGGATATTCATGATTCAGGAGCAATTTCAAGCCGAACTTAGGAGGTTCGTGTAGTCCGAGAGCAACGTCACCTTCACACACTGTATCCATGTTCATTATCAATGAAACTTGTTGATTTAGCTGTAGTACTAATACTATAACAACCCTCTCTAAAACGTTGTACTATCCTTGCATCTTATCACATAATCACTGAAAAATAGACAACAAAAGCTATGCAATAGTAAAAGGTCTATCAAAGCAACATTGACAAATCGAATGTTAAAATGTTGAGTGTGTATACTTTGTTTGGCTAAAAGCTATCTTCCCATCAACAAATTGTTATTGCACTCAAAATGCTAATCGGTAAAGCTCGCCGGAGCCACAAAATTGAAAACTGCGGAGCCCTATGTATGTACTGAATTTACAATTACTACTCTTCTCACGTCACGTCTGTCACTGTCTTCAGTAGAGTGAAGTGACTGTTCTGGCTGGCTGACACTTGACAGTCTGATAGCTTGCTGTCAAACTGTCAATCTCATAATTTGATAATATAATAATGTTATGTATACATAATATGTTGTTATGTACCTATATGTTATGTATATTGACTGCCATTTTGACCTTGCAGGGTTAATATAGTGTAAGTGAGATTATAGAGAAATTCCAAATTATTTGCCCTTTTTCTTAATTATTTTTCCGTCAGAGTCATATTGTAGTAGTAATTAAGTGTTTGTAAGTATTTTTTCTGGTTGTCTGGTAGGATGGGGGATCCTCCGGAACCCTCCGATCCACCGGATATTTTTATGTCTGTTGAAGAGTTTTCGCCTTCTCGTAGTAGTCATCAAAAAAGACGAAATGAATCTCAAGAACATGTAGCTGCGCCCCAAAAAACCATTTTAGATGTTGAATCTGCGTCAGCTTCGATCCAAACCATATTCAATCATCCTACAATAGTGTTAGGAGTTAAATCCTACGACGAAAATGACAAAGGTCCGTTTGTAGTTATAGTTTCTAAAAAAGACGAAAATTTACCAGCAGGTTACTCTGTAAAACCTATTAAATTCGGTCAGTTTTTAGTTGCCCACAAAATAAAAAATATTTCCATGGGGGGAGTTAAAAGGATATGCAGGAATAAAATGTCGGTTCAATTTTTAAATGCCGTTGACGCAAACAATTTCCTTGCGAATTCAATTTTATTCGACAATAAATATGAGGCTTACATACCTTCATATAACGTTTCAAGGATGGGTGTAGTCCGCACAGTTCCCGTTGACCTTTCAATGGACGAATTTGTGAACTCAATGGCCCTACCCCCTGGCATTGGATACATTCTCAAAGCTCGTCGCCTCAATAGAAAAACCATTGGTAGTGACAACATGGTTACATATGTTCCAACTCAAACAATAGTCATCACATTTAGGGGCAAATCCCTCCCTTCCCATATATACTCATTCCATACATCCCTTCCCGTAGAACAGTATGAATTTCCCACTATTCAGTGTCTCCGTTGCTGTATGTATGGCCATGTGGCTGACCAATGTCGGCAATCTTCACCTAGGTGCTACAAATGCGCACAACAACACCAGGGCAATTCATGCACCATGAGTGTTGCAGAAATTATTTGCCTTTACTGCAATCAACATCATGTAGCCACCGACAGATCCTGCCCCGAACACAAACGTCAAAAGGACATTAAATCTCACATGGCTCGTGAGGGTGTATCCTACATGGAAGCCTCACAAGCCACTCCTTTTGTTATTAAATCATTTTCAACTGCTGCAAAATCCTCCACTCCTCAACTTTCTCAATCATCATCCGCCTCCTTTTATCCCTCTCAGTCCACAACATATAAAAAAACCATATTTAAGTCTCCTCGTCCTCATGTTCCCCTTGGTAAGTCTTATGATAGGATTGCTCATCAAGCACTCATATCACAAGATGGACATTCCTCCCCTAATGGCTGTGCATTCCCAATTTCTCAGTCCTCTTGTTCTCAAGATATTTCCCAAGATCTGCACTCTTCACAAAGTCTTTTTCTTTCTGTTTTAAACATGATTATATCTATTATCTCACAAAATAACATCTCTTTACCGCCCAACGTTGCCCAATCACTTACTAATTTCTTACTTCCTCTATCATCCAATGGACCCGACTATAATACAGTGGAACACTAAAAGCCTCAGACCTAAAAAACCTGAACTGTTCTCACTGATTAATAAGTATAACCCTGTGGCGATAGCTGTCTCGGAGACATGGTTAGTAGCTGGTAGTACATTTCGTATTCCAGGTTACTCATGTCTTCGGGATGACAGAGCTGATGGCTATGCTGGTTGTGCTCTTTTGCTCAGTTGTAAACAGTCTTTTGCTCAGATTACCCTTCCCTCTCACTCCCCTCATATAAATATTGTTGCTGCCAGGTTATGTAATTTGTCATTCATTTCCTTGTATATCCCTCATCCTTGCTCCACCCTGATCCCTGACCTTCTTTTACTGTTCAACTCAGTCCCTCCTCCTGTAGTCATTATGGGAGATTTCAATGCTCACCATACTTCCTGGGGGTCCAGTCTTTATGATGCATTTGCTTATGCCTTAATAGAAGTTCTGGATGAACTTAACTTGTGCATTTTAAATTCTGGATCCCCTACCCGCCGAGTTCTCCCTTCTCAAAACCTTAGTGCTGTTGACCTCACTATCTGCTCTCCCTCTCTTTCTCTTATGTCCTCTTGGTCAGTTCTTGACCATTCTCACGGAAGTGATCATTTCCCTATTATAATAAAATTTTCTATGACTATATCTCGTCCACTGAATTCATCCCCCTCTTTTAGATACAGGTTGTCTGGAGCAGATTGGCCTGCCTATGGTACATCTTTGGAGTCCAAAATATCATCTCTGTTGGTTCCCACTGGCAGCAATATTATTCAGTCCTACAACCTATTCCGTGACTCCGTTATCTCCTGTGCGAATGTCCATATTCCCATTAAAGTCCCTTCTAAGTCCATTCTATCGACCCCATGGTGGGACGCAGAGTGTACTGACTCTGTTAAATCCAGATGCGAGGCTGAATCTAATTCGATTCTTCGACAGCAGATCTATGACAGTTGAAAATCTGCTTATCTATCAACGTCAAGCAGCACTGACTCGAAGAACCCTGTCCGCAAAGAAAAAAGAAGGGTGGACCCGGTTCTGTGAGAACCTATCTCCCAGAACCCCATCTTCAATTGTTTGGAAACAAATAAAAAGATTCAGAGGATCCTGTAATATAGTCAACGATACTGACAACGATTTCACATCGTGGGTAGACGCCTTTGCTGATAGGTTAGCCCCCCCATGGGTTCCTACTTATGACTCTATTCCATCCGCTGTCCGCCCTTCTGCTCCTACTCAACATGAGGGAATGTTTAATAATAACTTCACAGCTCAAGAATTCCAGCTAGCAATAGAGGGATTAAAAGACTCAGCTCCAGGGTTTGATCAAATCCCATATTCTTTTATTGTCAAGGCTCCAGTCGCTGTCCAAATTCACTTTCTGGACATAATTAATGTCATTTTTAACAGTGGGAGTATTCCTCCTGATTGGAAAACTCAAATTATCGTCCCAGTCCTTAAACCTGGCGTTGACCCATCCTCTCCTAACAGTAGGCGCCCGATAGCTCTGTCCTCAGTGATGTGCAAGATAACAGAGCACCTTATAAAACACCGTTTGGAATGGTTTTCGGAGAGTCGAGAAATTTTGGCTATGTCCCAGTTTGGCTTCAGGAGGAATAAGGGTACTCTGGATAGTCTTAGCATTCTAACTTCCGAGATTCGTATATCCCTCCTTCAAAAGAAATATATGGCCACTGTTTTTTTAGACATTCAAGCAGCTTATGACAATGTTCTTCTTCCGGTACTTAGAAATAAACTTCTTCAACTGAATGTTCCGGACAAGTTAGTCCATTTCTGTGCAAACTTTTTAATGGAAAGATCGATAATTATCAAGAACCAGAACTGCCTTCTTCCCCCTAGAACCATCTGGAAAGGTCTTCCCCAGGGCTCGGTTCTAAGTCCCCTCCTTTATAGTTTGTATACTTATGATATCGAGCAAGTAGTCCAACCATTTTGCCAGATTCTTCAATATGCAGATGACTTAGCTCTGTACTCTTCGTCTTCCTCTATTGAAGAACTTTCAATAAACCTAAACAATGCCCTAATCCACTTAAATCATTGGCTTCTAAATCATGGTCTTTCTTTATCCCCTTCTAAATGCAAGGTAGTTGTGTTTACTAAGAAAAGAAATATTCCATCAGTTGACTTGCAGATTGAAGGTTTGCCAATCCCTCAATATTCTAATGCTAAATTTCTTGGCTTGTGGCTTGACTCAAGAATGACTGGGTCAACTCACTTTGATTACATTAGTAGTAAATGCATCAAAAATATTAATATCCTTCGGTCACTTTCTGGTGCATGGTGGGGTTCTCACCCATTCAATCAAAAATTATTATATAATGCAATTGTTCGCAGCCATATGGATTACGCTTCATTTTTATTAGATCCCTGCAGTAAATCTTCTCTTGCAAAACTAGACAAAATTCAGTCAAAATGTTTGCGTATTATCCTTGGAGCAATGAAATCTTCCCCAATCAATGCAATGCAAGTAGAAGCAGTAGATCCTCCTCCTTTCCTCCGTAGACAGTACTTATCGGACAAATTTCTTTTCAAACTGGTACAAAACTCTCAGCATGTCCTCTTGGATAAACTCGGCCTTCTTGGTGATTTATACAATATAGGTTCAATCTCTTGCCCTGATAACCTTCCTTGCATCTTAAATAGTTTCATAAAATTCACCCGTCTCCCAAATCCTGTCATTCGGTCCCAACTAAATCCTCTGTATTCTCTTCCGTATGAAGCTATCATTTATTCTCCTCCAATAATACTTGACATGGGGGTCCAAAAACATGATATTTGTGCTAACTTTGCCTTCAATAATTAAATATCCAATAATTTCGATGGGTGGACTAATCTACACGGATGCTTCTAAGTCAGACTATTGCGGTTCTGTAGGAGCGGCTGTATGGATTCCAAAGTTCCACATTATCCTTAGCTTTAAATGTCCCTCTATGACTTCAGTTTTTACGGGAGAGTCTATAGCTATCCTTGAAGCTATTCTGTATGTTTTATCTCATAACCTAAACAATTCTATAATACTATCCGATTCTAAAAGCTGTCTCCAAGCAGTTAATTCACACCCCTTCCGCAATAAGTCCAGGTCCCCTATCATTTTTAAAATTAGAGAGGCGCTCTTTAGGTGTCATCTAAAGAGTCTTGCAATCTGTCTCGCTTGGATCCCCGGTCACTCAAACATTGCGGGTAATGAAACAGCTGACTCATGCGCAAAACAAGCAGCCAGACTAGGCTCTTTGGAGTATACTGAAATATCGACACAAGATCTGTAACAAGTTTCAGGAGACAGCTTATCTCGTGCATGGAACGAGGTATGGCGTCTGTCTCAAAAAAAGAAGGACAAATACTATGGTGACATCCAACCACTCGTGCCCAAAAAGCCATGGTTCTTTAAGAATCGGGGCTTTGGAAAAAACTCGACATCGGTAGTTTCTCGTCTCCGCTTAGGTCATGCATGTACGCCAGTTCACTTGGTAAAGATTAAGGTTAGGGATCATTCTCTTTGTGAATGCGGTTTGGATGAAGGTGACGCGGATCACATCTTCTTCTCCTGTCCAAATCAACGAATTTCTCTTTACGATGTGCTTTCCTCTAATATTCCTCTACCTACATCTTTCAAAACTCTTCTAACCCTGGTCCATACCCCTTTTATCAAGACCCTTTGTAAATATATTGAATATAATAAATTAAAACTATAGGTACCTACCTACCTACTTAAATTACGTAACCATATCCCCCCTTTTTTGTGGTCTCTTATCTATTTATATCTTAATGTATTGTGTAGTTCGTAGTTACTGTAGATAGAATATTCTTTATCTATGGTAGTTTTAATTGTATTCTTTTATCTTTTATGGTATTTTTTTTTGTTTAGACTCTGACTGAGTTATGGAATTACTCGGCCATCGATCATAATTTCGACCCACAGTTAAAATCTCCTACGTTATTAGCTTTACTCACTGGTCATTGGCAAGTTGCTGCAAGTGCAAGCAGAGGCCATAACAAAGAATTGAAATGAATTATATGTATATTAAAAGTTCAAAATATATAGAAATCTTTATTTACAATAAGAATTACAATATACATAATTATATACTAAAAATATCTACATTACAAAGTATCGTTTAAAAAATCCTCCGCGTCATTGCCGACTGGGAAGGTTCCCAGAATGCTGGCTGTGTTGCCACGTTGGATGGCGATACTTATTCTATGGGCCAGACAATAGGCAGCCTTCTGGTCCTGAGAAGCATCGATTTAGCGTTTAGCAATGTCTCTATAAAGGCGGCGAGCACTCGGACCCCATGACCCCAGTGTCTCTACCCCAAACGGCTCAAATATGTAATCACCTGCTATGTTAGCATATTTACGCCATTTGAGGCCTTCAGCCGATGCAGCAGCAGCGCCGACACATCCGGATGTGCTTGGAAGGTGTGAAGGTGCTAAGTTGTCAACGCATGTAGCGTCCTACACCAAAGGCCTCCCATCTTCCACGGTAGCAACGACATAGCGTCCGGTCTCTTTCCATCGCTTCGTTCTAAACTATTTGGTTCACGTACGGCCGGAAGATATGCGGTGGAAAGAGCCCTACGAATTATGTCGTTTAGAATAGCGTGCCGTGCCGAGGTATACGACCTGCGCTTCTGCTACAAGAAAGGCCCTGGTGTCCCAGATTATCGACGGCTACTCCACAGGTGCAATGATGCGGGGATACACAAGGTGTACCCAGCCGAAGGCAAGTGGCAATGCGGAAGGTTGTGTCGTCCAACATTGTACCGATGTTGGGCGATGGGAGCGCCTGAATCCATAACCCTGACTCCCATTCTCCAACAGCTAGTAGGCGTGCACGCTCTGAAATATTGACAGAAGTGTCAATTAGTGTATTAATTCTCAATTTACAGAGCGGTGAATCCCACAGTCGCTGTGAGCCTAGGCGTGAGGGCAGGTCAGTGTCGGGGCAAGACATCCTCCAAGCATTTATGGCATCGGTCTTGCATCGCACCTCGGAATCAGTGTATTTGACAAAATTTTCCTGACTAATTCTTCGGTGCTATGGACCGACGACAGAAATGCTGGCAGACTGACATCTGTGACCCTACGAATACCTAGCCCGCCCAAGCGAACTGGAAGAGACGCTTGGACCCAGGCCCGGTCATTAATATTTACATTTCAAATTTTACACAAAGAGTTTTCTATTAAGTTGTCTAGTCTGCCCAAAGTTTCTAAATTTTTCCAAAATTGTCCTGAACGGAGGGCATGTGTAAATTTGGGTACGAAAAGACAAAAACGAAGAATAGTGAAAGCTGAATGAATACTGATATTACATAGACTATCAATAACCTGATCAAAATTTTGAATTTTTTTTCTCGATAAAAGTGGAAAAGCCATCTTCTAAAATCGGGGACCCTAGGAGGCGTAAAGAAGTTTTGTCCAAAACTTTTATGTTGGGGGCCAGACAGTTGAATTTGGAGATTGTTGTTAATTTATCTGTGTTTTCAGATATAAAAATCTCACATTTATTCGGGTTCATTGTAATTGTAATTTGTTTTTAGTAGGTTACCCGGAACTCAACGATTTAGATTAGGTTAATTTCTTCTTTAAACAAAATGGGTAGGTTAGGTTAGGTTAAAACTGTGAGCTCCTACGCACGAGGCAAGCGAGCGAAGCGAGTGGTCCCGCGGCAGCGGCCGGCGAGTGCCAGAAACGACTTGCATTAATAGAAAAAAGAGATTGTTTTTAGTAGGTTACCCGGAACTGGACTATTTAGATCAAGTTAATTTCTTTTTTAAACAAAATGGGTAGGTTAGGTTAGGTTAAAACTGCTACCTCCTACGCAAGAGCCGAGCGAGCGAAGCGAGCGGTGCTGCGGTAGCGGCTGGCGAGTGCCAGAAACGATGATTTTGCGTAAAAACTGTTACACTGACATGGACGGGTACGTATTACAATGTCGAAAGTTCTTAATACCTACATCTGGAAAACCCACGCTTAAAACGTCGAAAATCCTAATACCGAACGTATGAAATACCTATACCCGATATACCGAAGCTCAATTTGTCTAATTTCACCTGCTGAGACCACCTGGGTGGACCGTGGGAAGTTTTTTTTTACAGCGGGCCACCTGTGACCACCTGGGTGTTACGTGGGAAATATAAAATTTCCACCTTCCACCTCAAATGTACCAGGAATACATAACAACATAAGAGCCAACATTTCAAATAAGCGAAAGTTCTAAATCCCGAAAGTTCCAAATCCCGATAGTTCCAAATCACAAAAGATTAAAATCCCGAAGGTTCATACACCAAAAAGAGATTGTTTTAAGTAGGTTACCCGGAACTGAACTATTTAGATTAGGTTAATTTCTTCTTTAAACAAAATGGGTAAGTTAGGTTAGGTTAAAACTGTGACCTACGCAAGAGCCGAGCGAGCAAAGCGAGCGGTGCCGTGGTAGCGGCCAGGGAGTGCCAGAAACGATGATTTTGCGTAAAAACTGTTATTCCAACTGAAATATTTGACTAAATAATAAAAAATGTTAAAAGTACTAGTTGGTAAACAAGTTAAAGTTTAAATGTTCATTTCCCAAACATTAGGTATTTTTGAAATTTATCTTTTATCGGGTTTTAAAACTTTCGGTCATATAAACGGTCGGTATTTTAATATTCGGCATTTTATTTTAGTATTAGGCGTTTCGATTATAGGTCTTATAAGATTCTGTATTTTGAATTTTCGGTATTTTAAACTTTCGGTATTTAGAACTTTCGACCATATAAACATTCCGGATTTTAATATTCGGCCTTCCCTTCATATGGCTTATTTAAATGCGGTATTTTCAAATTAGGCATTGTAATACGTACCCCACGGGACATAGACCAACGCGGTCGTCGTATACGCTCCGGGCGGCATGGGACGATGCACGATGGTAAGAGATCTGACGGGAAGTCGATACCATAGAGGATACCATAGAGGATGGGTCGCCCGCTAGTTTGGGTTGCAGCTGGTGTGTCGGCACTGCCGACACACTAGCTGCGACCTATCATCCGGCAACCGCCAAACGTGCCGGCGTGGCGGCCGAGGTACATGAGCGCTCGAAGGTGGGCAAGTACAGTTGTCTCGGCACTCAATACGACTTTGTCGCATTTGGTGTCGAGACACTGGGCCCGTGGGGCCCGGGCGCGCGCTCGCTTTTCAAGGAGCTCAGCAAACGGCTCAGGGAGGTAACAGGAGACTTACGTGCCGGTGGCTTTCTTGCGCAGCTCCTCCTGCAGACTCCTGAGGAACACCGTACGACACATCTCGCCGAGCTGGCCCGAGCCAGTTGGGTAAGTTATGGCCCTCTTCGGATAAATATGCCGTGGTTGACCAGTGCCTCCCTAACGCAGCTCCAGAGTATATATGGCGATGTCAAGAGACAACGCCAACACCACCTCGCCCCGCGATACTGGACAGTCCCCGACAGAAACCGTACTGTTGTCCACCAGCTCTGGGTCCACACGCGTTTGATGGCAACGAACGAATCGTGCTCTCGCTCTTTCGCCTCAAGTGAATCGCTTGATTCGATTGATTTAACTGCTAGTACAAAAAAAAAGTCCAACGGCGAATTGAACTATAACTTTATAAATTATAACTCGATTAACTTGAACTGAGCAACAACTCGAGTTAACTCAAGTTTAAACATCTCTAGACAGGCGCATGCCATGCCCAAAGAGAATACAATACTGCCATTGCATGCACAAATGGCAAATAGTACCTAATACATGGTAGGTAATACACAAAAATTGTCACAAATGCATGCATGGCAAATGCAAAAATGTTTGATATTTCTATGAGATTGATGTAATTTTCATTACAAATCGATAGTTAAATGTCAGTAGTACCTATGCACTTTGTTGTAAATTATATAGTTAATAGTTTTTGTGAAAGCGTATACCTTAATTTGTGCCTGGTATTCACAACTTCACAGCACAATGGACATTCCAGTACAAATAGCTGTGAGGCTGAAGCCTCCAAGTCTCGCAGACTCTTCCCAGTGTATATTTAGCAATCCTGTTACGCAAATAGTCATTACTGAAAGTGGGCAAACATTTCATGTAAACAGAGCTCTACCTGTGGATTGCACACAAGCACACCTCTTTAATTCATTCATGATACCGCAAATCAACTGTTTCCTCGATGGGTGTGATACTTCAGTTGTTGTGTTTGGACAAGGCAATACAGGAAAGACATACACATTGTTTGGTGCAGGTTAGTATTATTGTATTAGCATGTAGGCATTTATAGTATTATTTATTTGTACTTAATATATGTTTACCTACATTACAGGTTTTGAATGCATTCATAGTGAATGTGATCAAGGTATTGTGCCACGATTCTTATCTGAAATATTTCACAAACTTAATCAAATGCCAGAACGGGAATTCATACTTCATATAACTTGGATGCAAGTTGTGAACAATAATATATTTGATGTAATGGGTGCTGGTCTTGTGAGATGCTGCAATGTTGAAGAAGCCTTTCAATACTTACAGCTTGGATGGAGACAGAGATGTCAGGGCAATAATCACACAGTATTTACAGTTAGTGTAGAACAAAAGTGGGTCAGTACCAATGGAGTTTTAAACCATAGGATGTCAACTGCCAGTTTTTGTGATCTTGCTGCTTACCCTGATCCTGGATTATTTGCTTTAGAAAACATTATCAAGGAACTATTGGCAGGTAACCCACCTAAGCAAATAAACTACGACCAATGCATTCTCACGGCAATGCTTAGAGACTCGTTTGGTGGAAGAGCTTTTACTTGGGTAATTGGATGTATCAGTACAGAACCAGAAGATTATGAAGATACATTAAAAACTCTCAACTTATGTTTATGTTGTAGAGGCATCAAGAATTTTGTAACTGTGAACTTATTTGCTGATAATAATACTCCTATTTATTTAGAAAAATCTGTGATACCAGATAATAGTTTTAATTTACAATTTGCTACAACACAATGGATAAAACTAGTTTCTAATGCAGAAGGTCTTTTTAACAAAATACTGGAATCTAAGTCTATATCTGAAACTGATATCAACCAAGTAAGTGAGTGGTTATTTCTAAAAGCAGAGTGTGATGAGTGTTTAAATGGAGATGTGAGTGCGGATAACAAAGATGCAAATATCAAGCAAGGTTTACCTAGAATAGCTGAGGATACTGAACCAAGTGAACCCAGTGAATCAGATGTTGACTCAGATTCAGAAGATACTCATTCTGATACTGTGTTTCAAGATAAACTGGAGAAATTCATGGAGTATTTCAGGGAGAAAAATGACCAATTATTTGCTGATAGATGTGAGGAATACTTAAATCATATTGACTCTGATGATATCACTATATCTGAGCTTAGTGGATCACAATCTCTACCTGTAATGACATCCCAATCAATTTCAGGCAGGCGAAGAACTATTCAACCTGGTGAAAGTATATCAGGAGCAGAGTTAGAGCTCTTGCGGAAGGTTGCAGCAAAAGCTATTTCACCGGAATCTCAAAAAATTTTAATAGAATCTCATAAAAAAGATGTTGATCCTGAACCAAAGTTAATAGAGAGAGAGTTACTAAAAATGATTGACTCGCCAAAGACTGAAGAAATATGTAAAAAGTACAAATTGACTAAAGAAAAGTATACACAAAAACAGATTCTAGCCAGAAAATTGTCTAAAGAAATTAGTAGTAGTCAGACGCAGTTAAAGGAGTTGATAAGTCTCTGCATCGCTAAAGAGAGACTTATTAGTGATTTATCAAAAACCATGTGCCATACACATAGTAAAACATACTCTGAGAAAATAGAATCTACTATAACAGATCAAGATACCATGAGAGAAATAAAGAGACATGAAACAAATCTCAAAACATATAAGAAACAAATTGAACAAATCAAAAGGCAAATAAAAAAAGATGAGAAGCGTAAAAATACTTTAGATGTAGAGCTTGTAAAAGATAAACTGAAACTGGATGAATTATCAGATACTTCAATTGATTTGAAAGATAGAAAGGCGAATTCTTTAAAGCATTTCACACATAGAATAACACAATTAGACAGTATTCTGAAGGAAAAGACTAATGATTTAGAGAATTTGGACTTGTCTAAAGAAAAGGAATTATTATTGAGGAAAGAAATTAAAAATTTGAGGAAAACTAGAGAATGCTTGCATGAGCAAAGATGTAGCTTAGGACATAAGAGAAAGATGTATAAATCTCTTTCAGACTCTGAGGTATAATATAATATTATTTATTTACAACATTAATTTTCACGACTTGTTATAATCGGCATAGGCAGAATACAGGGTGGACCTATTGTCGCAAACTAGAACCTTTTATATTTGCCAGAGCCTCGTCTAATGATATGCACACAGAAGTTAATTTGGGCCTGTATGTACCCCCTTATATGTGTGGTAATATTAGTGTATATTCTCATTAAACTTGACTTAACATTATGCTATTTTCAGGAACGAAAATTACTTGAATGTGAAGAAGCCATAGAAGCAATAGACACAGCAATAGAATACAAAAACAATTTGATATGTGGCAAATCACCATCTGCATCATTGTCTGATTCACAAGAGAACAAAGATTCGAGAAGTAGGGGTGAACAGATGTTGATGGCTCGCCTTGACAAGTTGTCACATGATGAAATGAAGACTTTGCTTTATCGGTACTTTCAGAAGGTAAGGTGTTGATACTTACTAAATTATGGCTGCATGAAATGCAGTACTGCGGGAACATACATAATTTATTACAAACTTTGCACTACTACTACTACTACATGAGTAAATAGATGGATCAGTGAAATCTTCCTATAAAAACATGCATCATACTATAAACCCTAAGATTGTCCACTGGCTGTGTGAAACATTTACGCAAGCATGCGTGTAAACGTTTTCAGTCTCTGTGCTTAAGCGACATGCGGCCAGTAGACACACACATGTCACACATGCAACCGAGTGGTAGTGCAACCAACTTCTGCTTTTGAATTCTGCTTTTCTGATTGTCAAATGGTCCATTTCTGAACAATCATAAATCTTTATTAAGAAACTAGCTGTCCCGGCGAACTTCGAACCACCTTTTAAACCTTCCCTCAGTTGGTACAAATATTTTAAGAACAAAATTAGTCAAATTGGTTCTCCATTCTCGAGTTTTAGCGAGACAAAATGAACGGCAAGATTTAGACGCCAGTCAATGTATGGGATAAATCCTGCTACTAAATTTGTTCAGAGGGATGAATTACTATATCTATTTTTTTATCATTTGTCAGGTAGTAGATTTACGCGGGGCGTGTGCTGCCCTCGAGGTAGGAGTGGCGGCGGCCTCGGAGGAGACAGCGGCGTGGCGCGCTCGGGCTGCGGCGGCCTGGAGACATGCACAGCGGGTCAAACCACATACACATTCAAGGTACTATTCACGATACACTACTGTGTTATTCAATTCAATTCAATTATTTATTTGACAAAAATAATCAAAACATTGCAAATTAGTTTCTTCATACTAGAGTTAGGACTTAACTAGAACATAATATAACTTAATGCCTACATATCTGATTTCAGCTATAATATATCTATGGCATATACTCTGAGGTTTTTCAAATTTCTAGGTCGCTTTTCCACTAAAGATGTGCTATGATACATTGCTATGGTCCACATAACACAGCACTGGTGGTAACGGATTCAACAAAGTTATGTTTTTTTGTATGCGTGTGGTGTAGCTATGTAAAGATTAGATTACCTACAGTAGGTACTCGTTTGACACTGAAAGCTGACATGGCTATCGAGCAACAAGTTATTTTATATCTCACAATGTTATGTGTGAAGAAGAACTCATAGCGGAAGCTGATTGATACATTGATTAGTATCAGTGGAAACATTCAGTTTCATAGCTTAGATATTTGTTAGATCCTCGCAGAATAGCGTAATGGCACGTCTCAGGTGGAAAAACAGCCTTAATAGTTTAATCATGTTTGTTTTAGACAATTCCAATCAATACACCGGTACTTGGAAGGTGGCCACCCAGAAAGAGCTTTATCACTTGGCTTGACTACAGACTCGGAGACGTCAGACGATGCTATGAGGCTTGTCGATCGCATGAAGCAGCTCACTAGATATCCTCAGGTAACATTCAGTTTTTCGATTTTCAAATATGTGCCAATCTAAATCGAATTCTGGTAGTATAAAATACATTATGTACAAAGCTCTATTCACACTAGGCTGATTCATGCATAGAAAATAGACTTGTGAGCTCTCATTGGCGGATTTTCGACTCCACCAATGAGATTCTCGGAACATAATGGACCCTCATTGTTGCAATCAAAAACCGCTAATGAAAGTTCACAAATCTATTGTCTATGCGTGGACATCAACCTCAGCATATCTACATCAAAAAAGTGTTTACGTTCGAAAGCTATCATACCATAGACAGATACACACACAGGTTAAAATTATAGCATCACTCTTTTCCGCCGCGAGTGCGTTAGAAGCACATTATGTAGTATGCTGTATCTCTATACTTTACTTTTCAGCCACCGGTGATACCCAGTCAAAATCTACGTCAGCTGATGCCGGCCACGAATCTTCCCGTGGCAAAGGTTACAAAGGAAAGGAATAAACTCATTATAGTCCAACAAAATAAAAAGCACTGACATTTGCTCATCATTTTATTGATAATTGTAAACTCTTTACTTATATTCGTGTTTATACAATATTTTATGCTACTTTTTGAACTTTTAATGCACTGACTTGTTATATTCTACAGTCATTATATTATCTTTATCACATTTTATTGATTCTTAAAGACTTATGTACATAAATTTTGACATAATTATTGATATTGTTCACAATGTATTGTAAATATTTTGCCAACTAAGCTTCAGAATGTAAATAAGTAATCAATAAATATATTTAAATAATATGTATTCAACTTTTTTTTCACCTACATAGAAACTATACACACGAAGTTAACTCGTTGAGATTACATATGGCAACATTGTAAAATTTGATATTGGCAACTTATCAATATAGAACATTGATTGAACAAAATTAGATTTTAACTAGAACAGTGCATTTCACTCAGCCCAAAATATTCTTATCTATTACAATTGTCTTAATAATTATAGTAAACTCATACCTAAGTTTACTGTAAATATTACAGTTTTATTATATTGTATTATAATTACAGTTTTTATTTTAAGTACTTACTGACGTTTGTAAGAGCCATTTAGTGACATATACAAATAAATAAATCATTTCATTTCATTTCACTGCCTCGGTGGCTCAGTGGTATGAGTATGCGACTACCGCCCCTCAGGTCCCCAGGTTCGATTCCGGGTCGATTCAAATTATTTGTGTGATCCACAAATGTATGTTTCGGAGTTTATAATATGTATCTATTTAGAAATAAGTATATAAGTATGTTTATCAGTCGTCTAGATCCCATAACACAAGCTTATATTAGCTTAATTTGGGCTTGCTGACGTTGTGTGAGAATGTCCATAAATATTAAAATATTATATTATTAATTATTAAGTTACCAGTCGGGGAGTTATCGGGATATTAACCATGTATTTTCGTCGAGCATTTGATATTTCGTCATTTTTGCAAGCGCCATGATGACAGAGTAACTGAAGTACTGGCAGTTGAGGATGAACATCAGAGTAAATTTTTTTGTTCAGTACCGACATGCTCCCATCCCTATAATTGCTGACGTTTAATTCCCTAGTTCTTAAATTTCTTTTGAGGTTACTATAATGAAACATATTTTTTCTTAATATCTAATGTAACAAAATTTTAAGAACACAATATTAATAAGTTTTACGAAAATTTTCGAGTATTGACCTTCAATGACAGACTGACTATTGGTATAATATCTGTCGATATCATGATTTGAAGTTCCATGGTATACAAAGTATACCTTCTGACAAAACTGAATAGTAGTGAGTTATGTAAAGTAAGTTACCCTGGAGTTTCTGAAATGAAAATTATAATAATGACCATGAAATTTTATAAAAATCACAAAATATTGTTTTGTTTTAATGTGTATGTCACTGTAAGATTGTAAAAAACCGTTGGATTGTATGTAATCAGTCTCGCATGATGAAATTTTATTGCCAGATTATTTTCTCACAGGTTCTACCTCCAAAAACTAACGGCCACTCTTTTTCCAATCGCCAGTAATTGCATTAATTGTGCCAATTTTGCGAGATTGCTTGTAGTCTGGGGGTATTTACAATTTTACGGTGACATAGTGAGACAAAGCGTTGTAACTAGTAAGAACATGTTGTAAATATGTACCTCAGTAATTGCTGGACTTCTAGTAAGTAATCTTTGGCAACAGGATATCATTAGACCTGGTGTGATACTGTCATCTTTTTGTAGATCTAATAGACCAAATCGTTGTTTCACTTCCTTATAGAGTGCTCTTTCAATGTGTTTGTTACTGAAATGAAAAATAAAAAATATTAGGCAGGAAAACCGAAAACGATACGATCGGCAGGCTAAATCCAAGTTTGTGGGGACCCAGCCCTTATGGGCTTTCCGCCATCTTGAAAAAGGGTTGCAAATCGTTATGGCGCTCTATTGGGCAAACTAATCATCGCACAAAAAATTTACAACATTTTTGTCGCAAATTAAATTCTCTACAACTTTGTTCTATAACTTTTTGTCGTAGAATTAAACATAACTAAGTTATTAACAAAAACAGATGAAAATTTGAGAACGAATTTCCTTTAAGGTTTAGCTTTACACTACCCCTCTCTTGATATCTAAAAAATAAAATAGCAACCTCTGACTTTTGCACACTTAGCCCCAAAAAATGTAACATTTCAATGGACTAATGGGTAATTAGTGGTTTTGTTGGTGCTATACCAACTCTTCTTGTTAAGAGAAAAACGCCGGACCAATCCCATATTTGAAAACCAAAGTTTTATGCAAACATTCATAATCATTATTGGCCAAATACAATACATATAACATCTTTACCCTGAGCCGTTTTTTATTCCGTCTACACATTTTGTTGGTCCCATATTTTTATTTTTTTATTTTTTATATTTAGGTCGACAAATTGACGCCATCCGCCTGATGGTTAGCTGTGGCGACGTCTGGCGATTGTGGGCAACTCTCACAGTACACAGGAATACTATAGAGAGTGACCCTCAACTTGACGACCCAGTAATGTGCCTCTTCACGCTTCCCTTAAAGAACCCAGGGTTATATGTTGGAGGAAACACGTGTGCGGGCAGGGCGTTCCAAGCCACCATCGTCCGGTAGAGAAACGAACGTTTAAAACGCTCAGTTCTCGCGATGACGGTTTCCACGGTACGAGAGTGACATCTCTGCCCGGCACGCGTTGTTCGGGATCGGAAGGGAGAGGGTGGGATCAGATTGAAGAGCTCTTCAGAACACTCACCGTGGTAAATACGGTAGAACGCGGCCAAGGAAGCAATTATTCGGCGCTGGGCTAGCGGCTCAAGGCTTCCCGTTACCTCCGGACAATCTATAATGCGAACAGCGCATTACCTCGAGTGCGTCCAGCAAATACTTCGCGAAGCCGTCCCAGAGGTGAGAGCAGTATTCGACGCAGGGTCTAATCTGCGTTTTGTACAGCAGACACCTCTGGTGCGGTGTAAAGAATCTCTTTACCTTATTCAGTATTCCTAGTTTCCGCGAAGCTAAGCCCAATACATCTCTCAATGTATTTAGTGTTATTGAGCTCTTGACGTACGTCTATGCCAAGGATGTCTAGATTATCCTTCATTGGTAATGTTGCATTCTGAAGAGTGGGTAGGGGAAGGAAAGGGGATTTTTTCGCTGTAAATGCACACGCCTGTGTTTTGCGGGCATTGAACTCGACCAAGTTCTCGGCACCCCTTGTTGAGATCAGCCACGAGTCGTCGTCTCTCCTCCTCAATCTCAGATCGCCCCGCCGTCGGACGAACCGAGTAACTCCCGTGCAGTGTGCTATCATCTGCATAGCAATGAATGTTCCCGAGGGATAGCATATCATTGATATGCAGAAGAAAGAGAGTTGGTGATAGTACGGACCCTTGCGGTACCCCGGCATTCACTTGCAAGAAGCGAGAAGCCTGGCCATCGCAGAGGACCCGCACTCGGCGCTCGTTTAAAAAGCTGGCAATCCAGCCGCACAGTTGAGGAGGTAGACCATATGCCGGAAGCTTGGAAAGGAGCGAAGCATGCCAGACCCTATCGAAAGCTTTGGCGATGTCCAGGCTAATAGCCAAGGACTCGCCGTACTTTTCCATAGCCCCACCCCATACATGCGTGACGAATGCCAGGAGGTCACCCGTTGATCGTTTTGGCCTGAAGCCATATTGCCGATCATTGATTAGCGAGTGATCCTCCAGGTATCGCACGAGCTGCTTATTGATATGGAGCTCAAGCACCTTGCAAATGACTGAGGTGACAGCTATGGGTCGATAGTTGCCTGGATCGGAGCGATCCCCTTTCTTGGGGATCGGTTGTACGTTCGCCTCTTTCCAGACCTCCGGCACGAGCCCTGTAGAGTATGACAGGCGGTACAGACGCGTTAGTACTGGAGACAACTAAGCAGCACATTTTCGTAACACCACCGCCGGAATGCCGTCAGGGCCACTCGCTTTCCGCGTGTCGAGCGACCGCAGCACTGCCCGTACATCACATTGCCTGATAACAATATCAGGCATAGTGTGCCACAGTTGGCGATGGCGGGGGGCTGCAGGCCACGGTCATCGACGCGGGAATTAGCCGCAAAGAGGTCTGCGAGCATGTCCGCCTTCTCTTGGGCTTTGTGAGCCAGTGATCCATCAGGAAAACGCAGTGGTGGCAGCGAGGGTTGGCAAAAATTAGACTGTACGGCTTTGGCCAGTTGCCAGTATCCACGGCTGCCCGTGGGGTGGGATGTGAGCTCCTGACCAAGCCGCGCGACGCGCTGGGCATCCGCTCTCTTGAAGGCCCTCTTGCTGGACCTAGTGGCCCTATTGTACGCTGCTTTGAGGCGGTTCACATTCGGGTCACGTGCCGCCCGAGCCCTGACCCAGGCGCGATACGCCGACTGTTTTTTCTGGACAGCCTCGGCACATTCACGCCCGAACCAGGGGCGAGCTTTGCGGATGCTGGCGACATCAGTGAAAGGGATATAATATTCTATCCCTAGACTGATCTCGCCAGCAACGGCAGCAGCGCTATCCGAAGGCGCCTTCCCTATAAAGCAGCGTTGGCTCCACGGGACGGACGCAAAGTAATCGCGGAGACCGTCCCAGTCTGCCGACGAGTAGTGCCATAGTCGTCGAGTCATTTGCTCAGCACGAGCAGGCGGTGGCACTTGGAAGCTGGCGTGCACCACACAGTGGTCGGAAGTGCCCAGTGGGGCGCGTACCGACACACTGTACTCGGCTGGGCGACTCGTCAGCAGTAGATCCAGCAAGGCGGGCGTGTGGTCTGACCTGACAGGTATCCGGGTGATCCCCTGTACCATCTGGGTCAGCCCGTGGGAGAGAGCGAATGCATGGGCGGATCGTCCCGCATGATCGGTCCTAATATAATATGGTGACGAGCCTATTACTCTTTCTGGGTACTCTAGGTAAATTTGGCAGAACCTTATCTGCCTGTCAGATGACTCAGGCTCTAGAGATGTTGATACCTTAACCCTGAACATACTTACATGCTATATTCAGTCATGAGTTGTGTAGCTACGTCAAGATGCTTGGCCATATAAGCTACTAGCTCTTCCGCAGGACATGACGAGGGTGTAATGAATTGACCCGTCGGTGATACCATCAAAGGACCGGCCTCCCTGGAATTTAATAGTTTGCTATTGGCACCGATAAAAAAATTACGATACTAGTACACATACCCCATTCGAAGCAAAGAAATGGACAGTTTTTAAATTCCCAATAGATTAGCGAATATTAAGGCCCTGTTCGCACGAGATATTTTTTAACGCGCGTTAAAAATGCTTCGAAGTAGATCAAATTCATTGACTTGTAATTATTTCCACGACAGCGGATTTAAATTGCGACGGATTTTTCACAGCTGTGTTGTATTTTAAGCGCAGGGTGTTGAACGTGAAGTTAAATTTCCCGCTCAACGCCCCGCTGGCGTTAAAAAAAGTCGCGAATTTATAACGCCCGTGCAAACGGGATTTAGGGTCTTTCGAAACAGCGTTTGTACATAAATTGGGGTACCTAATAGGGTGTAATTATTTAGAAATTAACGACGAAAAAGGGGCTTATAATCCCTCGACCAATTGGGAAATATTATATAGGACTAAGTATGAGAGAACATCCAAGGTATCGAAACGAATAGGTTAAGTACAGAAACTTACGGCTCCACAACAATTTCGTATTTGCTAAGTGATTCCGGAAGGCTCGGTGGAAACCTGCGTCCTTTACCATAAAAATCTCCGATAGAAGTGATCAACTGTCTCAAATGATTACAGTATTGTGCTGCAGACACTTTAGGCATAAATTTTCTGAAATTGAAGAAGAATTTTTAACTGCTGCATTTCAAAAGAAATGAAGTCTACTAAGTTACGAATGTGTTATGTTACCTTCGGCAAATATGTATATCTCTGAGTATACTGGACAATGTTTTCTCGTAGTTTGGTATTTTCACCAAAGCGACGTCTTCTTGGCTTACTTTTTTAATGAGCTGCAAAGATTAATAAACTGATTGTCATGTCAGAATGCACAATAAACCAATAACATAAGGGATTGCAAAGTAATGGTAAGTAAGATAACTTTTCAAAATATAGCATTATTTTCGCAATAACGCGAAATAAGTTTTTGCGAAAATAATGCTATTATATTTTGAAAAGTTTTAACATCTTACTTACCATT
The DNA here is from genome assembly GCA_963556515.1 of Nudaria mundana. NCBI lineage: Eukaryota > Metazoa > Arthropoda > Insecta > Lepidoptera > Erebidae > Nudaria > Nudaria mundana. Next base: position 9,948,859 of record OY748293.1, read on the forward strand.
ACTTTGTCATGGATTTTCGCCAGGTAACGCCTGTTTCCATCCAATATATAAGGGATTGCGTCTTTAAATCGATTTTGCTTAAATTAAAACTATACTCACAGATAACCATTCATTTCTGACGTCCATAATGTTAAGAAACACATCCCCATCCAAGCTGACGCCCGTAAATTGTCCCAGTGCAATAGTCCTATCTGTGTAACAATGATGCAAGGTTCTAATCAGACAGACATTGAGATAAATTACGTAGTGCATTATTACTTTAATGCGTGAAGAAATCCCACAAGATTAATATATTTTATAAGCAACAAGCTGTCCCGGCGAACTTCGTACCGCATTCATTTTTCTAATCTTCCGCATAACTTTTTTTTTCTTCTATAAGATCCTTCTCCTGATAATTACGAACACAACAAAAAAAGCCGTGCACGCGTGATGGCGCGACCAAGGGAAATAGGGATTCATTTTTATTATAGAGATGAAGTATGGTAAATTTTTCTCAAATAATTTTACAATATGAATCGTGACTTCCAGGAGGAACGTTGTGTCAATTGATCAAGACACCACTAGTCCAAGACCTTTAATTTTGGGATCATACTGTGTTAATTATTATTAACCTTTGCAATGTGTTAACATTGTCGGTTACCACTAGACCACGAGCCCCTCGGTAGGCTATGGTAGGCTGTGCGTAATGTTGCAATTACGTTTAGACACAACTAGAGGGATCTGAAGCTGGACATTGATGAGTAGTTGGTCAGTTGTAAGAACACTACTCTTGTAACGGGAACATTCGCAGGTTCGAGTCCAGCCCAACACTATAGTTGATGTGATTCATATTGTGAAATTATTTGAGAATCCCACAAGGACTTTCAATGTATCAATCAAATATGTAAAATTACTACAATAAGGGAGACCACATAAGACCAAAAAATATGTAACTTCATATGCTCCACAAGTAGCACAAACCCACAAGAAGTACTGAATGCGGAAAATGGTAGTAGGTGTTAAGAACGGTAAATCGGCGGCTTCGGTAAATGTCATTATTACACATCGAATTTTATTAGATGACTTTCATGTGTACAAACCTTTCAAATTAGACATAATCGTAGGATGCTGCACTGCTAATGATACCAAGCTCTGGAGCGCTCCTCGTATGTGACTTATGTTCCAACCGCTGTCGTACTTTACCTGCGTTGGGAGAACATTATTTTGTTAGTTTTTAATATACAGCTATATAATCTTTCCTAAGTGGTCGCAAATTAGTTACTATTAAAACATTTTGTTGCGTGTCATCAACATTTCATCGCAAGGCAACGGGTTTCAAAAATTTTCAAAATTACAATATAAGTAGCTGCTACTTTTTAACAAATTTAATTGGCCATTTTGGACATAACCCATTATACGTGTGCCCGGTGATGGCAATAGGCTTGCATCCTATTACTTGGGACCAAAAATACTGCCAAATTGTGGGTGTGTAATGCACCCCTGCCTACCCCTTCGGGGATATAGGCGTGATATGGGTCTTGTCTGTTTGTATAAAACATTGTGTAAGTGGTAATGCAAGTATTGAGAGGCGAACAATAATCTGGTAAATATACCTTAACTACACAAAAAGCCAATAGGCTTCTCTCAATATTATCTGGGACCAAGAAAATGATTTACAGAGTTAAAATTTAAAAACGAATTTAAACGAAAATCAAATAACCTGATTATATTCTAGAATATAATAATAGGATGGCTAGTACATATGTTAGTTAATTAATGTATAGGTTACCAACTTCTTTAATACCATAGTTTTTGCAGAGTTGGTCTATTAGACATTCCACTTGTTCCCTGGTCGCCCGCGCCGATTCATATTTCTCCTTGGCTTGCTTACTGTTTACAAATATCCATTCTCTAGTTAAAGAAAATATGTTAAGGTAAATACGAGAGTTAATCATAAGTTTTGACCATAAACTATTCAAAAATATGAGTGTGATCATAATTACGTAGGTTGATTAAATGCAGTATCACATTAGACATGTACAGCTATGGGGAGAGTTCTAAATTATGTTCAAATCTACTCCAGTTGATTCAGTTTCACAACATAATTATTAACAGTACATAAAAACATTTCAATTTGGTCAGGTGATCAAACTTTTCTGACATAATATTACCAATGTACCTAGGTATTATAATGTGACATAGGTAGGTAAATTATGTCGATTGACTATAGTGAACAAGAGCATGGCACCATACTCTTAAGGCTGCTATTAAAGCATGAATAAAATTTCAAACAACTTACTCCAAACGGTTTATAACTTTTTTCTCATAAACTTTTCTCTTCAAATTGGCAACTTTTTGGAATTCATCATTGTAGTCGTCATATGTTTTTGTAAAGTTATAATAGCTGTAACATAAATTATCTTGTACCTCAGAGCAACTGTCTATAGATAGAGGGTGAGTGTCACGCATTTTCTTCATGGCGACTACTAAGCAGCTCAGATATAAGTTGCCCAGTGTTTGCATTCCAAGGGCGCCACATTATTGAAACACCTCGAAAACAAGATCTCAAAACAATAACAACAAACATTAATTAGTTCCTTTTTTTGCCACACGACAATTTAAACTGGGAAGGCTATAATGACGTTACGTCATTCTCGACTGTTTGACTGTTCTGACGTGTAGAGTGGTTGTTAGTGATTCAGACCGGTTATCAGTACTCTACAGTATATCTGTAGTATAGACATAGTTACTCTGAGTCTTGTACAGATTTTTAAAACAATTAATACTAGCACTCACCTCTTATCACTTTGTTTAGAACTTTTTGGTATCTTATCAACATAAGTAGTTGACATGTCACATGCTGACAAGATTTGAACTACTGTATCTCTAATGTTGTTACTTTTCAACTGGATGTTAATTAATTTGAAGGCACCTGTTAACAAAGAAAAATGTTTTGTAAACTTTTGTGTAAGTAAATCTACTTAATGTTAAAATGTGCTGGAGGAGTGATGAATGATATATTTAATGGTACCTAGGTTTTTTATATATGGTGGTGCCATGTTTTCATGCAAAGGAACTGGTTAGATGGGGAACAACACTCAAGAGCAACGTTAACACAGAGCTTAAGCTGTATTTCACATGCATTGTGACAGCTTTTGGGCCCATATCACTTTTTATTTTTTTTATATTGGGTTCGCCAAATTGACGCCGCCCGCCTGGTGGTAAGTCGTGACGACGTCTAGCGATTGTGGGCCACTCTCACAGCACATAATACTATAAAGAGTGGCCCTCAACTTGACGACCTACTGATGTGCCTCTTCACGCTCCGCTTAAAGAACCCAGGATTATATGTGGGAGGAAACACGTGCACAGGCAGGGCGTTCCAGGCCACTATCATTCGGCAGAGAAACGAACGTTTAAAACGTTCAGTTCTCGCGAACATGCTATCCACTGTGTGGGAGTGGCATCTCGGCCTGGCACGCGTTGTTAGGGATCGGAAGGAATAAATAAATAAATATTTTGGACATTTTCACACAACGTCATCTAGCCCAAACTAAGCTATAAGCTTGTGCTATGGGATCTAGACAACTGGTAACATACTTATATTTTTCTAAATACATACATATTATACATAGATAACACCCATACTCCGAAACAAACATTTGTGGATCACACAAATAATTTGATTCGACCCGGAATCGAACCTGGGACCTCAGGGCCGGCAGTCGTATACTCATACCACTGCGCCACCGAGGCAGTCAATATCGAAGACTTTCATTCATCTCTCCATTTTTCCCCTCTCTCTCGGCAGGTAGTAACATGAGAGTAACGGTTCTAGTATTACGAACATCTCCACATCACAGTAATCACGTGCCAGAATGACAATGTGCTTGTATGCCCAAATAGCAGAAATAAATTTATATGTTGTATCTGTGAAAACTTACCCTCAGGCATATCTTTTTGTCTCAAATAAAATGGTAGTGATGGTGAAGGCAAGCGTTTACTGGATTGTTGAGCTTCAAGAATGGCACTTAACTGTTGTAGGGAATTTTCATTTATTTTCTGAAAACATGATAAAGTGAAATTATTGTTTAAGTAAATATACTACAGAGACATACATGACGTCTATAACCCTGAAGAGATAGGCAGAGGTGCATTATACACGCACAATTTGCCAGTGATGTTGTTGATCCCATATAATAGGGGGCATACCTATTGCCATTACCAGTCAATATAGAAAATCTATAACCACCTGTAAATAAATACCAACAGCACTAATTAAATTAAATAACCACTATTATAAATTTCTTTGCGTAGGAAGCAAAAGTTTAAGATCCTATTGAAACTAATGCAGGAAGATTAGTTCTTCGTCAAATGCAAATTTATAACAACACATTTACTTACTCTTTGTTCAGGATATTTTCCAAATAGATCCGGATGCACACTGAAATAAAAAGGCCGCAAAGCAGTCGATACTTCAGCTGAACTTAAAAATCTACATAATAGTGCACTTGGTTGCTGCACCAAATATCTGGAACCAATTAACCAATATTTTAAGTCCGAAGTAAAAACATAAAGTATTACCTAATAAGACGCTATGGATAGCTAAAGTATACTATTGTCTTTGAGCTAAAAAAAGATTCAAAAACCAAACAAAAATATAAGATAGGTACTAAGTCATACTGACCTCAGTTTTGTTTTGCAATACATTGTGAACGCTTGGTATACGAGTGTGATTATTTAGGATCACATTGAAACTGTGCTGCGGATTTCCGCATTTAAAATATGCCAAAATTACGTCTTTCTTGATTCATTCTACATTTTTTGTGTCCCTGAACAATGAACAAGATCATGCTTTACAAATTGTTGACAAATGGTTTGACAATGACAAATCAATTGACATTACTCAGACAGATGGATGACAGATTAGTTATCAAAAAATATTGTTATGGCATCTCAAAAAAAATTGACAGAAATCAAAACAATATACACGTGGACTTGGACTTTTGTAGAGCGCATGGTTTTAGTTTACCTCTGGCGCTGTGCAAAATCTCGGTTCAGACGCTCAATTGCAATACCGAACGTTTCCTTCGACACTTCCTTCGTCGAGTGAGAGGCGGGGGGCGAGTAGGGGGTGATATTGGGCGAGCAGCGGGCGTGAGGGGCGAGTGGCGGCTAGTGCGTGCCGATTGGGGGCGAGTTGGGGGCTAATGGGGGGTAGTAGGGGCCTAAGGATGGCGAACGGGGTGCGAGTGGGGGCCAGTGAGGGGCGAATATGTGGTAAGTGGAGGTTAGCTATTCATTCAGTTCATTTTCACCACATAAAATTTTGGTGGGTAGCTCCGGCCACAACTATACCCAGTCTTCGTGCGCCAAGTCTATACATTATTTGCACTCCATATGGTTTTATTTCCTTTCTTTTCGTCCCTCATAAAAAAATAATTTTCCTATTTGTTTTCATTACCTATTTCTTTTTAATGATCGCATTTTTTTTTTTTTTTTTTTTTTTTATATTTGGTTCGCCAAATTGACGCCGCCCGCCTGGTGGTAAGTCGTGACGACGTCTAGCGATTGTGGGCCACTCTCACAGCACACATTACTATTGAGAGTGGCCCTCAACTTGACGACCTACTGATGTGCCTCTTCACGCTCCGCTTAAAGAACCCAGGATTATATGTGGGAGGAAACACGTGCACAGGCAGGGCGTTCCAGGCCACTATCGTTCGGCAGAGAAACGAACGTTTAAAACGTTCGGTTCTCGCGAACATGCTATCCACTGTGTGGGGGTGGCATCTCTGCCCGGCACGAGTCGTTCGGGATCGGAAGGAAGAGGGTGGGATCAGATTGAAGAGCTCTTCAGAACACTCGCCATGGTAAATACGGTAGAATGCGGCCAAGGAAGCTATTGTTCGGCGCTGAGCTAGCGGCTCAAGGCTTCCCGTTACCTCCGGACAACCAATAATACGGATAGCCCGTCGCTGCATAGCGTCGAGAGCGTCCAGCAGATACTTCGCGGAGCCGTCCCAGAGGTGAGAGCAGTATTCGACGCAGGGTCTAATCTGCGTCTTGTACAGCAGACACCTCTGGTCCGGTGTAAAGAATCTCTTTACCTTATTCAGTATTCCTAGTTTCCGCGAAGCTAGCCCTATACATCTTTCGATGTAGTTTTTATTATTGAGCTCTCGACGAACGTCTATGCCAAGGATATCAAGGTTGTCCTTCATTGGTAATAATGCATTCTGAAGAGAGGGTAGGGGAAGGAAAGGGGATTTCTTCGCAGTAAATGCACACGCCTGTGTTTTGCGGGCATTGAACTCGACCAGGTTCTCGGTACCCCATTGAGAGATACTGTCGAGGTTACGGTCGAGATCAGCCACGAGTCGTCGTCTCTCCTCCTCAATCTCAGATCGCCCCGCCGTCGGACGAACCGAGTAACTCCCGTGCAGTGTGCTGTCATCTGCATAGCAATGAATGTTCCCGAGGGATAGCATATCATTGATATGCAGAAGAAAGAGAGTTGGTGATAGTACGGACCCCTGCGGTACCCCGGCATTCACTTGCAAGAAGCGAGAAGCCTGGCCATCGCAGAGGACCCGCACTCGGCGCTCGTTTAAAAAGCTGGCAATCCAGCTGCACAGTTGAGGAGGTAGACCATATGCCGGAAGCTTGGAAAGGAGCGAAGCATGCCAGACCCTATCGAAGGCTTTGGCGATGTCCAGGCTAATAGCCAAGGACTCGCCGTGCCTTTCCATAGCCCCACCCCAGACATGCGTTACGAATGCCAGAAGATCACCCGTTGATCGCTTTGGCCTGAAGCCGTATTGTCGATCATTGATTAGCGAGTGATCCTCTAGGAATTGCATGAGCTGCTTATTTATAAGGAGCTCAAGCACCTTGCAAATGACTGAGGTGACAGCTATGGGTCGATAGTTGCCTGGATCGGACCGATCCCCTTTCTTGGGGATCGGTTGTACGTTCGCCTCCTTCCAGACCTCCGGCACGAGCCCTGAAGAGTATGACAGGCGGTACAGACGCGTTAATACTGGAGACAACTCAGCTGCACATTTTCGTAGCACCACCGCCGGAATGCCGTCAGGGCCACTGGCTTTCCGCGTGTCGAGTGACCGCAGCACTGCCCGTACATCACATTGCCTGATAACAATATCAGGCATTGTGTGGCCACAGTTGGCGATGGCGGGGGGCTGCAGGCCACGGTCGTCGACCCGGGAATTAGCCGCAAAGAGGTCTGCGAGCATATCCGCTTTCTCTTGGGCTTTGTGAGCCAGTGTTCCATCTGGGTAACGCAGCGGTGGCAGCGAGGGCTGACAAAAGTTAGATTGCACGGCTTTGGCCAGTTGCCAGAATCCACGGCTGCCCGTGGGATGGGAAGTGAGCTCCTGACCAAGCCGCGCGACGCGCTGGGCATCCGCTCTCTTAAAGGCCCTCTTACTCGACTTTGTGGCCCGGTTGTACGCTGCTTTGAGGTGGCCCACGTTTGGGTCGCGCACAGCCCGGGCCCTGATCCAGGCGCGATATGCCGACTGTTTTTGTCGAACAGCTTTGGCACAATCTCGCCCGAACCAGGGACGGGCTCTGCGGATACTGGCGACATCAGTGAAAGGGATGTAATAATCCATCCCTAAACTGATCTCGCCAGCAATAGCAGAAGCACTATCCGAAGGAGCCTTTCCTACAAAGCAGCGCTGGCTCCAGGGGACGGACGCAAAATAATCGCGTAGACCGTCCCAATCCGCTGACGAGTAGTGCCATAGTCGTCGTGACGTTTGCACAGGACGTGCAGGAGGTGACACCTTCATGCCAGCGTGAACAACACAGTGGTCGGAACTACCCAGTGGCGCTCCTACGGAAACACTGTACTGGGCTGGGCGACTCGTCAGCAGTAGATCCAGCAGAGCGGGCGCGTGATCTGACCTGTCTGGTATCCGGGTGATCCCGCATACCATCTGGGTCAGACCGTGGGAGAGAGCGAACGCATGGGCGGCTCTACCCGCATGATCAGTCTTGAGGGACCCCAGCCATTCAATGTGATGGCCATTGAAGTCCCCCAGAAACACTAGGTCAGCGTTCGGGAACCGCACCTGCGCTTCATCAGCCGTCTCGCTGAGGTACTGGAAGAGCTTTGTTGTCTCAGAATCCCCTGTGTGGGATCGGTAGACGCACACGTAGATCTGGCTCATAGAGCCATGGTCTACGTGCAGCCAAAGGACGGAATTGGAGGGGTTCTCTAGGCAGCGCAACCGGCGGCAGCAAACATCCGCCCTAACGAACACGTACACCCCGGCTTTGTCTCGAAATTGTTCCTCGATGACATAGCCGGGGTAACACAGGTAAGACGTGTCGTCAGGGCGGCGTATTTGTGTCTCCGTGAGGAACATCACAGCGGGCCGTGCCGTCTCAAGGTGGTGGTGGACGGTATCGAGGTTCGCATGGAGTCCACGGACGTTAGTGAACTCCACCTCGAAATGTGAAGTTGTGGGGTTTCCTAGGGCCGCTGTGTAACGTTTATTTCTTTTTTGTTGCACTGCCATTGTAGATTTTGAAGAAGAAGCGTGAAGACAGGGCGACATTTGGTGCAGCAGTAAGTGACAAAGCGTAGGGGCTAGCTTTGTCTAGAACCGTGTGGTTAGGTCGGAGCCGACCCGCCGGACGGAAGGGCTCCCAAACCCCCCTGATGCAAGGCCGCCGCTACCCCACACCGGTTACCACCCGGAGCGGCGATCCCACATCAGGATTATGCGCAACATGTGGGGCAGCCTCCTGGGGTGGTTGGCCCCAGGCGGGCCCCATGACTGTGTTGCGGGCGGCCGCGGCAACGCCGTTGCTAAGGGTCTCCCTGGCCGGCGAATCGACCCACACCACCCACACTAGACTCCGTTTCGCCCCCACTGGTCCCATGCCTGCTGCACCATACATCGCCCCGGGCCCGGCGGTGCAGCTGCTGAACCCCTAACGCAACCCAGCCTGGGCTGGGTTACTTGGGGGGCTTTAGCACAGCTGCACGGTGGTACCCCCCCGGACCAACACTGTTGTACCACCTGGTACCCACGTAGGGGCCGAAGCCACTCCATAGGTACCGTAAATTAACGAGCCTCGTCCGTTTATCAGCAGGTGCGCCACTAGCAGGTGAGGTCGCTGGGGCCCTATAGATGTTGGTAGAGCCCCTTTGCACCCAAAAATTTGCCTTTGCTTTATCTTTTTTGAACCTCTTTTAGAGTTTCACCTTCGAGCCAAAGAGAATACAATACTACGTAAGACTTCGAGCTTCTTTTTGTGTCTTGTGTCTTTCACGCATAAAATAGTCTGTTTCATGACATTTTTGTCGCATCACCCATTTTTGTTACGTTATCCTTAAATTTTGGTACTTTGGAGAGACCTGAAAATCAAAAGCTCTTTTGTATCCACTGAGAGAATAGAACAGTAATAATAACCATTCTGAAATAAGTGTAGTCCACTCATACTCTTCATCTGAAAAGTGGCTGTGGCTGCCCAACAAACATGTGGCCCGGAGTTCCCGATAGTCATTGTCACTATCTTAATTTGTTTTTGTAGAAAATACACCTACTATGCCAACGAAATTATCTAACCTGGCACACTTACTACAGTAATCTTCACACATGTTAAATAATAAGTGATAATGAAGTACTTACATTTAATATATTTAATCTACTTTTGAAAAGTAATCGGCGAACGAAAAATCTTCATCAAAAATTCAAACCTTCGGCACTTGCAACTTGCACTTAGTGTTCACCACACCATTGTTTATATTATACGGTCACGTGGCGCTGTGAACGTTTTCAAGTATGAAATGTTTATCTGTGAGCATGATATTCACAGTGGCCGAAGCTACCCACCGGTCGGGGCCACCCGTCCTTTCCCTACTAAAAGAGAAACGATTTGATTGTTTGTTTGAATTAAATAGGCTCCGTAACTACTGAACCGATTTTAAAAATTCTTTCATTGATATGTAGCTTAATATTATGTAGGCATTTACTGCGAAGAAATCCCCTTTCCTTCCCCTACCCTCTCTTCAGAATGCATTATTACCAATGAAGGACAACCTTGATATCCTTGGCATAGACGTTCGTCGAGAGCTTAATAATAAAAACTACATCGAAAGATGTATAGGGCTAGCTTCGCGGAAACTAGGAATACTGAATAAGGTAAAGCGATTCTTTACACCGGACCAGAAGTGTCTGCTGTACAAGACGCAGATTAGACCCTGCGTCGAATACTGCTCTCACCTCTGGGACGGCTCCGCGAAGTATATGCTGGACACTCTCGACGCTATGCAGCGACGGGCTATCCGTATTATAGATTGTCCGGAGGTAACGGGAAGCCTTGAGCCGCTAGCTCAGCGCCGAACAATAGCTTCCTTGGCCGCATTCTACCGTATTTACCACTGCGAGTGTTCTGAAGAGCTCTTCAATCTGATCCGACCCTCTTCCTTCCGATCCCGAACAACCCGTGCCGGGCCGAGATGCCACTCCCACACAGTGGATAGCATGTTCGCGAGAACCGAACGTTTTAAACGTTCGTTTCTCTGCCGAACGATAGTGGCCTGGAACGCCCTGCCTGTGCACGTGTTTCCTCCCACATATAATCAATTAGGTACTTAGGGGTTCTTCAAGCGGAGCGTAAAGAGGCACATCAGTAGGTCGTCAAGTTGAGGGCCACTCTCTATAGTATTGTGTGCTGTGAGAGTCGCCCACAATTGCTAGACGTCGTCACGACTTACCACCAGGCGGGGGGCGTAAAAAAAAAGGTGGGCACTTTAATTAGCTTTATTATTTCATATACTTACTTAGGTACCTACTATCAAAAACACGAAAACTTGTTTCACCGGCTATCTTTATCAAATGTGACATCGTGGTAAGTATCCAAAGAAGTATACCGACAATATTATAGTTTGCTTAAACTATTCTTAAAATTAGAAATTATAAATCACGAAAACTGAAATGTCATATCGGCAGGACTCGAACCTCTAACCTTTAATAGCGTGATCTAGAAATAATACCGAGTAGTAGGTACCTACCTACCTACCTACCTAAACAAAAAACTTCATGTACTTACCTACTCTATCTATTATGTATTTCCATGTCCCAATAACTAGTTGATTAGGTACTTATAAAGAATACGTTTTTAGACTTGTTTGTTTATGTCGCCATGCAATAATCATATCACTAGGTAAGTACTTACAATTGAGATAAATATACCACGGAAACAGAACACAGGAAGATATCGCTAAATGATGTAAGTTGGAGGTTAATGTTTTAATGAATTTAGCAGGTAAGAAGCGGATTGGCTGTCGTCTTGCTGAGATAAAATCTGAAGGCTGCGCGTGCGGCGCGGTGTCTGTGACGCAACGCTAGCAGCGCACCGCGCAGACGCGTTAGCGCCGTTTGCCCTCTGCTCCGCCAGCGCAGGCACAGGCCAGTCGGCGAGCAGCTTCATAATAATTGTTACACAGACGAGTTCAGTAATTAAGCGATAAATATTCCAGCAGTGGCGGTGAGAGGAGGGCGGCAGTCGAGCGGCGGTCGCGTTACGTTCCACACACCCGCACCGAGTGATGGACCCGAAGCTCATTCGACATTTTTCTATCGGACGCCGTAGGAATCTCGCCGGACTGGTTCCCGCGCAACGCTGCGTTAGTGCGCCGCTCTGGTGAACCCTTTCGCTTGTAAATGTGCCGATATTTACATATGCGCGCTCGATCTCACGTCGAACTTTCGATCTGCGCCCGCATCTGCCGCTGAGTTGTGAGCTCTGCGAGCTGGCCGCGCCGCCGCCGGCCACTGCGTGCCGGTGCCGCCGCCCCAGCACACTCCACTGCTGCACTACGTGCGATGACCTACGTATGTTCACTCATACATACTTTACTTAACCACAATACGAATTAAACTTGCAAATGCCCAGACTGTAACATCGCTCCTGGCTGTTGGAATTAGGGTCCAGAATAGTCTATTGTAAATAGTGAACAGTAACGGCCATAGGCTTCCCCCCTACGTGGGACCTATATAGGGAATCTACATGTATTAGTGGATCACGGATGTTATATACACAGCTGCCTACCCTCTCGGGAATATAAGCGTGATTATAATAATATGTAATGTCAAATAACCCATTGCTAAATGTTATAACTTCCTACTTAACTACCTATTCGCAAATAAAGCTCTCGCAACAAACTCTTTTCTTTCTAAAAGACAGTCCAGTACTCAGAACTTGAAATTATGGAAGTTCTTCAATATATATGTAAGCAGTTAGGTGCCTACTACTTACATAATATATTCGGTATTATAGTATAGTATTCGCTAGTAGGTAATAGGTATGTAGGTAATACCTACTAGTTGAAAATGACTATGCACCGAACAGTAGATATTAATTTGTTACCATATTATTTTTAACACCGATAGAAAGTGTAAGAAGAAAGTCTAAATAGTATTTACCTAATAATATATCAGAACTACACTTAGAACTTAGATAATGGTTCGTAGGTATCGTATTGATACGATACCTATCGTATTGATAGGTACCTAACTCTAGTGCACAAGTTAGCAAACAAACTGAGAAGATCCAATGTCCATTTATATTGATAAATACATAAATTAGACATGATGATACGACTATGTAAATAATTACCTTGTTCTAATTAAATTACCATTGATTTACATGTATTGAAGTATATTTTGGGTGAACTTGTTATCAGAGTGCTTGGAATTGAAAGTGATATAAGCAACATGACAACACGTGCAATGCATGTAAACGACAATTCATTGAATGTATAGGCAAAACAGGAAAACTAATAGAAATCTATAAATAAATGCTCTATATTGATAGAGTATGATCAGCTCGTTTCGCTTTAAACAAGACTATAAAAATCTAGACGTAGCACTTGTCAGGGTTTTCCTAATGTATAATTTGGAAGATGCTAAGAGTTGCCCATATCTAGTAGGTACCTAATTGATTCGTTTGTTGCGCAGTGGTTAGATGAGTTTAAAAGAGTTGTTGTACCTATGTTTGAGCATGACACGAAGCAGACGTGCCGTTACAAGCAGGATTAAGGGAGGTTTATGGGAATTCCAGGGGTTTTGGCCTTGGGTCGAGGAACCTGGTGACCACAAGATTTCCATGAGAATATCATTATTATGCTTTCTAATCTGAAGGCTGTAAGAGACTTCAAAAGTCAATAGGACAATGATTAGGCAAGTTCGAAGACCTTAAAATGCTGAGGTTACATCTGTCAGGTTCGAAATAGATGAGTGTCTGTTGTTCCATTTGCGGAAAGTCAGGGTTGGGTAACAGTTACCTACCTAGCATGTGCCAAAGTGAGTCATTGGTTATGTTTGTAAACAATACATGAAATGAAGGTAACCAGATCTTTTTTACGGGTATACGTATACGGTGATACCCACGCATTTAGCGATTCAATAATTTCGCTTTTTTAAACTTTAGCGTTTTGTACACAATATAAACTTAGACAAACGGGTCTTTTACGCGATGGTATCGCTGGTAAGTCGATCCTATGATCTTTGCGACCCTGAACACTAACAGAAAGAGCTCTCTCATGTTCAGGAAGTGTTGAAGCAGAACGGGTATCAGGGACATACACCGTGAAAGGAACAAGGTACAACCCTTGGGAGTAAGCAGAGCACCAGCATTTATGCCGTACGTGAAAGGAGTGACGGACAAAATTGGAACAGTACTACAAAGATACTCCATTAAGACAGGCCACACTCCAAAGTCGTAAACCAACTGCGAACCCCTAAAAATTGCATTCCTCTACTGACATCGGGTGTTTATAAGGTAGACTGCATCTGTGGTAGTATATACATCGGACAGACCAAACCTACTATCGCAGAGAGGGTCAAAGAACACATCACAGTCGTAAAAAGCCGTTAAATAAACAAGTCTGCCACTGGATTGAACTCCACAAGCCACAAGTCCTATCCACTGACGGGTACTATTACTCCAGGATAGTGCGGGAAGCCGTCGAAATTAAAAAGTATCCCAACTTTAACCGGGAAGATTTGAGTTATCGACTATATACGTCGTGGAATCCGGTGATCAGCAAATGTACTCGCTTACGTAACTTCAACGAACGCCCGCGTGTAGATACTATCAGTGTAGTGTGCCGTGGTGCCTCTCCGAACACAATATTTAGTGACGACGAAGTGAGGTTGAACAAACCCGCACTTCACGAAGACGACGATGAGCTGAAGCCAGTCCACCCGTGCCCGTGATTCTTGTAACCGGGTCGAAACTTCGGGTAAAAAAGAGGTATGTATATTTCTCAATAATCGCGTAAAAGACCCGTTCGTCTAAGTTTATAAGTATTTTACTCTTAGCGTAAGGCAATTGCCTTCCCACTACCCTTTAGGAAATTAGTTTCGACATAGACAAACAGACGTCACGCCCAAATCCCCGACGGGGCAGGCAGAGGCACATCACACACCCACTCCTTGCTAGTAATTTTTTGGCCCACCTCCCCCCGGTACGGAAATTCGGTTGCTTTGTGGTGCAATAACCTTCATAATTATCATTGATGCACTAAAAGAACCCTCTTTGATTACATATTCAAAGAAGTACCTATCGATTTTCGAATTTCTATAAATATTCTCTTTGGAGATGAATTCGGGTAAGCGTAGTACATCTTGGTTTTATAAACACCCTACCGTAATTGTTTATTATACTTTCGATTCTAGGTTAAATTGGAAATAAACAGCGTGCGATGATTGCTTTTATCTTCTTACACTCGTACAATTATGGTATTGAAAGTAGGTTAGGTGTATAAAGTATGGTTTTTAAAGAATGAAAGATGATTGGGCTGGTTATATTTACCTTGACCGTTGTAATGAAAGATAATTTCCTATTTGGTGTAAAGCCACATTGTCTACCTATAGCTACCTATACACAGGTACTTCTCATGGTTACTTGGTGGAATACATTTGATGTAGCTATAAGTATGATAGAATTAGGCACAATTTGCGATGGCCATCAAGATGCATGGGTTCTTTTTCTGCTTCATCTCTAAAATGACATAGGTACCAGGTTTGCAAATTGTTGTTTGTCCAGAGAATAATTTGCATTAACTATATCGTTACTGAGGTAACGACCGGCGACCGTAACAGTTGGAGAGAAAGTGGTACTAAAGTATACCCTGTGCTCCAAGGTTCTTTGGATGTGCGAGCTTGGAAAAAAGAACTTGGGAGTATTATCGTAAGCAACTTGTCCTGGGGTTCTCATATCAACGAGGTCAGCAAAAAGGTCTATGTATGTTTATATAACTTATTATGTATTTATGTAGTTATAGTTTATGTAAGTTTATAGACCGGCACACGCACCAGCACCTGTTTGCAATCATGATCTTCTCTCTTAGGCCCATTGGAAGAGATCTCTTTAGAGATTAGTGGCGCCTTTGTATACATGTTTAGTTTGTATCCTTATATTATTGTTCTTTTTTTTATGAAGATAATGTTCTGAGATCTATTTACAATAAGAATTAAAATGTACAAAATATACATAATTATATTCTAAAAATATTTACATTACAAAATATCGTTTAAAAAATCCTCCGCGTCATTGCCGACTGGGAAGGTTCCCAGAATGCTGGCTGTGTTGCCACGTTGGATGGCGATACTTATTCTTTGGGCCAGAAAATAGCCAGCCTTCTGGTCCTGAGAAGCATCGATTTGGCGTTTAGCAATGTCTCTATAAAGGCGGCGAGCACTCGGACCCCATGATATGTAAAATAGATATTTATTGTTCTTATTTACTGTGTGTGTACAAGAATAAATAAATAAATGTAAAAAAAATTCTCCTTGTAAAGGAAGTTTCCCCAAAACACTCCTCAGAACTATAAAATCATGACACATTTTGGTAAACGCTACAAAACATACAACAAGTTGAATCTTTGAAAAAGAAACGTTGCCATTAAAACTCATGGCCATTTTTTTCAGATAAACTAACAACAGTCTTTGTTTAAACTAATCATTAACTAGATTAAAGTAGGAAACAAATGGCAAGGTAACAGAATATTTAGATTAAATGACAAAGTACCAGATTTGTGAACCACGCTATGTGCCGACAAGGTAGCATAGTGAATATGTTGAATTGATCTTCTACTTTTTACCTTGGTATTTCGGAAGACACGCTCAACGATAAACCAAATAGGTACTTACATCTTGTAATTATAATGGACCCTCTTCGTAAATGTTTAGAATTATCTTGAATTGTATGTATATTATATTATATGTCAATATTCATCACGAGATTCGAGAACCTAAATTGAACTTTTGAACGATTTGGTTTCAGGCTCAAGATGAACCGAACCTTACATAAATAATATATCAAAGATTCCAATTAGAAACATTTAATTTTAAAGATTGAAAGATTGACAATCATTGCAAATTATTTCAATCGATCAAGTACAATACATTACAAAATTCTGAAAGTCTTTTTTACTTATACTCGTAGAAGAAGACCTATGTTTTTACCGCAGAAATGAAATACTTGGTATCAATGCTACTGCTCTAAAATATGAATTTATGTTAGCCAAGGAAATAGAATAAATCAATCGTACTTGAAATTCGTTATTACGAGTATAATTTATGTAATTCATTGGATTGGTACTCAGTAGAGCATGGAGACAAAAGGCCTTCATGTGTACGCTCCGCTGGTTCCATTGACGCCTCCTCTTTTACGCGGCCAATTATTACGCTTTGTTGGTTCTGTTTAGTATGTGTTTTCATTACACCTACATAATTAAAGACCATTATTTATTTAGTGAAAATTGTGGTATGTCAGAAGATGTAGTAACCAAGGTGGAAAAAGGGATGCTTAGATGGTTCGGACATGTAGAGAGGATGGACGACAGGAGACTGACAAAATAGATATTATGAATAGACAAGCTAGCGAACAACCAAATCGCAAATTTCTTAAAGGCCATGTTAAAAGTACCTGTAACCGGCAAATATGTATGAAGATAATATTGTAAGTTGAGGAAACTAAAGAAATATGCCAGGATCGTGTGGAAATCCGTGATCTCTGCCTATTCTACTGGGAAAGAGGTGTTATTTTATGTACGTATTGAATGCGTTCTGAGCATATGAGCAATCTGAGTTCTGATAAGCATCTCGCATCGTTGAAATTGCACCGTATGTTGTTTATCGATTAATCGATTCAAATAAGTATTCACTTGGTAAGTATTGGTTTACCGAGAAACACCCATGTAGGTTCTTTGGGGGCAGGTTTGGACCTCAGTTGTAGTATACTAACAAGACTTCTTTGGCACGAATGTGTGTGTGCTATACTCATTTGTGCGCGAACCGGTCTTATGTAGCCACCGTTCGATAAAACTACGTAATTTAAATAAATGATAAAGTCTCAAGCTGCGTTTCACAATTAAAACTATTAAGGTCGCCAGAACGCTAAGATTTTCTTTACCCGTTACATAATGAGAAAGCATCATATGACAGGCAAGGCCATTTAAAATAAGGAAGTTTTACTTATTTATATATTCATACTTTTTTTTTCATTCCAAAAACGCACGACGATGTTGTACCCATGCTTGTGGGTTGTGTTAGATATATATATTATATGTATATATATTATGTAGTTATGTACCGGCCTAAGTACAAAAAACAGTCTCAAACCCAAATCACAAGTACATACAATCTTTGTTAATAGAAGCAGTTAGATACCTCGCTCGTAGAAAGAGAGCAGAGAGAAACAAAAGAAGAATCAGAAAGAAAATGATAAAAACTGATACGTGCCTCCATCAATTTTGCGATAAAAATATTTGCGAACATGCTGTATTATCGCTACCCGGGGATTGCTTAAACAAAATCTGACAAATTGTTCTAGTAATTTCTGGCGTATGGTGGGTGTGGTTTGACGTTGGATTTATAACTTTGTATAAAATGACAAAAAATTATATTGTTTGAATTTTTAATATAGCACGTTGAATGAATTATATGTTGCGTCGTGATACTACGTTTTAACATAACGAGTTCTTCAAGGTTGAGATGGGTGAATCGTAATCAGTCGTACTACTCGTATAAGGATGTTCCCCTGTTATTCAGTATGAACAAGTACTTTTTTGCAAAGATAATTTACCACACTAAGCAAAATTCCCAGCAAACAATAAGTAAGTTTATTTTAAACCGTGAGGGTATTTATATTGACCAAAACGGTCGTAGCATCGCGACGCGGTATAAAGAACATATATCAAGCTTTTAGAAACAATCGCCCAGAACGGTCTCATTTCGCAAAACATTTGTTAGACTCCGGTCACACCCTACCTAATCCTCACACTTATGACGTTTTGAACACCTGCAACAAAGGACTGAGGCTATCGGTTTTGGAACAATTCGAAATCTACAAACATAGACGCTTGAACCCTAATATTTTAAATGATCAACTTAATTTCGCCTCTTCCCCTTTACTGCGGGTAGGTGTACGTCATTCAAACAACGGTGGTGGGACATAAAATAATTTGGTGTAATGGTTGTGGGTAGAAATAAAAAACCTTAGGATATAAATAGGTGCGGTTTACGAGTTGTGGCTCATTCGGTCGCCGTGCGCTGCCGCCGAGCCATCGACATCTCCTGATGATGCCCCTGGTTGGGGGCGAAACACGTGTCGATGTTTTTTATTATTTTTTGCACGATACCACAACTCTCATATTTATTCTATTTTCAAAATTATTTATCTATTCTTTCGGCCTAATTTTAAGTGGGTTTGGAGGGCGGTTATGTGCATGAATAAATACGAGAGTTGGGTAATTAGCATGTGGCGGAATATTGCAAAGTAGTTAGATTTATTTATTTAACGATGGACTTCCGAAATGTAACGCCTGATAGTATTAACTTTATTTGAAACCGCTTTTAAATTTGTTGAATAAAACATAGAAGTTCTCGGTTAAGCGCAATAGTCTCGCCCCAGATTACTACGACTGGTATAGTGTGAATAGGTACATAATAATCTGATTCTGCCTGCATTTTCGGGGAAACATTTGTGTTTGTGTATTTATGTGTGTGTTTCTCTCGCTCTTTATCTCTGTATGCGTGGGTATATGTGTGTGTGTGTGTGTGTGTAAGGAGAAGTTAATCCCGTTCAGAAAATCCGTAACTCTACGTTGCAAGTAAACTCTAATTTAAAGGTTTTTGCAATCTACCTAGATCTGTCACAAAATATATATAGGACACTTGTATATAAATATTTAAATTCAGTAGGTGTATACCTATATGAAGCTGAGTCAACCGAGGTCAACTTAATGGTGTCCGTACATAATCAGGCTTGCAACGTCACTGGAGTACAATGTTGCAGCATATTAACTCTATATTATATTGCGTTAGGCACTTACTTTATGTGGCACTGGTATTGTCTGGTATGCCTCTTTGCATCTATTTTATTCTGTTTAATGACCTGGAACTCTATGCGTCTAGTGAAATAGATTGCGGTGTCAAGTCATGCTTAGGCTAGGAGATGCAAACGATGTATGCTGTCTGTTTGATTCTGAAATACCGAACATAGAAAACACTCAAACTCCGAAATACAAATATCTGATTCGATTCGGGAATCGAACCCGAGACTCCGGAGTCGAAAGCCACGCCACCGAAGCATTTATACTCGTAATATGTGTCTGTATCTTATGAACCGTTATACTCGTAGCTAGACAGTTGAAATTTGAGACAAAATCTATTTCATAAGTCTAAGGTCGAATTTTGTTACCACGAATCAATATTACAAAAAAAAATACAAAAATATCGAACTGTATGTATTCATCTGCATTATTGAAGTAAACTATTACAAAATCAACTCAATGTTTTTTTGCTAAGCAACACGTTTGAACGAACACGTAACAACAGAAACCAATTCCTTAGAAAATCTACCTGATACTTAAGGAAGTCAAATTACGGCAGAAACAGTTTCTCCTTAAAATTAAAACGTTATATATTGCATTAGACCTATACATATAATTGTGTGTTCATAGTGAATGTAATGAAGTTAATAAGAGTTTGACATCAGCTTAATATCTTCATGTATCATAGCTCTAACGATGTCAATGGCAGCTTCTAAGAAATGTTAATTGATCTAATTGGCTGGTGCCAAGTAGGTAATCTTTGAACCGTATTAAAAGTTAGAACATCATTGAGGAGACGGAGTCGGTTGAATGTACGAATTGCGTGTTATTGCTACTATACCAGACGTCTAAAGTTCGATACCCGGTGTGGTGAAGCTTCCGGAATTTATATACTTTTCTGTGTTTATTAAAATTTAAATTAAATTTATTTCTTAGTAATATTAACATTACATACATACATATTATGACGCCTATATTCCCGAAGGAATATAGGCATAGGTGCATTACACACCCACATTTTGCCAGTAATTTAGTCCCACTTAATAGGGTGCAAGCCTATTGCCATTACCGGGCACTTCAAAAAAAAATCATAACCACTCTGTAATTCTAACTAAATCACAAAGAATAGAATCTCTACATTCCCAGCAAACTATACCGATTTATTAACATTAAGTAATTTATATACTACACTTAGGTGTAACTAGGGAAGTTCTAACAGAAGTCAGGTTAGTTGGACATTGATACATTGACATTCTTAAGACATTGATTGACCCCTCCGTTCCTCGGAGACCACGTTAAGCCGTCAATTTCCGTTGCCACACGAATATCTATGCCAGTCGTTACGGGTCCGCCGGGCGCCACTGGAAATACGTTCTGCTTGAAACCAGAGACGCCCGGCAACGGACGTTAGAGCGGCCGCGGCCTTGGGCCGCGGAATTAAAAAATAAAAAGTCGTTACGGGTAGCCTTAAAATCCGACTGGTCTAACTACAGAACTTCGATATAGGCAATGGGTAGTGGAACCGAAAATATCAAAGTTCAGATGCTTCGTAGTTAGACTGGAAAGACTGAACTACCAACTGGGTTAGGAAGAATGCACACGTTGCATCAATAGCTGGGCTGGAGCCCGATTTCTATTACCTAAATATCAAAATTGTATCTTATTGTTCAACACTGTTAGACCTCCAAAACCAGCACCAGATGACATCTACCTACATACTATGATGGCTAAAAATATTTAATAAAATGGTAAACAGACACTAGTAAAATTCAGTTTAAACCAGTTTATGCTAGCACGATAGGTATACTTAAATATAAGACGAAAATAAAATCAATTTTATTAAATCGTTTATTTATTTAAAACTATAACGATAAAGCATATTTCATGTTAATTTGGTCTTTATAAAAAAGTCAAGTCACGGAATGTGTTGAGACTTGATAGGAACCTATGTATTAAATTCGGTCGATAGTTTATCGAAGTCTGACTAGACACAGTCTAACAGACATTTTATTGTCAACGTTATGTTTCGATGGACATACCCCCGTGTGCATGACGATTGGGTGTCCTAATCGTGAATCGAAAAACTAATGTTATCTAGATTTAGTAGAAGTTGTATAAAAATTGTAGAATCGATTTAAAAATTTGTAAAATAATAATTGAAAAAAATATGGCAATTTAAATGAGGTCTCCCAATCCTTACTCAAGGGTACCTATTTCTTGGTGAATCGATGCAAGTAGAAGCTAAATTTTATACTCAATTTTAGTAAAAATATAGATAAAATCCTTATTGTATAGATTGAGGGACATGGTGTTTTGAAAAAGTGGCTATTTGTTTTAAATTTATTTTTGCATGAAGATTAAGTAAAAGTTGTCTAATAATTTGTAAAAAACAAAACCGACTGAAATACATCACGGTTTAAAAATTGTAACTCTAGAAACTACGTACCTCAATACTTATGCCTCCAATAAACACTTGATCGTAGCTCACTAGGTACTGTAAGTATATAATTAACAACGAATATATATATTTTAGTAGTAATTTTCTACTAAAAGTTTATGCAGTTATTTGATTAGAAGATTCGGTATTCATCAAAATATTAACCTATCAATATTCCTAATATTACATACGTATAGGGTGACCATTAATTACTTAAATTTTACAAAGAATTTTAGCTTTCGTACATTATAATCACAAAATAAGTAGGTACCGATACTTAACATTCCACTTAACTTAACACACCATACCCCCAATTCCCATAGCAAAACCATCAAATCTTTTCATTCTATCCATGCTCTCAACTAAAGTAAGTGTCTTATGCATGTCTTATGCCATAACGTACTCGAGGATGGTTACATTTAGAGAGGTTTTCGTTCGCCACTTATATAATTTAGATTGCCACCTCTGGATGGAATAGACTTAACTATCCTGGCTGCAGTGATTCAAGTCGTGAAAGCTCAGAAGAAAGTCATTCAAATTTCGCCGGTTTCTCCTGAGGGTGCGATGAAACCTTTGTATGACTAGGTCGCCGCAGTCGCGAAACGTACCGTTACGCTGCAGCATATATTTGAGCGAAGCGAGTTTAAATTTTAAATTCTGGCATCGTAATAACCTGGGTAATTCTGTAAGCTTTTGATGAGTGCAAGAAAATCCGAAATCGGCCGAGTATTCGCCGGGAAACATAAAAAACATAAAAAAAACATAGCATCACGCCTTTTTCCCCGAAGGGGTAGGCAGAGGTGTGCAAACAATTTAACATAAATCGTTTGAAAAATAATTTGAGTCACCCGTTGAGAGCTCCGCTCGCCTTCGGCTCGCTTCGCTCGATAAAATTTCAAATTTATGAAATATCTGAGTATGGGTTTTACCTAAACCTGTTCAGTGATTAGAACGTGATTGTGGAATAAACACACATACACAATTATCTAAAGTTGCCTATTATTGCCTAAAGAGTATATAAAAAGGCTGTCCGTTTAGAACTCCCACATGGTTATGTAAGTACTACTCGTATACCCTATTCTGTGACATTGTCGTAATTTTATTGATCAAACCTCAAAGAGGTAAATCTAATCAATTCATACCGAGAAGGTTTTTACTCCTTCAACCTACTACTAGATACACTTCAGCTAAGGCTATACTAGAAAGCACCCGTGACGCTACTTCTTCGCGGCCTTCGATCATTCACGGTAATTCTGAATTATGATATGACTATGAAGCATTTTATATTCCTTGGCATTATGCAACCTGAAACTCTACGTGTTGTTAAGTACAACGGTTACAATGTGAGCTGTATATCATCTGTAATTTTGTACAATCATGTCACTACTCTCGTAAAAGTGCTCACCGTGCTTGATATTTATTGACATAGTTGTGACTTGTAGTACCTAGGTTCATAGGTAATTGAATAAAAGTACCTTACTTAAGAATACTGAATAATTTATAACAAATTTAGGGAGTCGTATATCAAGTACTTTTAACAACACAAAATTGCCAATTCCAACCATGAATGTATTTTTAGCATAACAAAAAGATATCTTATAGCCACGCTACATTTTCCAAATTCTAACAAGTATAATGTACCTAAAAAAAATAATTAACGAATCTAGCTAGTATATATTGATAACCTATGTGATAAATACACGAGCAATATAGATTCCAAATGCTTGACAAATTTTCCGTTTGCTGTGACTTTGAAAAAGTACGGTGTTGAATGTTTGTGCTTGCCCCCTATTACGTGGGATCAATCGACATAGTTAATTGCAAAATGGGTCTCTAATACACCTCCGCCTATTCCCTCGGAGATTTAGGCAAATTTATAATATGCATGAATTTATGAATGTTGGAAATCCTATGATAGGCACGAAAAGTAAATCCAACGATAGGTACTAATTGGAAGAAACCCCGTTCTGATATTGTACTGTTGCGGTGCTAATAGCTATAGGAGAAATGCTATAGATCTCTTTTTATTTCCTTAATAGACGTTACAAGTAACTACCTATTTCTTCGCAATTAATAATTATTAGAGAGAAAGGATTAACCTTTGATTACTAGTAAGCCAATGAAAATACATGAAATACGCACCTCGAGAACAATGTATTTAAATAAATTGCTATCTGAAACAAAATACGAAGGAACAGGATAATAGCCGGCGTTTTAAATTCCCTCGATTCCACAATTTAATATTTCCTTATTAAAATCGTAAGCTTCTAAGTATTCTCACATAACAAACAATAACTAAAATCTCTTTTCACATGGAACTCAGCGAACTGTCAATTATACTGAGAATTTTATCCTGGGGTATGATTGTAAGACAGGAGGACCGTAATCTGATGCTATTCCCGACGGTCGTTGATCTAATTGAGCATTTGAACAGTGCGTGCGTGCTAATGGACTAATTACGTACATGGTACAATTGGTGATTCAACAGCAGGACGGCCGTGGGTGGCAGACGGCTTGGCTCCGTGGACACTGGCCTCACATATCTCGCTACCGTAAACGTGATTTATGTTAACTCATAGTATCCGTGTTTTACTGTTATTGCGACGAGACTCAAACTACTTATTTTATATTTTTTAAACACGTTGTTACTAAAGTCTTGAAGCGTATTGTAGATAGTTTATTTGTTACTTTTCTAATACAAGTAATGTTTTATGTTACTAAACTTGATTTGAAAATTTAAATATATTGTATGGATTTTATTTGAGTCAGTTTGTAATCGTTTATTCATATTGCTGTATTATTATCGGTCAATTTCTGACCAAATATAATGCAGTCACGTGGACATGTCAAGTGTCTATCGTGAATGCGTCGATTTGCTATCTGGGGTCACGACGACTATAACAAATTCCACGAACACACTTTGTTATTTGCAAGGTGATGAGATATAGCTACTAACAAGTGGTTGACCTCTTACTAATTCATTTGTACTGACACCCAGACTTCTTGGCTCCAAACGTCATATTTTTATAAGTTAGAAGAGAATAAGGAATTATTACTTAGTCGATGTTTAGAAAAACGCTTTGCCGCTTAGTAAGGGATGTTTGATTTGAAAGTAAAAGAGTGAAAAGAAAATTGGGATTGATCAGTCCAACCAAGGGCACTCTAGTTAGCGTTGGTTAGAAATAGGATGTGCTTTGTAAAACAAAGTTTCTTGTAGTAATATGGTAATAGTAACACTTTAAGTCATCTCGATCTAATCGCCCTGTCTCTTAATTTTTCATTACACCACTTGCTTTGCAAGTTTCACCTACCAAGGGTTCAGGGTGAATTCCATTGGTGCCAGGAAATTGTTCTATTTTCAAGAACCTGTCAGTTTGATTTGCACCTCTATGATTATGACGGGGCTCTTAGGTATTGCCAGCAAAACCGTCATACTATAATACTCCTATTATGATGTGGTGTATGTATGTTGTGTGTAACATGAGAACCTACATTGAGCGGTATTCATTCCCTTCCTTACATTTTGTTCTCATGTAGAAAATAAAAAATTTATATGTGATAATGATATTGTATAAAACACATTCATATTAACTGACTTTTTATAAAATAGGTCATAGTAGTAGTACCCTTATATTATCATTCGACAGCATCAATAATAATCATAGATACGAATCACAGCGTTAGTTTAGCGTCGCCAGTAGATTTAATATCAATTATTATTCTGTATGTTCGTAATAAAAACTGGTATAAACCGATTCTAACTTTCGCTGCCGTCAAAATACCTCATATAACGGCTTCAAGAGACACGAGCCAAAAAAAGAACACGGCATTAGTTATTTGCGCGTAACGGCGCCGGTAGCGAGGCGCGCGCGCATGTAGCATGCCGCGGTACACAGTAGCTCTCATGAGTTGCCAAATTTCATGCTTACAATCATTATTGCGGTTAGCCCGTGTTTATGAACACTCATACTATATAATAATTGAGGTTTATTATCTTTAATAAAACTGCAATTGTACAGGTATCTTTTTAATATTTGATCCGACATAATGTAGCACTGAAATGTACATTTGACGATAGCAATTAATGGATCGTTATTATCGATATTTCTTTCTACTGCGTTGTAAATTTATGTAAAATATTGCGAATAACTCCGATTACGCGATGTTAATTTGGATGGAAAGGTTTTCATAAACATGTAACGGTAATAACGTACGTAAGTAGGTAAATAATTGTCATGTTTGTGCGTGAATTATAATTGAAGTTCGATAGTTATGTACATAGTGTAGTACTCGTAATTGCCGTGTTTGATTACTTTAGTCAAACAATAAAATACCATTCATGTTTGCATCCCGCCAGTAGTCTATAAATATTGTTTGATGTCATTTTGTAGTGTTAATTGACCCTATTAGCACATTATTATATACCTTTATGAGTGACTATGTGAACAAAATAGGTAGGTATATCTAGAATAATTTACTTAGATTCCAAGGTCTCCAAACCTCTCAAGAACTTTGACTAAATGGTTATCTGAATGTCTGTCAAATGGAACCAACCACCCCAGGAGGCTGCCCCACATGTTGCGCATAATCCTGATGTGGGATCGCCGCTCCGGGTGGTAACCGGTGTGGGGTAGCGGCGGCCTTGCATCAGGGGGGTTTGGGAGCCCTTCCGTCCGGCGAGTCGGCTCCGACCTAACCACACGGTTCTAGACAAAGCTAGCCCCTGCGCTTTGTCACTTACTGCTGCACCAAATGTCGCCCTGTCTTCACGCTTCTTCTTCAAAATCTACAATGGCAGTGCAACAAAAAAGAAATAAACGTTACACAGCGGCCCTAGGAAACCCCACAACTTCACATTTCGAGGTGGAGTTCACTAACATCCGTGGACTCCATGCGAACCTCGATACCGTCCACCACCACCTTGAGATGGCACGGCCCGCTGTGATGTTCCTCACGGAGACACAAATACGCCGCCCTGACGACACGTCTTACCTGTGTTACCCCGGCTATGTCATCGAGGAACAATTTCGAGACAAAGCCGGGGTGTGCGTGTTCGTTAGGGCGGATGTTTGCTGCCGCCGGTTGCGCTGCCTAGAGAACCCCTCCAATTCCGTCCTTTGGCTGCTCGTAGACCATGGCTCTATGAGCCAGATCTACGTGTGCGTCTACCGATCCCACACAGGGGATTCTGAGACAACAAAGCTCTTCCAGTACCTCAGCGAGACGGCTGATGAAGCGCAGGTGCGGTTCCCGAACGCTGACCTAGTATTTCTGGGGGACTTCAATGGCCATCACATTGAATGGCTGGGGTCCCTCAAGACTGATCATGCGGGTAGAGCCGCCCATGCGTTCGCTCTCTCCCACGGTCTGACCCAGATGGTATACGGGATCACCCGGATACCAGACAGGTCAGATCACGCGCCCGCTCTGCTGGATCTACTGCTGACGAGTCGCCCAGCCCAGTACAGTGTTTCGGTAGGAGCCCCACTGGGTAGTTCCGACCACTGTGTTGTTCACGCTGTCATGAAGGTGTCACCTCCTGCACGTCCTGTACAAACGTCACGACGACTATGGCACTACTCGTCAGCGGATTGGGACGGTCTACGCGATTATTATGCGTCCGCCCCTTGGAGCCAGCGCTGCTTTGTAGGAAAGGCTCCTTCGGATAGTGCTTCAGCTATTGCTGGCGAGATCAGTTTAGGGATGGATTATTACATCCCTTTCACTGATGTCGCCAGTATCCGCAGAGCCCGTCCCTGGTTCGGGCGAGATTGTGCCAAAGCTGTTCGACAAAAACAGTCGGCATATCGCGCCTGGATCAGGGCCCGGGCTGTGCGCGACCCAAACGTGGGCCACCTCAAAGCAGCGTACAACCGGGCCACAAAGTCGAGTAAGAGGGCCTTTAAGAGAGCGGATGCCCAGAGCGTCGCGCGGCTTGGTCAGGAGCTCACTTCCCATCCCACGGGCAGCCGTGGATTCTGGCAACTGGCCAAAGCCGTGCAATCTAACTTTTGTCAGCCCTCGCTGCCACCGCTGCGTTACCCAGATGGAACACTGGCTCACAAAGCCCAAGAGAAAGCGGATATGCTCGCAGACCTCTTTGCGGCTAATTCCCGGGTCGACGACCGTGGCCTGCAGCCCCCCGCCATCGCCAACTGTGGCCACACAATGCCTGATATTGTTATCAGGCAATGTGATTTACGGGCAGTGCTGCGGTCACTCGACACGCGGAAAGCCAGTGGCCCTGACGGCATTCCGGCGGTGGTGCTACGAAAATGTGCAGCTGAGTTGTCTCCAGTATTAACGCGTCTGTACCGCCTGTCATACTCTTCAGGGCTCGTGCCGGAGGTCTGGAAGGAGGCGAACGTACAACCGATCCCCAAGAAAGGGGATCGGTCCGATCCAGGCAACTATCGACCCATAGCTGTCACCTCAGTCATTTGCAAGGTGCTTGAGCTCCTTATAAATAAGCAGCTCATGCAATTCCTAGAGGATCACTCGCTAATCAATGATCGACAATACGGCTTCAGGCCAAAGCGATCAACGGGTGATCTTCTGGCATTCGTAACGCATGTCTGGGGTGGGGCTATGGAAAGGCACGGCGAGTCCTTGGCTATTAGCCTGGACATCGCCAAAGCCTTCGATAGGGTCTGGCATGCATCGCTCCTTTCCAAGCTTCCGGCATATGGTCTACCTCCTCAACTGTGCAGCTGGATTGCCAGCTTTTTAAACGAGCGCCGAGTGCGGGTCCTCTGCGATGGCCAGGTTTCTCGCTTCTTGCAAGTGAATGCCGGGGTACCGCAGGGGTCCGTACTATCACCAACTCTCTTTCTTCTGCATATCAATGATATGCTATCCCTCGGGAACATTCATTGCTATGCAGATGACAGCACACTGCACGGGAGTTACTCGGTTCGTCCGACGGCGGGGCGATCTGAGATTGAGGAGGAGAGACGACGACTCGTGGCTGATCTCGACCGTAACCTCGACAGTATCTCTCAATGGGGTACCGAGAACCTGGTCGAGTTCAATGCCCGCAAAACACAGGCGTGTGCATTTACTGCGAAGAAATCCCCTTTCCTTCCCCTACCCTCTCTTCAGAATGCATTATTACCATTGAAGGACAACCTTGATATCCTTGGCATAGACGTTCGTCGAGAGCTCAATAATAAAAACTACATCGAAAGATGTATAGGGCTAGCTTCGCGGAAACTAGGAATACTGAATAAGGTAAAGAGATTCTTTACACCGGACCAGAGGTGTCTGCTGTACAAGACGCAGATTAGACCCTGCGTCGAATACTGCTCTCACCTCTGGGACGGCTCCGCGAAGTATCTGCTGGACGCTCTCGACGCTATGCAGCGACGGGCTATCCGTATTATAGATTGTCCGGAGGTAACGGGAAGCTAGTTCAGCGCCGAACAATAGCTTCCTTGGCCGCATTCTACCGTATTTACCACGGCGAGTGTTCTGAAGAGCTCTTCAATCTGATCCCACCCTCTTCCTTCCGATCCCGAACGACTCGTGCCGGGCAGAGATGCCACCCCCACACAGTGGATAGCATGTTCGCGAGAACCGAACGTTTTAAACGTTCGTTTCTCTGCCGAACGATAGTGGCCTGGAACGCCCTGCCTGTGCACGTGTTTCCTCCCACATATAATCCTGGGTTCTTTAAGCGGAGCGTGAAGAGGCACATCAGTAGGTCGTCAAGTTGAGGGCCACTCTCAATAGTAATGTGTGTTGTGAGAGTGGCCCACAATCGCTAGACGTCGTCACGACTTACCACCAGGCGGGCGGCGTCAATTTGGCGAACCAAATATAAAAAAAAAAAAAAAAAAAAAGAACCATAGAAGTAATACTACTGAACTGAAATGATGTAGCTTTAAAACAATGGTAAATATGATGTTTATTTTTATTTTAATAATAGCATAATTTCGCTCAAAAGAAGACATTACAAACGTCGCCATATGTTTCACCTCTTCACGAGGCATTCTCTGAGAATATGTCGACGTTTGTAATGTCTTCTTTTGAGCGAAATTATGGTATTATTTAAAAAAATTAAACATCATATTTACCATTGTTTAATGATGGACTTTCGCCAGGTAACGCCTGACTCTATTCAGATGTAGGTTTACTTTAATTTTCGTTGGTTGCCTTCAGGATCAATAAACACTTAGATTATTAAAATATAAAATAAACACACCGACCCTGAACACAGACAAAGTGATGCGAAACTACTGACATGGCTTTTCAATTCTCACGAACACACATAACGAGGATAAGTTCATATGGAAAAAGAACTAAGAAGGTTAATTAAAAAATGTAATATGATTATCTCGTTAAGTTTCTATTTTTAGAGTGCCGTACCTAAATGGAAAAACGGGAACCCTATTACTGGGACTTCACTGTCTGTCCGTCCGTCTGTCTTCAGGCTGTATCTCATTAACCGTGAGTTGATTTTTTTACAGATGATGTATTTCTGTTGCAGCTATAACAACAAATACTGAAAAAACAGAATAAAATCAATAAGTATTTAGAGGGGCTCCGATACAACAAACGTAATTTGTTTTGCTTCATCATCTTGACCTGTCAAAAAAAAAACAAAAAAAAGCTAGCATGATCCAACGTGCACGAGTGATGCTAATACCGTGACCAAACTAAAAGGATTTATTTTTATATAGATGTAGATGAGATGCTGCTGTCTTTTGTATGATTCGCGGTACAATTACACAAACCATTGAACGTTTATGTCACAAACATTATTTGTTGTGGAAGGTCAAGTAGACATTGTGATAAAAGTTCATTTATAATAATAACTCATGATAAAAATGATACGTTGTCCTACCTACTTAACTTTGCCTCTCCTGTCACTTCTGCAAAATGCAAAAAGATAATAACTTCGACGTAATACTTTTTTACTTCATTTATTTCTCTTTCTACAGCGAGATGGTTCTGTTTAATAAATAATTTGTGTTATAATTATAAAACATAGGTATTGTACGAGTATATGTACAATACCTTAGTACCTACGTACCCAAGTAAGGTACTTAAGTACGTAGGTACCTATCTGATTAGAATATAGCACTAATAAAAATCATAGAATTTAAGTGATAAAACATCAATTACACGACGTGCTATTTTCAGACATTGAACTGAGAAAATGATAATTTTAAGCAAATTTAAATGCACACTTAAATCCCCAGTTAAACCAGTTTGTCAGGATATGTGACGGTACAGTGCGGTAAACGGTAGCTCATAGTACGAGTACCACTGGACAACCGGATTGGTAACCACAAATTCTTACTCGCTCCAGCAATGCTACTGATTTACCGTATCTGGGTAGTTTGGTAGTTATTTGACCACTTTATGCTTTTTGATCTATAAAAAAGTTCTGTATGTCACTTTCATACCTTTTATAGTCATTAATTACATGACTATTTGAGGTACCTACTCGTGTTAGATTTAGATTCTTATGTTAGGATTCCCCTTTTCATAATACTAAATTTGTAAAATAACAGCCTGATTCTATGAAACATTCGCAGTGATAAAAATAAGTAGACTAACATTATCATCATCTCAGTGTATTGACGATGCCTCTGCCTGGTACTAGGTACAGGGTGACTGGGTTTGGACGGCAACCGTAAGGCATCGCAATGTTCCCATTTAACCCTCTACTCGGACAATTAATACTTATTAGCTAACAAACACACCAACCAGCCTCTCAAGACATGGCGCTGTATGTCACATGTCCAATTCCAACACTGTTTAGTTTGATCACCTTACCTTTGCCATCTGTAAAGGCACGTGCGTGTATCAAATAAGCCCACCTGAAGCTTCAGTAATCATTGTTCGCGGAACACTCATCGGTGACACACTCTGTATGTATGTAAGCATCTCCTCTCATCTTCACAATGTTTATCTAACACCTCATTGTAATAACTTTTGTTACAGCTGCAGCTATGTAAACAATACGCACAAGCAACTTATCTAAAAATACGTTTAAAATTTAACAACAAGGGTACGGGAAGGATTTCAGTGATAAGCAATGCTTTTACTACTTAGTGACGTTGTTTCCTGCTATCTTATTATAGCTGCTAGCTATCTTATATAGCTTATTATACTTACGAGTACTAGTATAGTAGGTAGTCTTTTATCTGTCACTTTATCTATTTGTGAAAACCGCTAGAAAATCCAATCAGTAACTTCGGACAATAACGTTAAAGTACTGAAAGATAACATTTTAATGTCAGGGCATCGATCAAGTTTGTCTTTGGTGAACACTTAGCCTCCCCATTGCGGGAGCAACGGGACGGCTTCGTATGGGACTCCTGGCCCACAGATGGAAACGGGCCGGACTACATACTCAACCTAGGTACACGGTGTTTCTCCTTCGCCTAAGCCGGGTCCCCGGATAGGCAGCAGCTGTTATTCGGTGACGCCCTGGCACTCACCTCACTAGGACTTTCTGGGGGGTCCATGGTCTCCCCTAAACGAGTCATTAGCGACAACCCTTCTCACACGCCACAAGGGAGATGGCCCTCCTCACGGCCTATAGTGAGCGGCAGGTCTCCCAACCTATCGCCCACGGCCACTCTCCGTCAGGGGCATGAGCTTACGCCACGGTCAAGCACCACCTGATTGGTTGGGGCCAATAAGGGTGTGAGCACCCGCATGCTTCCGTCTCGCTGCTGGGGCAAGACGGAAGCATGCGGGTGCTCACATCCTTATTTATATAAATATTTATTTAGCTGTATAAATCCCCACGCTCACATTTCAACAAATACTAGTGGTCCCGATGGTAACTTCGTACGGCTTCGAATTAAAAAATAAGTTAAGGCGGATTCCAGGATAATTGAGATTTACAGTGGGGTTCGGTAGGTGGTATTGTTATGCGGCGAACTTGGTACCGTGTCAGCAGCGCCACCTACCCATATTAAGATATGAAATGTACCGTTTTGTTATAAGTACTATAAATAAAAGATAAGTAATCTGATAAACCTTATCCGGTGCCATCCCCAAAATTGGGAAGTGACTAATCCTATTATTTGTAATTGAGACGATTTTTAAAGTTTATTCTGATGTTTTAAACAATGTTAGTATTATGTTCAGGCAGTTTATGGTTGTCTGCCTGTGTTGCTTAGAAGAGATTGCTTTTTAGCAATAAGGCCGCCTGTTCATAAGACACAATCATGTAACCTACTATAGTGATCTTATGATATGATTCAGTTATCGCTACAAATTTTAAAACAAAGTCCTTCGTCACGTCTGTCTGTCGGTTCCCGATAAACTTAAAAGCTACTGCACATATTTTCATGCTCACCACCTCCACCACAGGGGATTCGTGTGTACCGGCAATGGACGTAGAAATCCTATTTTAGTGCTATTTTAACCAATGAATAGAGTGGTTTTCTAGAAGGGTCTTTGTATTGGGGTCTTTGGGAAGACCCAAAGACCCCAAGAGTATATATTTTTTATATATATTTTACAAGAGTAAAAGAGGGTCTTTGTTAAGTTAAGAGTTTAGAGTAGTTAAGAGTTTTTCTTGCCAGGTTCTTTCCTCACAGGCTCTACCTATTGCCTTGCGGAATCTGGCGGTAAATGTAAATGTAGAAGCATTTTCTTTTTTGACTTTCATAAGTGTTACTTTGTGACCTACATGAATAAAGATATTTTGATTTTGATTTGATTTGATTTGGGTAAAATATAACCGTTTGGGAGCTTTCAACGAAAACCCACCCATTGAGATATAATAAAATGATGCATGGTTGTATTGTGTATCATAAATAAATCTTCAGAAAAGTCGCATAGAGATGGTATATATCAGATTTAAGGATTACTTCTTTATATGATTTTATTAAAACAATTGACTCGTCAATCTTCAGTTAATGACTGTTACCTGTACCGATCTTACGTAGGGAATTTTATAATTTCTAGTTGTTTTTTGCAAGTGAAAATGGATGTTCTGGATATTATAAAACATCCTCAAGAAAGTAAGATTATGTTCCATTTATCTTCCTGTATTGTATGTTGCACACACGTAGGGTGAATTACAGTATCTTACACTACGGCCAATATAGATGGTCCTGGTTTTTGAATTAGCTGTCCAATGCGAGGACTCTTCGGAAATTAGCCAAAGGAGTCCCCCTGTTCACTATCTGAGTCAGAACCAACTAGTTCAAGTAGGTACCATTATAAGCCTGTGCAGGTGCACGTAAGACAGAACCTGGTATATTCTGTATGGTAATATTATCTTGTTCAGAATCTTCATCAGTAACGACATCATTTGCGTAATCTGGTAGTTCAAATGAGATGCATTCTGGTTTCAGATTATCACGATTCTCTAGTTTACGTAAAATTTGATAGAATTATAATAGTTTCTAAATGAAACGTAAGAAAATAATACTTTTTTTTACTCAAATTCCAACTAAAACCACATAGTGGTTGTGCTGACGGGCTCATGTATGGATCTTCATTTTCCAGCTTTTCCGATACCTGCAGATTTTTCTATTATTTATCCTGAGGTTTTGAGGCTATAGTTACATTCAGGCTTATGTGGGTTACTTTCGAAAATGGGCAATTATAAACGGTAATTGGAAAGAGCAACTTAGTCTACTCTTTATCCCGGGAATGTATCCTGCGGGAATTAGGGACCATAAACTATTTCACACGGGCAAGACCGCGGGCATCCGATAGTATTATATATAAAATACAGATTCGATTCTGTATGTTCGATACGGATTTTAGATTTGAAACAAATGCCAGAATAATAATAATATTATAATCATTCTTTTAACTACGTGACTACATATCTATTATATCAGTGTCCTAAATTTAGTTTCGTAGCACTCGTAGCGCCGTAGCAAAGGACTCAGAAATTTTGTCTACGGTTACGCGAGGTCAAGCGTAGAGGTTAATTTTGGATGATAACCAAAACATGTCGTATACTATACTTGTACATCTTTCGTATAGTTACTCGCTCTTCTCTTTTTTATAGAACGGTAGTGTGAATCATTAAGACTGCAGAAATCAATTTGTTATTGATTCTTGGGTTTCTGAGAGCTTAAAAACTTTAAATACGATTCGTAATAACAAGTTGTTTTTAGTATACATATAGTTTGTGAGAGAGTATTTAACTGACTGTGTATGGCTATTAATTACGTTAAATGATGCGTTGTAAAAATTATGGCATCATGGAAATGCACCAAGTTAGGAAACACAAATATGGAGAGCACCATTGAAATAGGATTCTAATTAGAGTTAGAAACTGCTTAGTGTTTACCTTTTTCTTTTTTCTATAAGATTGGATCTAAAGTAGATTGTTGGTAGTTGAGAGAGCGACAGGAGGATATTAATTAGGATGAGGTGTGTCTGTGTGGTGGTGGGTGAGGGTAGGCGGGGTCGGGGCGGGGCGCCGGGCGCACGACGCCACGGCGTCTGGCGCTCGCGCCTCGCCCGCACTCGGCCCGCGCTCGGAGCCCCGCGAGCACGTCATGCGCACGCGCGTCCACTCGCCCCGCACGCACGAGTAGCGCGCGACCACTCCCGCGCGCCTGCCAGTGATGTTACCACACTCTGTTGTTATGTGCCATCGGTTTGTTCGAGAGCGAGTGCGACTCCACCTGTTCCCGAAGCGTTGAGTGATACACTCCGCGAGTATATCGCGGATTTTGCGTACCCGTCTACGTTGGATGCGTTAAAATTTCGGGTGAGTGAGAGAGGCGAGCGGTCGTGCGCCCGCGGCCGGTTTGACCGCATTATTTTCGAAATACGTACGCCGCAATCCGGTCGACCGCGCTAGAACGATCAAAACATTATAACAAAAACATATAAATTCGGTGACGTTCAAATATTTTTCGAGATCGCACAGTAATTCGTGGAGTTATGATACTTTCACAAATTTGCGTATGTTTCAGTATAATGTTTCTGACGAGTTGTCAGCGTCTGAGTACATTGTGTGTTATATCGTAGATGGAGATCTTTATCACATTGTGTAAATGTAAGTAAGATGTACCTACAAGACGAGCGAACTAGTACCTAGACTGTTAGGGAACGAGTTAGGGTTGGAGCTAGCTGCGTAGCCTGGGCCTGTACAGTTAGACGCAAGCAGACGAAACGCATCCCGTTGATGTCTTTTACAGAACGTTTTGGAAAGTGCTTGAGCAATATAACCAATATAACCATGTTTATATTGAATGTTTGTGTAACATGACATGTGTTTTTCGTTTCTCTTCATTTTAATAAAGTGTATAAGATGAAAGGTGTATTTATATTACTATAAAGTGCGCTCTCAAGATTTCTTTGATAACTTTTTATTTGCCTACTAGTACTTTACAAATATTAAATACATGTATTTATAAACAGTATTCTTTTAGCTCAATGTATCATTTATATAATTATGTAATAATTATTAATTAAATACATAATTCTATAAAATATTTTCAAAAGTTTCATGTTACAACATATACAAATAACTTAAACAGTTCGTTGTACAATATCTATAATACATATAATGTTGCTTTCCGTCTTATATCTCACAGTAGTCTGGTTTTTCTCACAGTATGTACCAAATTACTGTACCATATAAATTAAATGGACGTAAAAACATCTTGCTGGAAACTCGAATTTAGAGAGAACCCAAATGTTTAAAGTAAATAAACATCCAGATAAGAACATAAACAGACAAACGTACCATTAGTCAGTGTTACTAAATGTACCTACGAGTACTATATATAGGAAAACAGTTTTAGACTAATCTCAAATTGTAATTATTTCTTGTTATCAAGGCTTTTGCAACAGGTTCGAAACGTCGGGTACTAAAATATATATATTTCTTAATAACCGTTTATAATATTATAAAATTAATGAATCTAATTGGAAAAGTTAAATAATGTCCTGACAATTCTAATTGAGTTGTTCCAATTGGAAATACTATTTCAAATTGGTAATAAAAATATTGATCTAGTGATTTAAATGTAACCTCTCCAGTTAGGTATAATTTTTCAACCGACCTAAAAAAGATTACCAATTTGACTATGATTGTAATTATCTCTCTATGTTAGCTATATTACCCCAAACAACAGTTATAACTGCTTTCCTTGAGGGCCGTATTATAAGATTTAAAGGCCCGGTTAATCAAGAATTGTAGAAATTCCACATACAAATTTTTAATACTGATTAGGCTTTCAATCAAACAGTTACAAAGTCAACGTATTCCTGTAACCACATTATAAACACATTTTCTTTTACATGTGGATTGTTGGGGATGGAAAACATCCCCACCACTTACAATAAAGCTCCGCCTCTTTTTGCGGCATGGGTATATAATTAGGCGGATAACGTGACATCATGCTACGTAACTAGAAACCTGGTGATAAAGGATGACGTTGGTGTTGAGGCAGTGCCGGATCGTTAGCTGGGTGTCACATAAAAGTACTCATCACCTTAGACCCATTATCATTCAACGTTTAGAGTTTGCCGGCAACGTGTGTGCTTCCAATAACTGAAAACGAATTAATTAAAACGTTTCGTAGGCGTATGTTTGCTCGGTTAACTCATCTCAACTAATAATTGCCGGCAATATAAAAAATCTATCGATTTTCTTAAATTTATAATCCATTCGTGATCCCACTCTGATAATTTTTTTTCTAATATTGAATTAGTTGAAACATAGTCACGTGATACAAATGCTTCAATATATTGGTAGGTACTAGTCAATATCAAACTTTAGCGATTGACGTCTTCGCTGGCGTGTTGGATGGTCCCATGTAATGCAACTAACTTCATTGAATTAAATATGTACGAGCAGATATATTACAATGTATGTTAGTGCATTCATTAGAAGTACACCTAGAGATAAACGACTGCCGGTCGAATACAAAGTCCGTCTTTGTTGGTTAACTGGTAAAATGCATCAGTGTTTTACGTTCCTTGGAAATTCTTACTCAATTAGTTTAGTTGTGTCCAATCGCACTTTAAGATATCTTCATACACACATACTATGTAGGTATCGTCACTTATGTATGTTCAATTTATTAATATGTTAAAGAAATATTCTGAAATGAAATTTTATAATATGAATATTTAACTTTCTCTACATATAAGTTTAGTGATATGTTAAACCGTTTTAGTGTGACAAGGTTATTAACCGATGTTTATGTGTATTGTTGCAGGTGGGTCGAGGGGAATTATGCGTGTGTGGTGCGCATGCGCGGTGGTGTGCGCGTTGGTGGCGCTGTGCGCGACCGCGGAGCTGGGCGAAGGAGCGCGCGCTGCCGCCGAGAAGCACCTGCTGGCCCTGCTGGGTTTACCCGCGCGACCGCCGCGGCGTTCCCGCCTGCCGCACGCCGTGCCGCCCGCCATGCGGCTGTTGTACGAGACCGACGGAGCCATACCCGCCGCCGCGGCCAACACGGCACGCTCGTACCACCACACACCCACCGTGGTCGATCACAGGTTCCCCAATGAGCACAGGTTCCGCCTCTACTTCAACATAACTGGAATACCTACGGATGAGGTCGCTCGAGGAGCTGATCTCAATTTCCAAGGAGCAGAGGGAGCCACGGGGACTCAGCGTCTACTTCTCTATGACGTAGTACGTCCGGGACGCAAAGGCAAGACTGCGCCTATCTTGCGACTACTCGACTCTGTTGCGCTGACGGAGGCTGAGGGTCATGTGAGGGCCGATGCCGTCGCTGCCGTGCGTCGATGGCTCAAGGAGCCTAAACATAATCATGGACTATTAGTGCATATTTTAGAGGAAGGCCAGCAAAACGTAGTTGCTCGGCGACCTCATGTGAGAGTGCGAAGACGTGTGTCAGAAGAGGAGGAGGAGTGGAATACTCGGCAACCGTTGTTGCTGCTGTACACGGAGGATGCGCGAGCGCGGGCCACTCGCGAGAGCGGTGCGACACGCTTGGTGAGAAACAAGCGTGCGACGCAAAGGCGAGGGCACCGTGCCCATCATCGACGCAAGGAGGCCCGGGAGATATGTCAGCGACGGCCTCTCTATGTGGACTTCGCCGAAGTCGGCTGGAGTGATTGGATAGTCGCTCCACACGGCTACGACGCGTACTACTGTCAAGGAGATTGTCCGTTCCCGTTGTCGGATCATCTTAACGGTACAAATCATGCGATAGTACAGACACTTGTGAATTCAGTGAATCCGGCCGCGGTGCCGAAAGCGTGTTGCGTACCGACGCAGCTTTCCCCTATTTCCATGTTATATATGGATGAACAAAATAATGTGGTGCTCAAAAACTATCAGGACATGATGGTGACCGGCTGCGGTTGCCGATGACGAAGGCGCCCGGCGCGCCCAGTGCGAACTATACCTAAGTGATAACTCGTGGACCCAGTGTACATATAGTGACGGCCTCGAACATTGTACATACCTATTTGTGTATATATACGTGTAATTATTATTTTATTGAAATATAGATGTAATAAATGATATGATTTTAAATTATATCTGTCTATTATTTACATAAAGGTATGATAATGATAAATTTGTGTAGATACTTATCTGAAATTGCGGGGAAAGGGTAAGAAACATAGTGTGAAATATCATTCAAATCTGTCCAGTAGTTTTGCAAGAGAAACCGTAATCCATCCGTAACCGCAGTCCAACACAATCCCTTTACTTTTTTTATATTGTAATTGTGAAAGTGTCACAGTTATAATACATATAAGTGGAATTGTGTCCAATTGTGGTCCGCATCGTAAAGTGGATAATTTAAAGCAGTTCTAGTTATGTTCAATACAGCTTCTGTAAATTAAATAATGGTAAATGAATTTCTACTCTGTGAACTTCAACACTAGAATTCCGTGCCCGTGGTACAGTGAAAATAAGCTCAAAATATAACAGATGATTTATTAATTCGATTCGATTCAATATACCAAAATCTTCTATTAAATGATCAAGCCTTTTATGTGTTTATTAGGTAATAGACAATTTTTTAAACTAAAATGTAGAACTATGTAATTGACAAAAGTATGTACATATTTAGAAGAAAGTCACAGGCTCTCTATCTTGTTCCAGAATCACAATTTACTAAATTGATTTTCATGTGGTTTGCACGAATAGCAATAGAGTTTTCAGTTGAGCTTGTCTTTTCCGTCCACACAAAGCTAAGGCATTTTTGTGAAGGCGCCCACATTTCACCTTTCATAATGTTGATCCTACACAATAGGAGGTAAGCCCGTTACCCTGTTGGAATGTATTTACCGGTACCTTTGGGTGTATTTACCGGGACAATCGGTTAGGCCCCGAAATTCTTTACGATCTCTTAGCCCTTTTTTGGTAAATTCATTAATACAGTATATAAGTATTAAAATTTGAGTATGGCCTGTGCTGGTTAGCAACATAAAAACGCCCATATAAACCTACAATACCCACATATAAATATCGGTAGACTAGTTCCCCAAATATTAGCCGTCGCAAAGCTACTGTTATGCCTACCAACACGGATACAAAAGTCAATTTCAGACTGCAGTCAAAATAACATTGGACCATTAACATTGGGGTCGTTTGGAGGTCTTGGCATAGTTCAAAGTCATCGTCTCAATATGAATGAACACTATTGTTATATTGACAATGTATACGTACAAAGTACTTCATTCATAACCTTACAGTTTTGAATAAATAGGCAATTGAGAGTTTGTTACATAGATTTTTATGACTACTGGCGTTGGACATAAATGCAAATCTGACGAAAGTCTCAGATCATCTGTGACTTTCGTCAGATCAATAATATTCTTATTGTTTCAATAATTAATAGGTATTCTGGATCCAAGTTCGGCTGTAGTAGTAGTAGTACCTACATTTTAGAATCTAAGGCTATTATTTGCTCTTCTTAAGTGTATCTCTATTTTAATTACAAAACTTTGCTAGATCTTTGTAATACACTTACGTTGATGTGTAGTAATAGTGACATAACTTTACTACAATACGCGTATTTTAACATTATTTTTTATGTGAATCTAATTAGAATAAAGAGGGTATGACTGTGTCAACGGACTTTGGCCTTCTACGTATGGCCATTTCGCATCTTTGTCCCTCGTGTTTTATCCCGACCTCATGTAGATCACCAGTATTTTACGATCTTAACTAGATGCAACATATTGACAGAAAGAAAGAATTTTCAAATCGGTCCAGTAGTTTCGAAGCGTATTCAATGCAAAGGAACAATCAAAATCTTTCCTCTTTATAAAAATAAGTAGTATAGAATAAGTACCTACTAGATATTCCATCCGCTGATCCTTTGGGGAAGAGTGCGTGGTTTTGTGTGTCTGTGTGTGTGTGTGTGTGTGTGTGTGTGTGTGTTTGTGTGTGTGTGTGTGTGTGCGTGTGTGTTTGTTTGTGTG
The DNA here is from genome assembly GCA_963556515.1 of Nudaria mundana. NCBI lineage: Eukaryota > Metazoa > Arthropoda > Insecta > Lepidoptera > Erebidae > Nudaria > Nudaria mundana. The sequence goes on from OY748293.1 coordinate 9,990,021, forward strand.
TGTGTATATATGGTTCATAACGTGAATATATATGGACGTTATAGAAGCAAGTTAAACATAAAGACACTTCCGGCCGAAAATTCTGCTATAAAAAAGTCAATGTCACTGAACTAATTATTTGGTAACCAGTCTCAGATCATTTAAATGTAAGTAAAATAGCTCATTAATATTCTTATTGACCATATTTGTTATAGTTATATAGTGGTAATTGAAATGGCCAAAACCGGAGATTCCAACCAAGGACGTTCGGTGTACCGTTTGATTACTCTACTTAAGAAAGAAATTAAACGTAGAAAGAGGTTATGATGTGTAAAACATGAGCAAGTAGCGTACGTGACATCTATATAGACTCGCTTAGACGTAAACTATGGCAATTATTGGTGAACCTATATCAGGTCAAATAATGTCAAAGGAGTGTAAGGAAATGGTTTTAAGTACAATCTCATGCTTAAACAGAGTAAATTACAGTTTTGGTTGCATTCTACAAAAGGAAGCAGCACAAACAATACTTCTAATCCCCAGTAATCCCGTGGGGATTGGGAATTCCGGTAAAGGCAAAAGGGTTGCCCTCTATTACGTGGGACTTAATTACTGTAAAGTACTTCTTAGGGGTTATAGGCGTAATGTGTCTGTGTTTATTAAATGTACAGTAACTATTTTTACAATTTTATTATAGTACTTATAGAATATATATTAGATAGTAAGTTTGACGTCAATGTCCTAACAATGACATTAATTTAATGGAATTGGATACTTAATTTTATTATGAAGGCAGTATGAAATTTAATAAAACTATGACATAAATGCAATGATTTTAAATACAATGGATTTCGGATCATCGCTCAAAAGTGTCCGAACTAAAAGAGAAACAAAACGCTAAAAGAGAAACAATCGCGCGCCAGTCTTAATTTTGACAACTGAACGACAACACGTTGCACAATGCCGTACTGTATTGTAAAAACGTGTAAAAACTACGAAAAAAAAGCAAATTGAAGACGGTGTATCATATTTTCAGTAAATAAGCTTTTGTTTTATTATTTGCAATTTATTATTTCACTTAAAATACAGTATTTCGTCGATAATAAATTAAAAGACAAAAGTAAATATTGCAATCCAGTCCAATACCGAAGTACCTATCTGTCTCTTTCGAACTCATCCCAAGCTCAGTAAAAAGAAAGAGACCATTTCATTTTCACTGAATAATGTACTAACAAAATGACCATTCAGATTTATTCGGATTACCGATAGCGATAAAACTATTTGGAACAAAGATTATAGTGGAGACGCCTTGGCTCTTTATGATTTTTTTTTCGTTATATGAACCAACATCTATTTCAGTTTTCCTCGGGATCCAGTACACTGTGCACAATGGAAAAATATTATTGCCCTAGCACGGCGAGAAGAATATTTTGATCCAAAAAATAACAATCTTGTTTGTTCGGCTCATTTTATGGACATAACAAAAAGAGGTCCGATCTTTATGAAACTTGTACAAGAATCCCTTGATTGAATGGAGGAGATAAGCCCAAAAATGTTTTTAATTTTCACAGGGTATCATTGTTTTGTCATAAATATAATTACACATGTCATTTTATTTCGTGTATGTACTGTTATTTTCTTTTTATTTGGATTCTCGGTAATGTATTCCCACGGGAATCGGGGCCGAGATAACTATATCTCGCGGGCGGAGTCACGGTGATCAGCTAGTAGCCAATAATTTCGTATTCCAAAAATTAACCATAAGATAAAAATAAATTAATGATGCGCAGTTTTAGCAACTAATTCAGTCACTTGAAACACGGCTATCTTGTAGTAGACGTAGCGACATAGCGTTATGAAAATAGTAATTGTCGTAGATTATTAGTTTATGGTTCTAATTAAAAGAAAATCCTTGACATTGTCACAATCCTATGTTAGATTCTATTAGTCAAATAAAGCCTATACATTCGGGTTAAAATCTTTACTTTCATTTATCAATTTATTTGACTAATGTAAATCCATATTCAAATGGAGAAATTCTTAAAGCCAGAAAGATTCGAAGCGGACCCGCTTGACAATAATAATGCTGGGCCATGGCTACACGGGAAAAAAACTTACATCAATTTTTTGGACGCAGCGAAGGTCACAGATGATAAGGTAAAGCATCAACTGCTCATAAATTTTATTTCACCAAATATCTACGAGCATATAGCCCAAGCAGAAACATACTCGTCAGCTATATCCACGCTAGATGGTTTATTTATCAAGCCGAAGAGCGAAATATTCGCACGTCACAATTTAGCCTCTCGTAAACAACACCCTAACGAGACAATAGACCAATATCTGCAATCTCTAAAACTTATTTCTAAAGAATGCAGTTTCACATCGGTTACTGCGACTCAGTATGAGAATGAGTATGTACGCGACTCTTTTATCTCCGGTCTCGCTTCTACTGCTATTCGACAGCGGCTGCTAGAAAACATGACTCTTACTTTAGACGAAGCCCACAGTCAGGCTCGAGCTCTCGAATCTGCTCAAATTCAATCACAAAGCTTCAATAATTCACAAAACGCCGCTGCAATACAGCCTACGCCTGTAGTTGCAACTTCAAATCAAAGACAGAAGATTGCCGAACCTTCTAGATCACAATCTTATGGAAAATGCTATTTTTGTGGCAACTCACGTCACCTCCGTCGATTATGCCCAGCATCGCAAGCAATCTGTCTCAAGTGCGGCAAACAAGGACATTTCGCGAAAGTATGCAGAAGCAGCAATGTCAGTGCTGCCGTCACTGCTACCGAAAACGGTGAAGACTTTACTTCTTGTCTAGTATTAGCAGCCAGCGATATTCAGAAATGTACGAAACTTGTTACCATCAACGGTATATCGGTTAAAGCTTTGATTGACACTGGAAGTACTGGTAGCTTTATTGACGATGATTTAGTAAAACAATATGACCTAAAAACAAGAGCGTGGACACAAGAAGTGACTATGGCATCTTCATCCCATACATCTCAAATAACTAAAGTGTGTCCAGCAACATTAAAGATGGATAATGCAGTTATTCCGTCAATACTATTTCGTGTCATGGAAAATCTTTGCTGTAATGTCATACTGGGACACGATGTACTTGAACAGTATTCCACTCTGGAGATCCAATTTAATGGGCAACATCCACCTCTCAGATTAAACGCCCTAGATGAAGCTAATATTGAGCCCGTCAATCTATTTCCAAATATGTCGCCAGATTGCAAACCAATAGCTATAAAATCACGTAGATTTGCAGGCGACGTTAGCAAGTTTATACAAGAAGAAGTCAAGAAATTACTGGAAGATGGTATCATCGAAGAGAGCACTTCACCCTGGCGTGCTCAAGTTCTAGTTACGTCCAACACAAATCATAAAAAGAGGATGTGTATTGATTACTCACAAACGGTGAACAGATTTACGTATCTCGACGCATATCCATTGCCAAATATCGAAGAAGTCATAGCAAAGGTATCCAAATATAGAGTATTCAGCAAAATCGATCTGAAATCTGCATATCATCAAATCCCAATTACTCCAGAGAATAGACCATTCACTGCCTTCGAAGCTGCCGGCAATTTATATCAATTTCGTCGTATTCCGTTTGGGGTGACCAACGGAGTAGCTTGTTTTCAACGAGCCGTAGACTACATTATACGAAGAACGACTATAGAGGGCATATACCCATATTTAGATGATATTACCGTGTGTGGAATTGATCAGAAGGATCATGATGAAAAACTTGAAAGATTCATGGAGATTGCAGACAAATACCATCTTACTATCAACAAAGAAAAGAGCGAATTTTGTATAACAGATTTGAACATTCTTGGGTATAACATCAACAATGGAATCATCAAACCCGATCCAGAACGTTTACGGCCACTACGTGATTTGCCATTACCCACTGATTCTGCATCTTTACGACGAGCAATAGGTTTATTCTCTCATTACTCTAGATGGGTACCAGATTTTTCTTCAAAATTACATCCACTGACACAAGTAGCGACATATCCACTGAAAGCCGACCAAGCGAGAGTGTTTGAAGAATTAAAAACAATTATTTCGAAATCGTCCTTAGCAGCAGTTGATCCCAAGGAACCATTTACTGTAGAAACGGACGCTTCAGATTACTCTATCGCTGCTTCTTTGACACAAAGTGGCCGGCCAGTAGCATTTTTTTCAAAATCACTAAACGAAAGTGAGAGAAAATATCCGTCAATAGAAAAAGAAGCTTACGCCATTATAGAAAGCCTTAAAAAATGGCGTCATTATCTGATGGGGAGGTCTTTTTATCTAATAACCGATCAAAAATCAGTAGCATATATGATGCGAGGACATGCAAGCAAAATTAAAAATGACAAGATCCAGAGATGGCGATTAGAATTATCAAATTACAAATTTGACATACAGTATCGACCTGGACATCTTAATACTGTAGCTGACGCATTATCCAGGCAAGTATGTGGAGCCACTACAGACAATCGCCTTTTGGAATTACACAAATCTCTCTGTCATCCTGGTATAACACGACTTGCCCACTGGATAAGATCTAAAAATCTACCGTTTACAATAGATGATGTCAAAAAGGTTGTAACCTCTTGTCCAACTTGTGCAGAGATAAAACCAAGATTCAGTAAAAATGTTGGGTTACTAATCAAAGCTACGATGCCTTTTGAGAGATTGTCCTTGGATTTTAAAGGACCACTACCATCATCAACTAATAACAAGTATATTTTGACAATAATTGACGAATACTCACGATTCCCGTTTGCCTACGCATGCCCAGATATGAGTACAGAGACAGTAATTAAACATCTAACTGATATTTTCTCAATTTTTGGAATGCCAGCGTCTATTCATACAGATCAAGGTCTTTCATGTCGGCTGGTATTAAAGACTTTCTACATACAAAAGGAATATCTACTAGTCGATCTTCACCTTATAATCCTCAGGGTAACGGTCAGGTGGAGCGCTTAAATGGCACGCTTTGGCAAACGATACGCCTTGCTTTAAAAGATAAAAATCTATCGATAGACAAATGGGAGGCAGTTATTACTCAAGCTCTCCACTGTATAAGATCACTTATATGTACAACAACAAACACGACACCTCATGAAAGAATGTTCAATCATCCACGGCGATCGTCTTGGGGACAATCCATGCCGTCGTGGTTGCAACCCGGTAAAGTTCTTTTGAAGAAATTTGTAAGAGCCAGCAAATATGATCCAATCGTGGAAGAAGTTGACCTACTGGAACCAAATCCACAATATAGTTCCATAAGATTATCAAATGGCAGAGAACTAACGGTTTCAAACCGCCACCTCGCGCCCAGAGGTGATACAACATTAACGGACCACCGGCTTATTACACCGAACACAATAATACCATCTGAAGATGTTAACAATGTCAGTCATAGTGTTAACGCAGAACCCCATACTGAACTAAATACGTCGGATGTGGACATCTATAACACGCCTCCGTCTTCTCCTCCTGCTGAAGAACCACACTACCACCACTCAACACCAGCTACTGAATTACGCCGCTCAGCACGGACGAGGAGGCCACCAGCTTACCTGAACGACTACGTTCAGGAATAAGGAGGGAAGAATGTCGTAGATTATTAGTTTATGGTTCTAATTAAAAGAAAATCCTTGACATTGTCACAATCCTATGTTAGATTCTATTAGTCAAATAAAGCCTATACATTCGGGTTAAAATCTTTACTTTCATTTATCAGTAATGAAAGCGGAAGAACTTTGACACCCGCAAGAAGTTTGGCATTTATAATATTATAATTAGTTAAATTCATTAATTCCCTTTTTGTTATTCATACACTACAGTTACTTATTATGAAACTGACTCGAAAAAAAAAATCTTTGTCAGTCGTTAATTAGTTTTTCAGCTTATTTCGTCTAACATAAACAAGTAATTACAATTTATAAGATTATGGAATTTATTGTAGTCTTACATTAATTATTACGCCTACGTAGGTACATATCATGGAATCCTTAAAAGACTTTAACAAAATAAACCTACTCCATTGTTTCTATGTTCACGTAGTTCAAGTATAAGCTGCATAAGGTGAATTAGTCAGGCGGACAGATAGAAGCTACGTAATGCGATAAATTAGTGCAAACAAAAGTGAACACTATTCCGTTGAATCAAGGTTTAAATTTTAATATGAAATTTGTTTATATCTATGTATGCCTATGTATAATGTATAGGTCGACTCGGGACATTATTTTCTTGCGATTTGTTCTAGATCCTATGTCCGTTGTATTATAAGGTCTTTGCATAAATGATTAAATACGACTAAAACCAGATATAATTAATCATCCACTGAGCCTTTTCCCAATGCAGTTGGGGTCGGCTTTCCAGTCTAACTGCGATTCAGCTGAACTTCGATATTTTGGGTGGAGCGACTGCCATCTGTAGTGCGAGCACGGCTTGTGGACGCACTGTCGGTCCACCAAGCCAATCCGCCAATGATATCGCAGAAAATGACAAAAAATGTGTAAAGTAGCGACATTTTCTGCGATATCATTGGTGCAAACAGGTGGAACAACAAAATGTCGACAAGCCATGGCTGACCTCCACAACCCATGGGCGATATCGAAGTTCTATTAGTTAGACAGGTAGGATTTTTGATTTAGAACTCCAACTACCCCTTTAACGACAGTTATAGATGTTAATAATGAATATGATGAATACCTATAAATGTTGACTAAAATGACACTTATTAAATTAGTATTCAAATAGACCTTCATTGAAACTTATACTTAGTTAGGTTAAAGCCAGATGGCGTAGAATCTACTAAGGCTGTGCAAAATGATTGTGACAAATTTAATAAAAATTATATCCCCGACGAGTAAGACAAAGGCGATACCCAACATTTAGCCAGTAGTTTTGTTGTTCTCAAATAAAAGGCTTCATATGATCATCCACCGAGTCCTTTCTCAATGCAGTTGGAGTCGGTCTTCCAGTATAACTGCGATACGGCTGAACTTCTATTTTTACGGACTGTCATTTGAATTTTACAACCCATGGGCGATATCGAAGTTCTGTAGTTAGACTCCAGACTCCATTTGTAGGACTCCAGGTACCCGAACGACTGCTATAGATGTATATATGAATACATTAGGAACATGCATTTAAGAGTTCCGTATACTGTCTATAAATAGAGAGGTGACTATACAAAAGTACGTAATCCCTAAACATTGGATGCATTACAATGTAAAGCAGTACATTTAAAGTCTATTCTTGCATAAAAATCGGTATGCAGCGTGCATTTGAAACCACATTCCTTTAAGGAAATTTATAATACACTTTATTGAATATCGTAGCACTATTTTCATCTTATCTTTTAACTAGCAGCGCGTCCCGAGTAGGTAATAAATTATATAAAAATTAATCTCTATTTCCCTTGGTTATCGCATCACGAGCGAAAACGACTGGACTAATTTCACAAATTATTTTTTGTTGTGTTTGTCGTTTGTGTAATACAGTAAAAGAAAAAAAATTGGGAATATTCTACTACTACTTACTATTTCACGCGGACGGAGCTATCGGCTAGTTTTCTAATAATAAATAGAGGATTTGTTACTCAGAGCTAATGTGGTGTTATAATATTAACAGAATTTTAGAAATCGGCTTAGAAGATTTTTTTTGTGAATATACTGAACCGCAAGAAAGTATCTTGCGGTTGTCCCGAAAAGATTAAACTCAGCTGAGGGCATATAGATTTTGCTTCATCAAAATCCGATGGTAGACAAAAAGTTATCGTGATATTTTATTAGAGCTGGTAAATGCTAATAATATGTCACAATACCAGATATACAATCACGGTATTAATATCCAACATGGAAATAGACAGCATAAACATTTTAAAGTTTACTGAAGAATCCGTGAACATCACAATTAGGTATACCATTTCATGATCCACATTCCTTAGATAAGCATTATTTAGAAGTTTATATAGTTGTCTGTAAAAGAATTTCCGATATAATATTTAAAGTGGATTCCATTTAGAGTGTGGCGGGCAGGTTCAGAACCAAATTTCAAATATTTCGTCACAAGGTGGCTATATATCATGTTTTTGCCTGGACGTAGGAATGCGCGGCCGTATAATTTGGCCGGCCACCCGGCAACTCTGCGTCTGCCGCGCTACCCGCCCTACGTCTATATTATCAGTAGATAAATTCAAGCTTTGTCTTTGCCTCGTATTTCGTCCTCACGAGATTTTGCTTTTGTTTTTTTTCCTTCGCTTTGGATGGCAACAAAAAACTGAGTAGAGGCGAACGAAGTGGGTATAATTTATTTTATAGTCGGCTCGCTCGTAACTCGGCGGTGGACGGCTGGACGCCGATTTATCCCCATCTCGGCGCAATTAACGTAAATGGATTGGTCAGTGTCGGTGCTTGTGAGAGAACGCCTGCCTCACGTCCTCTCACGGTCTTCAATCTAACCTACTGACCACTCCTTGCCTATCAACAGAAGCTCGACCAATCCACAATTGCCATTCAGAACTTGTGGTAAATGCAAATAAAACACCGCGTGATCCGGCTTAATCCAATAATTTTTTAATATAAACCACAAGTCAAATAAGACACTAAAATCATTTGCTGATTGCGTATACTCGGTTCTCAAAGAACGCCTTAACTTATCCTAAAGGGAAATATAATTGTTTTGCATTCTTGTACGGGTATAAAAACAAAAAGTCGAAGTACGGGCCCCCCGCACTGCTGCCCTACAGACCAGACTTAAGTCTGACGACTTGCATTCCCTTGAGACAAAAAGCTACGAATGAATTGGAGCGAACCTTTGACTCAAACTCATGGGAAGTGATTGCTTTTATTTTAGACTTCTGCAAATATTTATGTAAATCTTAGATGTTTGATACACTTTTGTTTAAGTAGGTAAATGTAGTTTGGTAACGAAATATATTTTAACGTAATTTTGAATTCATTAACATCATTTATCTGCTTCGGTGGTTCTGTAGGTGCATATCTATAGAGTCAAAATACATAGGTATGGGTTTGATTTCTGAGTCGGAATAATAATTCGATGATCCATAAATGTTTGTTGCGGTGTTTTATGTGTCGGTATTTTATTACAACTATGTAGGTATGTATTAAAATAAAATTTGTAGTCATAAACACTTAAAGAAGTGGAATACCTTAAGCTAAGTTCATGGTTGTACTAGTTATCTTAGTAGTTCGCATTCCCTCTCGCTGGAGACCATGCTTCAAGCCATGGTCTCCAGCGGGAGTAGGTGGAACGCGGCCGTGTCCTTCTGCGAGCAAGTCGTGCTCGCGAAGGAGGCGGCCGAGAGGGAGAGGGAGCGTGCCCTCCCCGCCGAGTTCCGTAGTCAGCGGCGAGGCCGCCGCAGACTCATCTACGCCCAAGACCATCGACCTCCATGATCGGGGCCTGAGGACGGCGGGATCGCCACCCGTCGTCCTTACAGAAGCAGGCTAGAAGGGTTGCGTGCTGCGGGGCCTTTGCCCCATAGCACGCAACCAGATTCACTCATTGACGCGGGATAAAACCCTACCCCAACGACGCGGGATTCTCATCCCGACCCAACCCCCCGCAGAGACCACAGAGGTGGTCAAAGTCCGCCGGGCGCCACTGGAAATACGTTCTGCTTGTAACCAGAGACGCCCGGCAACGGACGTTAAAGCGGCCGCGGCCTTGGTCGCGGAACTAAAAAAAAAAAAAAAAAAAAAAAAAAAGTAGTTCGCATTGCTTAGTTTGACGCTACTCGTAGATATTAAGTACGTGAAGCAAAGACTTGTAACTCTTTTTAAGAAAATTGCGCAGACGGAAGTGCAAAATGCTAATATTAAAAAAAACAGGCCATGTGCGCGTTGTACTCTTAAATATTTATTATATTCTGTGTTTTAGTATTTGTTATTATAGCTACAACAGAAATACACCATCTGTGAAAATTTTAACTCTCTAACTGTTACGGTTCATGAGATACAGCTCAAGACAGACGGACGGACGGATAGCGACGTCTCAGTAATAGGGTTCCCGATTTACCCTTTGGGTACGGACCCCTAAAAATGGTCGAATTTCGATCACTGTGGGACCTCTAGCATCTATAAAAATATCTACATGGACTTAAATTAAGGGTACCTACTTATTTTGTCAACTAATTATGAAATACTTGCCAAGCCTTCAAGATGCGAGTTAGTAAATACTTGTAGAATCGTATAAAATAACTCTCTTTTACGTTAATTTTCATTGAAACAGGTTATGTATAGTGATTGCAAAGTCAACGTGTGCATCTTGATGATGTACCTATGTAGCTATTTGTTTACGTTTATTTCTTGGAAGAGTCGATGTAGTGTCCACAAGGAGTTCTACAACTACATCTATTTTCTAATGGGAATTGAAAATTGACCATGTAAAGTAATAAACACCATTTTTTAATTTTTAATTTTTTAATTTTATCCTGTTCACGAATAAAATAAAAAAAAAATCAAAATCAATATGATTCATTTAGGTCACAAGGTCAGTGATGAAAAAGATTCTTTTGATTTACATTTATTGTTTCGGTGGCGTGGTCGGTAATGCCAATGCACCCAAATATTTGTGTGATCGACAAATGTTTGTTTCGAAGTTTGGGTGTTTTCTAAGTATACTATGTATGTATTTAGAAATATAAAAGTATGTTTATCAGTCTAAATCCTATAGAAGAAAATGATGACGTTGTGTGAGAATTTCCAAGAATATTTATTATAATTTATTTATTAACATTTACATTTATTGTAAGATTCGCAAAACAACTAGAGCCTGTGAGTAAGAATCTGGCAAGAAATCTCAAGGATACTTTTTATCAATCAATAAAATATCTTTAATTAAAAAATAATTGATATGTATTAGAAGGTATAACGACTTTTATTTTTGTTTTTAGTTCCACGGCCTCTCTCTGGTACGCACGCAGAAGGTATTTCCAGTGGCACCCTGCGGACTTTGACCACCTGTGTGGCCTCTTTGGGGTTTGGTCGGGATGAGAATCCCGCGTCGTTGGGGAAGGGTTTTATCCCGCGTCGGTGAGTGAATCTGGTTGCGTGTGGGGCCTAAGCCCCGCAGCACGCTACCCTTCTAGCCTGCTTCTATAAGGACGGCGAGTGACTATCCACCGTCCTCAGGTCCCGATCATGGAGGTCGATGATCCTGGGCTTAGATGAGTCTGCGGCATCCTCGCCGCTGACTTCGGAACTCGGCGCGGAGGGTACGCTACCTCTCCCTCTCGGCCGCCTCCTTCGAGAGCATGACCTGCTCGCAGAAGGACACAGCCGCGTTTCACTCACTCCCGCTGGAGACCATGGCTTGAAGCATGGTCTCCAGTGAGAGGGTATCCACGCCCAGACCCACTACGAGGTCGCGGCGCCCATACTGAGCACTCCACCAATGTATGGAGTGCGGTGTCGTCGTCGGAAACCTCGCAGTGTTGACACTGGGGTGTGACCTCACGATAGACGCGAAATAGATAGCTACCGAAGCATCCATGCCTGGTAACGATCTGCGTCGCATGAAACGTGAATACACCAAGCTTCCTCTGCAGCCACTCGTTCATGATCAGTCTCACAGCCGCGATGACGGTGGTTCCCCACTTTGGTTGCTCAAGTCGCACCCTCTATGTCTCCATGAGGTCCTGGCGGAGTTGGGAGCGCTGGTCCTCGATTTCTCGAGACGCAGGCCCGTGGTCCCGCTCCTGTGCCTCATTGAGCCATTAGAAACAATGACGCAAGTGCGACCGATCCCTTCGTCACTTTGGGGACTAAACTTCGGAAATGTGGTCCGAAGTTCCATCGGCTATCAAGTACGATCCCTAGGTACTTAATCGAGGGCTTGATGCCGATCCTGACGCCTCCTACAGTCATGATGGAACCTTCAGGTGGACCGTCCGAGGTCCGTGAAAACAAAGTACCTCGAACTTGTGCAGGGCCACCTCCAGTCCCAGCCGCCGTAGGTATAACGACCAACATAGAAAAAGGGATACTCTGAAACAGATATATGAAACGAGTGTGGGTAAACTGGTAAGGGTTAAACAAAGTGGACATCCTTCCATTAAATCGGCGAAATCTTGTAAGAAGGCCTGATTTAAGAGTAAAATTACGTGAAACTGACAGAACTATTGGCAAAATGTGGTTGTCAGATGCACAAGATTTATTTTATTTTTGAGAAAAACAATGGAAAACTATCTCACATAAGCTAAAAAAATAATACGTAACTAAGCGTTAAGCTAATAAACCATCAACATTTTAATATATCTATATGTAGGTGCTTACACAATTGCCACTTATCTAAAAGCTACGAAAAAATCATTTGCTTATACCGGCCGAAGAACTTTAACGATTGAGCTTGCTACCGAGAAAGCTGAATTCAAAATGAAAACAAATACGAAATGTTCGCTGAGTACTTAGTAGTAACCAGGTGTGGCATACTGCAGGGTATCGCGAAATTGTTTAGCTTACAATGTTTAAATGCAAAGGTAATAAAGTAATATGAAGAAAAAAACCAGTTTAATTTGTGCATGCTTGGAATATTTTAGAGAAGGGACGCGGTCGATGGCCGCCGCGGAGAGCCCTCGACTGCGCTACAGTACCAGATGAAACGGTGGCTCACTCACTATATTCACATAAACCCTATCTTATCAAAAGCACACTAAATATACGCGAGTACAATCTGGCAACATTGAAGTTGCCTGCTTTTGTAATACATTTGACTGTTTAATGTCTATAAAGTTGTCGAGAATGCAATAACTAAACTCATGTAGGTACCTACCTATACTTATGTTTATGTATTTATTTTATAGAGTTATAAAGCTACCTTACAAAATGAGGTGAAGGTAAAACTTTGACGTTTAATTTCCTATGACATTACAAAAGTTAGTTTTCAGCATTTTCATCGAATACTTAGCAAAAATATAATAAAACTTTCGATGCGAAACATTTAACATGTATGCAAGCGATATGTTTGAATTTCGAATTTGTACTCAACGCCATCTCACTGCCATCAATTTGTCTGTCCATCATACTTTCAACCTTTCCCCCCGAACGTCGAACGTTGAAAAAGGAACACTACCTTTAATTTTATCGACATAAAAAAATAGTACAGTCGCGTGCCACGGAACGTGCACACCTCACAATTTGTTTGTCTCGTACGCACCTCGATCACAATCGACTTTCACCATAAGGGCAGCGGTACATGGATACTCGAGATGTTGACGATTACGTACCTACTTAACTTTATACTAACCTGAGAATTTGATTTGATGCTACATGTATGGGGCATTTCAGCTCGTATAGCTATCACGAGTGTAATTGTGTCTCTCACTCACTCAAACGATTGATACTTACATCATAGCATGCTAGGATTTATGTTGTTTTCAGTTACATCGTTAAATCATCCCGTTACAACATTCTAACATAATTCATTGTAACTGACTACTTTACAATGATGTTATTAGTTTAACAGTCTAAAAATACGGTAATTGCGCTTTACTGGTGGAACAAGACAAACATTTTTTCTTGGATAATATGAAATTACATAGTAAAATTGGTCAAGAAGAGTTATCTACACGTACAATAGTTATAAGTGAAGCGAAAATAATAATCATAGATGGTAATCCCACCAATGTTTTGTCACGTGGCTGTATAACGGTGATGACATATTTAACCGGCCACTTGTGCCTAGTTGTCGGCCAGTACGTCCGCTGCCCGCAGCCCGCTTCGATGCATGTTATAATGCGCATCTCACACTCGTCTCGACACCACTAAACAAGTATTTTGTCAATATAAATGCAGTGAAACACGAAATACGTGTCAATTTACTGCTATAACTGCTACAACATATATGTGCACTTACAACGTTTTTTTATAAAAGTATGCACCTAATTATCATGCTGTTGAAACGTTAATTGAACTGTCCGGACCTTAATCACCTCATTTTTTTTCAACTGTCGCGATGTCGTACTCAAATAATAACAGCAAGTCAACAAATTGGAACACTGGAAAATAGGATGTTATTACCAACAAAATCTTGAATGGATTTTATTTCGTACTTTTTATTACCAAATTAGATATAGGTATATTTATTTAACAATTTCAATATACATAAAATTAGATGAAAATACTATTTACACTTACTAAAAACTATACTATACCTCCGCCTCGTCGCCGACTGGCAATGTTCCCAGAAGACTGACAGCATTGCCACGTTGTATGGCAATGCTTATTCTTTGAGCTCAAAAGTAACCAGCCTTCTGGTCTTGAGAAGAGTCGATCATGAGTTTCGAGATCGTTTTAAAGAGTCTGCAAGCGCTCGGACCCCAAAGTCCCAGCGTCTCTACCCCAAACGGCTGAAATATGTAGTATGTGTAAATTTGAGTATTTGCGCCGTTTAAGGCTTTCCGCTGATGCAGCAGCAGCGCCGGCACAACCCGCTATACTAGGAAGGTGAGAAGGCGCCAGAGTGTCAACACACGTTGCGTCCCACACTAAAGGCCTTCCCATCTTCCATGGCAATAATGACATTCCATCAGGTCTCTTTCCATCGCCACGTGTCAGCCCATTTGGTTCACGAACTGCTGGGATACCGGCGCGGCGGCGGTGGAAAGAGCCCGACGGATTATGTCATTAATTAGATATTATTTAGTAATCTTAAGTAGGTGATCCGGGAATGTAAGACTTTATCTATTAGGTACTTACAAAACAATTCATCCACAGTGAGAGGAATCCGCTGCTAGATTAGGACAGTAATTTCTACATAGAATAGCTGATATCTATCCTCCATTGTCATGGCCTTATAGCCTCCATAGCTCTCAATAGTTTCGCCACTATTACGGCGAAGTTAATATTGCTGGAGAAATGTGAAAGTTTTATGTCTCTACCTACTACAAGATCGGTTTGCTAATATGAACACCTATCTATTGTCTTTAAGGGCCTATATTCAGAAACATATTTAGGTATCAATGTAGGTTATTCATGGACGTATTAGTAATTACGGAAGTTTAGCAAATACTCGTACAAAGCGACCCAGATTATTTATAACTTTTAACAATTACAAATTGGTAACGTTTTAAAATCTATTGGCCATAATCGCTAATTTTGTACTGGAATATAATGTTTTTTTAATCTTTTTTGAATTTCAAAATTCACTTTGATTTTTTTAATAACATTCGCCTTATGAAGCTATATATAACACATAGCCATGTTTTAAACCCTTTATTCATATCACAATCTACATAGACGGTCTTTGACCGAAATAAAGGGTAAACAGTCCACATTTCGGCAGCAACATTTGCTATTTGACAGATTGTCGACTGTCTATTACCTGAGGAAGAGAATGAGTTAGGCTGGAGATCTAAGCCTAATTGAAACTCCATAGAACACTTTCAGACATATTAGGCACGATAACCTACTTCATTTTATATTATTTAGTGTTTCTTTCTTTCAGATTTTATGACATCGTCTCTACAAATAGAAGGCAAACTTCTCGAGTATTTCAATGTATGTGTATGTTTCGAAAATGAATGTAGGTATATAGTGCAGGTGATTGGTGAGGTGGCGATGCAAGCAGCAAACTCGCGAACAGTGTGGTGTGCCGCGCTGGCCGCTCTTTACACTAGACAAACAAACATCAATTTATTTCTGGCAACGAACCCGCGTCCTTGACGGCGACCTTATTGCGCAACACCGGTTTTGATATGCGCACATGTACTCTACGTGTACCTATTTTCATTATACGTTACAACTGATCACGACATTTCGGTTAATTCTAGTTTGTAATAAATATTCTACAGAAAATAAACAATACAAAATTTGTAGTTTAAAATTTAAGTTTATACGAGTACATAAGTAGGTATCTAATAGGTAAGGTAACACAAGCGTGAAATATAGTTCAGAATTCTTTATTTCACTTATCATTTTCTACAAACAGTGCGCTAAGATTTAAAACAAGATACAGGAAGGGTCCTTACTCAATCTTGGGGATAATGAATAAGAAAACTAACGTACCTACCTACACGTACCTAAGTGTATTATAGTACCTAAATCTACTAGGTACGTACTAGTTAGTGATGTTGGTTGAATACAAAGGTTATTAAGTTCGTGTACATACCCGAAGACGAGACACACAACGCAACAGATGGGTGGATTTGGTTTAGCATTAGATGAAGTCTGTGATCTTTTGGGTACAGGACTGGACAATCAAATTTGTGAACTTCGTACCTTGCATCTACTAAACGATCAACCCCTTCACAAACTAATATTATATTCTTTAAGCAAATAAATTATGTGGACAGCGTACCCTTTTTCTTTTTTTTAATTCCCCGAGACCGCGGCCGCTCCCATGTCCATTGCTGCGGGCGTCCCTGGTCCACGCCAGAAGGTATTTCCAGTGGTGCCCGGCGGACTTTGGCCACGTGCGTGGCCTCTTCGGGGGTTTGGTCGTAATGAAAATCCCGCGTCGTTGGGGTTGGGTGTTATCCCACGTCAGTGAGTGAATCTGGTTGAGTGCTGTGGGGCTGGCGCCCCGCGACCCTTCTAGCCTGCTTCTATAAGGACGGCGGGTGGCTATTTCGTCGTCCTCAGGCCCCGATCATGAGGGTCGATGGTCCTGGGCGTAAATGAGTCGGCGGCGACCTGGCCGCACAAATCACTCAGCGGGTAGCGTACGCTCCCTCTCCCTCTCAGCCGCCTCCTTCGCGAGCATGAGTTCCTCGCAGAAGGACACGACCGTGTTCCACCTACTCGCACTGGAGACCATATCTTGAAGCATGGTTTCCAGCAAGGGGTATCCACGCTCAGACCCACTACGAGGTCCCAGCGCTGACTCGTCTACGCCGCTGACTCGCCTACGTGGACAGCATACCCTACACTACAGTATATCACTCAACCCATTATTTTCATCCACCAATCGGTAGGAGCACTGCATGAGAATTAGGATAATATTCATACATTTAGCTAATAGGCCTAGCACTAGACAGAAAATTTTAAAACAATTAATTTTTTTCTGTTTCAGTTGTACGACGTAGTACATACAAGGATAGTCAAAAAAGTAGATCTAGTATAAACAGCCCTAGTTTTGCCTGAAAAGGTACCTGCTTTACTAACTTCTTCTTAGTCGTACACCCTTGTTAGAATGGTCGTGGCTGCCGATGGACTAGGATGCCCCGTCACTCCCCTCGGCTAAGATGGCTGCACGTCGAGCTATGTGCCTCCACTTCTGTCTTGTTTGACTGCTGTTGATTGCGTAGTGGATCTGATGAGGTCAATCCAGCGGTTTGGGGACCGACTCCGTGGTCTTGTGCCCTCCACGCGCCCTTGTACGACCAACCTCTCCATAGAGCTCTCCCTTCTAGTGATGTGTCCAAAGAACTTTAATATTCGTAGCTGCCCAGACAACGATAAACTATTTTTTATCCGAAGCTCATTGATGATGGACTTATTGTGGAACGCAGTCCAGGGTATTCTTAGCCTCAGACTAAAAGAATAACATAGACGGAACATGTAGAATAAACACGTGAAGCCAAATTACACTTTCAATGTGTGCGTGTGAGTCCGATTTCCGTGTACCGATACCACTAACGGCGTGTGCGTAATGCTGCCAGCAAATGGAAAAATCTCCTAAAAATCTCTATATAGTGGACATATGGAAAATTAACATTTGTCATAGTAAATGTTATCTGCAATTATTTTGTCATTTACACAAATGATTATTATGATAAGTGCCTAAAATGGGGAAGTGTTAAAATAAATAAAAACGTAATAAACACTGAGTAAACACACTTTAATTACTAGCTTTCAAAAAAATTCTCATAACTAAAATAATCCTTTTTAAGATGAATGAACAAAGCTTCATTCCAGTGTAAGTACAAAGTACAGTCAACAACAAAAGTTGATTAGCACAAAAATATTTATTATTCTTTTTTACATCCCAATGCATGTGCCACAGCAATGTACAAGTAATTTTAGAATCCCCAAGGACAAAGTTAATATATTTCGTGTTTTGTTTATGATTTTGTGATCGGTTTAACAGCTATTAGTGATCAACAGATAAGAATTATTGGTTAAGCTACTTTTGTCGTTGACTATACATGAAGTAGATATCAATAGTCGTTAGGTTAAGACTGAGGCCTTTGTAGTGTTAGACTGAAATTAAACTACTGACACAGTAACATAAATATATTGGATCAGAACACAAGCTGGGAGGTCAGACAGCGGTCAATTCCAAGATTGCCGAAATACCCAAGCCACGTATTAAGTAGATCCCGGACACAGATGTGATCGGGAGTTCGGGACTAACGCACGAATGATGATGATGATGATTAGAAACATCGAGGTTGTCAACATTGATGACACTGATTTTTTTTACTCAGTTCTTTATAAATTCCCATAAATACTGCTAAATATTTTGTGGAAATGATGAAAAAATTATGGCAACTCTGTATGAAATGGCGGAGGTTTTGTGTTCCTAGTTTGTGCAACTAAAATATTTAGAAAAATGTTATGAAATCTAATAAGAAATAGTTAATTACTTATGAAACGATAATCCAGCATTCTTTCTATGAATAATTGAAGTGTTTTTACACCTTTTCACCACACAATACGGCATATTTATAATATTTTGTTCAACCGTGATCGCACGTGCGTACACACTCGCTGCTCACAAAGGAGTGGCGAGCGAAATGGTATCCCATTGCTATATAGTATCCCTTTTGGCGGCTTCACTCGCTAGTTCTATTCGTTCCGTCTATGTTATTCTTTTAGTCTGAGTTCTTAGCATGCATCTCCAGCACCACATCTCTAACGAGTCTATTTTGAGGCGATCTTGTTTTCGAAGTGCTCAGGTTTCGGCCCCGTATAAAAATATCGGAAATACTAGACACTTCATCAAGTTCCTGGTTATTCGGTTGTACTTCCGAACTTTCTGCAGCCGCTCCACTGCTGATCTGGTCATATCGGATCGGTGTTTAATCTCGTCCTCGCATCCTCCGGTGTTCGAGATGGTGGAACCGAGGTTGGTATAGCGTAGTACTACTTCACAGTTGGCTATATTTAGTAGGTACCCCTGTGGTGCTGTGTTCAGCTCGGTCCACTATCATGACCTTCGTCTTATCCCTATTCAAGGCGAGACCGAAGCGAAGACTTTTGTCTTCTAGTCGAGTCAAGAGCTCTTCCAAGTCCTGTCTAAAACCAGATAGAAGTGTAATGTCAACTTTACTAATTAAATGTTGCCAAAGTAATATTCGCCAGAGATCATTATCATTACCACCTCAGTATACTCGGTAAGAAAAATAGTTGGGTTGGGCGTACTATGTGTCATATCACCAAGTGGCATATCTACGAATAACTAACATCTATAATTATAAGAATGACAAATGTTCATTCCGCTTATCATGTGTAATGAGCCAAATCAAAACAGGTGTTAGTAGGCACAGGTGAAAAATAAATTGTTATTGGCACTTATTGTTTGAACTCAGATTTTTTCTGCTTACAAACCTCCGAGTACATTGAATAGCTAATAAACAGATATGATATTACAATGATAGGTACTGAAAAACACTTTTTGATGAAATAATTCTCGAGGTTTTTATTTTTCTAAATCATATGTTTCGAAAATTTAGAGGGTTCGAGATTTCACATACGTAATAAGCAGTCGCATAATTAAATGAGAAATGGTTAATTATGGAAAGTCTTTTTTTTTGGTAGAAAACCAAGAATTGTACTTGTATACAAGTGTTATATAATGTTAATTTATAATCATAACAATGAATCCTATTTAAGGTATAAATAATGGGAAAGTTTGGATTGTCTTTACTTATGCACTAGATCAGTTCAATATTTAAACCGGGATAGTGCCTGAAAGGTAGAAGGATCTTCGGTTAAACCGAAAGGTTGCCTTGTGTAGTTAGTTGATATAACTAAAAACATGAATCATCCATCAATCGTGAGCACGAAAACTTAGACTTAACAAATCACCGATGTCACTCGTGTGATAATGAAGGCAATATACCACATCCATAGACTAAAATCAGGTGTTAGTAGATGCGCGTTGCGGTGGTCGAGTGAAAGTGGCAGCTAGCGTCTTGTCTCTTGGCGAGCGAAGGCCGACCACAACCAGACCACACCGTGCGACGTAAATAATATCCACACAAAAACTGTTGCACTAACTATAAACAAAAATATCTAACAATTTTCAATAGTGTATGAAATAATTTGAACAGCTTTCCATTAAACGCGGGAAAGTTTGGAAATCAAAAATTAAATTTTCTTAAAAAGGTATATGAAAATGAGGTTGTGCAATCGAATTACTGTGAACAATTTTTTTATGTCTTACTACGTTTTATACTTAAATATACATATTATACCTACCTATTGCTTTTTATACACACCATGTTACATGAGTTTAAGTACACCTGTTTAGTAGGTTAAGGTCATGGTACCTAATTGTTATTGTCAATAGGTTTCGAATGAAACTTTGAACCCAGCGTCGGCAAAAATTTCCATCCAATTCCATGAACGAAGAAGGTTTTACGTGGAATTTAATTAAAATAAGGGTATTACTTTGGCAGCTTACGTACGATAGTACGACTGGACTGGTAATAAACCGTCATCACTACATATTATAAAACAAAGTCGTTCCGTCCGTATGTATACTTAGATCTTTAAAACTACGCAACGGATTTTAATGCGGTTTTCACCAATGGATAGAGTGGTTCTCGGGGAAGGTTTTTGTGTATATAATTTGTTAAACGGTCGACGTGAATCTGGAAGGACTTATATAAATAAATAAATAAATACCTTGATGGGTACTCGTATCCTTAAATCATATTTCTATAAGTTGCGATAATGGACTCAAGAAAGGTGCAATTTTTCAAGTAAAGCACATTCAGTGG
Source organism: Nudaria mundana (assembly GCA_963556515.1). NCBI lineage: Eukaryota > Metazoa > Arthropoda > Insecta > Lepidoptera > Erebidae > Nudaria > Nudaria mundana. The sequence goes on from OY748293.1 coordinate 10,010,944, forward strand.
TTAAAACAACTTGTTTCAAAGCTATATCATAAACTGATTATTTAACTATTTATATAAATTGGTCATTAGGAAAATTAGTTAAAATGTTAAACGTTAAAACCAATATTTAATTTAATGTTACGCATTTTAGTATGTTTTAATGAGGCAAATGATTCCAACTTATCAAATACAGTAATCAAATCAATGTACTTACAGACCTACTTACTCCGTTATAGTAAATAGCCTAAAAACTTATACACATTGCTGAACAACCTTGCGAAGCGGCCGACATTCTGTCAGTGTGTTAGGCCGCCAACAAACAATTTTTTTTCTGCCTACTACCGTTATCAAAGTTGTAATAAATTGCTTTGACGATGTTATTTACTGCTATATTTGCATTAATTAAATTGGCAAACACATTTACTTATAAAACACTTAATTTACTCTCTAGTAAGTACCAAAAGTGACATTAACCCTATTTGTACGAGTATAATGATTTAATATTCAGTGAAAGAAAAATATCCTATCTTCCTACAACAGAAAAATTTAGATGAGAATTCCTAGTGTACGTGCCAATATACATTATATTTGGTAACCAAAACAACTAACATTGTATTAAATTGAAGGTATTAGTTTCTACTTATAGAATCCGGATGTAAATAAATCTTAGTGTAAAAGCTTCGTTCGCAATGAGGTGTGCGCGCCAACGTTAGTGCCGGGGGCGCAAGCGGCTCGAGCTCTGCAATTACCAGCCGTGGCCCGCACATTCCTCACAACGTTCGGCCTAATTAGTCCAACGCGATGAGCCTTTGTCTAACCAACAGTTAACTTCACCTTGCGGAGCTTTTGACTCTATTGTACCGGATATGACCTCTAACAACATCAAGGATACTCCGTCCTTAACTGACGCTATTGCAAAACTCAAATTCGGAACGCGCTGGCAAGTTTTACAAGTAGATAAACAGTTTCAGTCAATTTCAGTTGGTTAATTTGAATTACAGGTATTTTTTTTTAGTTTTAGGTAGGTACTTCTATCCATTTTTATACCTTGATAACGAATGCAGGTTTCAGGTTTTGTAATGTTGTCTAAGATAGATAAGAAGTTAAAACGAATGGATTTATTATAAAGAGCTTTATCCTTGAAAGTTACTGTAATCAAAAGTAATGCGTCAAGGCGTTTAAGGATCATCAGCTAATTGCTTACTTAACAAACGTTCCAGGGTGATTTGAACCAGTTTCAACACAGCTCAAGGATATCATCCTTTACCTGAGGATGAAGCAATCAGCTTCCAACACAGCGGATCATTGAAATGATTTCAATTGTGAATTATAACGATGATTAAGTAACCTCAAAAGTTTGAAATAAATTTAAAATATATAAGTCGATTTTTACCTTGCATGAAGCAATTGACTTGCTTCTTCACAGAAGCTGCAGTAAAAGAAGAACAAATGCACGCCTTTGTCATAAGTTCATTACTCTACATTTCAAACAATAAGGTCACCGCCCTTTCATTATTGACAACAAAAAATATCACCTGTGCGCATAATATTTAATATACAAAATCCGAGACAAAAGATTTTCTGAAAACAAAGTTTTTAATTATCCATAACATATTATAGTATAGTTACCTGAAGACATTGACCTTATACACATTACGTTATTAAAAAAAAGTAAGTTTAATAAATATTATAATTATCCGTCAGTGAAAAAAACTATAATAGTTTGTCTAATCGTTATGGAGGAAATGAATATTAGGTCACGATTTATCTAATAACGTAGGAACGCGAGTGGTCGAGCCGCGATACAAGTGGGTACACACCAACAGGCCAGTGAGCAAATATCAGGCAGGTTTGTCGTGTGCTGAAGACCGTTTAGTGTATTTACCGACTACCGCAGCGGCGGCAAACTGTTCCCGACATCAGAACACTGTTACGTAAACATGTCGAACACATAGTGCACAAATACAGGCTGCACTGATCGTTAAAAATAATATTTGTTCAAGTGCTGGTAGCTGGTAGCCTGGCTCGCACCACATCATTAACGAACTTCTTGAAAGCTCACACCTGTGTTCTGTTCAATATTGCGCTGGATATTCAACCTTTTCTTGTTATGCACATAAATAAAGACATTATGGAAAATTATTAACAACGGTGCTGCGCAAAAAGCTGGTAAACAATATATTATTGGGTATATCTAGGTAGTAAGTGTATAATATAAACCTACAATACTCGTAGTAATGTCTTTGATACTATAGAATCGTAGGTAAGTTGTTATGTAGGTACTTACGATGCAGTACCACAAAGTAACGTCTAGAAAGGACACTTCTTTGAAAGGTAAATGTTTTTATATATTAAAGTATAGTATGTAGCGTACAATTGTCAAAATAGCAATGCTTACATTAGCTAAGTATCACTTTCGTAAATTCCGTAGAATCGATTCAAGTCACTAATTAACTATAGACTACAATTTTATTCGGTCGGGTACTCTGTACCCACGATCGTACATCGTGGCATCAGACTCTCTGTATAAATATCTACTCCACGCAGCATATTCACTTCCTATCTTATAAATTACAAACAATATAATAATTCGAATAGTTAAAAATGGACTAAGGTTACATTTTTCAGCATCATATTGCTCAAAATAGAGAACTCAAATTGCTTAACCCTGTAGGTTTAATACCTCAACTTACTCGATGTTGTGTGCATATAAGTTAGTCTATGTACAAGGTACGGTCTGGTTTATAAATAGCCTGCGGGCCGGCAGGTGCAGAGTTGCGCGAGCAGACGTACGGACGCCGCGCACCCCGCTTCCGCGATTCTTCACAGTATATACTCAACATGCTCTATGCCCTCACCTACATCTCAAACAAGCCTTGAAGGCCTCACCTTTCGAGGCTTCCTGATATGTAAGAGTCAAACTGTTGAAAAACAATAGTTCACTATATTTGACAGTTAGTAGTTCCCTTATCGATGAACTACCAAGAAATCTCGAGAGCAAACTGTATACTTACTTAATTTAAAATATCATGTCTAAACACCTATCCTTATTTATCAAATAAATAACACACCAATAAATGTCTGTAATAAAAATTATCTTGCTTATAACGCAATATCATATTTCAAAAACTAAACATAAAATATAGAGACCCGTTCCAAATTATCAATTTTGCTGTTATGTCGTAGATATAACATTAAACAGATTTTCGAAATCGCAAAATAAGTGGAAATAATGGCTCCGATTCTTCGTAGTCCTTGGATTACGTCACGAAAACTTTTTATAAAGTTAATTAGGCAGCGGAACGGATTAATTAAATGGAGAATCTCACAACAAAACCATCCAAAAGTTAGTTTACCTTATATTCATTTTAGAGTTGGTTATTTTTTCTGTTCTGGCTCCAAATTAACTAAAAATGAAAATGTTAGCCCATGGACTCGTCTTCTTTTACGATTTCAACGATTTCAGAATTCAATATATCACTCGGGTTTATTGAACTATTAGTACCTATCACATCAAGTCCCAAATTAAACCAAAGCTACACTCTGACGAAACATAGGTAATTGAGTTGACTCAGCTATCGAAGTTGATTCGATAACTAGGAAGTTTACTTTTGTATCATATTATAGGATATACATATATACCGGTATGATACCTGTAGCCTGTAACGTTACAACAAGTAATCGTCTCGTACTTGTAATATACAATAATATCAGACTGCAGTGTAGAAGAAATGTAACGAGCGATACTCCTCCCAGTCGCAATGTGCACTGCGGTTGAAAAACCAAGAAAGGGATAAATGGAATCTGGATACCAATTACTTGGTACAACCGATGAGAAGACTTTATAAATAAATATTACTTTCCAGTCTCATCCGCGTTCCTCGTACAACAAAAACAGTATCATTGACCATTGAAATGTTATCACAAAACTAATTAACAAGAAACGAATTCAATCTTTTTGCAGAACCATTCACAAACTCGTTGAAACGTATTTCTTTTCATAAAATTATAAACCTAGTTCACTTTGATGAAACTTAGTCCTAATAATGCGTCTGTTATTGTGTGAAGTAGATTTTCAAAATGAACCTAATTAACATTAGTTCAAATGTTTGAAGCAAATGAGGCAGAGGTTTGCGTTGGTTAAATAATAAGTGGTTCTGCAGTTAACCATAAAAAGGCTTCAGGATAAAAAGGTAGAATGGTAAATAATGATTTGGTTGGGAATAATGAGAGGCGGTCGGTAGACGATAGGGCGCCGCGCGACGACGCCGAGCCGCCTGACCGTGTCGCGGCCGCGCCTACACACGGTCCACAACGTCGCTCAACTTTGAACTACAGCTTGGTATGAGTGTTTATACACATTTTGATAATAAACAATCGAACAAAAGAGGAAGGTTATCATGTTGCAAATAATAAAATGATGACCGATGCTTTTAGAGCCGTACGGAGTGTACGTAAATAAAGATTGGAGCGTCAACGAGTTGCACAATAGAATAGTGTGTTGTGTTTTGTTGTATATCTTCTGTGGCTGTGTTACAGATTTCCATGTTACCGTACACGGTCCCACCTGTGCGAGCGTACCACCGCCACTTGCGTCATTTACAACTTTAAAATAATAAAACAGGTTTTGATTGTGATCTATACGATGGTGTATCACGATTAATGTCCCAAGCAGCGCACCTGGCAGACCCGACCCCGTGCTGTCACGACACTCGATACCGTGTAACTTGAGGCTTTTGATGTTTATACAACATTAAATCCATATTCATAATACAATGGCATTAACCAACTAGTTTAACGACCGTATCTGACATAATTACTCTTAATTATGTGCCCTGAATTTGATCGTTACTGTGGCGATTAAGTTTAATGCCAATTAATATAAAATGACAACAGCTTTTAGAACCAACTTGTTCTTTACTAAGTTATAATGAACCTTAAACGGTTATATTGAACTTGGTGTCCATATTCAGGAGGTTTAGTAGAATGTTACGTTGAATTCTCGGTATCTTATGCCTAATGGGATTTTTCTATCAGACGTGTTACTTGACATAAAACTATAACAAATTTTGCTACTAGGCCTTGTATTTCGTTTGCATATTCATGAAGCCAAGGCTTTTAAACGTGATTAATTCGCAGTTGAGTTTTCTTACAAGTATTCTACGGACAAGTGTTTCTTTTTTAAAACAAAGAGGAAGTCGGAGCAACGACCTGCCCTTATTTGGAAAAGACAGCATATCACACTAGCCATCGTTTATGAAGTCCCTTTTCGCAGAATGTAGCCTGAACTTGGTAAAACGAATTGCTAAATCGCTAAAGTAGGCAACGGGTATTATTTTTGACTATGTTTTCTAAAAACTGGGCGGTTTTCGTTGCGACGTATATTTTACATTATTTTAATAAATACAATCAAAGCCGATTAGTAATCGATATTTTTGGAATATAAAAAGTAATTTGTTTTAGTCTATTATAAAAGCTGACGTGAAGCTCGTCAGGTGCCCAGGTGTAATAGCGACCTGTTCGCTCTCCGTATCATGTTACACTAGGTTTCACATTAGGAAATTTATACGACTCAAATGACTACTCACAGTTAATTATTGTTTTATTGCTAAGATAAATTAGTATAATTAATAAACGGTTCCAAGAACATACTGCAAAACAAAATGATTCATCTGAGTTTATTTCGCCGCGATCGGTGCAGATGTCCCATGTCCACTCGCATAGCGGGGAGTGTTGATTAAATTATGTGACATTTCATTTTAATTCACCAACATAAATCTCGGATATTACGAGAACCATTATCGTAGCTGCAGGTGCCGCGCCCCGCTAATAAGCCAAAGGTCTCACCGATAAACGCGAACTGACACAAAGTCTGCGGAGCGTTCTTGTTGTCGCCGATTATACTAGTTTACTGCTGTTGTTGTTCACTTCCAACATAACGTAAACTAACATACACGACGTTTATCACAGTTTATTTATACAATACCAATATTTCCCTTTATGTTCCATTTTATGCAATCCGATACAAATGCATTGCAAGTATGAATAATGTCATAAAATCAGTGAGCATGATTTACTTTATTGTACAGTTTCATACTCGATGTTTTACCACTATTGACTATTTTGAAACAAGAATGTCGACATTATTTGCATCGGGCTTTATTTTCTTGTTGATATTTTGGCTTCATGATAGAGGTACCACTCATTGTAGGAATCTCCTTCTGTTATTATTAGGAGGATTAGGAGTTCCTCCTAATCCTCCTAATAATATAGGTATCATGCCAATATATACCAATAAATCATGAAATAAACTACATAAAGACAGATACAAAATAGTAAAAGCTAAATAAGAAAATGAGTACGCGTCTACTCATGGTATAAATTATAGAGTTGTAAACACACTTTGTTACTTTTAGACTAGCCTAAATCCATCTCCATGACGTATTATTAATAAATAGTTCAATAGGTATATACCTATACCACAGATATAAGAGTACTATACTAGTGACTATACCTAATTACGCACAAAATTATTGACAAAAATACCTAAGTTCTTGAAAGTCCTTAACCCTCACTCGATTGTGTAGTTACTAACATAGCACGATAACACCACACCGACCTCCCGGACTAACACCACAAGTGTCCCCAGCGACCGGGACACTTGTGGTGTTAGTCCGGGAGGTCGGAATCCTTTCAGTGTAGAAAATAGACAAAGTGAAGAAACACACCTCGTGATGTGCAGCATCCCTGACAGTGAGCAGCGACAGCGACTCGGAACTTTTTTATTTTTTTTTATTCCGCGGCCCAAGGCCGCGGCCGCTCTAACGTCCGTTGCCGGGCATCTCTGGTTACTAGCAGAAGGTATGTCCAGTGGCGCCCGGCCAATAATCTTCACAAGACTGCCGACTAAAAACACGTTTACTCTAAAATTCAATAAAAACTTAGGTAACCTCAATAAATCAATTAAAACTATTTAAAAATGTTAAAGGTCTCTAAGAAAACTTATTAAAATAAATCAAACAATACCTATATTCTAAAACAATAATTATCATAAACTAACATCGAGTCCATATTTTAGTACTTTGCTTGCGTCTATTTTCTCATAACGTCGTAAAACCTTAACTAGGTGTATTTTCACATGAAAATACTGTAGCCGTCACTTTTTTAATAACCATAAATAATGTGGTATATTGAAATGATAGCAAGAATGTAGAGAACCTACACCAGTTTTTAGATACTCCAATGAAGTTATAATAAGACACAGAATAGTAGGTAGGTACATGTTTTAAGTTGTGCGAGTACATGACCGTACGCACCCAGATGTTGTCACTTTTACGCGTCCACTTCAATGTATTTCCATTTATATTGTTTGTCAATATAGCTGCATTTGCGTAAGAGAACCGGAGGAAATATTACGAGGTTGATATCCAGTGCGAATGTAGTCGTGCTCCGATGTTCATTTTGCAATGCATACAATGAGGACTAATAATATGAGTACCACACCTTATTATAATGAGTATTTACGAGGACGGTAAATGAACACATTTATGTGTGTTGGTATTAAACGCATTGCAGATTAGGCATGGCAATCAATCGTGCCACTATAGCAGCCATTAAACTATACATTACTTGATTTACGGTGTGTTCTGTTTACTAAGTAGGATACAAGCATGTTCTTTGTCGAGGTTCGTTATGTTGTATATCTATTAATTAAGTACTTAAAACACATATTTGTTTCCTACTTTCTATACTTTATTTGAGATAGATAGCCAAGTATCATAAAATCGAAAAGTATTTGGCCGAATTTCATTTCACCAAAAATTTTTTGAACTTTTATCGTTTCGTTTTATTTTACTTCACGAAAAATACATTGTTTTTTTTTGGCACCTTATTGCTCTGAAGCGGGATACTAACCAGAGTGGCTGCCTTAGTCTTCTAACTTATTTCAGTGCGCTTAAAAAATGGGAAGTATACCTAACATTTCGCAAATGAAGAAAGTTCAATAGGGGGCTTCGGGCAATAGCAAAATATACCTACCTAATTATAAGACATCGGTCAATAGTTTTCGGTAAAATAAAATTCGAGCAAAAACATTTCAATAAAGTGATCGGTTCTCATTTTAGATATACGTAGTTCAAGAATCAAGTTTGGAGCTAATTAACTTCTATCTTAGCTTTTTTATGTAAGTTCTTGAATATAGGTGTGGTTACGATTGAAGGTGAAATATTAGCTTAACTTGTTAAAGAAAACTTTGTCTTCGATGATGGTGAGGATTGGTGGCAGTAGCTAGGTCACCCATGCGCAGTACAGTAGCCGACCTTGCGGCTGCGCGGGTTTGCCAGATCATGTTGCGGCCACATTTCTGCCGCTCGCCGCGCGTGCGGTTCAATCCCGAGACGGAATACCTTCACCGTCTGATAGCTTGAACTAACATTTGATATACTCTCGATGACATTTCTAACATACCATACAACTAGCCGGTGTAACTGTAGAAGAGTCATTCGATTTTGTAGCACGGTACAAAATACTTGGAATAGTCGCCTTTCTGATGGAATAAAATGTAAGATTAATTCATACAGTAATTTTATTTAAACCTACATTTTGAAATTGGTTAAAACTGTTCATATTCGGGCTATAATATGTTTCAGGGCTGGTTGGGTTATCTCATCTACCACATTTAATTAGGAGCGGATAGTACCTATACCTACTACAGAAATAAGTCAGGTAATCTACATTAATAAGTCACTTTGAGGTTCCCATTAAGATGATATCTAAACTAAAAACGTTACCGGCTCACGCTCAGGTTCATTCATACAGGTAAACTTAGGCTTAGGTACAGTTTTTAGTATAGGAGTTATAGTGGCTTTTATGGGTAATTACGGAACCCTTTCTTATACGTGGCCCGTCACGCACTTGGCAGGTTTTTTTGTGAGGCCTTGGTTGCCATGTGGTATGGTGGATGAAACGAGGTCCGGCAATGACGCAAGGGCGCTCGCTTCCAGGTCCCATGGAGGGGTCCCGGCTAAGAAACATGCAGCCTCTACGAAGGTCGTGCGCTTCCCCCTTATTATTTCGACGGCCAAGGTCTTCAACGGTCTATTTAGCATAGACACGTTATTGGCCGTCAATCTCCCCACCCATACGGGAGCCCCGTATAGGGCCATACTTCGCACGATCCCCAGGTACTGTCTCCTGCAGGTAGCGTTGGGTCCCTTTAGGTTGAGCATCAGCCACAACTGTAGTTATCTTCTGATCAATTTACGTCGTTTTATTTACTATAAATAAATTTACTATGATGTAATAATCACCATTCAGGAAACAATCAAACCAATAACGCACCGGATTGAATTCATTGTCTAAACAATGTCTGTAAGTATTATTTATGTATTGTAAATAAATACTTGCGCAAGTAGGTACTATTGCAATAACATACTTGGTACAATTTAATAAAATCAACCAAGTCACGCCAAGGGCCTTGGAATAACAAGTAAAGTTTTTCTGTAGGTATATACATAATATTCAACATATATACATGATATTCAAAGTTGGTCAACATCACTTATAAGTTGTTATACACCTGCTAAGACATGGCGGCCAGACAAATTTTGTAAATTCACACGATATTCACTTGTATCCTGATCTAAACGAGGCTTGGCTTACCTAGTCGTAGGCCCGACAACGCCGTTTCAGTTGGATTCCAAGAACTGTGGTCAACATAATATTTACTAATAAATATTTTTCTTGATGGAATCCTAATAAGTCTACATCTATTTATTAATTCTTTATTAAAAAAACATACTTAAATAACTACAAACTTATATGCATAATGAATGAAAAAAAGACAGATACACATAAGTGTATCTGTCTTTTTTCTCACTCGCTTGAAAATCCAGTTCGTCTTAAAAATATTCATAAAATATTAAAGTATTACAGAAATCGAGTCCATGAGGACTCGATTTCTGTAATACTTTAATATTTTATAGAATGCCTAGTAATTCTAAAGTCAATCACCCCTAACTACTGCCTTGCAGCCCAGTCTAAACATCACGTACTTCAATGGTGTGTAAATTCTTATACACCATGCTGGCTTTTATTTACATCAACATAATGGCGGTATGCACAACTACACCTGTATAAAAGCTTGTAAAGTAGGACTAGTAATTGAAAAACAAACGTAAAATATATGAAACCTTTGACAAAATAATTTAAATTTAAAAAATGTATGTAACATACCTACCAGGATAGTGGTAGTGACCAAAATAAAAAATGGATTCTTAGATGGTTCAACTACGTACAGATGATGGATGAAAGGAGATTGACGAAACAGAAACATAAGGCGGGTGTGAAACTAAAATAGACTCGCCCGCTGTTATGTGGAACTAATTGTGTCAGGCGAAATGAGGGGGTAATGAAGGCTTCTGTCTACTCCTTCGGAGATAAAGACGTGATTTATGTGTGTGTGTGTGTGTATGTGTGTGTGTGTTCGAGAGAGTTTTAACATCGATTTACGTTCAAGTAGTTTCATACATACAATCACACTTCTTTTCCATTGGGGTATGCAGAGACTAGGGAATTCCACTTGCTACTTCGGCATACTTTTGATATCTTGGCATACTTCTTTCGCTTCTTCCACTTTCATTACTACAAGGTACACTTAACCTGGCCTTTCGACAAAACATCTCCGATTTAGTCGAATTACGTTTGCCTAGGTCGAGCCTTACCGGCCTTTCTTCCGCGGCCCAAGGCCGCACATACATCCATTGCCGAGCGCTTCTGGTTAGCACTTGTAGAATTTTCAGTGGCGTCCGGCATTCCAATGGCACCCGGCCCTTAACGGCCTTTTCTTTCATACCCGTCTTATGGATCTTTTTCGTCAATCTCCTTTCATCCTCTTACATCATTCATCATACTACACCACCGCCCCATTGTCCATTGCCAGGCGCACCAGGTATAGACAACACAATAGTAAAAGCCTATGCGTGCGTGTGTGTCAAATACATGGTAGTGTGAGCAATGTTGTTTTTATTGATTTAATGTACCTAACTTTTCCGCATAATTTAAAAAACTATCCATTCACTCCACAAACTGTAAGTGTCATTTCATACTCCTTCATCCGCACAATTTTCGTAACTTTGTACTGCAAGTTTTCACTTAACGTATTAATATATAGATAAATATCCATTCTTGGATGATTTTATGCCAGCACATTTCGCAGTCCCCAAGGTGACACAGGCATCGGTCGCGCTTTCGCCACTGATGCCCAACCTAAAGGGACCCAACGCTTTCTGCAGGAGACTGTACCTGGGGATCGTGCGGAGTATGGCCCTATATGGGGCTCCCGTAACACCATCATCGCGGCGGTGAGACCGATCATGGACGATTGGCTGCAGAGGCAGCATGGTGACCTCACGTATCGTGTGACGCAGATCGTTACCGGGCATGGATGCTTCGGTAGCTATCTGTTTCGCATCCGTCGTGAGGTCACACCCCGGTGTCAACACTGCGAGGTTGCCGACGACGACACTGCACTCCACACGTTGGTGGAGTGCTCAGCGTGGGCGAGTCAGCGCTGGGACCTCGTAGTGGGTCTGGGCGTGGATACCCTCTCACTGTAGACCATGCTTCAAGCCATGGTCTCCAGCGGGAGTAGGTGGAACGCGGCCGTGTCCTTCTGCGAGCAAGTCGTGCTCGCGAAAGAGGCGGCCGAGAGGGAGAGGGAGCGTACCCTCCCCGCCGAGTTCCGTCGTCAGCGGCGAGGGCGCCGCAGACTCATCTACGCCCAAGACCATCGACCTCCATGATCGGGGCCTGAGGACGGCGGAATCACCATCCGTCGTTCTTACAGAAGCAGGCTAGAAGGGTTGCGTGCTGCGGGGCCTTTGCCGCATAGCACGCAATCAGATTCACTCACTGACGCGGGATAAAACCCTACCCCAACGACGCGGGATTCTCATCCTGACCAAACCTCCGCAGAGACCACAGAGGTGGTCAAAGTCCGCCGGGCGTCACTGGAAATACGTTCTGTTTGTAACCAGAGACGCCCGGCAACGGACGATAGAGCGGAATTCTATTTATTTGGAACAATAAAAAAACACATTTCGCACAAATGAATTTTACAAAATAGTTTTTTAGTACCTATGTCCACTTTTTGTTCAAATCAGATAGATCCCGTTATAACTCGATATAAATAACTGGAAGATCTGATGACTATCTATTTTTAGAGCAGATTGTTACAGAACTTGTAACCACAACCAATAAATTGTGCCAATAGCGCCTTTGCATTGCTATAGTCCACTGGATATAACACCTGAAAAGGAAATATACAAACGTCTAGTAGTAGGGTATATATAATACCTTACTTAATATTGTTTTAAATTAACTGATGCTTGCAGCTTGTCTAACCTATGTAAAATGTCTAAAATTTGTACACCGAATCTCGGCCACTCTTTCTCGCTGATAGGTTGATACCAACCTTGGTATTAGACATAGGTGGTTAGAGGATTCCGCAAACAATGTAAAACCTTATCTTTGTAAGTGTAACCTATGAATAAATGATTAAGATAAAAACCTTTTAAATTAAGTAACACTTATAAGGTACTAAGTTTCTTGGAGATCGGATAAAAATGTGGCCACTAGCCCAGACCACACATACCTACAGACAGACATACGAAATGAAAATCGACACTCGAAATGTTGACGATTTGCCCTTTCTATTTTTTTGCCGCCCCTACGTTTGCAGGGCGCCCCAGGTACACACTCGGAGGAATTCCCTGTGGCATATATGTTGCCCTGAGTTGAGCTTAATCTAACCGTGATAGAACATACAAAAAAAAAATGAGTGTGGATCATATCAAAAGCTCAAGTCTTTACTTTTTTTGTTTTGATGAAACAAAGTCTATATAAAAGAAGAAAGAAAGAAAGAAATTACTTATATGGTACCATTGTACCAAATAGACTTTGTTTCACCAAAACCGCATGACAGACACAAGCTTTTCACATATCGACATAGGTATAAGGTTTCCCGGTGGAACCTGCAGACATAAGCTAAAAATATTGTAAATAAACTAATGAGAAACACTACACAAAAAAAATAAAAAATTTGGTACTTACAACTTAGGTACAAAAGATCATCCTTCGCGTAAAAATCCTTAGCGTCATTGCTGACTGGAAAAGCTCCCAGTCTGCGTTGCCACGTTGGATGATCACACTAATTCTTTGAGACAGGAAAATCAGCCTTCATAAGTATTAATTTTGACGGTTGATCAAAATATCCAGTAATGAACCCAAATACACAATGATACCAAAAATTGAGCACCTAATTCTAAAAGTCGGTAAAAACTACCCATAAAAAATAATGTCTCTTCAATTTTTTCTATATTTCTCAGTCGTTATTCGTAAAGTAAGGATTTTCCTTATCCTAATGGGAGTTAATGTAGTCGTACAAGTTAACGAGTGGTTCACATGTTACCAAGTAAGGTGAGTGCTATGAAAAACTTACACTGCGCTGTGACACGTCAGTTCGATGGAATCTATCACAGCGGCTGACAAATTCAGCCACCTTTTAACAGGTAGGTGCCCGTACTTCATTGGCTAACGCGAGATAACTCGTGTTTTAAAAGGCCCGAAAAAATTGAATTCTAACGATCGATCATTAGGACTTATTTGTTTTTTGATACTGACAGAACACCGGCAGGGTTAGCAATGGACGAGTTTTTGTTATTATCTATGGACTGCATCGAGCCATTCGTCTTGCTGTCAATGCGACAGGGACCAACGAAACAATCAAAGTGACCGCATGATAACGGTGATGGCGGAGATCAACACTTTCCACTGCTTCATATGCTGCGATGACGGTTATATTAGATAAACTTATTAATGTATATTTTATGGATATTTTATTATTAACCAGTGACCCCGCTGGTGGTCTCAATTCTACGATAATTAATTCAATTTTAAAGTTCAAAAGCTGTACCTACCTCCATAGGTATGTCTATTAACATAGCGTCTTTATAATATGTTCTAAGAAACATTAATCCGTATCTACTAGGAGTTAAATTGCCGATAGCTCACATAAAAAGCTAATTTTATGAGATGATTTTTATGACTGGAGTAATTTTAATTTCAAAGCTTTTTAATAAATTATCGAGCTAATTTAGCAAAAACCAATAATTATTAAAGTTTCAAATATTAAAATGAGTTATTACCGTGCATTTCACTAAGTTGTGTAAGCAAAGTTATACATCACATGCCACATACATACATACCGTCCATGCATAATGATGTTAATCTTCAAATATTTATTCAACTTTATATTCGAATCTCTTGTAATGTCATTTTAAAATCTTAATCCTACCGCATTCATGTGACACTGGAATATTTGCAGAAATAATAAGTTATTGACGCGGTCCCCTCGACGAGGACCAGTATCTACAGCACAACTACATAAATACATACTGATGTAACATCGAATCAATCTAAAAATTGTTTTATATGTTCTTAAGTAGTGGTAATAAAGCTTATTTTGCGACTTGCACTTATTTCGCAAAACGTATCATTAACTTTGTAATGGCGAACGTAAGATTATCGAAGGCGAGTTTTGCATACCGCAGGCCACGACCATAAAATACAATACATTATGAGCAAACCAACAGCTCCCGTGTTACGTGATATGCGCGCTTCTAAAAGAATATCAATGAATATCAATATCTATTAGACACTTTCTTATTAATTGGGCAATCGTTCGAGTTGTCTTTTTCTGCATAAATATGTGGTTGTGTAATTGCTTATTTCATTTTCTAAGACACTAGCTGTTAAATCATTACTACATATATTAAATCTACATTGCAAAAATCCTTTGATATAATTACTGCACACAGTCACTAATGGATATTTATATTCAAACTATATACAAGATAATTCCTATCTACATCGCGATACATTAATAGCGTACTAAGTATTCTAAGGAATTGAAATATTACCCCGTTATAAAATTAATTCAGATAATTCTAAATACATTTTGTTGAGATTAACCCGTTTTAAGAATATGAACACTCGTAATAACTGCCAATAGATTTGATATAATTATGTAGGTATCGTATCTTAAAAAAAGTAAAACTTTGAATCCGCTCATTCATTTGAAACATCGTAAATGATACAAATCCACTCCTAAAACATTGTTATCAGTGTTCCCACTCTAATCTTCAAGCAATAAAATTTCGATGGCCCAAAGAAAACGGGGCAACTCGATAACCATAAATTTGGGCCGAAACGGATGGGACAAATTTTTATAATGGGCCTCCCCCATTTGGGCGCTGAGTCGCGTTAATGACAACCTAACAGTTTGTTTTAACATCATTATAGAAGCGTATCGGGCATTCCATCACAGGTACCTGGGACCGTGCGCCTGCGCTTTGCCGCGTGTACACATGTCGCTCCTCTACATTTGATACATGGACTGATTATTGTTATACTCTTACTCATCCTAGCCGTCTACCTAATATTCCAATAAAAAATCTTATGATTATTTAAATATTTTATTAAATATTTATCACATCTCAATCGTGGGTATGATAGTACTTTGAGTAAAAAACGGTAACTGCCACTAATTAGAAACAGCTATTAAATATTCTATTTTTTATTCATCCACGCCGTTCTCATTTAAGTCGTTGACCTTTTTGGTATTTGTCTACAGGGAAAATGAAACCACTAAGATGTATGTTTCCATTGAATATTTGCGCTCAATTGAAGGAACATTGTGAGTGCTACAATTTATGAATACGGAGCTAGAGGTACTATAACGTTCTGTAGCGATACATTCAGGGACAGCTACACGCATTTAGAATTACCTTATCTCGCTTTTTGACATATCTCGACAAATATTCGTGATCATCGCCAAGGATCTACCAATGTAACAGGTTAGCATACTGACTTATACACGTTGAAACTTATACTTTAATATAAGACTTTTAAGTAAGTAGGTACATTAATACTTATTGTTTCTTAAAGAAGAATATTTTTTTAATAACACGGTAAATATGACTAAAATTTACACTTTAAATTTATGCCTACCTATAATATAGTAGGTTTGCATGGTATTAAAAAATAGGTAGCTGATTTTCACGTCGTTATCCGCATTTATTAAGTTATTGCTGTCAAAAGATTTAATTTTCCTTTACCAGAATATAAATAATTTCTTTGGAAAAACGTAAACGAAAACAAACAGAACAGATACAGAGTTACTTCAGCGTTTACAATATTATTAGTGCGTTCAATAGCAAAAAGTTAAGTAGTAACTATACAGTCACCACTCACCACCGATGTGATTTTGCGTAGAGGCAGCGCTGGCGCAGGAACAGGCTCGGACGGAGTTCCCATGGGAAAGCAGCCGCAAATATTGACACTAAGGCAACATGTTTATATGCAGTTAATGCATCGCTCACCTTTTTATATTTTATTTGTTTTGAGCGCTCGAGGCAGACGGAACGTCGGCCTGTTATTTGAGTTGTTTTTCTCGTAATTTTGTTTAACAGGTAGTGTCTAATGCCGGTTATAAAAATGTTTTTTTTTAAATAACGAATAAGTTTTTTGTCTTATCCATAAGATTTATCTAATTATGGACAGGTTGATAAATGTCATATAAGTCCACAGTTATTTGAATTTAAATTTCGAAAAGGAGCGGATGTTCGTGCAATCATAGACCGCAAGTGGTAAGGTATATCGATATGCGGGATCAAAATTACTTATTAGGATAATAAATAGACGTCAATGATGAATGCTTTTAGCAAGAACTTTAAAAGTAATTTCACCCATCTCCCATGACCGAGAGTATATGACACCGAATGGGAAAATCTATTAGATTCACTGGAAGGAAAGGAAGAAAGAAAGAAACTCAGAAAGTAAGAAAGATAGTAAGAAAGAAAGAAATAATTTATTATTACACGACAGCATACCTATTCAAAAAATAAAATACATTAAAAAATAAGCTAAGGACTAAAAAAATAACTTTAACAATAAATTATAGGCAAAAAACGGCATAAAGGAATATAGGTAACATGGATGGATGAAGGTGAAATAGTCAATTCTAGCCTTTTTAAGTTTTATTTTTATTTCTGCAAGTTTTGTTTGTACTGACTATCGACGGAATTATGCGTAGTACAAACATAAAGATTGCTTAATCAAATAAGCTTTGTCACATCACAAGAATAAGCCACAGAGATGAACGACGAATTAAAATAACATTGCGACGATTGCAGTAACGATTGAATAGTTAGGTTTGTTTATTTAGTAAGTACCTACTTATCGTTAATGTGTTTGAAGTAAAGCTGTAAAATTTGTTATTAAATGAAGGATAACCTCTATATTATTATTATAATACTCAACTAGACACGACGACTTTCTCAAGTACAAGTTCTCATTGCCTAGTTTAAGCTCATTATGGCATCAAAATATGTATATTCTATCCACCAAAACTAAAAACTATTTTAGCTAATGTTCGGATGCTATTAACCTATTAAAAGCCCAAACTTGCATGTTAGAAGAAGAGGTTGATTTTGTTTTTACGTTATTTTACTCTCTTGGTTGTCAACGTAAAATTAATTAGAAATAAAAATGTGCACAGGAGCTGGTATGAAGGAAATTCGAAGAAATCTCACGAACCCAATACTTATGCCGAAAAATTTGTTTATAGGTTATAAAATCCTCTTCTTTTCTTCTATAGAAAACAACAAATAGTCAGACCAGTCCTGAATTCGATTTTTGGAATATAAACAGATTATGATGATGGTACTCGTTTCTTCTGATGTAATGTGGAATGATCACGTCTCGTCGATACCTCGTTAGGGAGTCGTTTCCGCATCCACTACGGTGTGACTGAAGTTGTTGCGGTCATTATAATGGGTCAAAATTACGTGTTTTGTCCTTGCCCTGTCCATGTGAGAATGCGCAACATGATGCGTCACGGTCCCTCTAATTACGTGTCGATGTGGATGAACAAATTATAGGCTGTCGATGCGCCCTGGAACAAGCCCCGACCATTTCAAATGGAATGCCTTTGGTACATTTTGGCCTAATCATTTTGTATATGGTGGGACAGAAACCACCAATGGCTTTTTACATGATTTATTGATTCACTTAGGTGTTCGTTTTTATAGCGATATTACTTTAAGAGAATGGAGCTTTTTTTTGCTGTCGGATGAGATACTGGGAGATGAAAGAATGTTTTTTTAACTTTATTTAATGACTGGCAGAAACATTTACGATTGGATGAATTCATTCGTATCATTTGAAGGGCAAGCGTAGGTTGGCAAATAAATATCAACCTTCCCACAAACATACATTGTAAGTAGTTACCTACCAAACATAAATCACTGACCCATATTAGCCCCCTGTGGAAGGTTAGGTAACTTCCACAGGGGTCTAATATGACTAAAATTATGTAATAACAATTCAGATTATATACGTTTAATAGCTCTTACATCAGTACTTTTTCTCTTTTAGATTTAACTAGCTGATCCCCACAGCTCCACCTGATTATAGCTTCTCTTTATATCGATAGGTCGGTACTTGGTATGTAAATATAAAACATTCATAATTCATCTTCAATGTGTGTGAGACATGGAAGGATAAATAGATAATCTTTTGCAGTTATAACAATATAGCCGTTCCTGTGAGTCTCGGATTTTAGTCTTCCAATTCTCGTTTCTCTCAGAAACCTATTTTCGATATAAAACTCTACTCAGGCTCTAGACAGATGAACAGCATGCAGTTAGTATGACAGTAATAATACTGCAAAGCAACCATGCAGCTCAGTTTCAGTCGATGTGCAGATTGAATACAAGCTATCTACATGGTAGACGTGCGGTTTAAATGTATACTTGCAGTTTTCTTGCAGTCGTAGTAACAGCATTCAAACTGTACATTTGCAGCCGGCCTGTCTAAAGCTGCAGTCTCCTTTCAGGAAAACGCAGTAAAATCTCTTTAGGTAATTGGTTGATCCGCTTTTAGGGTGCTAGTAATCAACTCAAGGCCCAAGCCATCCACTTGGCCGGTTTACGGGTCGAGTTCGTGTCGGCCGGCAACCATCTCATATGCTCCTACGTACTAAAGAGATATGTAGTTGCCTTGAGGTTTCTACAGATACCCACGGTAAGGCGTTACGATAGCTAATTCAACGCTAAACACCAAAACAATCTATCAAATATTAATTCATATTTAAAAACACATCAGTGTTTAATAAATATTTATATTTCAACTACAAACTTGTACTAAAATAATGTTTTCAATACACAAATTCTTATGTTGTTGGTACTTACATAAAAGATTACACAACACAGTGAGTGGAAACTAATTCCCGTCAAATGACCAGTCATCATCAGTACTTTAACCAGTGGTAAGTATGAAAACAAGATTTTCAAAATCGTGAGTAAATATTTGCTCGCCTGACCATTCCACAAAGTGAGTTGAGAGGAACAAAAAAACACGTTAACAAGAAAGGTCCTGTGGGAGCGGCCGCAGTTGAAATGAACATATTAATACACCACTAGTGGAAGTAAGAAAGAGGATGCCACGCCCACAACCACCCACGTAGTCGTAAACAGTCCAAATCCTTTGCACGCTTTCATGTATCCCAAATCGAAATCGCTCCGAGCATCGAACATCAATTTAGTACAGGATATAGGTACTTGGTCCAAAAGACATAAGACGTAAAGTTGTGTGTATAACTTTTAAATAAGTTATTCTCAATCGTTGTCCTTTTTTGATCGAGATCATAAAGATAAATAACCGAAAGGATAGCTCCAGTTGGAGAACAATAATTGATTTTGATGTCTTAAACATAAAAATATTTCTGATTGTGTGGTTTGAATGTTTCTACAGTTTATTTTTCAAACGCATTGCTTTATATGTTCTGTATTGTAAAATATTCTTCTTATTGTATGGATTGTGACCAATCTGATGCCAGAGCTTTTCAGATCGCTTTTGATTGTAGATAAATATCAAGCTTACAATACCTGCTAAGTGTTTGGTTGGCTCAATTGAGATAAGAATGAGGTAGGCATGCAGCTAAAAGTATATATTAAATGGTCGTTCCTCCCTTTTCTACCGAAGACTTCGATATCTATCTAGGTTAACATGACATTATAAACTGATGTCACACACATTGAACTCTCCTCACTGATTTATCCACTGAGCTTTTACCCAAGCTTTTCTTGTGTGACTGGGATGCGGCTGAACTTCGATATTTTCCGAGAAACAACTGCCATCTGATTCTGATCTCCGCAAACCATTGGTGATATCTAAGTTCTATAGACTAGTCGGATTTTTAGTGTTCCAACCATTGAGTATATTATATCGATGGTTTCAACCATCAGTAACAACTGCCATAGATCTCCATATAGCAACCGAGACCGAAAAACTTAACGTTCTCTACGAGGCACGGGAGGGTCTCGGTGTCTTAAGAAATGGTCACCTATCCTAAAACCGACCTTAATAGTATCGGTTACCACTTAACCTACAAACCCCTCTCTCTCCTCACAGAATCTGCCAATCAATTTGTAGGTAATCACAACCATCTCCTTTTTCCCCTTACTAGTAATTGGTCGTGGATTCAGACGTGTGATATGTTTTTCTAGTAATAAAGGTAGTTCGGGGGGTAACTTTCAGCAGTGCTCGTTAGAGCTGTAATTTTAAAAAAATTTAGTATTCTAATGTTGAAAGAATTCTTAAAATCAATCCAGTAATATTTGAGTATATTTTATTTTATTTTATTTATTTGGGCCAAAAAATCAGTTACATGCTTTATATTTATAACAATATTAAATAAAAAAAAACGGTTCTGTATTTTCTTTTTTGTATTTGATGTAGTTTCTTTTTTTAATTTCGCGATTCGAGGCCACTGCAGCTTACGTCTATTGCCTAGCGCCTCTGGACCACGAGTACTCATTTGATGTCTAGAGACTACATCAATTTTACGATTTTTGTGTTTGTTTTTCAAAGTAATACTTCCAGTGGGTTCTGTTATCGAAACTGGGTCCAAAATATTTGTTTTTTAAACGGTGGTGGTTTCAGACATTTTACTACTCTAGACCAGATGCCCCTGAAGGCTTTCACGGTGTATATTCAAAACCTATGAAGAAAAAAACCAAAACATTCTACGAGCCATTAAACATTAACAACTATTAGTTTTCATCTGTTAAATATTCCTATTAGAGAGGATACTTGTTGTATTAAGCTTGTTCTAATGCCATAAATATGGGGCAAAAAAGGATAGCATTAACATACAAGCGTTAACTAGTAGGCGGCTCAAAGAACACCGTTCCTTTTATTGTGGGCTTAACTTATCTATTTATACCGTTGTCTAAGCGTAACTAATAAAGGTAAGTTATGTTTTTGTTACGGCTTTTATCGTAGAACGAACTTAGATGGAAGTTAAAAAAAAACTTAGAAATATTTTAAACATGTTTCATCACTTCTCTTACAAACATCCTTATCTTCCAGATGGGATAGACAGAAGTGTTTTCAAGATTTCGGTAAAATTTAATTCGAGCAAAAACATTTCGATAAAGTGATCGGTTCCCCATTTATTCATGTAGGTCACAAAGTAACACTTATGAACGTTATTTCTACATTTAATGCCTGATTCGCAAGGCAACCAATAGGGAATGGGAAAGAAAAACATAATTAAATAAAACCGGGTAATAAAAACTCAGAACCACTCTTTTCTAATCGTCAGTAATTATGTACATTTATTTTACACACAAAACGTATTTAGTTAAATGTTGCAACTATATTAATATACCACACACGAAGGTTATTTCTAAGATTGAAGTAGTCTAGATCATCGAAGAATTAAGTGCCATTGGTATCATTTGCCCGAACTATTTTTCACCGATTTACAAAATAACTTTTGTATTCCATTCAAATGATACCTATGGCACTTGATACTCCGATGATCTGAATATATGTCAAATAAACCATGTAGCAAAAAAGACGATATCAAAAGTTTTCGGTAAAATTTAATTCGAGCAAAAAGATTTCGATAAAGTGATTGGTTTCTGTAACTTTGGTTTGAGTTTCCGATGTTATGGCACTGTTGCAAACCAACAGTACATGGTAACTATCCCGTCTATTATGTATAATTTACAAACAGACACTGCCATTTTTGTTTATTTGTATAAATTATGCTAAATGATGTACACATATAAATTTTATATTTCTTAATTGAAATACTAGGTAGGTGTTGGGATCATCGGCGGCATGAACAAAAGACTCCTTTGGACCTAACGCGCGCCCTCTGATGTCGATAAAGAAATTATCCACTTTCAAACTAACGACCGCCAATCCACCGGCATGGTGCCTAATTGGTACGTACCTTATACGACGAACGAAACGCAGCTTTAGGAACATAACTACAAGTTTATAATAATATATAAGTATTTCTGTATTTGAAAGCAATTAGTGTTCTACTATTCCTTCTCCAGGCTCCAACGCAAATTTATATGAAACAAAGATTGGATGATGTCGATATTGGTTATCGTAGCTCAATAGCCAGCGGCAGCACCCCTTTTTTAGGGTTCCGTAATAAAAAACTCGGAACCCTTGTAGTTTCTTCATGTCCCTCCGTCCGTCCTCGATTTTTCTCCCAAACGGCTAGTGCTAGAAAGATGAAATTTTGCACAGATATGTGTATTTACTATTTCAACAAAGTGATACATTAAAAATATGAAAAATATTTTTTTCTGGGGTACCTACAAGCACAGATATAAGAATACTATACTAGTACTACTAGTGCTACAAGTAGGTAACGTGGGGATAATTTTTTTTCTCGCATCAACCCGCTCGTGTGGGGTATCATTAGATAGGTATTTTTAAAACGTTGGGAGGTTGCTTAGTCAATTTTTTATATATATTAGGTGTCCGTTTGCGACATATTAAATTTTAAACTCCTTTTTTATTAAAACAGAGCTAAAATCCCACCCCCTCTAAAATGTAAACGACTACCTCGAAGAATCTGAAAAAAATAATTATGATAGCCCATATAATGAACTTTGAAGACCAGATAACTTTATTAGTTTAGGACTTAGAGCCTATAATGGGTAACTACGTGCGTGTCGCGTGTCGATACGCACTGTTCGGTTTCGGTTGCTATATGGAGATTTATGGCAGTCGTTACTGATGGTTGGAACCATCGATATAGTATACTCAATGGTTGGAAAGGCCGTGGGTTCAAGTCAATGTCATTTCAGTTTTGTGATTTCTAATTTCTATCTAATTACTTAATAAAAAATTTAAAAAATCAACGGATGAGGCTGTTAGTCATGAAAGTAAATTAATAAATATTGTAGGACATTCTCACACTACGTCATCTAGCCAAAATTAAGCTAATATAAGCTTGTGCTATGGGATCTAGACGACTGATAAACATAATGCCGCCACCGGCACTCAAACTGTCACCCAGGCGCAAGTTAATAAAGGAAGACCAGCAAAATTACTGGCAAATAATATAAACCTATGTCAACCCCTTTGGGAAAACAGGCGTGATTATAATATGTGTGTACGTTTTTGAAGGTCATTGATACACTCAAATGAGTGTGCGTAGTGAGAAACGTTGATAGAAAAGACTTCAACGCGCATAGATGTTTTGAATTAGGCTATATTCTATTGAGTTTGCCTATTTTAGAGCTGCATGCTTGTATTTATGATTTTATATTACTGTATTATACTATATTAATTTGGTATTGAGATAAGAATAATTACCTCTTGGTTTTCAGATATTCCTAATATGGGGAATACAGAATCAGTAAGTAATTAGGTACTTAAAGATCAAGTTTACAAGTTTACGTTCTGAGACAATATTTATATTAAGTCTCATACCAAATTTAATTATACTCGTATGTAATGAAAAAATGAAATGGGACCAAATAGTTGTCGGAATGGGACCAAATTGAAATGGGACCAAATAGTTTTCGGAATGGGACCAAATTGAAATGGGACCACTTGGAAAGAAATAGCATCTAATTTAAAAAAAAATCAAAATCGGTACACCCAGTCCGAATATATTTATTATGTATTTATTTATAGGTTCAAAGGTCATAACTTGATATTTCGAATTTACATGAGTATTCCGCTTATGCTCGATGATAGATGCCGTTTTTGAGAAAAGATAGAATAAAAATTCAAATTATTTATTTACAATAAGAATTACAATATACAAAATCAACATAATTATAGACTAAAAATATTTACATTACAAAATATCGTTTAAAAAATCCTCCGTGTCATTGCCGACTGGGAAGGTTCCCAGAATGCTGGCTGTGTTGCCACGTTGGATGGCGATACTTATTCTTTGGGCCAGAAAATAGTCAGCCTTCTGGTCCTGAGAAGCATCGATTAGGCGTTTAGCAATGTCTCTATAAAGGCGGCGAGCACTCGGACCCCATGACCCCAGTGTCTCAACCCCAAACGGCTCAAATATGTAATCACCTGCTAGGATAGCATATTTACGCCGTTTAAAGCCTTCAGCCGATGCAGCAGCAGCGCCGGCACATCCGGATGTGCTTGGAAGGTGTGAAGGTGCTAAGGTGTCAACGCATGTAGCGTCCCACACCAAAGGCCTTCCCATCTTCCACGGTAGCAACGACATACCGTCCGGTCTCTTTCCATCGCCTCGTGCTAAACCATTTGGTTCACGTACGGCCGGAAGACCTGCGGTGGAAAGAGCCCTACGAATTATGTCGTTTAGAATAGCGTGCCGAGGTATACGACCTGCGCTTCTGCTACAAGAAAGGCCATGGTGTCCCAGATTATCGACGGCTACTCCACAGGTGCAATGATGCGGGGATACACAAGGTGTACCCAGCCGAAGGCAAGTGGAAATGCGGAAGGTTGTGTCGTCCAACATTGTACCGATGTTGGGCGATGGGAGCGCCTGGATCCTGAATAAAAATTGTAAACCCGTTTTTGGCGGTTTGTCATTCCTTAATCCGGCCCTGGAGAGGTTATGTCATTAAATTTCCCCGTCAGCTGCTCCACTATTAAAATACACGTCCGTGCTAAACTTGAGCAATTGGTCGAATGTAAACCATTCAATACCAATACATACATTTTCCAGAAATCACTATTTTCGGCTTAGGCGCTGCAGGATCTCGGGAAACAAAATCAATTATTTACACTAACACAATACCTAATTCTACTTATAGAAATAAAACTATTTTGTTTAATATCTACATATTATGTAATAAAGAAAAAATAAAGAAAATAAAAAATACTTAAAACATTTTTTTGTGTCACAAACTTCGAGAAGTTTCGCCACTGATCTGTATAAACCGGATAAAACTAGTAAAATCTGGTCCAAAGATAAACACATTCATTTTAAAGTTTTTGTTACTTAGCAAAAGAATTCTGCGCATTTTTGGCTAATAAAATTACAGCAATTTCACATTTTGGGAGACACATTGAAAACATTGAATCACACAGCGAGATGAATCATAACAAATTGATCGTTCAGCAAAAAAATTGAGATAACAGCATGACGTGTACCAGAATTGTAAAAATGTCTCACAAAGACACATCGCCGCCTCTTGTTCAATCAACAAATCAAAGTTTCAGTGTTAAAAACACAGATAAAAGTAAGTAATTCTTAGTATATATTCCTGTATCCAATGCCGCAAATACTGGCTGAACATTCATCATCTATGACGAACTTCTTAAAAAAAGTGAAATTCCAATACGATAACACTGTTATGACAAAAAAATGTATAAAATTCAGCAGCACTTAAACTCACGGCTCTTGAACAAAAGTTGTGGCGGTAATGCAAACATTTATTTTGTTAAATGTAAAGTTTACTGTACCTTTTTGTATTGTTCTCATTGTCCCGTAATGGTGTTATGTTACATGGTCCCGGATGATGTCATAGCCACAATACGTTTCAACCTGTTTCAAAAAAACCAGCCAAGTGCCTGTCGGGCCACGCATAGAATAGGGTTCTGTACTCATTATTACCATCTAAACTCCTGAACTAACAAAGTTGTCTGATCCGTTATAGTTTTCCATGACATTACATGGACTTCTATCATAAATATTTTCAGATTTTTCAAGCCAGCCGTTTAGATTTCAGAGGAAGGACCGTTTTACTCCGTTTACCGAAAAAAATGAGCTATAAAGTTGAATATTTCGCAAGCAAATACTTAAATCAAAAAATCATATAAAAAACCTCTCAATGTTTTTCCAAAAACCTTTCTATTGATGCCCCACACTCTGGGGTAGACGCAAGAAAAACAAAACAAATTCTGGTTACGTGTAGGGGAGGTACCCCAAAAAAAAAACTTGTAGCACTTTGTCAACGTAGTAAATACACAATACACATATTCATGCAGATTTTCATGGTTCTAACACTCACCGTTTAGGAGGAAAGCCGAGGACAGATGGAAGAATTTGAACTACGGAACCCTAAAAAGGTGGTAAATGTCAATGTGATTGTTTGTTACGTGATAGCTGAGTTATTGTGGAGAGATTTGAATTATTATTTATTGTCAATAATTTAGATTAGATATAATATCAAATCTAATATAATAAAACTGGCATGGAGCTTATAATCCTCCTTGAATCAGCACAACCAATTTTTTTTATATTTCTTTGGTTTAATATTTTTATTGAGGGAAGAAACTGGTGATCTCCACGCAGGCAGTTTTCTCGAACAAAGACTCTCATTGGCAATCCAGCGGGGGAATGCTGCCTGTGTTATGGGTACTCATACAGTTATACAAAAAGAGAGAAAAAAAAGAGTGGCTTTGAGTTTTATTGCCAGGTTCTTTCTCTCGGTTCTACCTATTGCTTTGCGAATCTGGCAGTACATGTAAATATAGAAGCAATAATATTTTTATTTTAAGTGCTTACTGACGTTTGTAAGAGCCATTTAATGACCTATACAAATAAATAAATCATTTCATTTCACTCTGCCTAGGGGATCAAGTTTAACACATTTATTTTAGTTTTTAGTTTTGGATAGTTTAGTTTTTATCCTATGAGCTTTTCGTTATTTTCTTTTCCTATTCCTGTTCCTTTTATCATAAAATAAAAAATATACATCTTATTAATATGTAATATACATATCATAAAGTTTTCCATTCCACTCCCTTATAATTATTATCACAAGAGAATAGTAACTTATCTCTGGAAGTTTGTTAGTGCAATCATAATGCTTATAATTATTATTTAAAGACAAATAAAGATATTTTTGACAGACAGATGATGAATAACAATGTAATACTAGTTGCTTTTAATTCATCAACAAACAGAAACGAATCTTTTCATTCAAACTATAAAACCACAATAGAAAAAAAAATGTACGAGATATTTTTCGGAAGTAAAACTTCCGTAAAACAGGATGGATTATTCATAAAATTTTCACACTTTAGTTACGTCTCGCCCGGCTTCTGTGATCATACTTAAATACGTTAAATACTTGGAGTTTAGAATATACAATTATCTGAAATTATATACCAACTTCCTAACAGGGTTGGTTGCATGTTTTTAACGTTGCCTCTTGTTTTTAAATATGTTTATTTTAAAAAACAAGAGACAATATTACAAAAAGTGAATGCGTCACATCTTAGGTATGCTCACTATGTAAGAGGTGTTGAATTGTTAATTCAACAGACACTTACTGATTTAAATAACATATAAATACATAAAAACAAAATAGGTAAAATAATTACTTAAGAAATTCTGTTCTATAACATAAACAAACACGTGTACCGATATATTAAAATCGGTATCTATTGAATTAACAATTCAACACCCCTTACATAGTTAGCATACCTATGATGTGACGCACTCACTTTCATCTGAGGCGGTCTCTGGTGTGATGCAGGGTGGCTCTAACGTACACTATTTTCCTTCTTATTAGTAAATCTTTTGTGTTGAAAACTTAGCGCCACCATAAAAACTGAATAGACGGAAGTAAGCTCACAAAGCGAATACAAATGGGCAAAAAGTTCATGAAAAAAAAGCTGCATAATGCGGTGGAGTCCGAGTGTGGCCACTCAGCTCGACCGCTCTTGTAAAATTTATAACAGCTCTATTTTGTTTACCTGCATCAGTCCACTTTATATTGTGCTGTAATTGGAGGTATTTGACGATGACTTATTAATTTATTGACTATAGTTTCGCTTTAGTTTTTATGGAGGTGCTAAAACGTTCGCTCGCCTTTGTTAATGTTGGTAGGTAAATAAGTTTTTGTGTAAATACAATTTTTACTTCTTTGTTTTTAGGATGACGTAATCTTTTCTCTTGAATGATATTCTGTTTCCTACCTTTTTCACTAAACTCTCTCTCAAAATACCTAAGTACTTAGTCATTATATAAACAAGCATTGTTTTTTTGCAAGACCTTAAGAAACTGTTCGGAATAGTATATATAGTAAATATCATCCTTGAATTATCTAAACAAAAACACGTTAAACGTAAACACAAAAACCGACTTCATATTACCAGAATGGGACCAAATTAAAATCTAACCACTCGGAAAGCTTAAAAAAAAATCACCCAGTCGAAAGATATGAGATAACAAACATACTAAAAATCCAATCGAATTGAGAATCTCCTCCTTTTTGGAGTAGGTTAAAAAGAGCTTGCTAAAAGGTGTGGGTGATTCTATACTACGAAGTGAACAGACGATATGAAGTATACCTATGTAATAGCAGACAAGTGAATCTGCGTAGTACTGGCATAGAATAGGGAATACATACATAGTACTGGGAGTAATTAAGAAAATACATATGTACTTCCAAATTAGCTACCTACATGTTTATTTGGTCCATTCCGTTCGGAGTACCTATGTAGGTACATATTATTAAAATTAAACATTCGTACAAGAGTGCCTCGCTCTTTCTCAATAAATTTTGTATTAGGGTACAACATATTTTACTACCTACAGTCCAACATATTATATATTATTAGATAGGTACTAATTATTTACATTCAATATAATGACGAGTAAAGTTGAAATAAAGTAATTAGAGAACCATCTATTTACAGTCGTAATCATATAAACAGTTTTGTAGCCGTAGCGTGGGTAAGAACATGATTCCAGCTGAGCCGAAACTCGCACGCAATGTTTCTCGTTACACGCACTGCATTAGATATTATCAATGGTAGAAAATAATACTTGAGTGTTTTAATGTAACCGCCTTTTTTCACCTTTGATTGGTAGGTTATATGACCGCCAATGGAAATTCTTCCTAGTGCTAACCAGAGGCGCTCGGCAATGGTGGTAGGTGCGGCCGCGGCCTTAGGCTATCTATCATTCTAGCAAGTAGCTATCACTATTACTATTTCAAGCGATATTTGCAGAACAACAAGTCATCGAAGTCAAAAGTTTATGCGTTACTAACGCATAAACATATCTGGCTATAGCAATCAGTAGAGTCATAAGCCAACTTAGATAGAGATAAGATATGTCGAACTTACTATAGTTTTTGAATTCAAAAAGTTAAATACGAAGCGTTTATAGATTATGTATCTATTGACAAACAACAAATGCAAAAGATAGAACTGCTCAGCCACTGTCTGATTGGTATCGTTTCTTACAAAACTACAATTCTCTTCAAATACCATAAAATAAAAAAGTCTAATAAGAAAAAATAAGGGACAAATGTTGAACAGAATAGGCGTTTTCATGAAGAATACAAATATTAAATAGACGTTAACAAACCGTATCGAATGCGCTATCGTCAATCAGAATGAACTTCACAGCAGCCTATCAACGGGCTTTAATTCTGTTGGAATTTGTGCCTTGACTAAATGATTATTGTCTTTGTTTTATTTTTCACCCGCGCCTCCCATCCAAATGTTCAAGTCTTATTATGATATTTATGTTGTAGAGACGGGGCTCCTATACAAACGACTTAGATTCCCATATGAATTATATCGTGACGGAGAACACACACGCAACTATAAAATGTTTTACACACATTTTAACTTATTTTTCTCTTGTCTTAAGGAATTTAAATCTTTATGGTTGTATTAAGCTTTTCTTGTTAATTTATTGGGGTTGCTGGTTATTTGAATACTAATATAAAAAAAGAAATAAAAAACTTTTGGAGTATTTAAAGTTCTTAATTGTATCGAAAGATAATCTATAGGTAAGGTAGCAGTGTGATACGCACGAGTATACTCGAAGGTACGTATGCTGGTAAAGCTGATCGGCGGATTATATCAATCTAGGGAAAGGGTCTGTAAGCAACTACAGCAAAAATCCTGAAGGTTCCATTTGGATTATTAAATACCAAAATACCTAAAATATAAACAACTTATTAATTACCTTATTAATTCAGTTTCAAAATACGTTGGAGGTGGAACCCTGTTATTATCATAGTTTTGTTATGAAATCATTCG
This sequence comes from Nudaria mundana, assembly GCA_963556515.1. Lineage (NCBI taxonomy): Eukaryota > Metazoa > Arthropoda > Insecta > Lepidoptera > Erebidae > Nudaria > Nudaria mundana. The sequence goes on from OY748293.1 coordinate 10,041,313, forward strand.
TAAGAATTTAATAATATTGGGTGCCAGGTAGCGCTGTATAATAATTCACATATCAAAAACGTTACCTTTGAATTAGCTCAAGGCTATAACTACGCAGAAACCTCGTATCTAATGTAGTTACCTAAATAGGGTTATTAAGATTTGTGAGATCCGTGTCCAGTATGCATTGTGAGGCCCTTTTGTTTTGTTTTCGCAACTAGTTAAAATTCGGTCATCACTCAAACTTTAAATGCATAAAGTTATTTGTTTACGTTTTGTCCAAAGACCAGGTCAAGAGTACCCAGCACCGGAGAGCGTGCATGAAGACAGTTATGAAAGTGGAAGAAGCGAAAGAAGTATGCCAGGATCGTAGCAAGTGGAGTTCCATAGTCTCTGCCTACCCCATGGGAAGGGGCGTGACCATATGTATTTATTTTATTGAGCTGAGCGAAGCGAAGCTCTTTCTTAGGCGACTCGTGTTTTTCGTTTGGGATCGAACTCCTCCTAAACGACTGGACCGATCTTTTTGAAATTTGGCACGGTCATAGTGACCATCACCGTGAGTGCATATATCTGAATTTTTTTTTTTTAGTTTTATTAATTATTTAATTTAGTTTTATTTATTTATTTATGCACACATAACGGTAAAAGAGCGAGAAGAATACAATACAGAAATATCATTAGTACAAGGGCACCACTTATTTCAAACGAAATCTCTTCCAGTGGGCCAGGGGATGGAAATGCTAGGTAGAATAAAGTTAATGTGTGCGTAGATCGGTTGAAATACATAGATACATACAATACACATATATATACATATTATACTTACATAAAATATACATAACCTAATTATCAATACATAAAATAAAATTGTAAGTGGTCGATGTCTGTACATCGAAGATTTAATAGAGAAATGTTGTAGGGGGGCTTTATGAACGCAATAGTACCCAAAACAATGGTTTTTAGAATTTTTGTCTGTTTGTCTGTGTGTCTGTTTGTCTGAATGTTTGAACACGCTGTAGGGGGGCTTTATGAACGCAATAGTACCCAAAACAATGGTTTTTAGAATTTTTGTCTGTTTGTCTGTGTGTCTGTTTGTCTGTGTGTCTGTTTGTCTGAATGTTTGAACACGCTAATCTCAGAAACGGCTTAACCGATTTGAATGCGGTTTTTAGTAATGCGTTGTGGTTTATTCAACTTAACATTTAAGGTTTGTTTTATTTCAATCGGGTCATAAATAAAAAAGTTATGTCGATCTAAAGTACCATGCAGGTGGAGCTGCGGGCAACAGCTATACATAATAAATCAGTAACTGGTGATCAAGAAAACTAAAACACGCAGGTGGAGCTGCAGGCAACAGCTAGTTATAAATACATATACTCGTACATACAGATAATTCAGGGCAGAGAGGAGATATAGAAATCTTTCACTTTTCTCTTAAAGGTGAAAATAGTGTTACAGGATTGTATGTTCGGCGGGAGTGAGTTCCACAGAAATCGGATTTGTGAGAGGGACAGGTGAGGCGGTATTGGAGATGAGACCTACACGAAGCATCAGGTAGGAGAAACGCTCTCGTAGGTACGACGGATAGGAAGGATTATGTAGGATATTATATAGCACACATAATATCCGAGTATTTCTGCGAAGACGAATTAGGAGCCACTTGAGTTCCTTGCGGAATTGTGAGACGTGATCATACTTAAGCAAGTTGAATATGAAACGAATACATAGATTTTGTAAGCGCTCCAGTTTATTTAGAAGCTCCTCGGTGGCATCCAGGTAGCAGGCATCCGCATAGTCTAAAATGGGCTGAATCAACGTCTGCGCAAGGGACACCTTGATGTCCAAGGGCAAGAAGTCTTAAAGACATTTAAGGGTGTGAAACGTGAAATGAACTTTCTTACTCAGCTGCCCTACATGAGCTTCTCACGGTAGATGACAGTCGATAAAAACGCCAAGGTTCTTTGCGACCTCAGTGTATGCAATCTAACAATCATCCAGGATAACTGGTGGGAACGTAGCCATGTCTAACCCACCTCGCATTTGCCTACTGCCAATAATCATGGCTTGTGATTTATTCGGGTTGATATGAAGGCCATTCGAACTAGCCAACTGATGAATAGCACTGAGATCTCTATTTATAGCTGCAATGGCAGTTCTGCTGCAATGTATGTTTGTATGTATGTAAAGTTATAGTTCTAATAAGTCATCCAGTAAGATCAGTTTTTTCTTTTAAATTCGAATTACCTTATGAGGATAGGACCTAGTTCTCACTCACTCCTGAGGAATGCTTTTCAGTTCTTCGAAGAGGCTGGCGTTTATAGTGAAATCACAACGAATACTGCCTTGTACGAGTATTTCAATTGTTCAGATCGTTAGCATTTCTCTGCGTTATCTAAAGTTGTTGGTTTGATACGTAAGCCATGTCATGCTACGAGGTGCTCCAGTAGCATAGGCAGACAAATAAGAGCTGGTTTAAAATATTTTCCATAGACCAAAGACGGTCAGGAATGTTGGTAACCGTAAAAAACGGGATAAATTTAAATGGACAGCAAAAGCTTATCGCCGCTCATTTTATAAGCATTAGATAAAGGTTTTTTTACAGCATATATTTTTTTCCTGCAAATAAACCAATTGTTTAACAATACTAGTACTAGAAATAATTCGAAAATATACATCAATAGCGTACATGTATTGTATTTTTTCTTGAAATGCGTCGAAGAATATATTTAAAGTACAAACAATTTGATTTGCATTTTTGAAAAAACTCACTTGTACACAATTGCTTAAATATTTTATTTTCTACCTGACCGGTTTCGCCTTATGGCATCATCAGAGGTGTTCACTCATACTCAATCTACACACATAATTCACTTTTGTAACACATTTTCTACTAATATTATTTATTTTTACTTTTAGAACACATTTCGCTAATATTATGACATTGAACTCATGAGTTTTTTTCAAAAATGTGTTACTATAAGTTCCACCAAGTGTCAACAATCGAAAGCATAAATTATAATTTGATTTGCATATCAAAATGTACTGATTGCACAGCAAAACCTACCATAGTCTTAGGGGAATCCGACTTGGATAGATCGCCTTAAGTCTTCGTGGTAATTTTTTTTAATACCTAGAAATGGTCTTATATCAATCCGACTTGGACAGGTTGGGTTAGTTGCCTCCTTCCTTTGGATCCACAGTCCTGGATCCACTTGTGGATCTGGGGATACTTTTTCTTCCTCTTTAATCCACCGGTGGATCCTTGAATACTTTTTCTTCCACATTAATCCACCATCAAGTGGATCGAATTATACACACAATTATTATATGCCACTTCGATCCACATGCGAGGGAATCCAAAAATACCATTTTTTTTTGTATGACACTTGAATTCACAATCCGCTGGCTATCAAAACCTTCGAGAGGGCCTAAAGTGTGAGTTTCATCTCATTAACAGTCGGGACCCATTTTATATTCCCGTTTTCTAACTCCCTTACACAGTTATGAAAAGTGTTGCGGTATCTAAAAGAGAGAGACCAGAATGTTCTTCTTAAGATTATAATACAATTTATTCCATTTGTTTGTTATACGAGTACGAATTAAATGTAAAGGTACATGTCAAGATAATAGGTATTACGCTGGTATCAATAAATTTACAAAACAAATAATCAATACGTCAGAGAAAAAAAAATCATACATCTGTATGCACGTCCTGCATCGTTCCTGGTGCCATCACCATCGTTCATGAATGATTTATTCCAACGAAATTATAACAATATCATCTACTTCACTTTCTCTAAAAATAAACCAACGTGTATTTCCCCTGAATTTAACTCATCCTGACCGTCTTTAATAAATTTGTCGTTATCGATGTTCTGAAGTTTTCGTTAATTAGTAATAATATCTGTTCCACGTAACATGCAATATTTTGCCTCTTGCTTTATTATACAGGAGAAATTTATGAAGTTGGAATATTTTCGCCCTATTTTTTTGTTAAGTTTTCTGTTAAAACCCTCAACATAATTATTTGTACGATGCCGGTCTTCGGCGATCGCCCACATCTGCACAAAAAAAACATTTTTTAACCAAAACCTATTCATGTATCGCAGAAATTCAATCACTTTTGACTGTTCACTTTTTGTCAGTTCCGTGCAAATACTTAATAGAGAACAATAATGAGTTTATAGCCATACCATTATGTACGTAGGTAGATTGAAAAGAAATAAAAATATCCTCAGATCCACCGGTGGATTAATAAGGATGAAAAAGTATTCAATGATCCACCGGTGGATTAATGATGAAGAAAAAGTATTCAAGGATCCACCGGTGGATTCAAGAGGAAGAAAAAGTATCCCCAGATCCACAAGTGGATCCAGGACTGTGGATTCAAGTGGAAGGAGGCGGTTAGTTTAGTATTTTTAAATAAGTAGCTATGCGTCACGAACTTACATACTTATTGCTGCTAAAGTTAATGTTTTTGAGGTAATTATTTGCTGCGCAATCAGTATTTTTACTTAGGAAAGGGATATTTTTTTAACAAAACGAAGGTTATTTGATTAGTAGTTAAAAATTACCCGTAAAAACAAAGGTGTACAGCCAGAAAAGTGCACCATTTTGGGCTCTAATGCAAATGAAGCAATTAGAACATTAACACTCGGGAAAGTAAGTCCGGTTGGAGACAGAATCAATGATGAAAGTTGTAAGAGATAAAAAATCGCGATGCTCTGCAATATGCTTCTTTAGTTTACAAACCTCAAATGAAGAAATGGTCATAAGTAAAGTTTAACGAACTCTAAAAACTTAAAATTCTTCAATTTATACAAATACTTACATCGGTTGCATTTCCACATCATCTGAGCGACGCTGACGCCCGCGTGTCTCGTACTACATTAAGTACATCTGTGTCCTTCACCAAAGCATGTCAAAATATCTAAAAACATTCAGAGACTATTCGAATGTTTATTACATAATGCTGTGCAAGTGTGGACGAGTAGGTTACACCACAGAGAGCTAAGTGGCAATGTATAAGTGACACATGAAATGTGTTATTCAAATGCAAACGCGATGCAGCACACAATTCAGGTTCTCTACGGCACCTGTAGACGAATGTGCCATTTACATTGTAATGCACGCGTACTGCTTCCAACCAGTTCGATTAGGAGGGGAATGCTGTCCATAACACATATATTTGTTTAAACAATCTATTACATCTATTGTTTCCATTTTCTAGACAGTTCAAAATTGAGAATGTTCGGCAACCATGTTAAGTTGTTAGAATGGATATTCGGAAGGATGTTTGTTATTGTAAGACACCTTTTTTAAATAATTTAAAAAATATGAATCGCAAAAGCGATGGTTTTTGGCCGGACTCAAACCAGAGACTGTTCCCTTTCCAGGAGGAACGTTCCGCTAATTGCCAAGACTCCACTAGCCTAAGACCTAATAAAGTTCGTAAAAATTCTAAAACCTAACGCACTAAGTAGTAAGAACCTAAGTACAAATTGCCTTTAGATAATGGTATATCTGTGAGAGAATTCGTAATAATCATTATTGGTACCAGTTAGTACTTGTCAACACTTGGTACCAGTACAAAGGTCGCGGTGTTATTCTGTACCAACTTATTAGATAGTGAGGAGTCGGTGAAACCCACGTTAACATATTACACACGTAAACATAGCGGAAGATTTAACAGTAGGGGTGCACTCGTATATACAAGAGATATCCTTGTAAACGATTATATAAAATAATAACTCCAAGAACAAGTTAATGAATGGTCTAGGAACATATTAATGTTTATATCATGACAGTAAATAAACATAGGTAGATGTATTAGATATGTAGGTACCCGGGGTAGTAACATGATTGATCCCAACGCGTGGTAGCGAGGAGTGAGGGGGGTTCAGTGGGGAATGCGCAGGCACAGCGGCAGTGACCGCCGCAGCCAGGTGCGTGCGGCCATCGACACCATAAAATTAATAACCCGTCGAGCCTCCTAACCAATGCACTCTTGAGAATCATGCGCACTTCACTTATAGTCATGACCATAATGAAAAATGCCTGTTTTTTTTTCTTTTCATTTCTCCACGAGCCCGACGGGTTACCAGCTATTGTTCTAGGTAAGTAATTGCAGTCTTAATATTTTCAGATGGCCAATTTATATTCCATTTTCATTAATATCGTATAACGTTTAGTGCTTTTCTGTTTCCGTTCACTGATGTTTTAATGCTTTTTTATGTGAGTGTCGTCTTGGCAAATAGGTATTACCTAATGCTAAGCACACCCTGGCAAGTATCTCATTGCCTTAGTTCTTACTGTAAGATTTTACCAACTTATCTAACCTAATGTTCAAAAAACAATCAGAAAAAACAACTTTACGATATCGGTTCATCCGTTATTTATATGTAGATAATAATTAATTAGGTATACGAGTAAGTACTTAGGTATCTACTTTTTCCTAAGGATATATTTAAATACAGTCGTAAAAGACTTCTTCGCTTATCGCCATTAAAAGGTTTCCATATTTTATAGAACACATAAAATATATCATTCGTTCTCACACAAATTGAATTATCATAAAGGGATCCTTTCAACGCATTAGGCTTCATTCAGGGTTGGTGTAGATTTGTATTTAATAGCGGCTCAGGATGGTTGGATATGGGCGCAGACAGGTCGCCGCGAGCGTGCGCCCTCGCCCGCGTCTGTCTGCCTGCCGGCGAGCGCCAGCGGCAGCCGCTGACGGGGCAGGGGGACCACTGACGGGTGAGACGGCGGGAGGAGGCGCGTACTCCGAGACGGTCAGTCTGCCTGATAAAGGAGTATTTCATCCGCTCGATTTAGCATGAAATTGGAACACAAAGTGAATAAAGCCACAAGATTGTAAACATTATGAGGTTCCCTTTTTTTATTGGAGGCTTTCGGCATATTTACGGTCCTCTTTTTACTGGTCATCGGTGTCTACCACGAACCCTCTATTTATTACCTTGTTAAACTCTAGTTAACGAACTGATCGGTTAGTAGGTACCTACCAGTTGGGTTCTTGTGATGCAGTTAATTGGAAATTTATCGTTGTACTCCAACAAAGCTTAATTGATTCGCGGTGTATGCGATTGTAAACTGACCTGTAGGCCATTCCAGTAACCAAATTCAATTAAAAAAGCTTAAAAGGTCGTTAATGTGAGCGTATATCGTGTACGTTATGCGTTCCCACGCGTGAGGGTAACGTCAAGTCCACCGGAATGAATGACTCACTAAACTTAAAGCTCCATTTCCACAAGTCATAGTGCAATTAATAATATGCGGCATCCTGTCGAATTATCTCTCGTCGTGGCAGGGGTCCGGCGGCTTTAATTTACCACAATGGAAGATGGTTCTGAGAAGCGTTCGCCGGCTCGGCGAGGCGGGTCGATTCTTCGACGAAAACAAACAGAAAATAATTATCATAAAGATGAAGAGCGGCCGCTCGATGCTCGGCGCTGCTAATGGGAGCCCACCTGGCAGCCAGCGAGTGCTCCCTCCGCCCTCGCGGCTACGCCACAGCTGTGGACTTGTCGACATGCACACTAACACACATTCCTACTGACACACGCACCGTCCAACTTATGTTCGACTCGGCGAGTAAGTAATAAAGACATGATTGGTTTTTGATTGCGCCTGGTAATATCTAGTGATGTTTAGGCATATCTAATGCGTTTGCATACGAATATTCCGAACTTGACTTTATTAAAACGCCTATACGAGCCTACGTAATCCCAACACTTATTACTGTTTACTGTAGAGAAAGTTTGATGCGGAAACTTTCAATTTTAATCAACGGGTAAACTACGTTATTTTTAGCGCTTATGTCATGATAATAACATGCCGAAAGACGTCTTTCAAGTATGATGTACTAAGTACCACAGGTGGAAATAACAAAAAGTCGTGAAAATCTAGTAAGATAAGTATCTATGTAGATATCTAGCTATATAGAAATCTAGTAGATTTTCCTACTAAAGTTTCACTTCTACAACAATCATCGTTTATCTGAAGTCACGCGAACAACGTTACTCTTCCACGTGATAATTATCCATATATACACTAATCACAAAAGGAAGTAAGGGTAGCAAAGCTTTTGAAACAATGAAACTAAACATGGCAAAAAACTGAACATGGCAAGATTACTAGTAGGTAGTGAAAATCAAGGGCCTCTACGTACTGCAAAAGAGATGTTCTTATAAAATCAAAGAGACCACAAAAGCCTTTATAGTATGAAACAAAATTATTGCTAACTAGCTGGTGCCCTCAGCTCTTCGAAAAATACGCAATCCTAATTCTCTACAATCATAAATCAATGCTATCAAGCATGAAACCAACGGAATCACTAGCCTACTTGTTATACTCGTACATGACCTTAACAGCCGTAGGGGAACAGTGTCGTCGTTGTCACAAGTACTAGTTGTCACAATGCCATTATCTCGGAAACCGTTTAAGCAGTGAAAGAAAAGAGAGAAACTAAAGGTACGGTTTGCTTGATATACAAAGAATCCAGTGTAAGCTGTGGGCTCATTTAGCATGCACTGGCTAGAAATATATGTTCTATTGCTGCCCTGTGCTTCAGATCATGATGCAGACAGCGACTATGATGTTTGACAAAACTAAGACAGCTTACCCCATGCATGGGGTTAGTTCTGTATATCGTGTCACATGAAGCCATTTACTATTTAATAAAAAATATAAATATTAATAAGATTAATATTAATAAAGTTGGCGTTAGAAACACGTTCCTTCACCTCGAATTAGTATGTTACATTTTTATAGGTAATTTATAGGATGTCTATTATAAGAACTTCTAAACTAGTTTTGTTGTAGCGCAAAGATCCAGGCAATTCTTTCTTTGGCAATTCTTTAAGTCCCGAGTTTCATTTAAACTCGATTATTTGATAAAAGTAAAGTTAAAAAAAAAACAAACTTAAAGATATCATTATAGTTCGTAAACTAAGTTATAAAGTTACTTAGTACAATTTATCTTTCACAGTTTGTTAACATTACCAATCGAAGACTTGCTATCTCTATAATTCACTTTGGAAACAGCACAAATAGATTTAAGATAATAATGGATTTTCATAATTTGCATAAAAATTAAGTGGTGCTGCCTTACTCCGAAAGTTATTATTTTATTGTTGTGAACATGAAATTTGATTAGACTGGTGTATGTTTCAGTCCAGTCTGTATGTATGTTTATGGCCTGACTGCAGAGATGTGTTTTCTAACAAAAAACATCGGCAAATCATAAGCATTCCTGGATTGACGTCTTCCTTTTGAAGTTGATAAAATCTAAGAGCTAGATAGTGTGGCACCTAAATCCTTCTTCTACTTATGAACGGACTTAGTTCTAACGATGGTTTCAGAGGCGATTAATAGATTGATAGATACAGAAACAATTTTTAAAAATGCAAAGAACGTCAAGTTTAAAATATTTTTTATATAGATTCTCTGAATAGGTACAATCGAGAAACAACTTAAAAATAAGACCGAAAGAGATAACATTTTACATCAGTACACTTACTGGAATTAAACATTAAGAGCATATTTGTTAGAAGGTTGCAGTTGAGTCCGGTGGTCAAGAGAGGCTTTGAAAAAAATACGAAAGGTCTCACATTACGTCGATAAGTTTGTCTCGATAATAATTTAACACTGACCGCCGTCGAACTGTGAAAGGCCGAGATAAAATGCTTTGACGAATTCTTCGGCTGCCTACCTCAATGGCGAAATATCTTGTTTTTCATATCCTTTTTCCAATGCCGATAATTCAGAGTTGTTTTTGCGTGGATACCGGCGTGTTTCGGTCGGTGGTCCATTAAATTTAGAACAATGGCCCACTCAGTTTCTATTTGCCGTTTTATCTAACTTTAACGCACGTTATGTGAATTTGGCCGGCTTTTTTGCAGCAGATACCTTAGCAGGTTGATGACTAATTAGTTCGATATGCGTCTCTTTATTTATTTATTTATTTATTACATTGTGGATCACTGGTACATAGGTAAGATGTTGGCGGTAAAAGAAATGGTCAGCAGTGTCCTGCCATTAAGTTAAGGCATACAATATATCATAATACGTAAATTTTAAAATATTCCACATTACAATATTCTCAGTATCTAAAAAATTAATAAAGAATTACAAAATGTCAATAAAATTGTAAGATGTCAAATAAAAACTTAAATATAAATGTCAATTAATGTCACGTTTCAATTCTATATCCACTTAAATATGTAATCTCATGCTTACTAATTAAAATTAAATTAAAAATTATAAATGTCAATTAAATTTAAGATGTCAGGTAAAATAGAAAATGTCAAAGAAAATATCTCTAGAAAAGGTCCATAAATAAAACAATAAATATACAGCACAACAAAAGGTCAATACGCGACTACATTAATAAAATAATATTAAAAACATTGGCTTACGCTACCTACCACATCGGTCCAGATAGTCCTTAAGTGAGTAGCAGCACGCTTCAATCAGATATGCGCGCAACCTTCTCTTAAATGCGTTTATATCTGGGAGATTTCGGATTGAGATCGGAATTTTATTAAATATCTGTGGTCCCAAGCAAAATACACTATTATGCAATAGTTGAATTCTACTTGGAACCGTACATAATTTATCTACATGCCGAGCTCTTTTTCGGAACTCGAACAATTCCAGGTGAGTTTTCACAAACAAGGCAACCTCATAAATGTAGAGAGCGGGTAAAGTTAAAATTTCCAAACGTTTAAAGTGAGGCCTACATGTGTCTGTCTGTTGTAGATGGCACATACTTCTAATACATCGTTTTTGAGCAACAAATGCACGTTGTCTATCTGTTGAGTTACCCCAGAAAATGACTCCATAGCGCAAGTTTGACGCAACATAACCATTATAAGCTGTTAGAAGCGTTGACTGATTCGCAACTCTACTGAGTCTATAGAGGGCATAAGAGAATCTGTTTATCTTTTCACAGATATGGTCAATATGGGCTCGCCAATTCAATTTCTCATCAATATATAAACCTAGAAACTTAGTGACTTCAATCTCTTCGATGGGTGTATTTAAATGACTGATTTTAAAATTGTATTTCAAGCTGTTTGTTTGTTTAAACGTCATAAACTTGGTCTTATTTGTATTAATTTCCAAGTTATTTTCATTAAGCCAAGCTATTATTGATGTCAAAGATGTATTAATGTCAAGTTCTAATAAATTTAAATCTCTTCCAGTGAATAGTATGGTGATGTCATCGGCAAATAATGTCATTTTGTATGTTGTGATTTTTGGTATGTCATTAATACAAGGAATAAAAGCGGTCCCAGAATGCTACCTTGAGGTACTCCGGTGTGAACATTTCTTATGTCAGATCTATAGGTCTCTTCTATTTTGTTGGCCACCGATATTTTTCTTATATCTTAGGGTGCAAAGGGGCCCTTCTGGGTGCAAAGGGGCCCTTCTGGGTGCAAAGGGGCCCTTCTTGGGTGCAAAGGGGCCCTTCTTACATCTATCGGGCCCCAGCGACCTCACCTGCTAGTGGCGCACCTGCTGATTAACGGACGAGGTTCGTATATTACGGTACCCATGTGGTGGCTTTGGCCCCTACGTGGATACCAGGTGGTACAACAGTGTTGGTCCGGGGGGGTACCACCGTGCAGCTGTGCTAAAGCCCCCCAAGTAACCCAGCCCAGGCTGGGTTGCGTTAGGGGTTCAGCAGCTGCACTGCCGGGCCCGGGGCGGTGTATGGTGCGGCAGGCAGGGGTCCAGTGGGGGCGAAGCTGAGTCTAGTGTGGGTGGTGTGGGTCGATTCGCCGGCCAGGGAGACCCTTAGCAACGGCGTTGCCGCGGCCGCCCGCAACATAGTCATGGGGCCCGCCTGGGACCAACCACCCCAGTAGGCTGCCCCACATGTTGCGCATAATCCTGTTGTGGGGTCGCCGCTCCGGGTGGTAACCGGTGTGGGGTAGCGGCGGCCTTGCATCAGGGGGGTTTGGGAGCCCTTCCGTCCGGCGGGTCGGCTCCGACCTAACCACACGGTTCTAGACGAAGCTAGCCTCTGCACTTTGTCACTTACTGCCGCACCAAATATCGCCCTGTCTTCACGCTTCCCCATATTTCAAAATGACAGTGCAACAAGAGAATAGACGGTACACAGCGGCCCCTAGAAACCCCACAAAGTTGACTTCGTTTGAGGTGGAGTTCGCGAATATCCGCGGACTCCATGCAAACCTCGATACCGTCCACCATCACCTGGAGTCGGCACGGCCTTCTGTGATGTTCCTAACGGAGACACAGATACGCCGCCCTGACGACACGTCGTACCTCTGTTACCCGGGCTATATCATTGAAGAACAATTCCGCGATAAAGAAAAACCCCGGGTGCGTGTTCGTTAGGGCGGATGTTTGCTGCCGCCGGTTGCGCTGTCTGGAGAACCCCTCCTACTCCGTCCTTTGGCTGCACGTGGATCATGGCTCCATGAGCCAGATCTACGTGTGCGTCTACCGCTCCCACACAGGGGACACTGGGACAACAAGGCTTTTCGAATACCTCAGCGAGATGGCTGACGATGCGCAGGTGCGGTTCCCGAACGCTGACCTGGTTTTCCTGGGGGACTTTAACGGTCATCACGTTAAGTGGCTGGGGTCCCTTAGGACCGATCATGCGGGACGAACCGCCCATGCATTCGCTCTCTCCCACGGGCTGACCCAGATGGTACGGGGGATCACCCGGATACCTGACAGGTCAGACCACACGCCCGCCTTGCTGGATCTACTGCTGACGAGTCGCCCAGCCGAGTACAGTGTGTCGGTACGCGCCCCACTGGGCACATCCGACCACTGTGTGGTGCACGCCAGCTTCCAAGTGCCACCGCCTGCTCGTGCTGAACAAATGACTCGACGACTATGGCACTACTCGTCGGCAGACTGGGACGGTCTCCGCGATTACTTTGCGTCCATCCCGTGGAGCCAGCGCTGCTTTGTAGGGAAGGCGCATTCGGATAGCGCTGCTGCCATTGCTGGCGAGATCAGTCTAGGGATAGAATATTATATCCCTTTCACTGATGTCGCCAGCATCCGCAAAGCTCGCCCCTGGTTCGGGCGTGAATGTGCCGAGGCTGTCCAGAAAAAACAGTCGGCATATCGCGCCTGGGTCAGGGCTCGGGCGGCACGTGACCCGAACGTGAACCGCCTCAAAGCAGCGTACAATCGGGCCACTAGGTTCAGCAAGAGGGCCTTCAAGAGAGCGGATGCCCAGCGCGTCGCGCGGCTTGGTCAGGAGCTCACATCCCATCCCACGGGCAGCCGTGGATACTGGCAACTGGCCAAAGCCGTACAGTCAAATTTTTGTCAACCCTCGCTGCCACCACTGCGTTTTCCTGATGGATCACTGGCTCACAAAGCCCAAGAGAAAGCGGACATACTCGCAGACCTCTTTGCGGCTAATTCCCGGGTCGATGACCGTGGCCTGCAGCCCCCCGCCATCGCCAACTGTGGCCACACTATGCCTGATATTGTTATCAGGCAATGTGATGTACGGGCAGTGCTGCGGTCACTCGACACGCGGAAAGCCAGTGGCCCTGACGGCATTCCGGCGGTGGTGCTACGAAAATGTGCTGCTGAGTTGTCTCCAGTATTAACGCGTCTGTACCGCCTGTCATACTCTACAGGCCTCGTGCCGGAGGCCTGGAAGGAGGCGAACGTACAACCGATCCCCAAGAAAGGGGATCGATCCGATCCAGGCAACTATCGACCCATAGCTGTCACCTCAGTCATTTGCAAGGTGCTCGAGCTTCTTATTAATAAGCAGCTCATGCGATACCTGGAGGATCACTCGCTAATCAATGATCGGCAATATGGCTTCAGGCCAAAACGATCAACGGGTGACCTCCTGGCATTCGTCACGCATGTATGGGGTGAGGCTATGGAAAAGTTTGGCGAGTCCTTGGCTATTAGCCTGGACATCGCCAAAGCTTTCGATAGGGTCTGGCATGCTTCGCTCCTTTCCAAGCTTCCGGCATATGGTCTACCTCCTCAACTGTGCAGCTGGATTGCCAGTTTTTTAAACGAGCGCCGAGTGCGGGTCCTCTGCGATGGCCAGGCTTCTCGCTTTTTGCAAGTGAATGCCGGGGTACCGCAGGGGTCCGTACTGTCACCAACTCTCTTTCTTCTGCATATCAATGATATGCTTTCCCTCGGGAACATTCATTGCTATGCAGATGACAGTACATTGCACGGGAGTTACTCGGTTCGTCCGACGGCGGGGCGATCTGTGATAGAGGAGGAGAGACGACATCTCGTGGGTGATCTCGACCGAAGCCTCGACAGTATCTCCCAATGGGGTGCCGAGAACTTGGTCGAGTTCAATGCCCACAAAACACAGGCGTGTGCATTTACAGCGAAAAAATCCCCTTTCCTTCCCCTACCCACTCTTCAGAATGCAATATTACCAATGAAGGACAATCTAGACATCCTTGGCATAGACGTTCGTCGAGAGCTCAATAACACAAAATACATTGAGAGATGTATTGGGCTAGCTTCGCGGAAACTAGGAATACTGAACAAGGTAAAGCGATTCTTTACACCGCACCAGAGGTGTCTGCTGTACAAAACGCAGATTAGACCCTGCGTTGAATACTGCTTTCACCTCTGGGACGGTTCCGCGAAGTATTTGCTGAACGCACTCGACGCTATGCAGCGACGCGCTGTTCGCATTATAGACTGTCCGGAGGTAACGGGAAGCCTTGAGCCGCTAGCCCAGCGCCGAACAATTGCTTCCTTGGCCGCGTTCTACCGTATTTACCACGGTGAGTGTTCTGAAGAGCTCTTCAACCTGATCCCACCCTCTCCCTTCCGATCCCGAACAACGCGTGCCGGGCAGAGATGTCACCCTCATACCGTGGAAACCGTCTTCGCGAGAACCGAGCGTTTTAAACGATCGTTTCTCTGCCGAACGATGGTGGCTTGGAACGCCCTGCCTGCGCACGTGTTTCCTCCTACATATAACCCTGGGCTCTTTAAGCGAAGCGTGAAGAGGCACATTACAGGGTCGTCAAGTTGAGGGCCACTCACTATAGTATTCCTGTGTACTGTGAGAGTCGCCCTCAATTGCCAGACGTCGCCTCAGCTTACCATCAGGCGAGTGGCGTCAATTTGTCGACCTAAATATAAAAAAAAAAAAAAAAAAAATATCTGTAAACTGTTTTCTGTTGCTAAGGTAAGATTCAATGAGCTTGTGAACATTTCCTCTGACACCATAAGCATTCAGTTTTTTCAGGAGTATTTCATGACTGACCCGATCAAACGCCTTGGACATATCCATGTACGCATTGTACAGAACCCGTGACCTCTCATTTATGTTTTTCAATATATCTTGCTTACTATTGTCATATAATGTGTATATATATCCACTAGAAGTGTTGTGATGTCAAAATTTATTTAAGGAGTAAGTAACACAGAAGTGCATTGATATTACCAAACTCGGTAGATACATAATCAAAACCGGCCAAGCACGAGTGAGACTCGATCGCGCACCGAGAATTCCATACAAACCTAAAAATTTGACGTTGTACATGGGGTACACTAAAAGTTTTGCACTTCCAGCTAATCGGAACTATTTGAATTTCGAATGTTATATTTTTTAAACGTTGCAACCTTCTTAGTAATAAAAAAAAACAATTGGCAGGAAATCGTTTGTCAATTGTTTTTTATCACACATCAAAGTTCTACGTATGCAACGAAAATGGAATTAAGTCGAAAAGATTTTAGAGCGATGATTTTTTATGATTTTAAAAGTTCTCTCTCTCCGCAAGACTGTGCCGCTCGTCTTCAAAATGCTTTTGGGAGAGAAGCACCTTGTCTGAGCACCGTGAGGCGATGGTTTGCTTAAATTGAGAGAGGTCGAGTTTCTTTACATGTCGAATTTCGTGAAGGGCGACCTTCAACTGCCGTCAACGAAAATAATGTGGCTACTGTTAAGCGGTTAATTGAAGAAAACCCGCGTATTACCTATGAGACAATTTGAGGACTATTGGGGATTGGTATGAGTCAAATCCAGAAAATTTGACACGAAGAATTGAAAGTTCGGAAACTTTGTTGTCAATGGATCTCTCATGAACTGACAGCGGAGTAGAAGCGGGCTCGCGTGGAATGGTGCTCACAGATGCTACAGAAGTACGACCACGGACATTCTAATGCAACAGCATTAGAATGTCCGTGGTCGTCATAAACATATGACATTGTCACAGGAGACAAAACGTGGATTTATGGTTTTGAACCCTAAAAAAAACAGCAATCTTGTGAATGGGTGTTTGAAAATGAGAACAAGCCAACAAAAGTGAGGCAGGCGAGAAACGTTGGTAAAAAAATGATCGCGTTTTTTTCTCAGCTACGGGTCCCATCTGTACAATTACACTTGAAGATCAAAAGAGTGTTAATGCCGAGTGGTATTCTACCATTTGTTTACCCAGGGTGTTAGAAAAAGTTCGCGAAAGACGACCCAAAAGCCGCGTTCTCCTACATCATGACAACGCTTCTTCACACACGGCCAACAAAACAAAGTCATTTTTAGCTTTCGAAAAAGTACAACTCGTCACCCATCCTGCGCATAGCCCCGACCTAGCACCCTGTGATTTCTGTATTTTCCCTAAAATCAAAGATTTGATGCGAGGTTTCACTTTTACCAACTCCGAAGAGGCAGTGATAGCGTTCAATCAGCACGTAGAAAACATGCCTTCAGATCTGTCCTCTGGTCCTCCTGTTTTAAAAAATGGTTCGATCGCATGAAAAACTGTTTAAAATGTAAAAGATAGTATTTTGAAAAGCAATAAACATAATATTTTGGTATTAACATGTGGTTTTTTTAAGTTACGCAAAACTTATAGTGTGACCTACGTATAAGTACGTAATTCATGGGAGTACCCTATAGGTTTCAATTCCTGATCTTTTGATTGCGTAGGCTTAGAAGTTTGATAGGGGTTCCATTTTTTCCTTTTGAGGAACCCTAAAAATTCACATTTAAATATAGAATATAGGTAAATATAATATCATTGAAGATGAATAGTTAAATACCTAAATATGACACTGTTCATTAAATAAAAATATTCAATCTATACTACTATTATAAAGAGGAAAGATTTGTATTTTTGTATGATTGTAATGAGCCGGAGGCCGCTGATTAAAAAAAAATAAGAAAAAAAAACCCTGAGTAACATAGGCTACTTTTTATCCCGGTAGTGTAAACGAATAAACTAAATCACGCGGGCGGAACTGCAGCGATCAGCTAGTCTAATACAAAAATTATTCCCTCGTCGTCCCTTTGGTAACTAACGGCATCACGCGTGAACGCCTGGATTATTGTCAGGAGAAGGTTCCTATAAAATTAAAAAAAATAAGAAAGTTGTTGTTACATTAACTTTTCTAATGTAACCTTTATGAACCTATCCACGTAATTTGTAGGTACCTACTTATTTCCGCGAGAATTGGAAATGAGTAAACAATTCCTCGCGGGCGTAGCCGCGGGTGTCAGCTGGTACTTAGAGTAAGCTTTTTTGTTTTTTTTTCGTTCCGCGGCCCCCTAACGTCCGTTGCCGGGCGTCTCTGGTTACAAGCAGAACGTATTTCCAGTGGCGCCCGGCGGACTTTGACCACCTCTGTGGTCTCTGCGGATATTAAAGTAAGCTTTTTTTTTTTTTTTTTTTTTTTAATTCCGCGGCCCAAGGCCGCGGCCGATCTAACGTCCGTTACCGGGCGTCCCTGGTTACTAGCAGAGGGTATGTCCAGTGGCGCCCGGCGGACTTTGACCACCCCTGTGGTCTCTGCGGGTGTTTGGTCGGGACGAGAATCCCGCGTCATTGGGGTCGGGTTTTATCCCGCGTCAGTGAGTGAATCTGGTTGCGTGCTATGGGGCAAAGGCCCCGCAGCACGCAACCCTTCTAGCCTGCTTCTGTAAGGACGGTGGGTGGCGATCCCGCCGTCCTCAGGCCCCGATCATGGAGGACGATAGTCTTGGGCGTAGTCGCGCAGTCTGGGGCGGCCTGGCCGCCGACTACGGAACTCGGCGGGGAGGGTACGCTCCCTCTCCCTCCCGGCCGCCTCCTTCGCGAGCATGACTTGCTCGCAGAAGGACACGGCCGCGTTCCACCTACTCCCGCTGGATACCATGGCTTGAAGCATGGTCCCCAGCGAGAGGGTATCCACGCCCAGACCCACTACGAGGTCCCGGCGCTGACTCGCCCAATTAAAGTAAGCTTGACGTAAATAAAATAAATCACTGTTGTACAGATATATTTACTTATATTATAGGCGAAAAGATAACATGATAACATGATAACGTGTAAACATACCTACCTAAGAAAGTCAATAAAATAAATAAGAATATTAAATTACATCGTTGAAAATGTGACTCACTATTTAAAATAGTAAAACGTTAAACAGAAATTGAGTGGTGGGTTGAGAATTTTATCAAATATAGATGACCCAAAGTCCCGGGCTTCGCCCCCCGCCGGCTCTCAACTTTAGCCTTTATGCGACGTTAGCATGGAAATGGCTTCTTTTATGTTATGTAATTAATTCTAATTAATAAAATATAATATAGGTGTCGGTGGTAACTTGATACTATTGTAATATACTAGCTTTTAGTAATATAATGGTCAGGTGTTCAAATTATAAATTTATGACAGCGTAAATTTATTTTGCGGTGATATTAATACCCCTTACACCTGTTCACCTGTGAAATGGCAGTCTAACCGGCCACCGTGACTTATTTTATTGGCAGACATTTCGGCACGCAAGGAAATTTATACTTTGGAGTGGGTTTAACAGTTTCTAAACGGTTCCGAAGGGTTTTCACAGCTAACTGATTCTGACTGGCAGAATTCTATGACTGAACATAAATATTACTGAAGATAAATACTGAAATTAGCTTAGTATATTTCATTACTAATAAATTTAACTGATAATTCGGTACCTAGATTATCAATTACTAACGGACGCCCGCGGCTTTGCACACTTGACAAATTATATACACAAAAACCTTCCTCGGGAACAACTCTGTCCATTGGTGAAAACCGCATTAAAATCCGTTGCGTAGTTTTAAATATCTGAGCATACATAGACTTTGTTTTATACTATGTTATGATGAAGAACATATTCTTCATCATAACATAGTATAAAACAAAGTCTATGTATCAATGACAAAATGCACAAAAGCGTGCTTGAGTCAATAATAACTTTCTTCTAGCAGACCTTATAGAGTTATAGAGGAGATACATGATTCTGAAGAAAGAAGAGAAGAGAAGTGGACCTATGGTTAGTTAGCACTTAAATTCAAATGGACTCTACTATAGTTTTCATAGTTAATTAAGTTACAAGTAGGCAGGCACCTGTAACCATACGAGCTTGGTGAGATACTTTAGTCTGTAAAGAATTGCATTTCTCGTTATTATTTGTAGAAAGAATGAGGTGTTTATTACGCTCATAGTCACTGTTGATCCCACGTAATTCCCGCGTCTTGTGCACTCGTCATGACCACAATTTCATTACCCCTCAATCCCTTTAGTTAGTTAACCTGTTCGAGATGAAGTGTAATAAAACCTTCATTAGGTACATTATGATACTTGCCCAAGGATTAACGATAGTAGTAGCCACCGACCGCAAGTGTTGCTCACCAGCCACTGGCCACAGGTGGCTCTAGCACGCTTCAGCTACTTTTGTGGCTGGTTCTAGCTTCTTTGTGGTAGTGATTGTGGCTGTCACGTGTGGCCTGTGAACAGTGACACAAGTATTCTTTGCCAGAACTTCATCCGTTTGTTAGCAGGTGCACGTCAGATGAGGATGACTTATAAGAAGGTATACCGTAGAGATATTTGTAGAGCCTAATTTTTTTAATTCCGCCGCAGTGGCCCTCACGTCCGTCGCAGGGCGTCTCTGGTACGCACGCAGAAGGTATTTTCAGTGGCGCCTGGCGGACTTTGACCTCCTGTGTGGCCTCTTCGGGGGTTTGGTCGGGATGAGAATCCCGCGTCGTTGGGGTAGGGTTTTATCCCACATTGGTGAGCCTAGCCTGCTTTTGTAAGGACGGCGGGTGACTATCCCTCACTAGTCTCGACTAGTCTCGACTAGACTAATCCTCAGGCCCCGATAAGACGTAAATGAGTCTCACCGCTGACTTCGGAACTCGGCGGGGAGATCACGCTCCCTCTCCCTCTCGGCCGCCTCCTTCGCGAGCATGACCTACTCGCAGAAGGACACGGCCACGTTCCACCCACTTCTGCTGGAGACCATGGCTTGAAGAATGGTCTCCAGCGAGAGGGTATCCACACCCAGACTCACTACGAGGTTCCGGCGCTGACTCGCCCACGCTGCGCACTCCACCAACGGGTGGAGTGCGGTGTCGTCGTCGGAAATCTCGCAATGTTGACACCGGGGTCTGACCTCAGGATGGATGCGAAACAGATAGCTACCGAAGCATGGTAGAGCCCCTTAGCACTCAAATCTTATATAGGATAAAATAAGACAAAGAGAGACAATCTTATTGTCTTCAAAAGCATTTGCCTTACTTAACATTGGATAGAATTGTTTGAGAGGTGGTGCTTCGTGTGTGTTTGGACCTTTTACGATTTCTTCTACATTCCACGATGCGCCTGACCGGAATATCTGTAGTCATTTAAGATAAGAAATGTACATATGAGCTTACATTATACATTTCCTTTAAACATAATCAATAGTTGTCGAAGTCCGTGACCTCAATACGATTGATAAACATAATTATTATAGAACAAAATTCAAGATTTCGCATTGTTATTTTAGTTTGCGTTACATAGTAATCGACATTAAAGTATATATTAAGCAATTTATAAAAGAAATATTGTTAATCTTTTACATAATGTTGAAGGCACTGGTTGCACAAAAAATCGATTCTGTTTGTTTGTCTGGTACTTTTAACTCCGAATTGACTGTACAAAGGTCGATTCGCAACAAACTTAGGGACGGGGATGTGGTTCTGAGTAAGGCTGATAAGGGTAACACCGTGGTTTTGATCCCGAGGGAGGATTACATGGCAAGAGTCAATGACATCATTTCATCTGATGATTTTCAACACTTAACCTTCAATCCTACAGCTAAGTTCCAGGCAGAACTAAAGCTTGCTTTGAAATCCACGACTTATTTATTCCCTGAGAACTCTTCGTTGCATAAAACTTTGATAAACATGAATCCCAGTTGTCCGTTGTTTTATGGCCTTCCAAAAATACACAAGGAAGGGTGCCCAATTAGACCTGTTGTCGCATACAGGGGCGCGCCGGCATATAATTTGTCGAAGTTTTTGAACACAATCATTAAAGAAGCAATAGATTTTAACCCAAAATTTTCTATAAAAAATAGTACTGACCTCATAAACAAGATTAAAAATATTAAGTTACCGTCCAATGCTCAACTTGTGTCTTTGGACGTGAAAAGTTTATTCACTAACGTTCCGTATAATGAAGTATTAGATATTTTGAGACACAAATTAACAATAAAAAGGATCAATTTTAATAAAATAGAGGAAATTTATAACCTAACAAGATTGTGTATGACTCAGAATTACTTTCAGTTCAACAACAGTTTTTTTCTACAGAGGAATGGTTTGGCTATGGGGTCGCCACTCAGTCCTTTAATAGCTGAAATATTTATGGATGCATTCGAGACTAACCACATAGTTGGGAACGTTCATGTCTTGTACTATTTTAGATATGTGGATGATATTATTATATGTTGGACAGGAACAAAACGTCAGCTCAGTGTCCTTGTCTCCAAGTTGAACTCAGTACACCCTGGAATTGGAGTCAGATTCCACTCTCAATTTCTTGGACCTTTCAATTACTAGAAGGAACGGTGTTCATGAGTTCCGTATCTATAGGAAACCAACAGTTACAGACACAGTTATTCCTTACTCATCCAATCATCCATGGCAACATAAAATGGCAGCTTTCCACAGCTTACTGAGCAGGTTACTGGCGGTACCGTTGAGCCCACAGGCATTTGGTGAAGAATTGTCCATCATTTGCTACATAGCACAAAGTAATGGCTATGACGTAGGAATGGTTCACTCATTATTAAATAAAAAACGTAGAAAGGCTAGTTTTCGTTTATTATATCCGATTCAAGATCCACCTAGGAAGTACACGGCCTGTTTGCCGTTCGTGGGTCCCGTCTCGTTGAGTATAGCTAAGATCATGAGGGAAAGTAGTATATTTGTTGCTTTTAGAACTCAGAATGCCTTGAGGGAGCTGTGTAATGGCAAGGATTCGGTGTCGGTCTCACGCAGATCAGGTGTTTATTTGTTGAGTTGTGATGAATGTGGTTTGAAGTATGTGGGACAGACTGGCAGGTCCTTCGATATTAGATATAAGGAACATAGAGCGGCGTCCCGCAATGGTTGTCCTGAAAGGTCCCTCTTCGCGAAGCATCTTCTTGACACTGGTCATTCCTTGAACAATAGTAACACTTTTAAAGTTTTACGGTTATGTGAGAAAGGGTTCAAGTTAAGTGTTTGGGAAAGGCTAGAAATAGTTAGAAGAGATGCGGACACCTTACTCAACGAACAAATAGATTTTCACACATCTCCCTTACTTAATCTGTTTGCGAACAGACAGACACATTAACTGTTGTTGGTTTGTGTGTGTTATTTGGGTTTTCTATGCAACTTATCAAGAGACAGTAATTAAATCAAACAGATAAGGTCAAGTATTGGTGAATACCTATTTTTGGAACTTAGTTAGCATGATCTGAGGTTTCTACCCACATTGGTTATTGTAAAGAATCCTACATCGCGATAATGAAATTTGCACGCGTTTACTTATAAGCAAACACGTTCCAACCACGAATTTTGCTGTTCTCTCTGAGACAGTCTTGATAATGCCTCGTTTAGAGGCGAAACAATTATCGACGTTTTGTTGTCCTTTTGATTCTGAAAAAAATTAATGCTATTAATTAATGCTAAAAAGTTTTTTCTTAAAAAAATTTTTACTTACCATTGTTTAATCTTTTACTGTTGAAAAAGAGTGGCCGTGAGATTTCTTGCCAGATTCTTACTCACAGGCTCTACCTGTTGCTTTGCGAATCTGGCAGTAAATGTAATTTTAACAATTGTAAGTGTTTTTATAACCTAAATGAATAAACGTTTTGAATCTTTGAATCTTTGAATTTATGATGTCACATCTATTAAATATAGATGACTAGCAGTCCCTGTGTGGCGAATTTCCGCCTGAATAAACTTATGAAACTTTCCTGAAGTACCTACTATAATTCATTTGAGACCAAGAAAAATCGGTCTAGCCGTTCTCTAGTTTTAGAGAGACAAACGATAGAATAGAGAATCGAAAAGAAGATAGAATATTCAACCTAGAACTTACAATCGATAGGTACAAACGAATACTTAGCTATAGAGATTTTTTGCGAAAACAGGGATCTCCCCCCCCCCTCTAAAATCGAACGGCTAGCTCGCAGTATCTAAAAAAAATCATAGTGGTAGTCCATATGACTTTGTTAGTGTAGGAGTTATAGAGCCTATAATGGGGGACTACGGAACCCTACACTATGCGTGGCCCGACACGCACTTGGGCGGTTTTTTTATATTATGCATGTATTCAGACGAGAACCTATAATATGGTTGCACTGTACCTACCGGTACTTTCTATGGCTTCGATAGCTCTGATTATTGGCTATACTGCTTCCAAAAGGTACTTGAATATGATCAAGGAATTGTACGTCCGATAATGAGGAAATTATAAAGCAGATGGCACGGGAATCTTGGGTGGTTATAGAACGCGGATAGTTCGCATCGACAACATCTAATTACGAACAGGAAACTTGGAGGATCCTTAGACCGATAACCTCCAACCTCGAGTCAATCACGAACGAAAATTATGTATAAACGTTGACTTAACAACATAATATTGCTCACTACGATGTAAGCAATAAAGCCTATAAGATTAGGGGAAGTACGTACAAAATGACATTCCTAGTATTAAACTTATGGTTTTGTTATAGGACAATAACTCTTTATTAATAAATCACAGCACTATTTTCCTTGTTGGTATGTACCAGGTTTGGTTATATTATATTTAAGTACCTACCTACCATACCTACTATGGAATCTAATAAACATTTACCTACAAGTTTTCACATACAATTTCTGTGATATAAATCAAGAAACTCGTGTTAATTTAATCATACTCGTATTTAATACTAAGAAAGTCTGCAAGCAAATCCGAATTCAGTGTACGTAGGATAAAATTGTAACGTAGTATAAAATTGTAAGGTAGATAAGCAAACTGAATTTATGCAATTTGCATGTTCAAAAAGTGTAGGGGCTTGTTAATGGTACCCATGTAATGGTCGTCAGGTGCGACTTGGACTTGCGCACGAAGGGTTCTGTACCATTATCTATAAAATTGGCAAAACAAATTACGTTTGTTCTATGGC
Organism: Nudaria mundana; assembly: GCA_963556515.1. Taxonomy (NCBI): domain Eukaryota; kingdom Metazoa; phylum Arthropoda; class Insecta; order Lepidoptera; family Erebidae; genus Nudaria; species Nudaria mundana. The sequence goes on from OY748293.1 coordinate 10,065,754, forward strand.
AGCCCCTATGAATTGATGATTGATTCTGTTTAGTACATACCTATTTGTAGTTAAAGCGGCAACAGAAATACATCATTTGTGAAAATATCAAGTTTCTAACTATCAGCATGGAGACAGACAGACGGACGGACAGCGATGTCTCCGTAATAGGGTTCCCGTTTTACCCTTTGGTTACGGAACCCAAAAAACGATAATTGAAATAAAGTTATGTCAGTTATTGCGTTCAATTCAACCCATTTGTAAACCAGTTATTGATCATTGAATGGTTAATCTGTCTGTTTCTCTCGAGGAAAAGGCCATATTTAGCTACCTACCTAAGTAGGTATGTTCCTTCTCTGCCCATCGACCATTCATCAATTATTATGTTAGAACAGTTCAATAGAAACAACACATTATATTTTAATACTTTCATGGGAAATTATTAAATGTTAAACAAGCCAAACGAAAAACAGCACATGATGTTTGTAAACGAAAAGCGGGAGCCTTGGAAAGTGCAGTTAACATGATCCATCTTTTGTACGCAGTTTCATACAGAATAATCTTATATTCAACTCTATTTCAGCTAAATATAACGACTATAATTCCGCTAACGATAACCTCTGTATACTGACTTTAAATATTTGCTAATCACACAGAAATATAAAGTCTAAATACTAGTTGCTAAGATTCAGTTTAGTAATGGAATGGAAGGGTTCTTAGCGAGTGCGGCACCAAAAAGTGTTTATTCATAAACCACGCTCATTGTTTAAGCAAACTTCTATTTTGATGCTTTACCGTGAAACGATTGCCACCATAATATTCGCGCTAACAGTGTTTCTTAGTACCCAATAAGATGTAAAAACTAACTGCGCACTTTCGAGTTCCTGAGAATGTTTGCATAATAAAATCATGTAGGTAAATACAAATTAATATGTTTTTGTCTAGCCTACACGATTTAAAGCGAGACTTGTACCTATAGCTTGTCTAAAAAGTCGTGACGCGAAGCTGGAAAATGAAAGCGTTGGCGGATAGCTGCTCTAGGGCGGGATGTAACATGTTATTGAATGTAATTTTCTTGGTGGTCTTTCTACCTATAGGGGAAAAACAAAGAGGTGATCACAAAGAAGGGTGGTTTTCTCTAATTAATTTATATTAACTATATATAGTCATATAGTATTTAGTATGGTATAAAACGCTGTTCAAAGTTTCAGTCTATCTACGCTAAAATATATAACAGAAGATATTGCGCACTGTACAACACTTTTTTTTTGTACATTACCTAATTATGAACACGTTCACACTGTGCTATACAATGACTTGCTATAAATATATTATAGCGTAGTCTGAACAAGGCTTTACTCGAATCAATAGGTCGCAGTCGTTTTGATTTACCTTTAACCTAGAAAATAAAAACAATATATGAAATACAATAACTTTATTACTACATTCGCTACTCAAATAATTATCAATAAGTTTCCTCTATTAGAAATTCTTTAACAGATTTATTGTATCTGTCTGGTAGTACATCTGTTAGTTCGTGTCTAGTTAGCCAGTTAGCTTTAGTTTTATTTGTAAGAACACCACTTTTGTAGGCAGCGTAGTAGAAGAATACCTGAAAAACAATATTTATAAAATCACTAGTGAAGGCTAGATAGTGCTTGTTAGAGTCGGCACTACACTTTGACGCTGTGTCACCTACATCAATTTTGCAACTGTGGCCAATGGCCATCCGCCATCGTGACCACAGGACAAGTTTAATTGTATTTGTTAAGTATGTAAATTGTTGTGATGTAACACTAACAATAATTACAAATTTTTCTTGTTTCAGACCTATTCTAGTACTCGTACACTGTCCCACATTGGTCAAGAAAATGCACCTGCGCGATTACGATATATTATAGCAATCGATATATTACGATATATTATAGCAATCGTCAGTCCACCCGTGACCACGGCTCTTGTAACAGGGCCGAAACGTCGGGTAATAAAGAGGTATGTATATATCTCAATAATCGCGTAAAAGACCCGTTAGTCTTAAGTTTATAATATTATAGCAAGTAGTGAAAGGTGGCCTTTTCAGTTTTAGAACGTAACTTACCTTAGCTCCAACTTTTCCATTTACCTCTGAAGGATATTTATATTTATAAAATCCGCATGGAGCGTTTGATAGAAATTGCACTTTTAGATCGGGTCCACATTCATCTGTTACTATTCTTTCTGCTGTCTAAAACATAAAAAGAACTGCTACTAACTAGTCCTTAATATGTAGTTAATAAATGAATGCTTTTCGCAAAAGCGACGACAACAAGACGCGAATGTTGCGTGTCCTAATGCAATAACTTCAAACCTGTCACTGCACATGCTTGTTTGTTCACCTTGTATTTATTTTGGGGTACAACACAACCTTTTAGGGTATAAACTACCTAACCCGCGAACAAGATCACGCGGTCCTATACAAGAGTGGCTCCCGCGACGGAGCATTTTTGTATGAAACCGCGATAGCATAAACGTGACGTAGTTTTGGCCATTAATCCTGTTAATTTGTGAGCTCAAAGGGGTCTATAAAACCATTATTCGGTCTTAGACCTGTTGCTAATATTGTACAGTGTTGTTGTCAGTGTATGGGCACTACAACCGCAAAGTAAATAAACGGAACAGAGTAACAGGTTCATACAAACACCGAAATCGGCCCACACAGGGCACGAGACTCGAAACTTGCACACAGGTGCACAGCCAGTGGTTAATCTTAGAGTTATTGTGACGCGCGTGTTGTTAGGAAACTGTTGCTGTGTTCCGTTTACATATTTACGCTGTGCAACAACATAGACTCGTACATTGATATTTAGTCTAAGGAAAAAGCTCAATAAAAGTTTAAGTATGTGCTAGAATTAAGAATATAATTACAATAATCACCTGTCTTAAAGTCTCGCCTTCTTTCCACAATCCTTGAGGTAACACAGTTTTCAAATCTGAGCCAAACTTCGTTGGCAATACCAGTACCAAGTGTCTCTGGAGACATCTCTCTGTTGATGTTTTGTCACCTTTTCGATCAGCATCTGTAAAACCAATTGCATTCATGAATCATCCGTGAATTAAAATACCACAAATACATGTCAGAATCTATGTACGTACACTTTTTTTTTAAGTCTGCAGCAACATTACATCGTGTACACAGAAGAGAAAGCTTTGTGTGATAAACATAGATCCCAGACATAGGCCACACAGGTGGCGAAAGTCCGCCGGGTGCTACTGGAAATTCTTCTAGTGCTAACCAGAGGCGCTCGGCAAAGAATGTAGGGTTGCGGCCGCGAATTAAAAAAATTACATCTGATTACCATAGAATTAAACAAATTCTTCAGCTTTACGAGTATAAATATCAAGGATTGTGGAGTCATAGTAATTATCACTGTTTGTGTAAGTTAGTTCTTTTGAGAAGATACCAGCAAGAAACACAAGTAGATTATCCACTTTCTCTTTAATAAAGTTTTGTTTACATTTGTTACAATTTTTATTGTGCGGATGCAGAAGATTAGGATGACCATGCATTTTTATCATCAAGATATTCGTCTACACTATAATAGCCATTTATCATCAAACATTTTTTCACTTCTAATTTAAACTTATTAAGATTTACCATACCTGTCTCAATGCTGGTAAATTTGAACTTTGCTAATTCTTCATTACATGCATCTTCAAAATCCTGTGCTGTGATTTTACTCACTGTATCCAAATCAACATCTGCTGACTCTTTTTTAAGCAATTCTGCTTGTATCCTTCAAACAGTTTAAAACTTAGGTTATGAAACTAACCGGCTTCAGTTCCAATAAAATAAAATGCAAGTGATTTTTAAACCAAATTGATATGAAAATATAAACATACCGGGTTAAATCTTAAAGACGAGCCATATTTTTAAATAACCAACCAACCAGTGATAGTGCAAACTTTAAAGATAGAGATACAAGAGTAAGAATATAGAATTAAATGGTAAGTACTAACTTATCTGTTTCATGACGAAGTTCGTGGGCAGATTTCATACTCTTCTCCACTTCCAAGGTATATAGCAAATCCTTATATTTTTTTTGAATCTCATTCAGTGGAGGGGTGACAACTGGTACCCTTTCTATACAAACTCCTGTCACGATATCCCATGACTTGGTAGTTAAACCTGTGCGTAATATTGAAATTTATAACAGTTAGTATAATACAAATTAATTTTACAAGATATTCACAAAAGTAAACAGTGTAAATTAGATTATGAACCTAACCTCTAGCAATAATACGATGACAAAAGTTAAATTCAGCTTGAAGAAATCTTTTAAACATCATGTGAGAGACTGTGCCTCTATTTCTTGAATATTTATTACAGTAAATCGAATCTCAGTCATAAAATATTTATAAATTACACTTTGAATATACTCGTAAATGAATAAATAAATAAATACTTTTCTAGTCTTGACATTGACATGTTGTTGACATGAGCTGACTTTGACTTTGACATCTAACAACAGCGGGTTTGTTACCCGCTGTTGTTAGATGTCAAAGTCAAAGTTCATACGTTCCGATTGACACTTTTCCCGGACTTGGATTTATGCGGATCGCGTGGCTGGTAGCCTTTTAGGTTACATCTACCGCTGGGCAAAAAATCAGCCCTAAACGCTCAATTGCAATAACAACCAAACAGCGTTTCCTTGTCGCGCACCGCGAACTAGTTCAGAGTAACTAACTAGTTACTCTGAACTAGTTCGCGGTGCGCGATGTCAAGGTAATGTTTGATTTCAACTACAAAAAAAATCAAACATTACCTTGACATTGGCAAAATCATCGATCATGATGAACATCGATGGAGTCACGTTTTTAAAAAAAGAAGAAGACACTTTTCCCAATTCACCACCGTTTTCACATCACATTCACATTTTTAATTTTTATGCATTTTATTTGTTGATGGACTGAAGACTGGACATTGGCAAATTGCTGCAAGCAGAGACCATAAAAAGAGTTGAATTGAATTGACATTGACAGAAACTGTTTATTGGAAAATTGGAAAAATATATAAGTAAACACAGAATCGAGTTCATTTAGTCGGAACTCTCCCTTGGGCCTAAGAGGTGGTTGTGCACACTGAGGTCTACCAACCAAAGGCCGATAGTTGGTGCTGGTGGTATACGTCCAGTGGTATACCAAGAGGTATACATACTAAAAAATGTTGGGCGGTATGCCACCCACAAAGTCGTACTGGATACATGTGCGGTCACAGGGGTGTCACCAGTGGCAAGCAGGCTGAGTAGGCTTGAGCCTAGGGCGGCAGATTTTTGGGGCGGCAAGAAGATTTCTGCATGACGGTTTTCTGTTTTCTGATGTTTTACAGATAGAAGTCTGCAACAAATTTGGCCGAAGAATTTCTCCTCTCACTTGTTATTGTCATGGTACGTTCCGTGAATCCGTTTAGCATTATTCCATATTCTAGTAAAGTAAAACAGCAAGTTCGCCGCCCCTAACCAGTAATCGGCCTCTGCGCCCTCTGCCCGCACTTTGAATGAGCGGAAAGAGGGAAATTATAGAAAATGTATTTCTCTATTTCTCTCTTCCCACTATTAACCCACACATGCCAGTCCTACTTTTGGTTGGAGACTGCGAACTGCATGGTTTGTATATAATTTCGCGATTTTAATTTGAATATAGTAAATAATTTAGTCAAAGACCTTATATACAATTGACGAAAGATCTAGAACAAATTGCAAGAAAATAATGTCCCGAGTCGACCTATACATTATACATAGGTTCATACATAGATATAAACAAATTTCATATTAAAATTTAAACCTTGATTCAATGGAATGGAATAAAAGTGAACACTTCACTTTTGTTTGCACTAATTTATCGCATTACGTAGCTTCTATCTAATTTTACCAATTGTGTAAGTAACATGCATTACCCCGCCTTATAAATCGTAGCTTCGATTAGCCGAAAAATGTACCTAAAAATTAATTTAAGTGCAATTTTATCGAAATTGTTGAATTGTATTAAAAATACAACACAAACACAAATGTGGAGGGCAAGGGCGGCAAAAACTTTACAGCCTATACCTTGAAAATTTGTAAATCCGCCACTGGGTGTCACGGGGGACATGACCCCTTAAATCTTACACGTTAAATCAAAATATTATCTTCTAAAACAGGTCCAAAACGTCGACCAAATTGGGCCCAATTGAAACAGCCAAACAGTGGATAATAAATTATACGTAGGTCACACTATAAGTTTTGCGTAAAACACGTTTAAAAAAACAACATGTTAAAACCAAAATATTATGTTTATTGCTTTTCAAAATACTCTCCTTTACATTTTAAAATTTTTTTCATGCGATCGAACTATTTTTTAAAACAGGAGGACCACAGATCTGAAGGCATGTTTTCTACGTGCTGATTGAACGCTATCACTGCCTCTTCGAGTTGGTAAAAGTGAAACCTCTCATAAAATCTTTGATTTTGGGGAAAATACAGAAATTACAGAGTGCTAGGTCGGTGCTATGCGCAGGATGGGTGACGAGTTGTACTTTTTCGGAATTAAAAATGACTTTGTTTTGTTGGCCGTGTGTGAAGAAGCGTTGTCATGATGTAGGAGAACGCGGCTTTTGGGTCGTCTTTCGCGAACTTTTTCTAACACCCTGGGTAAACAAATGGTAGAATACCACTCGGCATTAACACTCTTTTGATCTTCAAGTGGAATCGTATAGATGGGACTCGTAGCTGAGAAAAAACACGCGATCATTCTTTTACCAACGTTTCTCGCCTGCCTTACTTTTGTTGGCTTGTTCTCATTTTCAAACACCCATTCACGGGTTAGGGTGTCGCAAAGAGGGTCCCGCATTTAGAAAAATTTCAACAGATTTTTGTATGGAGCAGTGACTTGTAAAATTTTCACGACTTCACGGGAGTTAGAAAAATTTCGATTGATTTTTGTATGAAGCAGGGACTTGTAAAATTTTCAGGACTTCACCTAGTGTCGCAAAGAGGGTCCCGGACATAGCCGAATTTCCGACTGATTTTTGTATAGGGCAGGGACTTGTAAAATTTTCACTATTTTTGTCGACCTATTGGGGGAGGTGCGGGAGTCGTTGATGATGACCTTGGAAAATCATTTTAGTTAACACCCCGACTCCAGAATACCTCATTTTTTTTATTTTTTTTAAACCACCCTCCGTCGACCTATCTGTTAATCGTTCATATTACCAAATAAGTTTTAAATCTTAAAAAAAAAAAATAATAAAAAAAAAATATTATGTATATATGTAAAAGTATGGGACCCTCTTTGCGACACCCCGACCCATTCACGAGATTGCTGTTTTTTTCGGGTTCAAAACAATAAATCCACGTTTCGTCTCCTGTGACAATGTCATAAACAGCATTAGAATGTCCGTGGTCGTACTTCAGTAGCATCTGTGAGCACCATTCCACGCGAGCGCGGGCTCGCGTGGAATGCTCTGCTCTGCTGTCAGTTCATGAAGGATCCAACGACAACAAAGTTTCCGAACTTTTAATTCTTCGTGTAAAATTTTCTGGATTTGACTCATACCAGTCCCCAATAGTCCTCGAATTGTCTCATAGGTAATCCACGGGTTTTCTTCAATTAACCGCTTAACAGTAGCCTCATTATTTTCGTTGACGGCAGTTGAAGCCCGCCCTTCACGAAATTCGTCATGTAAAGAAACTAGACCTATCTCAAATTCAGCAAACCATCGCCTCACGGTGCTCAAACAAGGTGCTTCTCTCTCAAAAGCATTTTGAAGACGAGCAGCACAGTCTTGCGGAGAGAGAGAACTTTTAAAATCATAAAAAAAAATCGCTCTAAAATCTTTTCGACTTATTTCCGTTTTCGTTGCATACGTAGAACTTTGATGTGTGGTAAAAAACAATTGACAAATGATTTCCCGCCAATTGTTTTTTTATTACTAAGAAAGTTGCAACGTTTAAAAAAATATAACATTTGAAATTCAAATAGTTCCGATTAGCTAGAAGTGCAAAACTTTTAGTGTGCCCCATGTAGTAGATTATACAACAAGTGAAAAAAAAGAAAATTTAATTCGAGTTACGAAGTTGGAGCCCGAGAGTAGAGAAGGATTCTAAAGTAGAATCCTGAGCGGAGCGAGGGATACAAGGAACGAGATAACATTATTTTTTTCACGAGTAGTCTACTCTACCACAGATTAATAAATAGTTAGTTATTAATCTGTCGTCGTTAGTTGTAGTGGTTGTTGGGAGGTATAGTGGGACGTTTACAGTAACACAGTATGTGGATGAATGAATATTTATTGTTGACATGCATTCGCTTTTATAATAATGTATACAAGTACCTATAGTACTACAATATTCCCGATGATACAAAACTGGTTTAGGTAGGTGTGGCTTAGACAATAGGAACAAGTTTAAATACCTATACTTATGTTGTACCTACGAGTTGTTTACTTGTTGAATTGCGTGTGCACATCTAGCTATTGGTGGAATATTATGGTAGGTACTCGAAAGTTCTGGGCGCGCCTTCTTGTAGTATCTAGACGTTTGACGTCAGAGATAAGGTATTCGCCACACTACTCCCCCGGTGAGACCGTAGCTACTGGCGATAGTAATCTGGAAATCGCACACTGCGTCCACTTCTTATTTTCCTTGTGAGGTCATCTGCGGGCTGGTAGTTCTGGACCTGTAGCTGGTCGTATGTCTCGTCAGGGAGTTCTCTGGCCAAGAAAGCTGGCTTTAAACGGTCTATAGTGACCTTTTGTGTCTTGCCTTGCACGTCAATATCGTATGTCTTCTCGTCGCGTCGAACTACTCTGTATGGTCCAGAGTATGGGGCCTCAAATGGTTTTTTAATGGACCGTGGCGTAAGAAGACATGAGTAGCTATTGGCAAGTTCTTGGGGATGTGTAGGGTTCTACTTGAGCTGGTGCGCCATGAAGTTGGCTGTGGAGTCAGCTTTGCCATATGTAGTCCAAGTCTGCCGACTAGCTCTGTCATGTCCACTGGATCTTGAGGGCTGGTAGTAAGGAACTGTCCAGGCAAGCGTAGTGCTTCACCGTGGACAAGTTCTGCTGCTGAAGTCTGCAAGTCTTCTTTACATGAGCTTCGTATGCCTAGAAGAACCCATGGAAGTGCTTCAGTCCAGCTTGCTGTAGCGTGACATGATATGGCCGATTTGAGCGTTCGATGCATTCGTTCCACGATTCCATTGGCTGCTTGATGATAACTCGTTGTGAGATGATGGGTAGCACCTAGAAGTGACACCAGGTCTCTGAAGACTTTCGACACGAACTGCCGTCCGCGGTCTGTGGTGATGTGCTCAGGGCATCCATAGCGTGCTATCCATCCTGATATTAAAGCGTTCACAACGGTCTCAGCTGTGATATCTTGCAGCGGATATGCCTCAGGCCAGCGTGTTGCGCGGTCGACTATAGTGAGGCAGTATCTGTAGTTGGACTTATGAGATCAAGGTGTATATGTCGGAAGCGACCTAATGGTGTGTCGAAGGCACGTAGTGGGGCTGATGTATGGCGAACTACTTTGCTTCGCTGGCACGCCTCACACTGCTTGGCTCATAGACTGCAATCGCGTTTTATGCCTGGCCAAACAAATCTTTGCGTCACTAGTTGTACACTAGCTTTCGCACCGGGATGGCTCAGGTTGTGCAGAGACAGGAACACTTGCTTCCGAAACGATTTCGTGACGAATGGTCTTGTCGTTGAAGATACGTCACAATAGACTTCGGTGTTGCAGCCTGGCAGTCTGACTTTCTTCAGGTGCAGGGACGAACCGTTTTCAAGATAGTCACGTAGCTCGGAATCTGTTAGCTGTTTCTTAGCTAAGGCATTGTAGTCTAAAGGCTGTGTCAGCTCTTCGATTCGGGATAAGGTATCGGCGACTACATTTTTCTCTCCCTTGATATACCTGATGTCAGTTGTAAATTGACTGATAAAATCAAGGTATCGAAACTGCCTTGGAGAACATTTGTCTCGGTTTGTTTTGAAGGCAAACGTTAATGGCTTGTGATGGTAACGGAGAAAACTCGTGTTTCAATCATGAATTTGAAATAGCGTATAGCCTCGTAGATAGCTAGGAGTTTTCGATCGTACGGACTATATTTCTTCTGGGATGGACTGAGTTTTCTTGAGAAGAACGCCAATCTTGACCTTTACGTTGTTGTAAGACTGCGCCCATTGCTGTATGAGATGCGTCTGTCTGGATTTGGAGATCAGCTTTTGGATCAGAATGTGCCAAAAGTGTTGCTTCAGACAGACTTTGCTTGCACTTCTGGAATGTTTCCAAAAGGTTTGGTGTTAGGGTAACTGGGTGAGATCCTTTGATCTTTGGTCCAGTTAGTAACCCATTAAGTGGAGCTTGAAGGGCTGCAGCTGCTGGGATGGAGCGTCGATAAAAATTAAGCATACCCAGGAAATGTCGTAGCTCTTTAACCGTTTTAGGTATTGGAAAGTCCAATATGGCTTTGACTTTGATGTCTGGCGGCTGTATGCCTGCTGCGAAGTCCCTGTATCCCAGGAATTCAACTTCTGGTCTCCCAAAGACGCACTTGCTAGTGTTAATGAGTACACCGTAGTCGCTTAGCCTTTGAGACAGTTGTCTTAGGTGTTCTTGATGTTGAGTTTCGCTGTTACTGCTGACCAAAATGTCATCTAGGTATGCGAAACAGAAGTCCAGGCCTCTGAGTACCTCGTCCATGAAGCTCTGGAACGTCTGTGCGGCGTTGCGGATCCCAAATCCCATAAATAGGAACTCGTACAAACCCATGGGACTCGTTATTGCAGTCTTCGGTATGTCTTCTTCAAAGACTGGGATTTGGTTATACGCTTTTACGAGGTCGACGGTCGAGTAAATAGTGCTGCCAGTGAGTTGGTACGTAAAATCTTGCAGGTGCTTGATTGGATACTGATCTGGAATTGTGCGTGAGTTCAGTAGTCTGTAGTCTCCACATGGTCGCCATCCATCATTCTTCTTGCGTACCAAATGGAGTGGTGAAGACCATGGACTGTCGGATTTACGTGCGGTACCGTTTTGCAACATGTCCTCAAACTCAGCTTTCGCAATCTTTAGGCGTTCTGGATCCAAGCGACGTGGGCGGCTGGCTACTGGTGGGCCAGGAGTGGTGCGTATATGGTGCACCGTTGAGTGCTTCACGACCTTGGGTTTACCAGCAGGGCGCGTGACGTCCGGGTACTGTCTCAACAAACGATGGTACACGGTGTTATCAGTGACAGTGTGGACGGATGAAATACCCTCAGTTGGAGGCTGATGTGGAGCGGCAACTGTTAGTGTTGTAATTCCATCAATCAGGCGTTGGTTGCGGCAGTCGACTAAAAAACTGTAGTAGCCTAAAAAGTCGACGACAATGATTGGCTTTGTGACGTCAGCCACAATAAAACGCCATGTGAACGCGCGGCGAAGGCCTAAATCTAATGTCAGTGGCAAGTCACCGTAGGTGACAATGATTGTTCCATTGGCAGCGAACAACTCATACCGGGTTTTCATATGTGGCTCCCGAACAGCGGATCGTGGGAAGACGCACAGGTCTGAACCCGTGTCAATGAGGTATTGAATCTTCGTCTTGCGATCCGTTATGAACAGGCGGCTCGAAATAGAAAGGCAGTCGTTTACCGCCACTAATGGTTGCCTGGGAAGTTTTCCGACTTCTTAAACGTGCAGGGCTGTGAGCATTTGCGTGCTTTATCCCGGAACAGATTATGGTAGTAGCATTGTGAGTTATCACCACTAGTACATGAGCGCGACCTCGACCGGAATTCTGAAGAGTCGTTTCTGGAACGTGAGCGGGAAAATCTATGCAGGTCCATGCTCATTGCCTCCAATCTGCGGCTGAGGTCCGATACGGTACGAGTGAGCATGGCTACGTCAGTACTTTCGGCGGTCGTTGATGTTATAGCTGCTACTTGCCTAGGGACTGGCGCACCTACTTGTGCGGCTACTGGAACGACGTCGTTCACTCGATTTGCTAACTCGGATAGGTCCTCCAGAGTCATTTTACACTGCTGGGCTGCTATGCAGGTCTGCAAATGTGTAGGCAGCCTACTAGTCCAAATTTTTTTTTTTTTTTTATATTTGGTTCGCCAAATTGACGCCGCCCGCCTGGTGGTAAGTCGTGACGACGTCTAGCGATTGTGGGCCACTCTCACAGCACACATTACTATTGAGAGTGGCCCTCAACTTGACGACCTACTGATGTGCCTCTTCACGCTCCGCTTAAAGAACCCAGAATTATATGTGGGAGGAAACACGTGCACAGGCAGGGCGTTCCAGGCCACTATCGTTCGGCAGAGAAACGAACGTTTAAAACGTTCGGTTCTCGCGAACATGCTATCCACTGTGTGGGGGTGGCATCTCTGCCCGGCACGAGTCGTTCGGGATCGGAAGGAAGAGGGTGGGATCAGATTGAAGAGCTCTTCAGAACACTCGCCGTGGTAAATACGGTAGAATGCGGCCAAGGAAGCTATTGTTCGGCGCTGAACTAGCGGCTCAAGGCTTCCCGTTACCTCCGGACAATCTATAATACGGATAGCCCGTCGCTGCATAGCGTCGAGAGCGTCCAGCAGATACTTCGCGGAGCCGTCCCAGAGGTGAGAGCAGTATTCGACGCAGGGTCTAATCTGCGTCTTGTACAGCAAACACCTCTGGTCCGGTGTAAAGAATCTCTTTACCTTATTCAGTATTCCTAGTTTCCGCGAAGCTAACCCTATACATCTTTCGATGTAGTTTTTATTATTGAGCTCTCGACGAACGTCTATGCCAAGGATATCAAGGTTGTCCTTCATTGGTAATAATGCATTCTGAAGAGAGGGTAGGGGAAGGAAAGGGGATGTCTTCGCAGTAAATGCACACGCCTGTGTTTTGCGGGCATTGAACTCGACCAGGTTCTCGGTACCCCATTGAGAGATACTGTCGAAGTTACGGTCGAGATCAGCCACGAGTCGTCGTCTCTCCTCCTCAATCACAGATCGCCCCGCCGTCGGAGGAACCGAGTAACTACCGTGCAGTGTGCTGTCATCTGCATAGCAATGAATGTTCCCGAGGGATAGCATATCATTGATATGCAGAAGATTGTAAGTGCCGGAGGAATTGACTAGGCTTCTTGTCACCCATCTCTTCGTGCATGAGAAGCTGTTGTATCTTCTTTTCTTGCGAGGCTGACAGTCTTCGTATGAGCTCGGTCTTCAACGTATCGTATTTGTTTGAAGCCGGTGGAGAAACGATCAAATTGCGTACTTCCGATGAATGCTGCGGTTCGAGTTGAGCGAGGACGTAGTTCAATTTCGTGTCATCTGCGATTATGTGGGACAGCACGAATTGTCCCTCCATTTGCGCGAACCATAACTCTGGGTCATTGGGGTTGAACTTCGGGATCTTGACTCCTACTCGGTAAGCTTCTCCCAACACCACATCCGTAATCGTAGCTGCGGCTGTACCAGGCTGTCCGGATGGATCCGTCATTCTGCGGCCGGGGGCAACGCTCGATGATGATGATTACGCGGTTTGTTACTGTAGTTCAACCAGGAACGGCGCTCAGATGATGATGATGATGCGGCTTGTAACTGTGGTTCAACCGGGAACAGTCCTCCGATGATTATTATTATTGTATTCAAGCACTGGTTGCTTGATACCGAGTGTCACCAGTAAAGTCGAGGGTCACCAGTGACGTCGGGAACTTCAGCAAGTTATTTGATAACTTTGAACGTCGGGGGTCACCAGTGTAGTGGTTGTTGGAAGGTATATTGGGACGACGTTTACAGTAACACAGTATGTGGATGAATGAATATTTATTGTTGACATGCATTCGCTTTTATAATAATGTATACAAGTACCTATAGTACTAGAATATTCCCGATGATACAAAACTGGTTTAGGTAGGTGTGGCTTAGACAATAGGAACAAGTTTAAATACCTATACTTATGTTGTACCTACGAGTTGTTTACTTGTTGAAGTACGTGTGCACATCTAGCTATTGGTGGAATATTATGGTAGGTACTCGAAAGTTCTGGGCGCGCCTTCTTGTAGTATCTAGATGTATGACGTCAGAGATAAGGTATTCGCCACACTACGTAACAGATACATCATCAAAAAAAAAAGTTTAAAGCAGATTGTTTAGCAGCTAAATCAAAATATATAAGTGATAAAATTCTCAATAGTGCAGACAAAGTTAAATCTACTTGGAAAATTATAAACGCGGAAAGAGGTCAACAAAAATTAAATGATAATCATTTTAAACTTAATATAAATGGTAAAATAACTACATCAGACTTCGAGGTCGCTAACGAATTTGAAAATTTTTTCTCCCGAATTCCTGTAGATTTCACAAAAACCCTAGGCTCTTCAACCCCCATTGCAGAATCTTTGTTAAAAGCAAACGTTCCTTGTTGTAACGTTATATTTAAATTCAGTAAAGTTAACATAAACACTATCTTAAAAACTTTTAAATCTTTAAATATCAAGAAAACAGCTGACCTCTGGGGCATCTCTGTGTATTTAGTAAATTCTTTTATTGAAATGGTTGCTCCTGAACTAGTAATAATATTTAATAATTGTGTTGATAGTGGTGTGTTCCCTGATTTAATGAAATCTAGTAAATTAATTCCCCTGTTTAAATCGGGTAGTACTTCAGATCCGTCCAATTTCCGTCCCATTTCTGTACTACCTACATTTAGTAAAATTATTGAAAAAAATAATGCTTAATCAAATGCAAAATCACTTTAACGTTAATAAACTATTACATACAAAACAATTCGGTTTCACTCGTGGTCGGTCCACCACTGATGCCGGAATTAAATTATTAGAGTGTATATACAGGGCCTGGGATGAGTCATATGATGCTTATGGTGTATTCTGTGACTTATCTAAGGCCTTTGATTGCGTTCAGCACCAGACTTTAATTAAGAAACTTGATCATTACGGAATCCGGGGGACGGCCTTGAATTTCGTCAATTCTTACTTAAGTGATAGGGTCCAGAAAGTAGTGATCAATGGTAAACAGTCACCTGGTTCTCCTGTAGCAATGGGGGTACCGCAGGGTTCAATTTTGGGACCTTTTCTTTTTCTAGTATATATTAATGATCTCCCTCACCTCATAAGAGACGACCACGAGGTAGTTTTGTTTGCTGATGACACTTCTTTAATATTTAAAGTTAAACGTGGACAGCGCGAACTTGACGATGTAAACATTGCCCTCTCTAGGATAGTCCACTGGTTTTGTGCTAATAATTTATTATTAAATGAAAATAAAACTAAATGTGTAAGATTCACCTTACCTAATGTAAGACTTGTTAAAACCAGTGTTAAGGTTAGGGATGATATAATAGAATTGGTCGATGACACTGTCTTTCTGGGCATAACGTTAGACTCCAAATTGCAATGGGGGCCTCATATCGGGAAAATTTCGGCCAGGCTTAGTTCAGCAGCCTATGCTGTCAAAAAGATCCGACAACTTACAGACATTAAAACGGCGCGTCTTGTCTACTTCAGCTACTTCCACAGTATCATGACATATGGCATACTACTGTGGGGTAACGCTGCCGATATTGAATGCATCTTTGTGTTGCAGAAGAGGGCTATCCGGACTATCTATGGAATGGGGTCTCGGGAGTCATTAAGAGATAAGTTTAGGCATATTAACATCCTTACAGTGTATTCACAGTATATTTATGAAATTTTATTGTATACCCACAAGAACAAAAGTAAATTTGTGAAAAATAGTGATAATCATAATCTAAACTTAAGAAATAAGGATAAACTGGCTGTTCCTAAATTTAGGCTTCATAAAGTGAGTAATTCTTTTGCGGGGAACTTTATTCGAATGTACAATACATTGCCAACCGAAATAGCAAATTTATCTGTCAATAAATTTAAAAAACTAATAAAAAGTAAATTGTGCCATAAAGCTTATTATAGTATTAATGATTTCTTAGATGACAAGGTGGCCTGGTTGTAACAACGTAACGAATTGCTCCTTTCTAAATAACTCTGTATTAGATTTAAGATGAAATATTTTGAAAAAAGCCGAGCTGAGTTTCTTGAGGGCTCTTCTCAGTCGCGTTGCATTTTGGAACCCTCGGTAGAGTCACACCAACTTCTGACGAATCTAAATAATTTTCTGAAAATTTCAAAGATAATAAACGTTATTTTTATTTTTTTATTTTTATTTCACTCCCATACAAAAGCGAAAATACCTACTCTATATTAACCTACAAAATTTTAATAATAATACCTGCTGCACAGAACGAGGAGAATTGTACCTTAAACACGCGTTTATAGAGTCGAGACTGTGTTGCCCGCCGTGCGAGTGACGCCATCGTAAGAATGCACTAGGGTTATACCTATGGTGATTATTGTAATAAAACGAATGTTACGAATCAACCATTTTTTTTATTAGTTAATCCAATGTTGTAGTTTTATATAATGATTTATATTTTTTAATTTGATCAATAAATAAAAACGGCAAATAAATCACGTTTGTTGTATGGGTTGTACCCTAAAATATTAATTTTATTCTGGTTTTTAGTATTTTTGTTATAGCGGCAACATAAATACATTATTTACTATGTCACGGTTCAAGTATACTAATTATCACGGTTCATGAAATACAGCCTGGTCGCAGACGGACGGACGGACAGACAGATAGGCGGACAGTGAAGTCTTAGTAATAGGGTTCTGTATTTCTCCCCTTTGGGTACGGAGCCCTAAAAAGAAAATAAATAATATCTATGGATAGGTCATCAAAAATGATATTGAGGTTTCTAGAATATTTTTTTTTCTAAACTGAATAGTTTGCGCGAGATAGAGAGAGACCCTTCCAAAATGGTAAAATGTGTCCCCCCCACCTCTAACTTCTAAAATAAGAGAATGATAAAACAAAAAATAACTTTGTTGTACATTACCATGCAAACTTCTACCGAAAATTGGTTTGAACGAGATCTAATAAGTAGTTTTTTTTAATACGCCATAAATCGTAAAAATTAAAATATTATGTTACTTGCTGCTACGGAACCCTTCATAGGCGAGTCCGACTCGCACTTGACCGCTTTTTTTGTTAGCCAAACATAACGTAATCCCGGTGCACGAAAAACAAAAGGAAATGTAATTAAATGAAACCCAAGTTAAAATGCATTTTGTTATTATTAAAATAGTGCATACCATTTGCATACCTACTATAATCCGCACAATAATTACGTGGTTTCTGCATGTCGAAGCGCAAGCGCGGGAAACGTCAGCGCTCAGGCGGGCGTTCGGCAGCCCTCTGCCAGTTTGTACTCTCGAAAGTACGCCGAGCGGTAGTTATATAGCGCGCGGCCTTGAGCGAGTGACGGAGGCCTGACTCTACTTTATACCATTGACTGCGTGAAAATAAGGTAAAGCTTTCCAACACCTACATTGTCTGATAGATAATTGCTGGTTTCGAACGAAATTATTCCGGAGTAAGCGACTCATTTTCATCACTGGAAGAACTCATTTTATTAGTTACTTTAAATTTTCCAATAAAATACTACGATCTAAAATTGGCGGGTTGTGTTTGTTTTTTATACCATTGCCCCTTTTGTTTTTTTTTGTAAATGGAATGACTTCATTCAGCCTTCCAGTAGTTACGTTCAGCTTTCTTTTTTTTTGTAGTATACTTAATTCGTCTATTGAAGCTCATTCCAAATTCAAATGACATTATACACTTGAGTAAATGAGCGTTTTATTCACTGTTATCGATGAATAAAGTTCACTTTTTCGAGGGGCAATGGTATAAAAAATATTATTTTATGTCGAGCCAAAATACTTTTTGCCGGGAAATTGGTACGAAATAAAAGTGTCAAGTCAGTTAAGAAAAAACAGATGTACGGGAATATCCCATAAAAAGACTGTTTGTATGGTAAAAGAAACTATATTGCAAATAATCAACAATCTGTCCTAAATCTAACTATGTGTAAAATGATAGTATGCGAGAACGTGTAGTCGATTTGAATACGAATCACGAACTGGTTTTACAATGCTAAAAATATATTAATTTAATTCTAATGCAATTATTACAATATATCAGGTCAGCAAATACTGCTGACTCTACAATTCTACATGTTTGCACCGGTTTGCCCGTACAATAGATGTCAGCGCTTATTTACACGTTTCCGCGCTGCAATGCTGTGTACAGTGACTGTCCCGTTTTACCCTTTGTACGGTAGTACTATGTATTACATTTTCTGTGCCTACCCAAAAAATTATACATACGCCAGCCACGGAATATGGCATGTGCTACTTTCTTAGTGACGAGTGAACAAGTACACTGTGTTCATAAAGAGTACAAATTAATTATTTCGGAACGAACTATGTTGTTGTCCTGGCAACTTTAACTTTGTCATAATATTGTAAATATTGATCGTCTTTGATAATTTAATGGCCAAATCCATCACATTTTTATTAAAATTGGTGTGTGCACTTAAGAACAATAAACAGGACAATTCGTAGTGGGACCCGCGAAATTGAATATAAAGCTTTTGAAATATTTAGCTGAATTTCAGACCGGCAAGTTGCTCACAGAATTAGAATATGTTTACAAGCGAATAGCGGATACGTCAAGTCAGTATAGAATTAATATAATATTTATTTGTAGAAACAAAGTCAAATAATTTGTAAATAGTTATCTTTGTGAATTCTACATTGGTTTATTTAAAAAACTATAGCCCGTGACGCCCAGGACTTTAATTGGCTGTGCCATAGCTGCTGGCACGTAAGATTTTGTTGCCTTTTGATCAACATTTCATCGCAAGGCAACGGGTTTCAAATTTTTATTCAAAATTACAATAGCTGCCACTTTTAAATAAATTCATTCCGGTATTTTGGATATAACCCATTATAAATGTGCCCGGTGACGGCATGAGGCTTGCCCCCTATTACGTGGGATTAAAAATAATGGCAAATTGTGGGTGTGTAATGCACTTCTACACCTACCCTTTCGGGGATATAGGCGTGATATGTATGTGTGTTCCAGGCTATCAGCCACAGTTTTTATCCGATCTTCACGAAACTTGGCACAAGTGTTCCTTGATTTAATACGTAGGTCACACTATAAGTTTTGCTAACTTAAAAAAACAACATGTTAAAACCAAAATATTATGTTTATTGCTTTCAAAATACTCCACTTTAAACATTTTTTCATGCGATCAAACCATTTTTTAAAACAGGAGGAACACAGATCTGAAGGCATGTTTTCTACGTGCTGATTGAACGCTATCACTGACTCTTCGGAGTTGGTAAAAGTGAAACCTCTCATCAAATCTTTGATTTTGGAGAAAATACAGAAATCACAGGGTGCAAGGTCGGGGCTATGCGCAGGATGGGTGACGAGTTGTACTTTTTCGGAAGCTAAAAATGACTTTGTTTTGTTGGCCGTGTGTGAAGAAGCATTGTCATGATGTAGGAGAACGCGGCTTTTGGGTCGTCTTTCGCGAACTTTTTCTAACACCTTGGGTAAACAAATGGTAGAATCTTCTTCGTCTTTTTATCTTCAAGTGGAATTGTACAGATGGGACCTGTAGCTGAGAAAAAACACGCGATCATTTTTTTACCAACGTTGCTCGCCTGCCTCACTTTTGTTGGCTTGTTCTCATTTTCAAACACCCATTCACAAGATTGCTGTTTTTTTTCTTTTGGCTTGTTCTCATTTTCAAACACCCATTCACAAGATTGCTGTTTTTTTTTCGGGTTCAAAACAATAAATCCACGTCTCGTCTCCTGTGACAATGTCATAAACAGCATTAGAATGTCCGTGGTCGTACTTCAGTAGCATCTGTGAGCACATTCCACGCGAGCCCGCTTTTGCTCCGCTGTCAGTTCATGAGGGATCCAACGACAACAAAGTTTCCGAACTTAAAATTCTTCGTGTAAAATTTTCTGGATTTGACTCATACCAATCCCCAATAGTCCTCGAATTGTCTCATAGGTAATCCGGTTTTCTTCAATTAACCGCTTAGCAGTAGCCACATTATTTTCGTTGACGGCAGTTGAAGGCCACCCTTCACAAAATTCGTCATGTAAAGAAACTCGACCTCTCTCAAATTCAGCAAACCATCGCCTCACGGTGCTCAAACAAGGTACTTCTCTCCCAAAAGCATTTTGAAGACGAGCGGCACAGTGTTGCGGAGAGAGAGAACTTTTAAAATCATAAAAAATCATCCCTCTAAAATCTTTTCGACTTAATTCCATTTTCGTTGCATACGTAGAACTTTGATGCGTGATAAAAACAATTACAAATGATTTCCCGCCAATTGTTATTTTTCAAGGTTGCAACGTTTAAAAAAATATAACATTCGAAATTCTAATTCTAATTCTATTTATGCACTTAACTATAATTATTTCAATATAATATAAACACCTACATGCTAACAAAGAGTAAAATAACTAAAATATTGGATAGAAACAGGCGTTACTTGGCGAAAATCCATGACAAAGCAATGGTAAGTAAAATGTTTTTAAGAAAAAACTTTTTAAAATTATATGATAGCATTAATTTTTCGCAGAATTAAAAGGACAACAAAACGTCGACAATTGTTTCGCCTCTAAACTTAGAGCATTCAACCAACCGGAGACGCCACTAACACGCATACCCCGCTGCCAAAGGTATGAGACAGCGGGTCATACCCGTTATATAAAACTAGTTGCCGCGCCTACCGCGCCATTCGTTCGCACCGCTCACTGAGTACACTTCTCCTATTAAAATGCCGAGTTGCTGTGTATTTTGGTGTAATAAGCGATCAACGACATCAAATAAACAAAAGGATAACATTACCTTTCACCTGTAAGTTTTTATTATTATATATATTATTTCGTTCGAATATTATTTAATTATCAAAAATCCAAAAAAATGTTGCGAATCGACAGTGATACCATTTTATGAACTACAATCTAATCTGGGGTAATTTTTAAGCTAAGTTTTATCGTTGTTTAAAACAATACCTAAGTCATATCTTCAATTAATACAAAGAAATATTTATTTTTAACTTACTGTAACATAATCTAGTTTTTCAAAACCCTATAAAGAGTACTAACATTCAGTTTATTGAGATAATTAGGTACACATAAGACGTTAATAATATGTCAAAATCACATTTGCTTTCATTATGTTGGAGCACTAAGATAGCCTTTCAACCGATAGTAGCAATGCACACAGACATAATTCAAAAAAGGAGTATTATCTTACATTCGATAATAAAATATTTCGAAAAAATAAGCGATTTATTTTGTAGGAAGTTGCCACACTTCGATAGAATTAGAGCTGGGACAGCATAATCACCAATATCGATATTAATATTTCAGTACCATATTAACAATTTTATAAATGTTAATTTTTAGATTCCCAAAAGAACCAGTACTTCGTACCGCTTGGGTTCAATTTTGTGGGAACCATGTTTCGTGGGTTCCTAAACGGATGAGTACAATTTGCTCACAGCATTTTAAAAGTTCCTGTTTTATAATACAATCAAACAATAAGCGAAAATTGATTCAGGGCGCTGTACCAACGTTGATATTATCCAAGGTACATTTTATTATTTTACTAGTTCCTGATTTTAGCTTAGTAGTTTACCCTACTAATATTAGGTATACATATGAAATTGGCGTTTTATATGGAGAAAGAAAAACATTTTTTTTTTTGGTTTCTTTATTGAATAAATCAAAGTTTATACCGTTGTTATCTATGAACTTTGCCATTTTATAGGCAGTTCATTGATTCCTTTGATTGATATTTGAAGTCGTTTTATTTTGGACTGCCTCATCTGAATTGAATTTTTTTCCAATTACTAAATCATCCAAATTCCGAAAAAAGTGGTGATCAGTTGGAGCAAGGTCCGGGGAGTATGGTGGGTGATGGGGACATTATTCCAACATTCCTCCTCTACTTTCGCGACCGTCTGTTGGTCTGGTGTGGTCTAGCGTTGTCCTGAAGCAGCAGTGGCTAGAGCAGTTCACCAATCTCGGCTGATTAACGGCTAGCTATGCTGGATTTTGAAGATCAAAATGGCCAGTTCTAAAAAATGCCAACTCTCAAATCTATTTCACACAAAAACCATTTGTAGGTAAATATTGACTATTTTTCAGGATGATTCTTCCAAAGAATCTGCTTGTGAACCAGGAACATCCAAGGAACCACAAATTAAAAGAAGAAAAGTTGAGACAATTGAGCATATTCAATCATATCAAACTCAAGAATGTAAAGCTGGAGAACTTCATCATAATCCACCTGGATATAATGAAACAAATTCACCAAGTACAATTTTAAGACCTAAGTTAGAAGACACACCACGGAAACTAAAATTAAAAAAACGTATAGAAATGAAAAACAAAAAATAAAAAGACTTTTAACACAAAAAAGCTATTTAAAGAAAAAGGTTGCAGGTTTAGAAGAAATACTAAAAACCCTTTCAGAAAAATCGTTAATTAATAAAGAAGATTGTCTAGTTTTGGATAAAATAGGTATAGAAGAAAGAGAACTTCTTAATAGACAACTACTGAAAAGCAAATCTGGAAAGATACCTAGAACTAAATATTCTGCTGAACTTCGATGTTTTGCTTTAACCCTACATTTCTATTCCCCAAAAGCATATAGATTTGTGCGAAATACTTTTGGAACGTGTTTGCCAGCACCAAGGACTTTAACAAAATGGAACAGTTCTATTAACGGGCAACCAGGATTTACAAAAGAAGCGTTAGTTGCATTAAAACTAAGAGCAGAATGTAACCCCGATAAAAAGATTTTTTGTACTTTAGTTTTAGATGAAATGAAAATCAAACATTGTACAGAATACTTAACAAGTACTCGAAGATATTACGGTTACGTGGACCATGGCTTTGATTTTATATCAGATAATTCTGAAGAAGCAACTGACGCTTTACTATTTTTATTAGTAGGAATAAATACCACTTGGAAATTACCTATAGGATACTTTTTAGTTAAGGGTATGAAGGCAAAACTAAAAGCGCAACTTGTGACAGAAGCTTTTCATTTAGTAAATGACACTGGTGTAGAGATTAAAGCATTAACGTGTGACGGCACTAAAGCGAATCTTGCTATGGCCGAAGAATTAGGCTGCTGTTTCGATGTTGACAATTTACAAACCACAATTCTTGATCCACGGACAGGACAACAATGCTTTTTCTTTTTGGATCCCTGCCACATGCTTAAGCTGATACGTAATGCATTCGAAAATTATAACGTTTTCATACAATCTAACACAGGAAATAAAATTCAATGGTCATATATTAAAAAATTACACGAATTGCAGGAACAGGAACTTTTTTATATGGCAAATAAATTAAAAGCCAACCACATCTTTTTTAAAACTAAAATAATGAATGTACGCCTTGCAGCTCAACTCTTCAGCACCAGTGTAGCCGATTCATTAATATTCTGTAACAATGTAATGAAGTTGGCCATGTTTGAGAACGTTGACGCGACAGCAGATTTTTTAAAATTAATTAACGATGTATTTGATATACTTGATAGCAAAACTTGGGGTAATGGGTTTAAACAAGCCTTGAACCTTAAAAATTATAATACTGCTTTTGCTAAACTGGACGAAGCGAAGGCAATTCTTTTAAATTTGGAGACAGATGTTCAAAACCGTCAAAATGACACGAAAAGGCTTAATCTCTTAAAATCCCCTCTTTACGCAGGCTTTCTAGGTTTTCTTGTGTGCATAGAAAGTGCAAAACTTCTATTCCAGAACATAGTTTTAAATACAAACACGCAGCTCACGTATTTACCATTACACAAAATAAGCCAAGATCATATCGAGATTTTTTTTCTGTCGTTAGGAGCCACGGTGGTTATTCAGATAATCCGACTGCTCGTCAATTTGAAACTATATATAAAAGCTTTTGGTGCACACCGAGTTAATCCGCAATGAAAGGGGTACGAACTGCATTCCATTAGAAAAAATTTCAATACTCAACTGTACATCAGCAATAGAAAAAATTAACTATAGTTCGCAAAAAAAAGAAACACAACCATTTATAGCAAATAGTTCCTCAGAAGAAAGTGATATTGTTTCAGAGATAGAAACTCAAACATTTCTATCACCTTTTGAAGAGAAGGTTGTGGAATATATAGCAGGCTTTGTAGTATTTTCTATTATAAAAAAAATTAAATGTAGTACATGTATTAAGGGGTTATGTGGTCAGCAAAATGAAAAAAGTTTAATCTTCCAAAAAAGCAGAGGTGGCCTGAAGTACGCATCAAAAGAAGTTATTGATTTATGTCGCCTTTGCGAAGTAGAGATCCGCAAACACTTAACTATTGATAAAAAAGTTGAGCGCTCTTGTTCAGCACAGTGGGTTACAAATAAGGTCTTAAAAAATTTTGTTGGTAAGCCACTATTCCCTAACATCGAGGGCCATTACTTTGATAACGACTTTATTGTACACAATATAGAACTTGCAAAAACTGTGACTGAAAAGTATACCAATATTAGAATAAACTATTTGTCAAAGAAGTCTGATCCCAAGAAATGCATCAGGCATATATACACTAAGTTAATACACTTTAAAAATCAATAAAACCTTTCAAGGTAGATCATTATTTTAAGACCGTATCGCTTAAATGATAAAAAATTATATTTTTGTTTTTTTTATTACTTTGATTTGATTTGATTACCAATTATTTTGACAGTAGATTGTGTGATTTATAAAAGTCATATTACGCTTTTCATTGTTTATACATTTTTGTTGTGTAAGTACCTACAAGGTAAACTACAAAATACTACATAATAACTACAGAAGATACCTATTTTACAATAAAAGTATTAAATAAAATAAAAAGCCTTTTATTTATCGCTTATTTCAAATTAATTCTTAGTTCCCTATTTATTGTTAGTTTGGTACCCGTATTTCATACGAGAACCCCTTATTGGGGGTCTTCATCGTCGGGTCCAAAGCCAGATTAAAATAACTCTAATAGAATTTATTTTAGGCAACTTTTGGTCATTTTAAAGTGCTCAATTTACAAAGACTTACAAATTATTAGCAATACCCCTGTACGCCTCATTAAAGAATGCATATTCTATTTAATAAATCAAGTCATTAAAGAATGTATATTTTCTATTTAATAAATCAAATCATTAAAGAATGCATGTTCTATTTAATAAATATAATGAATATTATTTTAATGACGTTATAATACGTAAAGAAAGTCATCACATAATTGATAATTATCTTCCCGCATTTGAAACACCAAAACATCGATACATAATATCGACATAGTCAAGCTCTAGCTTGTTTACATTAATGAGATGTCACTGATAGAGGTCCCTGTGTGTGAATGTGAGTGTATAGTTTAAATTAGTGTTCAACATTTTTGTTGTGTGAGTGCATAGCGACGTGATTCAAAAATGCATTAGTAGTTAACAATTAAATTAGTGTGCGTCCCCCGTCCCCCGCCGAAAGTGGCAGACTTTTGTTCGTACAAAATAGCGCGCGTCTCTTCTCCAGTTGGTTGAATGCTCTAAGCCTCTAAACGAGGCATTATCAAGACTGTCTCTGGCTGTTCTCTCTGAGACAGTCTTGATAATGCCTCGTTTAGAGGCGAAACAATTGTCGACGTTTTGTTGTCCTTTTAATTCTGCGAAAAATTAATGCTATTATATAATTTTAAAAAGTTTTTTCTTAAAAACATTTTACTTACCATTGTTTTAAAATAACTAAGTTTAGAACTCAACCCGCATCGTTCCCAGCGCAAAAGTCACAAATAAATAACACTTTCTTCAATACTGATTGAAATATCCTATCGAAATCGGTAAATGATGTAATGTTGATTTAAAATAAATGCGATAATAAATTAATAGTAAGTATCAAACTGTTTATTTTATATTGTCATATAAAGAACTGTGGCGCCCTCATTATTTGTCAACTCTTTGTGAAAACATTGTACGCCATACGGGTCTAATTCGGAACACAAAGGTGGACGAATATGACAGGTTGAAGTTTTATTTTATGTCATGGCAACATTTTTCAGCCAAATTTCTCTTTTTCCGGTTCTAGTGTCATAGAACGTAGGTGATTGTTTTTAAAATAAATAAATCCAATTAAATCTAAAGATATATCCAATATATTGTTGCTAATGTGATTTTCTGTGATGAGAAATAATTTATAGCACAAATTTTATACTATATTTAAGTTACAAACCAAACGTAAATCTCACTTACGTTGTTAGTATTTGTTAGGTTAACTGGGATTGTTATCGTTTTAGGCTTAACCATGAAGCAAATAGTTGCGAATCAAAAAGTGAAGATCCCTGATGGTCTCACTGTACATGTGAAGTCGCGGTTGGTGACAGTGAAAGGACCGCGAGGAGTGTTGAAGAGAAACTTTAAGCACTTAGCTGTTGACATTCGCATGGTGAACCCTCGCTTGCTGAAGGTTGAGAAATGGTTTGGATCAAAGAAAGAACTTGCCGCAGTTAGGACTGTATGCTCACACGTTGATAACATGATCAAAGGTACTTGTTTGTTTACCGTCTAACTTTGGTTTAAGTAGGTAACCTATAAACTAGTTCAACATAGCTTTTATCATCTGTATATTTCTTATGGCTGGACATTTAAAAGTGCCTTTAAAAATTACTGCCAGCAGTCTTCTAGTTAACTTTGTGTACTTGTTTAAAAACAAAGTTAACTAGAAGACTTTTTAAACTTTCTGTTCAAGTTTTATTTGACCAGTTATTTCGCACTTATACCATATACTGATATATACCAGATGTATATCTGCTAATGGTGTAGGGGAGCCCCACCATATTCTTTTCTACACATCATTGTATACATATAACGAATCAAAGTATATACCTATTACTTAGTTATATTTACATTACATGTAATTTGATGTAAGTAATTTATCCACAGGCTAGCTTGATAATTCTTACTAACTGGTCTAATTGCCCAAGAGATGTTCCAAGTTTGATCCCGAGGGCTAGGTCAAATATGAGCCCCAATGCAAAATACCTTAAAATATAGAAAGTAAATATTGGTAAAATATGTAACAACATTTAATAAGAAGTAAACCACAATTTGAGGAGCATTTTAAAGTTTATTTTACTATAACTAAATTTCTTCCATGACTTACGCTGTGCTCAGGCGTAATTGACTCCCGCACAGCCAAGAGTTTAGCCTTTAAGTCGCTCTTCGATCTTGATGGACTTTTACAGAAAACTTTTTCATTTTCCACCATAGGGTTTCGATCGGCGACAAGTCCGGGCTGTTAGATGGCCATTCGATTGTAGGGATGCTTTTCGCCAGTAGCCACGTCTTTGTTGTCCTTGCAGTATGACAGGAAGCACCAACCTGTTGAAAAATGAAGGAATCTTGATGCTTGAGTGACGAAATAGAGGGCAGTAAACTCTCTTCCAAAAGGTGTTGATACCTCGCAGCATTGATAGAACCATCCACAAACTGCATACTACCAACACCTTGTGCAGACATGCAGCCCCATATCATGAGAGACGCCGGAAACTTCACTTTTCGTTTGAGACAATCACTATGAAATGCCTCATTTTTGTTCTGAGTGATTCAGAACAAAAATGAGGCATTTCATAGTGATTGTCTCAAACGAAAAGTTCTTCCTTTCATCGCCGATTGTCACTTCAAATTTAGACTCGTCACTCCAAGTAATACGACACCACTGAGAACGTCACGAGAAGTCTTTATGAATCATGTCCTTCCATTGCACCATGAGTTCTCCAGCTCGAGCACGACGATTATTTTTGATAATTTTCTTCAGGACTCTGTTTTCTGCTGCACTCGTGATGCATGGTCGACCAGTTTTCTTAAAACAAGAAGTGGTTCCATTCTTTTTACAGTGATAGATTGGACTGTAGATCTGAGAAGTATCAAGTCTTTAGATATTTGGTAACTTGATTTGCCAGCATCGGGCAAATATCTAAAGACTTGAACAAACTATTCGCTTTCGAAACTCTTCACACACGGGTTTGCCACAACCCATTGTTATGTCAAAACTAATGAAAATAACTGAAATTTTCGGAATTTATACTGTCTCACTTGACAAATGACACAGAATTACCTTTACAAATTTAAATTATGGACCATAATTGTACAAAGAAGGTATAATCTTACTTAACCCAATGATAGACAAACTCTTTTGCATCAATTAACAATTAGACGAAATATTTTGCATACAACTTCTTCAAGTTTAAAACAGGATATCTATGAATTTAAAAAGCTAAAATAGTTTATTGGTTCATAATTAAAAAACGGCATAAGTAACGCGACATGCGATAGTAGAACAGCTTAATATTTTATATAGACAGACAAAAATAATGAATTTAAAAAAAATCGCAAAGATTATTTCATACTAGACGAACTATTTTGCATTGGGGCTCGTATACATATGCAAATATTTGTATTGGAGTGTGTATTGTGTCCAGTTCTTTCAACACAAGCTTTCTGTACTAGACTAACATTTTTATCTAAATCTATTAGGTACTAGGTGATTTATTGATCTATAGGGCGGTAAGAGCGAGAGTACCAATATGCAAACACACCCTTCTACTTCCCCTCAGCGTTCTTCTTACATGAATCGAGTTATAACTCATGTTACCATTTTTATTATTTTTGATAAGGTGTGTTTTTTGTACCTAGTGTATTAGGGGTAAAAAAAGTTCCACAGAAAGCTAGCCATGTTGCCAAATTGGATGACTATACTAATTCTTTGAGCTATGAAATAACCAGGGTTCTGGCCGTGAGAAGCATTCCTCAGATGATCCATGTCTCTAGAAACGCAGCAAGCACCTCCTATTCTTGAGATATATTTTAGATTTAATATTTTAATTTTACAGCAATGATGCTGATGTCTGATCCTCTAAATCTCTGCTCTTAAAACCTTATTAAATTAACCTTTCTACAACTCATGCTACCAGTCCAGACTGGTCTAGATCGTAGGGCCCCTAGTCTACCTCACCTGTAAGTGGTGCACCTGCGGATCGACAGATGAAGCTCTGACACACCAAAAGTTCCCCATAAGTGGAAATAGGCACCTATTACATGGGACCAATGAAAGTTACTTATGCATTACTATTATGTGTATAACATGACTGCCTACCCCTTCGGGAAAACAGGTGTGATTTTATGTAATACCTATAGTAAAATTAAGCAATATTCAAGCCGTTTATATTTATCTAAACGAAATCTAATGTTTATTTATTCTGTTACAGGTGTGACAAAGGGATTCCAATACAAGATGCGCGCAGTATATGCTCACTTCCCCATCAATTGTGTCACCACCGAAGGCAATTCAATCATTGAGATCCGTAATTTCCTTGGTGAGAAATACATTAGGAGAGTAAAAATGGCACCCGGTGTGACCGTTGTCAACTCCCCAAAACAGAAGGATGAACTGATCATTGAAGGCAATTCATTGGAAGATGTCTCCAGTTCGGCTGCTCTCATCCAACAGTCTACCACAGTCAAAAATAAGGATATCAGAAAGTTCTTGGATGGACTTTATGTGTCTGAAAAGACTACTGTTGTACTGGACGAAATATAACAACATTAAATATAAATAAACCGACTTTGCTGTTTTGACTAGCTTGACCAATATTAAACATTGACGACTCCTATAAGATACGCCAAGCATGGGTTAATAAACTTTAGAAGTGTCCTTTACAACCAATAGGTTAAATCTGATTGTTTTGTGGACCCATGCTCGTCGCCGTTACTCCAACGAAAGTCCCTAGTGCCATCATCTTAATATGCCTTACTGCAGATTTAAAAAATATCCACTAGGGGCAGCACCGGTAGGGGGGGGGGGTACATGTTTTGAAATCTACAAAAATTTGCCAAATCGCTCATCTGACACTACTACTAAACGCCTGAACTGAATTTAATGAACTTTATAGTGTGTTCAAATCGAGGATGGTTTTAGTGTACTGTTTAAGTTAGTATGTATTAGAATCAGATTCCTTTGCATTTCATTTTCTTGTGTGTGATTTGAGTTTAGTAGGGATACCTTCCCAAAGCGTTAGACATTTTAAAGTCGAGCCAGACTATGACATGGTATACCCTCTAGATTGTACCAATATGTATCAAATATTTAGATCATGTGACCAAAGTAACAAACACAAAGGGGCTCGTGGTCTAGTGGTAACCGACAATGTTAATACATTGCAATGGTTAAGCAACATCTAGTCAGGCCGGTCTTAGGATGGTTGACCATTTCTTAAGACACGGAGACCACGTTAAGACATCGGCCCGGTTGTCATACGAACATCTATGGCTATCGTTCAGGGTAGTTGGGAGCCCTAAATCCAAAATCCGACCAGTTTAACTACAGAACTTCGATATCGCCCATGGGTTGTGGAGGTCAGATGGCAGTCGCTTCATGGAAAATATCGAAGTTCAGCCGAATCGCAGTTAGACTGGAAAGCCGACCTCAACTGAGTTGGGAAAAGGCTCGGTGAATGATGACCAAAGTAACAAACACGTAATTTTGGTTGGTTGTGTTAGAGTTGATGAGGAAGAGGAAGAACAAATCAAACAGTTGGAGGATGAAGCAAGAGAAAGAACAAAACGAAGAGCAGACGAGAGGTAAATTAGTAGTGAATATGAATCGCCGTTCGTTTGTCTCGCTAAACCTCGGGAACGGCTGGACCGATTTGGCTCATTTTTGTCTTGAAATATTTGTTAAAGTTCAGGGAAGGTTTAAAACGGCAAAAACTGCATATCTTTTTGTGTGTAGATTAACCTGAATGGGAACATTTTTTAGCGCTATCATCATCTCTACGTCGAAAAAGATAATGTCGTTCAAGTCGTAAACATTTGTTGTAATCTTGTTACAACATTGGGAGTATACTGCTCTTTCGTCATTTATAATTGACTAAAAGTAAAACGCTTTGAAACAGGTAAACCACCGCTCAAAATTATCTGTTAAATTGAGTGGTACCTACAATTAAGTACAATTACATTTATAGTATTTTTCACCATAAAGTTGATAAAAATACAGGGCATATACCTACGTTATATCAGCGAAAATATCAGAGTACATATATTTTATTCCATAGTACAATAAAGTACACTTTTTTTTATGAATTTGTACTACATGAAAATTAAGATAATCATCCGTGGTCGTGCTACGTAGAATCACACAGTTCGCCGGGACGGCTAGTTTAATCTATCTATCTGCCATTCGTTTGTCTTGCCAAAACTCAAACTGCTAGATCGATTTAGGTATTTTTTTTGTTTTGAAATAGTCAAAAGTTTTTTGAGACGGTACGAAGTTCGCCGCGACAGCTAGTTAAATAGGAATTATAAATCACGAAAACGAATGAGGAGTTCCTTCGGTGTTCTTCCGTTTACTTGGGTGCAAAGGGGCTCTACCAACATCTTTAGGGCCCCAGCGACCTCACCTGCTAGTGGCGCACCTGCTGATCAACGGACGAGGTCCGTTAATTTACGGTACCCATGGAGTGGCTTCGGCCCCTACGTGGGTACCAGGTGGTACAACAGTGTTGGTCCGGGGTGGTACCACCGTGCAGCTGTGCTAAAGTCCCCCAAGTAACCCAGCCCATGCTGGGTTGCGTTAGGGGTTCAGCAGCTGCACCGCCGGGCCTGGGGCGTGTATGGTGCAGCAGGCATGGGACCAGTGGGGGTGAAGCGGAGTCTAGTGTGGGTGGTGTGGGTCGATTCGCCGGCTAGGGAGACCCTTAGCGACGGCGTTGCCGCGGCCGCCCGCAACAGTCATGGGGCCTGCCTGGGACCAACCTACGTGTCCGTTCCCACACAGGGGATTCTGAGACAACAAAGCTCTTCCAGTACCTCAGCGAGACGGCTGATGATGCGCAGGTGCGGTTCTCGAACGCTGACCTAGTGTTTCTGGGGGACTTCAATGGCCATCACATTGAATGGCTGGGGTCCCTCAGGACTGATCATGCGGGTAGGGCCCACGCGTTCGCTCTCTCCCAAGGTCTGACCCAGATGGTATGCGGGATCACCCGGATAACGGACAGGTCAGATCACGCGCCCGCTCTGCTGGATCTACTGCTGACGAGTCGCCCAGCCCAGTACAGTGTTTCGGTAGGAGCCCCATTGGGTAGTTCAGACCACTGTGTGGTTCATGCTGGCATGAAGGTGTGACCTCCTGCACGTGCTGTACAAATAGCACGACGTCTATGGCACTACTCGTCAGCGGATTGGGACGGTCTACGTGATTATTATGCGTCCGTCCCCTGGAGCCAGCGCTACTTTGTAGGAAAGGCGATTGCTGGCGAGACAGTTTAGGGATGGAATATTACATCCCTTTCACTGATGTCGCCAGTATCCACAGAGCCCGTCCCTGGTTTGGGCGAGATTGTGCCAAAGCTGTTCGACAAAAACAGTCGGCATATCGCGCCTGGATCAGGGCCCGGGCTGTGCGCGACCCAAACGTGGGCCACCTCAAAGCGGCGTACAACCGGGCCTCAAAATTCAGCAAGAGGGCCTTTAAGAGAGCGGATGCCCAGCGCGTAGCGCGGCTTGGAGCTCACTTCCCATTCCACGGGCAGCCGTGGATACTGGCAACTGGCCAAAGCCGTGCAATCTAACTTTTGTCAGCCCTCGTTGCCACCGCTGCGTTACCCAGATGGAACACTGGCTCACAAAGCCCAAGAGAAAGCGGATATGCTCGCAGACCTCTTTGCGGCTAATTCGCCAACTGTGGCCACACTATGCCTGACATTGTACTCAGGCAATGCGATGTACGGGCAGTGCTGCGATCACTTGACACGCGGAAAGACAGTGGCCCTGACGGCATTCCGGCGGTGGTACTACGGAAATGCGCAGCTGAGTTGTCTCCTGCACTAACTTGTCTGTACCGCCTGTCTTACTCCACAGGAATCGTGCCGGAGGTTTAGAAGGAAGCGAACGTACAACCGATCCCCAAGAAAGGCGATCGCTCTGATCCAGGCAACTATCGACCCATAGCTGTCACCTCAGTCATCTGCAAGGTGTTTGAGCTGATCATCAACAAGCAACTCATGCGATACCTCGAAGATCACTCGCCAATAAATGATCGGCAATACGGCTTCAGGCCAAAACGATCAACGGGTGATCTTCTGGCATTCGCAACACATGTCTGGGGTGAGACTATGGAAAGGCACGGCGAGTCCTTGGCGATTAGCCTGGACATCGCCAAATCCTTCGATAGAGTCTGGCATGCTTCGCTCCTTTCCAAGCTCAAAGCAAAGCAAATCACTGGTCCAAAAGATTATCTGCCCCGAACAGTTGAAACTTCATGTAAGAGGCCTTCGTAAAACAAAAAACGGTGGCGTTATAATCAGCACGGAATCGAAGGGAGACATTGAAAAAATAAAACAATCTGCCCAACTATCGAACTCAGGCCTCACCATAGACGAAGAACATAAAAAAAGACCGAGAGTAATTATTATCGGAGTGCCCTCTTCAATGGAAGAACAAGAAGTTTTTAACTGCCTTTATAACCAAAACCTGGCTGGTAACCAGGAATGCAGCTTTGAGACTTTCATGAGTTCCACTAAGTTGAGCCACAAGTCGGGTAAGAGAGATGCCGAGACCTGTAACTATATAATAGAGGTATCTGCAAGGATACGTAAGGACCTTATTGCTAGGGAAAGATTGTTTGTGAACTGGTCGTCATGTCCAGTTAGAGATTTTACTCTGGTCACTCGGTGCTTTAAGTGCCAGCAGTATGGCCATGCGGCGAAGACTTGTCGAGAGGCTTCACACACCTGTGGCCACTGTGGAGAGCAAGGCCACTCAATAAAGGAATGCTCAAAGAAAACTGACGAAGGGAAATGCGCTACTTGTTCGCGCTTCAATAAGCCGAACAAGCATTCTACAGGAGCTCTAGACTGCCCAGCAAAAATTATCGCGGAAAAAAGGTATATTAACTCTATAGATTATGAAGGCGCCTAAGAGCGCCCTTAACCAAGTTTTCATACTTACCTTTGTTTGTTCTTTATAGTTTACTTTAGGTTCATAGTAATGACTTATAATTTAATAAATGACATAGATAGCTTCTCTGTGGCAGAGTCTAGAACATGTGTGGCTGAGGAGTGCAAACAATATCTAACCTCGTGCAGTAACCCATTTTCCATAATTACTCAAAACATACGCAGTGTCTTTAAGAACTTTGATGATTTTCTAACTTTACAGCATAGAATAAATATGAATCTTGACGTCATCGTCTTTACGGAATGTAGGCTATCATTACCATATAATATACCACTAATGCCGGGATATAATATGTACAGAAGTAATACATTATACAATCAAAACGACGGCGTTGTAGTTTACATAAAAATTGCAATTAATGCAATTATCGGGGAACCGAATATGCAAGAGTGTAATAGGCTTTTAATAAAAATAGGAACAGACTTGGCAATACTAGCAATATATAGGCCTCCCGCCTTTAGCGATAAGTACACGTTTATTGATTCACTAAATGATACTCTTCAAAGTCTGTCTCCCTTTAAAAACATAATTTTAATTGGAGACATAAACATCTTGCAAGGACAACAGGACGTAAAAGACGATGCCCAGCATTATCTCAACCTCTGCTCATTTCATGGCTTATTCCCTACGCACTCTTTTGTCACGCGACAGGCAAGTGGGTCTTGTATAGATCATATCATGCTATAAACGCAATATCCTGCACATACATTCGTCATAAATTCCACTATAACTGATCATAACGCTGCCCTCCTAACAATGAGTTGCAAGTTACCTAAACTAGAAAAAACTCGCTTAGTCTCGAAATTAAACATGAATAAACTTGAAGACGATTTACGCGACATCGACTTTGACCCAGTTTACTATTCTGATGACCCGCAGTTTTGTATGCAATACTTGATTGAATGTGTAAAAAGTGCAATTAATAAAAATACATGTATAATACGAACAAGTAACAAAAATAATAACTTAAAACCTTGGATTACACCTGGTCTTATCCGTTGTATGAAACACAGGGATAAACTCCACTTGAAATGTAAGAGCGACCCTGACAATCTAGCGCTACAGTTGTCATACAAAAGATACAGGAATTTTTGCAATAATCTGTTAAGAAAAGTTAAAATACATCACGAGAAACAAGAACTGGAAAAGGCAGGTTTAAATAGTAAAATTATCTGGCAGCATATTAAAAGTATAACATACACTACGAAACAAAATGAATCGCCTTCAAGTTTATTAAACATCCATTCATCACAGGTCGCATCATCTAACATGGTCAATAAGTTTTTTATAGAAGTTGGTAGGCGACTTGCGCAGCAAACGCAAGCAAGTACACATTTTCCAGCAAGCCCTCCGTTCCAGAGTAGAACTACCCTGTCATCTTTTGTGCTATTAGACACCGACGAAGAAGAGGTAGAGAGGATAATCATGAATCTAAAAGATGATTGTGCTGTTGGTTGGGACCTTATATCAAATAAAATCCTTAAACAATGCAGGCGTACGCTGGTGCAACCGTTAACTAACATATTCCAAAAATGTTTATCGTCGGGTATTTTCCCTAAGTGCCTTAAAAAAGCTGTTGTTGTCCCTGTATACAAGACTGGAGGAAAAGACCAGGTAACAAATTACAGACCTATTTCCTTACTCCCTGCAATATCGAAAATACTTGAGAAAATTATAAACAACAGGTTGACGAAATATTTAGAGGGCAATGCGCTTTTATCAAATACCCAGTTTGGTTTTAGAGCTAATAGGTCAACAGCCGATGCGGTGCATCAACTAACGCATTACATAGCACAAGAGCTTGACAAGGGTAACTACACAGTGGGAATCTTCCTGGATCTTGCCAAAGCTTATGACACGGTCTTTATAACTAAGCTGTTGACAAAGCTTGACAACATGGGAATAAGAGGCGTACAATTGGACCTCCTCAAAAGCTACTTAAAAGAGCGTACTCAATGTTAAAGATCTGTAATATTATCAGTGAAGATTTCGAGAACACCTCGTTCGGCATTCCCCAGGGAAGCGTATTAGGAAGCACTTTGTTCTTAATTTATATAAATGAACTATGTAACATAAATCTCGAGTACGGTACGGTCATATCATAGGTACGCGGACGACACTGCCCTCCTTTTTTCTGCTGAATCAGAGTCAGAAGCGTACGGGCGTGCGCAGCGAGGATTTAACATCGTAAATAAATGGCTTCAATACAATTTACTAACATTAAATGCAGATAAAACCAAATATATTTCATTCCCGATGCGCAAGAGACCGAATACAACCCAGCCCAACCCCTCACTGTACGCTCACTATTGTAGGGAACCTGATAATAAAGATAACACGTGCACTTGCCCAGTTATAGCCATAACAGATACTATAAAATACCTGGGTATTATAATAGATGAGACGCTTTCGTTTAAAAAACATAGCGAAGCACTAATTAAGCGAATGCGCAAGCTGATATTTGTCTTCAAAAAAATAAGATATATAGGTGACACAAAGGTGATTAAACAAGTCTACTATGCACTTTGTCAATCAATAATAACATATTGCATAACGTCATGGGGAGGAGCAGGCAAGACCTTGCTTTTACCCGTCGAGCGAGCTCAGAGGGCAATCCTTAAGGTATCAACGTTCCGCCCTTTCCTATTTCCCACTAACCTCCTATACAAATCTTGTGAAGTATTAACAGTCCGTCAGCTATTCATACTCAGTACAGTACTAAAACAGCACGCATCACTTCCCTACAGCACTCAAGTTTCTTACAAAAGACGGAAAGATATTGTTTGCACTGAAAGAACTGCGATAAAACGCGAATACACAGGCAAATTTTACTTTTTTTTTTTTTTTTTTTTTATATTTGGTTCGCCAAATTGACGCCCCCCATCCAATTGTTCTTAGGACCGCTTCTGTACAATAGGATAAACGCTACAGCAAATATTTATCCTCTTAATTATTCTCGTTGTAAGCAAGTACTAAAGAATGCCCTCCAAGGGATGTCCTACGATGACACAGAGGAGTTAATATCTATATTAAAATAAATAGTTATAAGTTGAATAATTAAGACATATCTAATATAGTTATCAATATTGAGCCACTTTGGTATTGTACTAGCTCTTATTATATAATATTACGAATAACCTAATCATATAATGTTACGTAATTGTTTTTGTGTAATGTTATATAATTTACTTAGCTGCAATTGGCGCCT